>JAHVAK010000509.1:4901469-6123086 GCA_019845155.1 Luehdorfia chinensis | reverse complement strand
GCAGAAGTGTAGATGTTTGCTAAGACTGTATAGAGGCCCTTGTGTTGGCGTATGTCTGAGCGATGGTCGTATTGATGCTTGTTGCATTTGTGACAATGCGTCCTAGTGACAGTTGCTTAGATGTCGTTAATATAATGGTTGCGTCTTGCACTTGGTTTGACTCACATTTTCTTTAGATTTGTCCAAGTCAGGTCTCTCTATAACGAGACTGCAGACTGTCTGCCCTCCATGTGTTGAATAACAACAATATTAAATAAAGCTCTCAGTAAATTCCCACAAATGAATGATAACTGGAAACTTGGTGGTGGGTGAGACAAACTTGATCGAAATACATAATACTCAACGTCAATTACACAAACCCATTTGACGAATATAATAGAATGCTGATTGCCTGATGGCTGAATGATAATTATAAATGATAAATAATGGCAAAATACATCATTACAATGGTTGGTGGAGCTAATGCGTCTACTTCATGCGGATGGTAGCTGGCGGGAGGAGACTCTCAAGGCTGCAGCCGAAAGCTGCACAACGTGGGACCCCATACCCTTGAAGTGAGCAGTGGACTCACGACGTGCTCTGCGGCAAATTGCCGTGCTGACCTTGTATTGGATGTTGATGCCACACACTCGACATTCATCTGCAGTTGCAGCGGTCTGGCGAAGTGATGGCGCGTACGGAAGGCTTTACTAGTTTATTGGGCCGAGTGCTCATAACTGCTCGACGTGTGCCAAATCCATGCGACGTACATTCACGAAGACTGGACTAGCTGTATACTTGTATGATGTAAACACGCATTGACATGCGAGACTTCGGTCTAAGTTTGTGCTTACGCACTAGCAAGAGGCCAAGCCCTCTTTTTGCTGGTTCGCCAGTGTTGCTGTGGACTACGGTCCTTGTTCCTGACTTCTTGTCCTGTGTCGGGGGGAGCGCATGGATTGGAAGGCGCTCACCGCACACGGCGGGAGTTGGAGCCGTGTGCCTTCCCCACATTTTTTTTAATAAAAATGTTGGGGGAGCGATAGCTTGTAGTGGGTTATTAATAATTTAAAGTTAATCTTAAACAGGTGGGGAATACAAATCTCTTTGCAATAGATATTAAACATTGTGAACCCTTTACAAGAGTATAGGGAATAGTAATTAATTAGTATTAGTACACTGTCTTGGACTTGCAGCTTCTCTAGTGAATAAACATTTTTCCATGATACACCTAAAAGAACAAGTTACTATAAATAAACACAACGTAGATAAAAGGGTCCTACCTATGACGATCACAATTTATTAACATATATCATTCAAATGGCCTAGAATGAAATAACCTTTAGAAAATGATCTTGAAAAAGATTAAGTCTATTTTCTGGTCACGTAATTAATTTTATCAACGTGAAAGTTGAATAGTTACAATAGGTTGAAATTATGATGATGAGTGGTGTATAGAGCTTTCATCATCGATCATGTCGAATATAGCGATTGAACTCCTTCAACTGAATTTTTGTATATTGCACAACAATACTTTCGGGTTGTACAATTTGGTTTGGTTAAATATGTATCTAGCACAAAAGTCATTGTTCGTGTACAATTTTTGCACATTTGGCAGCAAAGCGGATCTGAGCGGATCGAAGTTTCGCAGTGGAGATCACTTAGACTTTATTTAACCGATTGCTTTGGAAACCAAGTTTAATAAAACCACGTTTTACTTACCTGAGTTCATATGTATCATTTGATCTCGGTTTTCGTCTAATAGATTTCACCGACTCCATTTTGTTCGCGTTTAGAAAAACGAAGTTTACATTAAATATCGTCACAATCTAAAACAAAAAGACGATTTATTTCGTATTTTGCGACATAAAACAGCCTGTTTTTATACATAGGTTACATAGCGCTAAACGTTTAAAGAGCTGAACGTCGAAAATTGGGCGTTCAGAATTTGAACCGCGTTTAGCATTGACTACGTTTATTTGATGTTGATGAAATGCAAACTGTTGCATTGAACTCAGTTAAACGCTTAAACGTCGTTTTTCTTGAACTGATCCCATTTAGTTTCAACGGTGAAATCCGCCCTAAATGGCAATTAAAGAATTTCGTAGTCGGCACCGCACACAGACTTTGACTACTTTACTAGTTTGGTAATACGGCTCAATTTATAGAAATTAACTTTTTAAAATCTTGTCTCGTATAAGTGCGTGAGGTGAGAATTTAAATTTTGCCACACAATTTTCAATTACTTTTGCTCCTCGTATTTCATTGAATTCCATCCCATCGTAGATGGTGAGGACACTCCCCAATCGGTTACTTGGTAATAATTTGGTTATTATATACACTATAATACTACATTTGCGAACAGCTAAATCGACTCATACGGCGAATACATATAAAAACATGAAATATCTTAATAAAATGAATGGAAGATAATTCATTGTACAACTAATAATCGCGATATAAAATTTGTTTTTTTAAAACGGAAACTAAACCGCAATATCAAAACTAACAAAATAAATGTGTTTAACAATCTCAAGTGTTTTGAACTGCGGGACAATAATCAATATTTCAGTCAGGCATTTAAAAAAAAAATCAACGCTTCTTCTTAAAAAAATTGAGAGTTTCTCATATATTGTTTGAGGATCCATAGTATAAATTGAATTTGTTTTCAGTACTACTGAATTTACAGTACCTACTGTATACAAATGAATGGAAGAAAGTTTTTGTTAAAAGTTTACTCTTTGCAACAACTTATAACACTGGATTTATATAACGGCTTGTTTCAAAATTCTTCATCTCGCACAAATTCAAAAGCAATTTTACTACTTATTGGGTAAAAATTTATTAAAAATTTGCATATTTTTTTTAATGTAAAAGATTTTTAATGTAAAATTACGAGTATCAAATCACAGAAGGTATGTCAGTGTATCAAAAAAGTTTAAAACTGAAAACATGCGCCAGTTTGAGTGTGAACTTAGGGTTTTATTTATTGGATATAGAGCTGAAACGAGCAGAACGTTCACCTGATGGTAAGTGCACCGTCTGTCCATAACAAATGCTGTGTCACCCAGAAGATTTCTGTGTGACATCACAACGTGCCCATCACTCTGAGACATCAGTTCTTAAGTCACATATGCCCAGTGATTACGCTCGCTCACAGTGTCCTTCAAACCGAAACACTACTGATATTGTTGTTGTACAATGTTTGCACACTACTGCTTCACGGCAGAATAACTGGCCCTGGTGTGATATCTACCGAGATGGATTCCTGCATAGGAATCCACCCACCATTATGAGACACCGGGATGACTCGATTTCGAGCTCGAAAGTAAAAGCTGCACGCGTCTACACGCGTGCAGCTTTTACTTTCGAGCTTTGCTATTGCGTGAAATTAATTTTATTTTAGAGTTGCGAGTATTTTGTTGTATTAATTTTCAAAGTGTATTACTAAGTCCGAAGTATTCACGTTCAATCCCGGTAGGACCAAAGAAAGCCCATTACGCTTACAAACTATTTACACATGACCAATATACTGTCGGCTAAACGGCTTTCTTGTCATTGTGACATCTCCGCTACCGGTCTTGGGTTCGATTCTCGCACGGGACAATTGGATTTGCATGAATTACAGATAGTTGGAACTGAGCGTTTGTGCGTGTGTAATGTATGTCTGTAAATCGCACTATCAATACGGGAGAATTCCTAGGGTAGAACTACATTTTTTTAAAGCGGATAAATATACATTTACGCATTCACAGAAGCTCATAATATAAGCTTTTTGCTTAAGTTTACTTGTCATGAATTTAAAAAAACACGTTTCTTACGGGGATTCTGCTTGTTTTGCGTTCAAGAGATAAATGACACATACATACAAGAACACCCACATCTGGAGTAAGTACCTACAGCTAATACAAATATTATTTTGGAAGGAAAATGTAGTAGGGAATCTTATTCGAATAAAAGTAATATTATTCAGCCGTGAAGTTCGCCAAACTTGCTAAAGCAGTGCAGTAGAGTAAACTCCAATCTTTGTCATAACTAGAGGAGGCCCGAGTCCAGTAGTTGATGTATAATTGATGATAATTTATTATTAAAGTGTATGTTAGTCACGCTAACTTGGGTATCTTCTATATGTCTCACTGGTGGTAGGATTCCTACGCAGGAATCCGTTTAGGTAGGTAAGACCTCAGGGCCAGTTATTCTGCCGAGAAGTAGTAGTGTGCAAACATTATTGTGTTTTGGTCTGAAGGGCACTGAGAAATGATTTCTCGTACTGGGCATATGAGACAAAATAACTAATGTTTTAGGGTGACGGGCGCAGTGTGGTGCAACACAGACATGTTCTGGGTGACACAGCATTTGTTATGGGCAGACATTGCACTTACCATCAGGTAAACGTTGTGTTCGTCTCGTCACTTTCTTCAAAAAAAAAAATAGGTCTGTAAAACGCACCTAAGTTGTGAAGCTACGTTATTTAATTTCGTATCCACAAGTATCTGAGCCCACTGAGGAATCTAAAAGGTATTACATTAAAGTTAGAGAACCAAGCGGTTAGTCCTTGGGGATCGCGATTTAAGATTCCGCCAGTAATTACTTTTTATTTATTAATTTATAAGATTGTTTTATTGTGTAACAGTTTGGGTCATTTTTATAACGGAAAATACAGATGTTTGACTGCAGTAATACTACCTATCGCATAAGGTGATCCTATAGACTTTTTGGAGGATGATATTGCCAAGGAAACGGGTAGTTATCCGGGCCAGATCGAGTGGTCTGATCTGGGGAGAACGTCTCCTCCTATAGTTATATTAAGAATTGCGACCACGGTCACAATTACCGCATACTGTTGTAAGTTGGCATGGCATTAGGTAAACAAATCGAGTCCCGGGGGGTGGGGAAGCTCCCCCTTGGCCGTGTGGTGGCGGCTTGGCCCTGTGGTGGCCTATCTACCACACCACCTCATCCCATGGGTGTCATAAAACTCGACAGAGGGAAAATTAAAACCTAAAAGTAAAAAGGACACGTGCAGCAGCATCTTCCTGGTAAATCTGAATAAATGAAATGCGGTAGCCAATCCGCCTGCCAAGCCTGGAAACTATTGCAAAAGGCTTCCAAAATGAGAGCTACAAACTTTTGTTGCAATCTATGGTGCAGGTCTATGTTCAGAAGTGAACTAATGATGGGCTGAAATGTTGATGATGGACCTTAATCTTTAGAGCATTGCTATAATATGCGTTAAAATTAATTTTAGAACATCGATATCTATACAAGCGAGTCTATTGAAATAGAAAAATATCCTAATTACAATAGAGAAGATGGTGGCGTACTACCGGCTTAAGATATTATTATTAATATAATAATTAAAATCTGAAGGTACCGGGATGAACTATGACATCAGAATGTCGTCTCAGTCGTTCCATGACTATGAGCGCTCAAAACATCGGGTTATAAATAGTTAAAATAAACGCGATAAAATACTTTAAATTAGGTTTATTAAAATTAAAGGAAACTCATTTGCAGATCCGCATACTAAATTAGAAGTGTTGTCTATCTAGGTTATACATACCATTTTTAATTTTTCATCCCTGCCTATCTATATTACTAAATTCAATTTCTTTCCTTTGTTATAAAGGATTTCTGCAAAGTAACGCCTGATTCTATTGACTGTCTGAAAATAATGAAGTAAATTTTTAAGCATTCTTTCTTAATCTTTAGAATGTAAACATTTAAATATGAAAAATTACTTTACTAATTCGGAGCTTTTTGAAACTTTAGTTTAGATATAATCGTACTATCCCGATTAACCTAAGAAAATGATTTATAATCTGATGAAGTTAATTTCGTTTAATAATTCTATTATTGCATTGTCAACATCGGCTAGTTTAAGCTGTAGATTAATATATATGAAATCGAATTAACTTTGGTTATTATATTAATAGAAATGTGCAGATCTCTACGGTTCTATTATCCTTCTGTACCTACACGCGTAATTCCATATGGAATTTACTATCCAAATCCACGAAGTTAACGCAGAAACATGAGGCTTAAAAGACTAGTTAAATAACACTACCTTTCCCTAATGCCGCAGTACACCTCTATCTATTTTTTATAACGTTAATTGATAATTAAATTAAATAATTTACTGACAACATGCTTCTTTCATATTTTGTTATTATATTTTCTTGCCTCTCAACAATTAAAATGGAGAGGCGAGTCACAGTAGAGCTTAAATAATTTCCAACTCAGATTTTTTTGAAATGCGTTTTAGAAAACGTCCACTTTCTTCCTTCATTTACAAATGTACTATTTTAAGGAACATAAACTTTTAAACATGGTAACTATCTTTATTTGCTTTTTTATTGTTTTTTATTACTACCTTTAAATCCTGCTAGTTGCACCATTCAGCAGAGTATTTGAATACTTTCCCGACAACTTAATATGAAAAAACTTGTGAACGTATTTTTATAATAAATATTGCAAAAAGTCGAATAAAATGTTAAAGTACTTTTATGATTATTATTTCAGTACTTCTTGGTATGACCACTTACTGCCTAATACTAATTTACATATGGATTGAATTTATAGGATTCTAGAGTTGCATTAATTCCAAAGTCCGCAAACGAAGGTTAAATGCGGTTAATAACGAAGCCCCTACGGTTGTAATTATTAACTGTTTACTTTTATTTTGTAAGTGTTGTACATTGTTTGCCAAAATGGCGGATTAAATTGATGTTATTAGAATACGTCTTAATCCAGTGCAATTGTCTTACGCAGATGTTCCGAGAACTTTGTCTAAAACTAACAAACGTCCTAGACAAACAGAACGTTAGCTTATACGACAAAACTGTCTTGTTTACATGTTTCGCGCCAGTTGTCTTAGATTAGGTCTGTGAAAGTCAAAGTAAACGTTTGAACAAAGCGATAGAGTAAGCTGTATTTATTTGACGTCGTTTATTGTTAGTCTGTTCCCTGTCAAAGTCAACGTACTAAAACGTATCTTAATTTGTTGTATAGTTTCGAAAGGATCTTACTCATCTACGTGACGATGTTTTAACATCCCATAGTACAACATTTACATTTATCGCGACACATTGGTTATTTGTAGGGAAATAATATGTAAGACCATCATTGCCTTTTTCATCTTCACCATCAGCCTGTTAATAGTGTAACTACCATGACGCGGGTGGATTCGAATACCAACTTTGGTCGAATAACACAAATTGTTGGTGTTTAGGTCAGGTTACTGTGATTGTCCTTGTGTCTCTAACACTGCATCTTAGCCTATCGCCGATCTTATCACATGAGCGTTACATCGGGCAACAGTAGGTTCGGACGAGGGAGTGCCCTTGTGTTTGGGAGTACACTTGTGGCACTATATATCTCTTTCGCAGTTTCTAACTCCCGACAGTATTCGGTAATTGTCGCTATAGTCGAAAATCGGCCAGGAGGATACCAAAAGGCCCCTGCTGGGCATAGTAAAGTAAAGTAAAGTTTCAGCCTATAAATGTCCCACTGCTAAGCACATGCCTCCTCTCATTACTAAGAGGGTTTTGGAGCTATGAAGAATCCGCCACGCTGCTCCAATGCGGGTTGGCGGACTGCACATGACTTCGAAATATTTTTTTTTCTCAGACATGCAGGTTAGATGTTTTCCTTCACCGCCGAGCACGTGGTAAATCAGCACTTATAATTGCAATTAACAATTTTAGTGGTGCCGTGACAATGTCATCATTGTTAAATATTAAAAATATGACTGAATTTTAAGAGTTGAACGTTAGAGTAGATAAGAAACCCTTCAAGACACGTCACTTGAAATAAAAACATTTTGTGCCAGTAATACTTTTTACTTTAATAATGTGAACGGTTAACGTGTAAACAATTTACTTTTAAGTACTTACGAGACATTTAAAAAAATGTCTTGAAGTATGATGTAAACTTACATATATGTGAAGAAACACATTAGCCCCCCAGTCTATTACCCTGACGCTGAATAGTTCGTGTACTCAACTTTCAGTTTATGTGGAAATAGGGGTGCGGTGAAAGCGACAAGCGATCGAAGAAGAAAAGGAAAGGAAAGGCCTCTGAGTTACATCGGCTCGTCTGCATATTATTCCGTAAATTAAATGTTTATATTTATATTATTGCTTAGTTAGTATTTGGTTAACTACAAAGTATTGTTATACGTGTAATGCATTATTGTATGTGCAGTGTGGCGCTTTTTTTTTTTTTTTTTTTTTTTTTTTTTTTTTTTTTTTTTTTTTTTAGGACTGATGGTCACTGTTAGCCCGAAGGCTTTTACAGCTTCGCCGGATTGAAAGGTGGCATAGCGCTGAGGGCGCTTAGCCGAAACCTTTATTTATGGATGACTGGCGCAAGGGCCCCCGAGAGGGGACCTCGGCTTGGACCGTCATCCTGTTCGCGAGAGTAACAGACTCGAGGGTGCCCAAGGGGGCCGGTCTCGGCTCGGTCAGTTACTGCAATCGGGAGGGCAATATTACTACTACTATAATTATTAATACCATGATTATTATTAAATAAGTTTACCACCAATTCGGAATGCGTTTCCGCTGGAGAAGAAATGGCGCAAGAAACTCCAGCGACGCTTCTGTTTATGACACTACTGCTGGGGGAAAACCGGCCTGAGATGCGGCGGTATCGCGAATAACTTTGTCTGATACGCCCACGCCGACGGCGGGGGCGGTATGATGGTGATAATGGGTGTTTGTGTAGTGTTGAGTAGAGCGCTTGGGCAATAGTGGTCGCGTCGTCAGGGTCCTCGAGGACGTGCCTCGGTCTCCTTTTTCCGCGGGTCGAGTTTTGGTGTATCGCGAGGGGGTTGTAAGTGGCGGCACTGACAACCAGTGGGTTGGGGTGCGTGGCGGCAGAGTCGAAGTATCGGCGAGAGGCCAACTTTAGATATTGGGCTATGGTAGGAAGCCCTAAATCGATATGAAGGTTAGCATTACGCACGAACCACGGTGCTCCCGTGGCTTTACGCATGAATCGATTTTGTATTACCTGAAGTCGGTGAATTTGACGCGGGGAGGCATGCGCAAATACGGGGCTTGCGTATGTCATAATTGGCCGAATACAGGCTTTGTAAAGTGTAATTTTATTACGTAGGGACATTTTGCTATTTTTATTTAGTAACGGATGTAATCGGCCGAGGACGAACGCCGCTCGGTTCCTTACTCGGTTAATATGTGGACCGAAGCTGAGTCTCGAGTCTAATAGGACGCCTAGGTATTTGACTGTCTTTTCCCAGGGGATTGGACGATCGAATAACTCTATGGTGGGGAGATGCTGCGTTATGCGCCGCGAGAAGTACATGGCTGCACTTTTGATTGGGTTGACCTCGATCCTCCATTTCCGAAACCAGTTCCCGAGGGTTCGGGCTGCGGATTGGAGGCGTTTAGAGATAGTGTCTGGATTACGTCCAGACACATATAGGCAGGTATCATCTGCGAAGAGGGCGAGTTCGACGCCGCTGGTGTGCGGTATGTCGTTCGTGAAAAGGGTGTAGAGCACGGGACCTAGGACTGAGCCTTGTGGTACGCCGGCTAGGATGGGATGTGATTCGGATCGCACCCCCTCGACGCGGTAGCGGAAGGTTCGACTGTGTAAGAAATCTCGTATGATGAGTACGAGGCGATCTGGCACACCGAGTCCATATAACTTGTATATGAGCCCGTTGTGCCAGACCTTGTCGAACGCTTTCGCCACGTCGAAGAAGAGCGCTCCGGTATGAAGCCCGCGTATGAAGCGGGATTGAATGTGCTCCGTTATGCGGTGCACCTGCTGGGTACATGAGTGTTTGGCACGGAATCCAAACTGCTCGTGGATGGGGATCCCTCGAGACTGCATGAAGTCTCTTAAGCGGGCGAGAAGTAGGCGTTCATATATCTTGCCTAAGGCCTTGAGGAGGCTTATAGGCCGATATGCGGTGGGATCGGACGGGTGTTTAGAGGGCTTTAGAATCCCTACGACCTCTGCTTCTTTCCAGGTGTTCGGAAAGATTGCGTTGGCCAGAGCTGCGTTGTAGATTAATACCAATAGCTGAATGATGGTAGTAGGCAGGAGCTTAACTACTTTGTTAGTGATACCATCGGGACCGGGAGATTTCCTCGGACGGAGGTTTTTAATAATAGACTCTACTTCGGTGCTGTTAACCGGCGGTATGGAATCGCGGAGCGGTTGAGAAGCCCTCCGATCGACCTCGCTGTCGACTAACGCGACGTGGGCGGAGTCGACCGGTAAGGTGCTTGGGGAGCATTGAGATTTTAGGCTGTCAGCTAGACATTCTGCCTTTTCTTCGTCTAGGAAGGCAGGCGGTTGGTTGGGTCGTACTAAAGGGGGCATTGAACGGGATGTGCCTCCTTTTAGTGATTTTGGAAGTCGCCAGAAGGCGAGGTGAGACGGTTCGATGTTAATGAGACTGTTATCCCACCGATCGTTTCTGAGCTCCTGCATACGTATTCGAACCTCACGTTGCAGGGTGCGTAGTGTTGTTCTATTGCTGACGGTAGGATATAAGTCGTGAGCGCGAGTGGCTGCGTTCTTGCGCCTCATTAGGTCTCTAATGTCGTTAGGCAGGATCCAGCGGTGGTCGTCCGCCACTGGGACCTGTCTCGAGGAATCCTCGACGACAGTTTGGATGTGCCTAGTGAGTGCATGAGCCGCAAGGTTCGTGTCACTGACTGAATTGATGGTGGATGGAATCGCATCAAGGTGCGGAGAAGTTTGCTTAAGTTTTTCGGCTAGCTTTTGCCAGTCGACTACTGTTTTTTTGGGTGGTGAGGCTTGGACGGAAGGTCCTAGCCGAAGTAGAACGGGGCGGTGATCAGATGTTAGTTCGTGGATCACCTCTATATCGCGGATGGCGAGATTTATGTTGCTAAGGATGGCTATGTCAAGCACATCCGGCGTGTGTCCCAGTGTATGCGGGAAGTGGGTCGGTATTGTAGGCGCCAGGACGTCGAAGTCGAGGAGGTCGACTAGCGAGTCTAGGGCCAGCCCACGCGGGTTGGTTGTCCTTGAGTTCCACCGGGTGTGCTTGCTATTAAAGTCACCGGCAAGGATAGTTGAGCTCCCGAGGGAGAGAAGTGCTTCGAAGTCGCTGCGTGTGATTTTGGCGTCATTTCTACATGGTAAGTAGACAGACGCGATAGTAGTGGGGGAGTGGCCGGTCATGGCTAGCTGACAGACCGATGCTTCAAGATGGCTGAGTGGCGGTGTGACGACTGGTACGCAGTGCAAGGACTTTTTGTAGTAGATAAGAGTGCCGCCTTTCGCAGCGGTAACTCTATCGTTCCGAATGATGTTGTAATTTGCGATTTTGGGATCGCGAGTGTGTGGTTTCAAAAAAGTCTCTTGCACGAGTAGTACGTCGACTTGGTGATCGCGAACGAAATTGAAGATTTCGTCGCGCTGGTTTTTTAAGCCGTTAGCGTTAAAAAACGCTACGTTTAGGGAGCGCGGTTTCTCTCTGCCGTTGTGAGTCATTTTTATGCCCTAAAATTGACTATAGCGTTTATGACGCTTTGGTACCGCACCGCCGCGGCGATCCTCTCATTAGGATTATTGTTGGTGTTTCGGAGAGCCGTGGCGAGGGCTGTAATGTCGGCACCGTTGAAAGCGGTGGCGAAGCGACAGACGAGGTCTAGATCGCTCTCTGCGACCGGTCGGCTTGCGACGGGTGCGACTGGTGCGACCTGTGAAGGTGCCGGTATGTTCCGCGTGATCGCGACCGGAGGAGGCGCGTTTGAAGTTGCGCGGGTCGGAAGTGGCCTCCATACAGAGGGTGGTGGGGGAGGTACTATGTACCTTTGTGTTTGGGCCTGTTTAGCCGCAGGCCTTTTAAGTTTTGGGGCCTTCGGGCAGCCGAGGTAGTTGGCCGTGTGACCTTCTGCGTTACATAGTACGCAGGCAGGCGGGCCGAAGGAGGCTAACAGAGCTTTGTCCTTTGGACGAGGACAGTCTGCTGTGGCGTGATCGCCTAGGCACTTGACGCACCTGGGGCGGGCGTAGCAATTTCTTGCTGAGTGGCCGTACAATTGGCACTTATGGCATTGGCCGGGAGGGCCGTTTTTGTGTGGGGCCTCAACTGAGAGCCCCGAAAGGTTGCAGCAGGTCCGCAGATTAAATATCTGCTTCCCTGCCGGGGAGCGGTCAAGTGCGACTAGCACCATGTTATAGGGCACCTTAGTGCGCCCGCTGTACATGCGGTGTACAGCGACGACGGGGAGGTTTTGCGCGATGAGGTCTTTTTTGACCTCTTCCGCGCTGATTTCCTTGGGTAGGTTCTTGAGAACCACCCTTAGTTGCCGCTCATCGGCTGCAGTGTATGTGTGGAAGTATACACCTTTTTCCGACAGGTAACGTGTTACCTGGCGGTAGACCTCAGTGGTCTCCACCTGTAATTTAATGCCGTTTCAGGTAGAAACGGCAGTATATTTTAACCTGGACATGGCCGATGTGAGCTCTTGCCATCTGTCCAGAGCCCGAATGAAGATAGGCGGTGGCCGCCGAGAGTGTGCAGCGAACTGCGAAGGATTGCGCGGGGCAGCGGGGGCCTGCTGTGAAGCGGCGGGGGTCTGCTGTGAAGCAGCGGGGGCCTGCTGTGAAGCAGCGGGGGCCTGCTGTGAAGCAGCGGGGGCCTGCTGTGAAGCAGCGGGGGCCTGCTGTGAAGCAGCGGGGGCCTGCTGTGAAGCAGCGGGGGCCTGCTGTGAAGCAGCGGGGGTCTCTTGGGAGGCTACAGGGGCGACCTGCGGTTGCGGGATAGGCGTGCTATCACTGGCTTTGGCAGCCTTGGCGTGGCTATCGGGCGTCGGTGAGGCGCGCTTCTTGCGCTTCTTTTTTGATTTCTGCACTTGCATAAAACCAATGTCGTCGCAGGTGTCGCGGGGGTCCTCGGGTGCCGAGGGAGAATCGAACTCCATTTCGGAGCCCGAGGACGAGGCCCTAGAGGGGGGCCTAGATAGCGCCTCAAAAGCTGAGGCTACTGACGGCAGAGCGGTTAGTAGCGACCGGAGTAATTCCGGTTGCTCCGCCTGGGCCGCTAAGAGTGCGTTAGCTAACGCCTCCGACATACTTTTCCTTCTCTTTTTTCCTACGGGGAAGTGGCCGCCGGTGGGATGCCGGGGTGTGTGGCCTAACTTCCCTCCCTGCCGGGTATAGGCAGGGAGGATGAATGCCTAGGTGTGTAGCCCTAGTGCGTCCTCGTGTGGATCTTATTTTGCACACTCGGGTGTGTGCTTACAACTAATTACAACTACGCGTGGACTTTTGAGTCGGTCGAGTAAACCCACATTGACTAGGGCACTACCCAAGGCCAATTTCTGTGGGTTTCTTCCGATTGCGCGTTTCCCAGATGGGGAACCGCGGGCGTACGGGGCTAGCCTACACTAGTTTCGTTGTCACCGTTAGGTATCCGCTAGTGTAACCACAACAGGTGGATTCGCAAATAACGTGGAAACAATTCTGGGAAATTAGTACAATACAACGAAAGTCGCCTTGACTAATTCCCGGAAGGGTTGGGCGCAGGTAGCTGCACGCTTCGATCGGATTACCGGAGCGGGTCGTAGCGGGGCGCAATGCGACCGTCTGGCGTCGAGCGTCGAGTGCAACTGAGTGTGGCGCTACCACACTCTTATTTATTCAGTTGTTCCAGGAAGATGCTGCTGCCTAGGGGATGCCCTAGATTAAATTTTCCCTCTGTTAACTTTTACGACATCCTCGGGATGAGATGGGGTGGTAGATGATTCTCCTTAGCCGCCACCACACGGGCTTATCAGCAAAAGAATAACGGAATTTTGTAATTTTTACTTTCGTTTATTGTCCTTTAGAATTCTGAAGTCGCTTTCAATTTGCGCCTGATTATTTTTCAGTAGTATGAAACGCGACGCATTTGTTCGCTATGTAGTGCCGTGCTTGTGGTCGCTCTCGTGCAGTAAAGAAATGTGCGATACGCGCGAGTACAGGAAGGTTCAGACACTCCGACGTGTTTTGAGTGTTTATAAGTGTTTGCTACTCTTTACTTGCTAGTGTTGTTGTTCAGTGCTGTATGTAAAGTGTTGTCGACACGTATCCGACACCTCCTCGACACGAAACCTTCTTTATTGTGGAAGTGCAAAAAAGTTAAGCGAAAAAATTAAGTTAGTTAGCCGTTTACCTTAATTAAATTACTATGCTCAAATTTTCTGTGATTTATGATCTTTATTAAAATAAATTAACGCTGGATAAACGATTGCTTCTCAATGTAAAACACACACACACTGTACTTTGAGGTAAGAAATCGACTCTAGATTGTCATACGTAATTTATTCTTACAATATAAGTAGCCCACTTAAAGTGAATCTGTTTTGTTAATATATGTATACAAAAAATAAAATTGAAGTGTCTGTTTGTAATCAAAATAACTTTTACTCGGTACTCATAAGAAAAGAATAATTTTTAAAATTTTTGACTGTCTGTCTGTCTGTTTGTTCCTGCTAATCACCGAAACGGCTGCACCAATTTTGACGAGACTTTTACTGACAGGTAGCTGATATTATAGCGGGTACATTGGGCTATTTTAATTTAGATAAATAAAAGGGTACTTAGATAAGTAAAAGGGGCAAAAAAAATTAAAACTCCAAAATCCGATTCAAATAGGGAAGTGTATATGTATATCATCGATCAGAGTCTGCTTTTTTACGCTTAATAAGTATAATGCATGTTTGCCACATGGTCCTCCTATACCACAAAAAAGGAAGGCGTGGCCACCTCACGACTCCGAAGCAGACGCTTTTAAGCTAGCATAACATACTCAAGTCTTACGAGCACCAATATGATAAAGGATATCCTCACAAATACTAACTCAAATAGTAAAATAGATATAATATCTTTCTGGCAGATTTTCAACTGCTAAGCGGCATATGAGACTTAAGAACTTATCTCTTAGGGTGATGGACACAGTGTGGTGTCACGCAGAAATTTTCTGGGTGACACAGCATTTATTATGGGCAGACGTTGCACTTCCCATCGGGTGAACGCTTTGCTCGTTTCATCCCTTTATCCAACAAAATAAAATTGTCTGTAAAACACGCTCCTACGACAGGGGAGGATACCTTGTATGAGCATTGATTAAAAAATTGTATGTTAATGCAAATGTTGGTTTCGTCTGATATTCGAATCCTGGACCCACGGCGGTAGTGGACACGCTTTCGGTTTACAAATATTATATACCTAGTCCGGCTATAAGTTCTGTTACAAATGAAAATGCATTTTTTTAATGTAATACTATTAAAATTTATGATGTTCTTTCCTAGCCGATTTCGACCACGGCGACAACTTCCGAATACTGTCGAGAGTCCTCAACTGCGCAGTTGATATTATAGTGCCACAAGTGTACGCGCAAACACAAAGGCACTCACTCGTCCCAACCTACCCGCGCCCGATGTAACGCTGATGCGAATTATAAAATTTAAATAAATAAAATAAAATTTATACCTACATATTTATTAGTTTCAGCAAAAAATAAAAAAAAATCTATTCAAAATGGCCACCTTTTATACAGGCATTTATCTGTTTGGCCACGACTCTATGGATTTACGCACTGTTTCCAAGGGAAATTTCGCCACTGCTTGCTCCAAAGATTTTTTAAGAGACTCAATGTCGCCGTGTCGTTTAGAGCAGGCCATGTCCTCTAAAACTGACCGTAATATGAAGTATAAAGGGTTGAGGTCTGGGCTAGATGAGGGCCAGACTTCAGCTCTTATGAAGCCCGGAACGTTGGTTTCAAGCCAGGCTTGGGTAGTTTGTGCCTTGTGACCAGTTGCAGAGTCCTCCTGGAAAGTCCACGGGATATTTATAAAAAGTGTATTGTGAGAGGTTTCACAACATGATCCAAGTCTGTATCTTGATACTTTGGCTGAAGCTTTCACTCCTAACTTTCACAAAAATGTAGTTTTGTGACTCCTTGATAAGACACGCCCCACCAAACCAGCACTGACGCAGGATGATGACCACTTTGTACCTTTCAGACCACTTGAGCAGCTTCTTTAGAACTGTGAGTGTACGTTTTATCAGTTTGCTTATTGTAGTGTTTTTTTTTCATCGGTAAAGAGGATATTTCTGTGCCTTTCACCTGCGTATCGCGACAGAAGGCGTTTTGATCGATCCACTCTCTTTAATCGTAAAGATTAATTAGGGGCATGTCCTGTATATCGACGATAAGCACCGAGCTTCAAGTCTTGTGTTTTATAATACGCGACAGAGTCCTTGCGGGAATCTTAATTTCTCGCGATAAGATTTTTTGCTTCCTCATGGAGTTTCGACGAATTCTGACTTTAACAGCATTAACAGCCTTTGTAGTTCTCACAGCACTCGGCCGCCTCGATCTTTTCTGATCTTCGACAGAGGAAGTGTTGTGGTATCTGTTGATAGTACGATATAGGAACATACGGCTGATACCAAGCTTTTGCAGTGTCTGGAATATGACGACGGCTCCATACCCACTTTGTGCAAGGCGATCACTGCAATCCTATTTTCTTTAACACCCCATTCCATATTGTAGTTTGATAATGGACACGAAAAAATAAATGAAATGGCGCAAAATCGAAAGAAGTTTTTAAAATAATATACGTGTTCCAAATTCAAAATAATTGATAAGTTGAAAAAGGCCAGACTAGTTATATGAAGTATTTCGACAATAAATTTATTTATTTTCTAAACTATTTAATCGAATTGAATTAGGAATTAACTCAACTTTACCTTCATTTTTCATAAGCTACATAATACTCTTAAATTAGTAATAATGTCCTTTTTAGTCAAATAACTATTGCACCCCCATAGCGCCGTGTGGTGGCGGCATAAGAGAATCTACCACCCCATCTAATCCCGTGGGTGTCGTAAAAGTCGATTAGTGAATAAAAAAACTGCGGTTACCAACCTGCCTACCATGCGTGGCAACAATGGTAAAATCCCCTCAAATTGAAACCCTACAAACTTAAATGTTTTGTGGCAATTTATTGAGGAGGCCTATGTTCAGCAGTGGGCTAGTGATAGTCTGATATGATGATGATGATGATGAACTATTGCCAACTAAAAGTACAATGTAATTATGCCAGTCGATGTATTTATATTAATTTGTAAGATTTATGAACATGAATTTATAAAAATAATGAATGAGTTTATAATTGTTTACGACATATGTCTCTTCCTTATCTGTCAGAACCATAAGTTTTTATTCTCCTTTGTATATAGAATGGAACGATTTTGTAAAATAATCATATAGTTTGAAAGAAAGATCGAAACCTAATTTGTTGCCATAACAAATTTTAAGAAAATATGTATTTTAAAGTCTTGTTATAATACTACATATTACCAAAATATGTTTCGGTCAAAGTCTATGTAGCTTGTGTCGGCTACAGTGGAGTTTCTCTACATTTCCGTAGTTAGGGCCTCCGACAATAAACCTTTACGTTTCACGGCGTCATTACGGGCCGTATGTACTTAACTACACTACTCTGCACGTATACATTGCGGCGCACTTTTATACTTGCAACACTCAACGTTGCCGAGTTGGACGACTTCATATTGTAGGCTCTACACATAAGAATCTTTGCTTTTTTACTTTGTTAAAAAAAGTCTTTTTTAAACAATAGGTACTTCTATAATTGTCGTTCTTTTCTTTTAATTAATTGGTATAAAATTATTTGTTTTAGATAATGTATGCTTTTAATCTTACTGTATGTAGAGCTATATATAAAGCTTGAGCGTTTTTATGCTTGAACACACTAATCTCAGGAAATACTTATCCGATTGGAAAAATTCTTTCTGCATTAATTAGTTCGTTTAGTGAGTAAAGTTCTAAACTATAAAACTTCGTTATCAGCCTTAAGGCCCTGTACGCTGAGAACCGAACTTTACTGAGAAGGCCCGAATTGACAATGATAAAAAAACTTCAGTTGCAATAAGTCTTATCAGGTGTTCGGCGGTAAAGGAAAGCATAACGACCGGAAACCTGCATGCCTTAGAAATCTGAAATGACATTCTGTTAATAGAATCAGGCGTTACTTTGCGGAAATCCATTATAATGAAGAAAAGTAAGTTACTTTGCTAAGATCCGCATGCAAAATATAAAAATGGTGTATATTACCTAGTTTTTTGAAGTGCACCACCCGCCCTCCCTCAGTAGCGTGCACAAGCAAACTAACACCGCCACCAGGAACCGCCACCAGGTACCCTCCACCAACCACTACAATACCACCACTAGATAATATACACCACCGAAGCCGAGAACACGACACGTGTTTCGCCCCGAAACGAGGCATTATCAAGCGTAATAGACTCTACGACAGACGGCCGCCGAGTGGAGTAAAGTCAGAGTAGAGTCAAAAAACTAGGTAATATACACCATTTTTATATTTTGCATGCGGATCTTAGCAAAGTAACTTACTTTTCTTCATGACATTCTGTGTCACCCACAATATTTCTGTGTGGCACCACACTGCGTTCGGCCCCTTTACAATCAGTTCTTAAGACTCATATGCCAAGTAATAATCTTACTCACGACCGCGTGGCCTAGTGGTCTGACTTCTACGCCGCGGGACCTGGGTTCGAATCCCAGCCGGAGCCAACATTTGTGCTAAAACACAAATTGTTGGTTTTCGGGTCTGGTTGTGTTGTAAATGCCCCCGTGTTTTTGACACTGCATCCTAGCCTACCTCCGATCTTATCCCATCAGCGTTACATCGGGCGCGGGTAGGTTGGGACGAGTGAGTGCCTCTGTGTTTGCGTGTACACTTGTGGCACTATTATATCTCCTGCGCAGTTCATGGCTCTCGACAGTATTCGGAAGTTGTCGCCGTGGTCGAAATCGAATAGGAGAACATCAATAATCTTACTACTATAGCTGGAGAGTTTGATCGCCCTAATCTTAGGAAATACTAAACCGATTTGATGAGATAGCCCGTTTATTATGGAAGCTTATAGCTTATTAACCTTTCGCTAATTATAGCTATAATTACATAGGCTAGTCAGTAATAATTGGATAGTAAGCTAACAGTGCCCATCAGACCGAAACACGGCGTTGTTTTCACACTAATGCTTGACGGCAAAATAACCAGCACTGCTGGTTTTACGTACCTGGGGGTCTAATGTGTAACTCTGGTTGGTTTCGTGCATCGGTTTCATTTGATCCCATTATACAATTAATGAGCTTCATATGTCAAAATAAAACCGATCACGAAACCTACCAGAGTTACAAAATAGACCTCCTGGACGGATTCCTGCATAGGAATCCTACCACCAGTAGCAGGGTTATAAAGTTATTATTGTATACCAAGAGAGCGGTATTTCCCCGTCTTGACCCATGCCAATACATATGTGCCATTGCACTGTCTAGCTGCACTGTACCACTATTAGTTAACGTTATCCATCGTAACGTTATTGCTTAGAGTCGATGATGGTGGATTTCAAGATCGAATTTGAGTGCGTTTCTGTTATTCTTAATATTTATCGATTAATTATAGTTGTTTATATACTGTGCAGTTATTTCACACTCAGTAATATTTTTGGTAATTTATATTTATTTTAATTTTAATATGTTCGTTAATGCTATGGCTATAAGTTTATTTTCTTCACATTGCACGCGATATTTTTTATTACCATGAAGCCAACGACCAGGATTCCATCATGTGATTAGTGGTGATAAGGTTCAAGATGGCATCTTAGCCTAAATGCCCATACACTATTACCTCGAAGTCCAGTGTTAAACTGGACAGGGAATTATAGACTGTAATGGTGACGAGCTACAGTTTGAATCATCCACTAAGCTAGGAGTTTTTTTTAAATTGACAGTTCACACTTCATAGATTAGATGGAGATAGCATTTTTTATATCTGCTGCTATCGAATAACTTTTTTCTTTTTTTTAATAATATTAAATTTAATTTTTCTTCTATTTTTTGAAATTATCCAAACATATTTTTATAACTGATTATATTCGTTTAGCATATGCATATGCATATCATGATGTTTTTCCTTTCACTTCTTTGTTTATTATCATTATCTATGTTCGGTTGTTTGTAAGTACATTAAAGGTCCGGACCCGTGTTGCCAGATGGATAAGACAATAATACGGTGCGCGGTGGGTCAAAATTACCAGAAATACGGTGTTGCAGTTTTAATTAGTACGGTAGAATTACGGTGTTACATTTGCCTATTTTAGTGAAAACAACATTTAATTTACGTTCATTTATTCGGTTTTTTTTATAAGAGCCCGGGGGGCTCTTTAGGTTATAAGGTTCTAATAATGACTCAATGAGATTCAACCACTCGTTGCGAAATTTTTTGTAGTTCCTTTTTTTTTGTTCAGTCTTTTTTCTGCTATTCTTAGATGTTGAAGGATTAGACAAATAATCAATATTAGTATTCATGTTGCTAATAGTAATTGCTGACATGACACTATTCATGTTAATTTAAAAAAAATATCTACAAACATGCACTCTAAACATGAACAATTTGTCTGGGCAAACAAAATTCTGAGTATGCTAAGTTCATCATCGTCATCATTTCAGCTTAACACTAGCCCACTGCTGAACATAGGCGTCCCCCATAGATTGCCACAAAGGCTTGTACCTATCGTTTGCCACAGTCGCCACGCTTGGCACCCAGGTTAAGTTCAAAGTTAGACACTCAGAATATCAAAGTTATTTTTCGTCTGTAACATATAGCAACTTAGACTGTGACACTATTTTGCTTATTATCATTCGTGCTATCGTAACCAATGACAACCATCAAAATGACAAAAATTATTTTCAAATACGTTACATAAAATTTTAAATTATTCATCTAAGGGGGATCAAAATAACAATAAATTGTTTTTCCGTAATTTTTTTATCAATTTTAGATTTTTTTATAGTAGTAAAAAAAACTTTCAACTTACTGACGACTTATGACTAGACAAATATGACTCTTAGCCAGTAAGCACGTTTTGGTAGTAAAGCGCTGTACCCTGTAATCAGTAGACTTGTTATTCCATTGATATATTTAGGTGTTATATTGGCAGTATGGAATACCATTGGTTAGAGAGTGTTCGACGAAGTCATGACAGTGGTCTTTTTCTGAATTTTTGGACGGGATACCAGTTTCGGTTTAAGTTCGAAAAATACGGTAACTTACATACTACATACTGTAATTTATGACTACTGTAGGTGGCAGATTTAAAAACAAAAAGTAAAATTATGGCAAATCTACCGTAATTACGCAGTATATTGCAACGCTGGTCCCAACTTTTGACTGTTGACCTTTTTGACATCGACTGTCTTTATTTTACACTGTTTTTGTTTTTTCGCAATGTTGTGAGTTTATAAAATAAATGTGTTTATTTCCTTTTCTTACCAGTTGCCTAAATCTACAATTACTTTATCTATAAGTCGTAATTTTTCACTTTCTACTGTAAACATTTATTAGTATATATATTATTGGAAAAAATAAAATAAAAAATAATTCATTTAAAAAATAAAAAAGTAGTAATGTTTTTATGAATTAATATAGTGTTTATCTGAACACAATAATGCAAAAATCAGCCTTTAATAACACATCTTAAACTGGTTTACGTAAACTTGGTCTAAATATAACAGAAAGAAAATAATTTTCTAACGCTTATTGTCTGGGGACATATAGAAAATTAAGCTTTGAGTTATTGGAAGAAGATACGCTAAGGGGAATAGTGTTACTTTATTCAAGCCTTAGACATTTTTATGCCTTTAGATAAGAAGTATGTTCCAAAGCTGTGAGATTATCTAAGACAGGGACCTATTGTTTTTGGAAAAGGCAATACATGCAAATTATTAATTTATTTAATATATTAATATATTAAAATTAATAATATATTATTATATTGGGTATCGGTGTCGACTAAAGCAATTGTATGGAAAATCACGTGGCTCCACTCATTACTTGGATGTTTAACTCATGTTTTCACTTATCCGTTTGTTCTTAATTACCTCATTACCTTAGTCTGTCGCTTTTTATATGAGATGCTATCATCTAGTGCTTTTTATAGATTTATATGGTTTAGTGTACACCACCCTCTCTTTTTGGTTTTTCATTTTGCTGTATTAGTTCTCTGCGCTAAGGTTGTCTGGAAGAAATCGCTTTCAGTGATAAGACCGCCTTTTGTACCTTAACTTCAATATAGTACTTAGTCTTTATTTTTGTATTGGTGTGCAATAAAGAGTATATTGATTGATTGATTGATTGATAACTAGGATAATTACTGGACATATGGGACTTAAGAACTGATATGCCAGAGTGAAAAGCGCAGTGTAATGCCGCAAAAAGGGGAGTTTAGACACTCAGGCTAATTTAAAATAAGTTTATTGGTTTTAAGAGTAACGATCAATGTTCAAAACATGAAGCAGTAATGACCCTGAGCGGAAAGTCGTTGCTCTAAAACTTAATCTAAAACTTAAACAGGCATTTTGTTTTGTTATCCATTGTACTTTACATCGTTGTTTCTTGATTAAAATATAACATGTGTGTAGTTGAAACGTGAAAAAGTGAAACTTCGCGAGAATGAGACGGATGCAGTGTGTCAAGAGTAGGATAATTGTTTGTTTCATACATACATACATAAGATCACGACTGTATCCCATAAGGTGTAGTCAGAGACTGGGCACTCACTGCAAAAACAGATGACTGCCACAATCCACGTTTCACCAAAAGAATATAATGCACTTGGTGTGATAGGTGGTGAGACCATCGCCATCATGCGCTGTTGGGTGCACAGTGCAGTTTAATTCCTTACTCGCCTTTTACGAGATCCATTGGATGATACGGAGTGGCAGTATTGTTTTATGGAGCCGCCACCACACGGCTTTTGTTGGTTTCAATTATTATGATATTATCAAGTTTAAAAAAATATTTTACATTTTATTCAACATATATTAAATATAAAATGTGGACTTGCTAATGTGTTTTATTTAAACTTTTGTGCTCTGGACACTCATTTAATAAAACAAAATTTATCCAGCAGACTTAATAATTCTTTTGAATTAACTTGTGTAACCAGTGTATTTAAAATATTCCTAATGTACAAATTTCTACACATTGTATTAATGCTTGATTTTCATATTGTAGTGCATTTTTCACATTGTCGTATTCCCTAAAATTCGTGAATACATGTAGTTCTGTGATAAAACACTGTTTTGCAGGCAATGCTAATAACATCTTTTCATTTTTTTGAATATGAAACCATATACAAACACATAAGCACAGGCTTGTAAATTAGGTCGCATTCGCTATAAATGTTTGTAATTCAAAGACTGAGAGTTGATTCGTAAACACATATTATACAGATAGAATTCGTCGAAGCCCTACTGATGTATAAATGTTTGCCTCTTTTTAGTGGCGCTTTTTCGTTTCATCAAGTTTCAAATCACAACGATTCCAAAGAAGTTATCACATCAAAAACGTAAAGTAACAGTTTACAAATGTGACTGATGTCTGTGCTGAGCACAATTCGCTTCTCATTTCTGAGAGGGCCTCATGATTAAATACAAAGAATTTATAGATTAACACGAGTTCTGAAGTCCACGTGTACAAAGTTTGACGAAAACGTTAGTCATTATGATCATAATCCTCGTGTAATTAATCCACTGCAGGACATTTTTTCGCAAGAAGTTAGGATAACCTGCAATTACTCACTTGGCAGGCCGTTTGGCGAAAGGACTTTGGCACTTGGCATTGCTACCGTCAGCTGTCTGCATATTCAGTTTAATTGGCATGATTTTAACTGTCAACAAAACCTTGGCCTCAGAATGATCACTGAATAACCATCTCAATTATGCCAGACCTTAATTATCCCAAACGGCGGTTTTTAAATACCCTTAATAATTACCCTAAAATAATAACCCTTAATAACAACTTATAGTTAGTAGGCTGTTTAACTGGTGGTAGGATTCTTAGGCAGGAATCTGTTTAGGTGGGTACCACCCAGGGCCAGTCACTAGTCTGATAGATTGCTACAAAAGTTTGTAACTCTCATTTTGGGGGGAATTTTGCCATAGTTGCCACGCTTGGCTAACAGGCGGGTTGGCAACCGCAGTTTATTTATTCTGATGTTCCAGGAGGATGCTGCCGCCCATCTTCTGGTTTTCATTTTTCCTCTGTCGCCATCCTGTGAAGCATAGTGTGCAAATATTACTGTGTTTCGGTAATTGCTGGGCACGTGAGACTTAAGACCTGATGTCGTCAAAGGGACGGGCACAGTGTGGTGCCACCCACAAATGTTCTGGGTGACACAGTATTTGTTATCGGTCGGACGTTGCACTTACCATCAGGAACGTTTTGTTCGTCTCGTCATATTGTCCTATAAAAAAATAATACTCGGTAGTGGATAGGATTACAGTAATTGACTGAATAATATGAATTAGTCATTCTTTAGTATTACAATGATAAAAAGCGACGTTCATTTATTTGCTTTGTAATATCTAGGTAATCTTTATCCTTGGAAATCGACCCCTATGTCTCCTTCACGATGTCTTTAGTATATGTAATATCTCAGACGACCTATTTTAAGTTTATTATTCTTACTGTGTGTAGTATAATTTAAAATTATTCACAGCTGAATATAAATGTGAGAAATTAATTAAATCCATATAAAGGATGATAACTAAAGAAAGCTAATTATATGAATAATTATTAAAAAGACAGTTAACAACAAGTCTAAGGTCTATAGGCTTTTCAGACAGACATACGTCATATCAGTGGTATAATCATCTTGGGCATAGCTGTACCGAAACTTTGTCACGGCTGTGGAGGCTGAAAGGTACGATTGGCAGCGAGCGTCGTGGACCTGATGCGAATAGGTGATATTGCACTAAGATGCTACGGAGACGGAAGAAGAGCTTAGCGCCGCTGTATTCGGAGAACCTTACGCCGGAGAAGTGCCTATCAAAGTCTTCTTCACTTTTCACACCTGTTACCTAGGTGGATAATGGGGTGGCGAATGGGGGATAAGTCAATCGCCAGAAAAGGGAGGTCTCGAGGTGACGCGTGATTCTCCGTGCGTTTCTGTAAAGGAGGTGGAGAACTCCCACTCCACTTCCACAACGAGAACAGGCCTGTTACATGGCTGTGATAGTTTAAGCAAGCGTTCCCGTGGTCTCGACAAATTGTAATGCAAAAATAATCGTGGATATCTGCTGATGTGTACGGAATTTAAATGGTTAATTTAAAACTGTAAAAATATTTTGACAATTTTTAAATGATTAGTACTTTTAAAAAAAGCATAATGGCAGTAAAAAATAAAGCTCATCTCATTAAGTAAGTGAAGTCTTATGGCTTAGGAGAGCATAGACCTAAATCAAAAGAGCTTCTATTATATCGATTTAAATCAGATCTTTGAAGCTATTAATTGAGACATATACTCTGTTGGAGACTTGGCAAGTCTCCAATGTTCTCAATATTTGCAACTTGAAACTTAATCTGGTCACATCTTAAATCGAGAACGGAACGGCTAATCTTAGATTTAGTTCGAGAAAATGTTTTTACAGTTTGCTTATATAAAGACCGAATATCAATAAAAAATAAAAATAAAAAACCAAATTGTAAAGTGTATGACGAAATTAAATGTGTCATCATGATACGCAGGAATACAATTCGCCAATAACGTGACGTCTCAGGTTTGAGACCGCAAATGTCCCTACGTAACAAAATTACATTAAATGAAACTAAGTTTACGGATTTTATCGCGTTTAATTTATTACTATTTATAACCCGACGTTTCGAGTGCTTTACAGCACCCATGGTCACGGGAGGACTGAGGTGACAGATGTCCTGATGTCATAGTTAACCTGGGGTACCTTCAGCTTTTAATTATTATTTTTGGGTCCGATCTACGCAGAAAGAGCTAACTGTGTCTTGAAGTCTTGCAGTGGTATGCTTGGTTTTTGATTTAATTTTATTTATTATTGGATCCCAAGCTGGTGGTAATACCCAACCATCTTCTCTATTGAAATTAGGATGTTTTTTGATTTCAATAGCCTCGCGAATCATCCTTGGTAGGAATCGATGTTCTTTTGCAAGGATCTGTGGTTTATTAAATCTGATGTAATGGTTGGGATGATCCAGAACATGGTCACAGACTGCAGACTTCCTAGAACGTGACCATGTCTGTCATCTCAGTCCTCCCGTGACCATGGGTGCTGTAAAGCACTCGAAACGTCGGGTTATAAATAGTAATAAATTAAACGCGATAAAATCCGTAAACTTAGTTTCATTTAAATGTGTAGTGTTCGCGTAAATATAAGAAATCATTATGTGAACCAGTACGGACTGGAAATCGCAAATAAAATACGCCGGTTAGAAGATCTCAAGACCAAGCGCGCAAGATTCATAACATCTTTGAATGATGACATGATCTCATTCCTACGTGTGTCAAAATATCAGCTAAAAAAGACATTCGAGGAAGCGCTAAGATCTTAAAACAGGCAAGTAAAAAGTTGTTAAGAACGGGTATTCAGCAAAAACGTACCGATCTACATGTCATAAATACGTCCATAGACAATTTATCCAGTGTTTTAAAAACAGTTTTAACGACATTTGATTTTAATAATTGCATTGAAACATTAAATAAGCGTGAAACAGCTAGATATAATGATTGCAAAAATAAACACATAGAAAAATATCAAAAATTAACGACCAAATTAAATGTCAAACATCAATCTCAACGCATGAACGGAACGCGACCGTTGACGGACAATGATCATAGATTACGCGCGGTCTATAATCTGTCAAAACAAACACTGGATAAATCTACATTAAAAGTATTATCGAAAGGCATGAATTTCGCAGTAACACCGCGAAGAATACCGTACGAGGAAATTATCTGTAGTGTCGAAGATTGTCTGTTTAAAAACAATATCAATAAAGAAAATTTGGAGGCCATACGTCAAGACTTTCGTCTATGTTACGTCGAAGTTCGGTGCCGAAACTAAATCTTCCTAAAGACGAATTAAAGGCGTTGAACAACCTACGGAACAGACCTGAACTCACGATCCTCCGCGCAGATAAAGGTAATGCTACGGTAGTCATGGATACGTCAGATTACAATTTTAAAATACAAGAACTTTTGTCGGACGAAAGTACATATAAAAAGGTCAAATCAGACTCAACTACTAATACGCTTAAAACGACTAGCGATCTTATTAAGAAACACTCCGAAAAATTGAATCTGGACGTTAGTTCGATAATACCATCTTGTGCCAAATCACCGAAGTTGTATGGGTTACCAAAGATACACAAACCAAATGCTCCACTACGTCCAATAGTGAGCCAGATCGATTCACCAACCTACAGATTGGCTCAGCATGTGGCTAAAGTACTCTCACCACTCAGAGGACACACTAGAGCACACACAAAAGATTCATACCATTTTGTCAGTGAGATTAAAGACCTACACCTGACTGACAATGAAACTATGGTCAGTTTTGATGTCCAGTCTCTATTCACATGCCTACGAGTAGACGACTGCATCTTAATTGTATCTAGGAAGCTAGCTGAGAACAACATGCCAGCGGAATATGCAGAACTACTAAGACATTGCCTTACATCTGGCTATCTATTGTGGAAGGAACAGTACTACAAGCAAGTAGATGGTGTGGCGATGGGCTCCCCGGTATCTCCCATTGTCGCCGACATCTTCATGGAAGACTTTGAGGAGAGAGCCCTCCGTACTTCTCCAGTAAATCCAAGATTCTACAAGCGGTATGTAGATGATACTTTCACAATTTTACCATCAGATAAAGTAACTGCATTTCTAGACCACCTTAACTCCCTAAACTCTAAAATTCAATTTACAATGGAGTTAGAGGCAAATAACTCTTTAGCTTTTCTAGATGTATTAGTAATTCGAAATCCTAATAAAACCTTGTGTCACACTGTGTATAGAAAAAAGACCCATACTAACAGATATTTAAACGGTGAATCTCACCATCATCCATCACAGTTAGCTACCGTGGGTAAATCCTTGTTTCAGAGAGCACGAGGAATCTGTGACAGGAAACACCTGGCCGCCGAGCTTCAACATGTCAACCAAGTTTTGCACGACAACAAGCTTCGGGTTCCGCGCCTACGTCGCAGTGACCGAGTGAAACCGGCCACAGTCGAGCGTGTGCCTGCTGTTCTACCTTATGTCAGAGGAGTCACGGACAAGATTGGCTATATCTTGAAGCGGGCTTCCATTAAAACATTCTTCAAGCCGCCGAAGAAGATAAGTCAGTTTTTACCATCTGTCAAGTGTAACATCCCTCTACAGGACGCAGGAGTATACAAGCTAGATTATGATTGTGGTCTCTCTTACATAGGCCAAACAAAAAGATCGATTAAAACCCGCGTAAAAGAACACATAGCTGACGTGAAGTATCGTCGTTCTAGGAAGTCTGCAGTCTGTGACCATGTTCTGGATCATCCCAACCATTACATCAGATTTGATAAACCACAGATCCTTGCAAAAGAACATCGATTCCTACCAAGGATGATTCGCGAGGCTATTGAAATCAAAAAACATCCTAATTTCAATAGAGAAGATGGTTGGGTATTACCACCAGCTTGGGATCCAATAATAAATAAAATTAAATCAAAAACCAAGCATACCACTGCAAGACTTCAAGACACAGTTAGCTCTTTCTGCGTAGATCGGACCCAAAAAAAATAATAATTAAAAGCTGAAGGTACCCCAGGTTAACTATGACATCAGGACATCTGTCACCTCAGTCCTCCCGTGACCATGGGTGCTGTAAAGCACTCGAAACGTCGGGTTATAAATAGTAATAAATTAAACGCGATAAAATCCGTAAACTTAGTTTCATTTAAATGTGTAGTGTTCGCGTAAATATAAGAAATCATTAAAATTACATTATACAAAAGCCGAATACAGGCCAATAATGACATACGCAAGCCCCGTATTTGCGCATACCTCCCCGCGTCAAATTCACCGATTTCAGGTTCTACAAATCGATTCATGCACAAAGCCACGGGAGCACCGTGGTTCGTGCATAATGCTAATCTTCATATCGATCTAGGGCTTCCTACCATAGCCCAATATCTAAAGTTAGCCTCCGGCCGATACTTCGACTCTGCCGCCACGCACCCCAACCCACTAGTTGTAAGTGCCGCCATATACAACCCCCTCGCGTAACACCAAAATACGACTCGCGGAAAAAGGAGACCCGGAGAGAGGCACGTCCTCGAGGACCCTGACGACTCGACCACTAGGGCCCAAGCGCTCTACTTAGCACGACTCACACACACAACAACACCACCATACCAATCACAATCAGACAAAGTTATTCGCGATTCATCCGCAACTCAGGTCGGTTCACCCCTAGCAATAGTGTCATTAATAGAAGCGTCGCTGGAGTTTCTTCCGCCATTTCTTCTCCAGCGGAAACGCACTCCGAATTGGTGGTAAACTTATTTAATAATAATCCTGATATTAGTAATAGCAGTAGCAATATTTCCCTCCCGATTGAAGTACCTGACTGAGCCGAGGCCGGCCTTCTTGGGCACCCTCGAGTAAATTACTCTCGCGATCACGATGACGGTCCAAGCCGACGTCCCCTCCCGGGGGCCCTTGCGCCTGTCATCTATAAATAAAGGTTTCGGCTAAGCGCCCTCAGGGCTTCTGCCATCCTTTCAATCCGGCGAAGCTGTGAAAGCCTTCGGGCTAACAGTGAACATCAGTCCTAAAAAAAAGAAAGTTTGAGCCCGCCTTTCGATTATCGCATTGCTAGTTCTCTTTATAAAAAAATCCAACCATAGCCAATATATCGGTTAGGCACTAATTGGTTTTTAATCTTAACGGTCACTGCTTCCGAACATTTTTTTTTATTATATCGTTTTGGCTTACGGCCATTAGATAACAAAGGAAGCGTTATACGAACTCGTCCTTTCGTATCCGATGGCTGTCTGCGAACTGTTATTGCATTTTTGTCAGATGCAGGGAATTTATTCCTCTGCAACAGACAGTAGTTGTAATTAGTTAAAGATATCGTCGTAGGTGAAATCGGCTAGGATAAAGCCATTAAATGAATATATAAGATTAGTGTCTTAGTACTCCAAGCGTCTTTTGAGAAAACTTCACGTCAAACAGTAGTACGTGCAAAGGTCAAAATTCTTAAGCTTAATATTCTTAAAGCGTAATTGTTACTCAAGACATTAATTTCAACAGTCCGAGTAGAAGGGTCTTTGTTAGGTATTACTTTAGATAATGTTTTTTGTAAATCTAACAGTTAATATTTATAAGGTAAGATTATCTCAGATAAAAAATACTTATAAATATTTTATCCCTATGTTTGTGTGTAATACTTCATGAAGATAACTTATTTTATGTTAACAGTTTGATAGTTTTCTCATGTCTGAATGAAATATTATTGTACGAAAACAAACTTAATAAAATATTTAAAAAAGTATTATTACTAGTATTAGTCAAAGAACAATATGGGATTTTTACATAATTAATATTAATTTATTAAGTATTTATCAAAATAATGTTCGCGCTATCAATTAAAAAAATGCTATCGATCAATAGATGGCACTACTAGTTCCGAAAGTAAATAACAAAGTGAAATATTAAATGAACGCAAAGATCCGCTTACCATAAAATAAATTTTACCTGACAACGATTTAACCTATTTATAATAACCGGTTAACTTTAAAAATACAAAATATCATCGAAACAAAAAAGCTTATCAGAAAAATAGATCTTTTTACTCATAGATGGCGCTCTATGTATGAAAAATTCAATAAGATGGGTACAATTGCAGAGATTTTTAATGTTTTTAGTGTTATAATAGTTATTAACATAAGTAAAAGAGTCGCGGTAGCTCAGGGGCCGGGCGCTCGCTTTAAACTTCATAGTTTGCGAAGTGACCTGGGTTCGATTCCCGGTGCCGGCACCACTAGAATTGTTAATTACAATTTTAAGTGCTGATTTACCACGTGCGGTGAAGGAAAATATCGTGTGGAAACCTACATGTCTGAGAGATAAAAAATATTTCGGAGACAAACATGTGCAGTCCGCCAACCCGCATTGGAGCAGCGTGGCGGATTTTTCCTAGCTTCCAAAACCCTCTCAGAATGAGAGGAGACCTCTGCTCAGCAGTGGGACATTTATAGGCTGAAAATTTAATTTTTTTATAAGTAAAAAAGTAGAGAAATAGTTGTACGACCGCGTGGCCTAGTAGTTAGCGTACCTGAAGCCAGCATTTGTGCAATCACAAATCATTAATTTTACCAGTTTGGTTTGGTTGTAAATGTGAAATGTATCTCTGTACAACACACCCACGATGTAGGGGAAATACTAGTTGGTATTGTTTATAAAAAAAAAGCATAAATAAATAAGATCCACTACACAAAATATATAATGGTGTAATTACCTCGTTTTTGAAGGGCACCGTAGTAGGTGTTAGTTTGCTCTCCCACTAGAGCGGGCACAAGAAAACTAACACCTTGATAAAATAAATATAATTATATGTGTGTACTAGTTGTGCTTCGCGGTTTTACCTACGTAAAAAAGCCGACCCCGATCGTTGATATATATATACATAAATATGTATCATCCTTCCCTGTTTGAAACGAATTTGGAATTATAATTTTTTTTCGCGGAACCCATTATTCTAAAATTAAAGTAGCCTAAGGTACCCACTCTACCACGCCGTTTCGGAGATTAGCCGGAACGAAAAGACAGACAAAGAGACAAGAATATTAAAAAATTGTTTTTCCTTATAAGTACCGTATATACTTTCATAAGCATTGAGTAAAAAGTTACTCTGTTATTTTGTTATTACAAATAGGCACTTAAATTTTATTTATTTAAGAAAATCGGCCATCCCCATCTCATCTTTGGATGTCGTAAAAGTCGACAGAGGGTAAATAAAAAACAGAAGATGGGCAGCAGCATCTTCCTGGAACATCTGAATAAATAAACTGCGGTTGCCAACCCGCCTGCCAAGCGTGGCAACCTGTAGCAAAATCCCTCCAAAATGAGAGCTTCAAACTTTTATCGCAATCAGTCTAACATTTTAAGTTTTGGCATAAATGTTGTCTCCAACTGAGATTCGAACCCAGAGCCCCGCGTCGTAGATGCCAGGTACTGTGATCCACTAGGCCGGCCGGCGGTCGGCGACTTTTTTTCTTCCAAGCACAGTCTTGCAGCTCGCTTAATACGTACCTTTGACTCCTCCGTAGACTCAATCCGAAACTCATACTTTAAGACCAACTTCTATCTCGTTTTTTTAGGTTTTCATAAGGTTAACCACGGGTTTTGTTTAGTATCGCTATTAGTGCCGTGGCTGGACGCTCGCTTTAATTTTCACAGTACACAAGTAACCTGGGTTCGATCCACATTGCCGGCACCAGTAAAACTGTCAATTGTAATTTTAAGTTCAGATTTACCACGTGCTCGGCGGTGAAGGTAAACATCGTGAGGAAACCGACGAAATGAGATGAAGCCTGTGCTCAGACATTTATACGCTAATCATCATCATCATCATTTCACCCTATTGGAGCCCTAAGTTTGTAGCTCTCATTTTGGGAGGATTTTGCTATAGATGCCACGCTTGGAAGGCGGGTTGAAAACTGCAGTTTATTTATTTAGATATTCCAAAAAGATGCTACTGCCCATATTCTGGTTTTTATTTTCCCTCTGTCGTTTTTTACGACACCCGCGGAATGAGACGGGGTGGTAGATTCTCGTAAGCCGCTCCCACACAGCACATGTACTTTACTATAAACGAAATACTTTCTTTACTAAAAAAAAATATTATGTTTGTTCAAAACTAGTTTTGGGAAAAAGATCTTTAATTTCCAATCAGGACAGTTCAATATTTATAGTCCGTTGCTTTGCTTATCCAGCAAATGATCGTAAGAACAACGATATTGAAGAGAAATTCTTTGATTTGTACTCAAAGCTTATCTTTACCTTCCTTTACCGAGATAATCTCTTCATTAATCTAATTACTTTCTTTATAGGTCGTACGATCAAGTAGACCGAATACAATGGAAGTAAGATCACACAACATCCATTATCGATATTTGATTTGGATATAATAATACTAATTCCGGCGTGGGATTAGAAAATTCGACTGAGTAGGTAGAGTCGGTATTAAACAAGCTAACGGGCTCTCCTGTTGCGACATACCGACAAACCAATAAGAAAAATATAGCGTTCTGTAAACCTTTGAGCTTTTACGCCGCGGGATACCCCGCCCCGCCGAAACCCCAGTCCATTGCTGGCGTTCGGTGTAGTCGCTAGTGTTCGGAGAAATTATTTTACATATGTACGTAATCTCGGAACTGCTCTCGTCGTGATCTTGTTATTGAATACACGATAAATGTAAACGATTTTAATTGGTTCACAACGGAAACGTGTTGCTGTGTGTTGGGTTTTTTATTTGTGTTGTTTGAATTTAAAGAACCAGCATAGTTTTGTGTGTTTTGTGGTAAAATATAAAATTTCCCCAGGGAGTAAAAGAATTGTGAAACAATTTTTGAAGTGGTATGTTGAAATCTTTGCCTTAATTGACATGAACATTTTTTTTCTTTAATGCGTAATTGTAAATATTAAAAAAAAAATATGTTCAAGATATTTTAAAAATAAGTATTTTTTTTAATTCATAAATAGTGGAATTTTAAATACAAATATTTTTATTTAACGAGTATTTAATCGTTGTTTAAATAAGATTATTTGCAAGTATTCTTAATTAATTAATTAATTTAAAAAGAGCGTACGAGCAAACTAGCTGATGCTCGCGACTTCGTCCGTGTGGATAAAGGTTTTTTGAATATCCCGTGGGAACTATTTGATTTTCCGGAATAAAAAGTATATTAATCCCTGTGATGCAAAGCTATCTCTGAGGCAAAATTCGTCAAGATCGGTCCAGCGGTTGAATCATGAAAATGTAACAAACAGACAGAGGGGCAGATACAGTTACTTTCGAATTTATAATATTAGTATGGATATAAATTTAAAAGTAAAAAAAAGAAACGTACGGTTTTATAATAATATTATAAATTAATTTTGATGTAAAAGGTAGTTTTCTGCTTTTTTCAATGTAAGGATTATGTTATCTTTTAATAAAATGTTGCGAATTATTAGTATACAAATTTCGTATTTTTGTAAAGAATAGTTACCTTTTAATACATTGAAATAATACAATAAAATTAGAAATATAAGGTGATATTCCAAAAATGAATATACATTTTCTTAAAATGTCCTTTATGTACTGAAATATATAATTCCTCCCTCGATTTCTCGTAGCACTAAATTGTTCATCTTGAACAATAACGGCTTGCGGAGGCGTTCGTTTCCATTAGGATCGTTTCAAATTGAAGCTTATTTAATATTCAATGAGTTTGTAGCAACCGTAGAAGTTAAAATTTATTTTGTCTGAAGAGTAACATTGAATTTCCATAAGAAACCAATTTCGATTTATAACAATTCCTAAGTAATTTAATAATTATTTACCGTCTACAATGACCGTTAAATTAAACGGTCCTTAACGCTACTTGAAATGGAATTTAATAAAGCGTTAGTATCTAAGATAGTTCATGCACTTCTCACGATGTGCACAGGAAATAAATGCCAACCAGTTTCATACCGAGAAAAAGAAAACGCGAGCCCTATGTAGGTAGTTTACGATCATTAAATTTTCATTACCGATTAATTTAGTGAGCGTTTTGTAAGTTGCTTTTACCGGTTTTGTAATAGTGATTTAAATTAATTTATGATGCTTTAATAATGAAATATTATAAGGAAAAGTTCGAAGACATTATGCCAAAAAGGGAACGCTCATCAATCATCTCCTTTTCTCATCACAAGGAATGATAAAACGGCATGACTTGATAAAACTTCGAATCCAGTATCAGAAAAATATTGCTATTCCTTCTTGTTATTTTGATGAATAAATAAGAAGATGAAAAACGGGAGAGAGAGAGAGAGCTGTTTTATTGATAATCGTTTCAGTTGTTAAATTGTATTAAACTATTTTAAAATTCCGAATAGAACAATATAAACAATATCTTATCAATACCAAGTGGCATATAGAATGGAAGTAGTTTTATGTCTGTGAAGGACCACGTTCCTAAAGAACGCCAGAGTTTATCAGCAGCATAATGCTAGTTTCGTATGTATTTCCTCAATGTTTGTGGTGGTGACAACTAACCTACATTTGCGTTTATTTATCTAAAAGTATACGATACTACCCACTACAAACTATAATGCTCTCCGGTTTGAGCCCGTCAATTCACTATTATCGTGAACAATCTATAATTCTATTATTAGTTGATTAGTTCGAGAGACATAAATATAAGTAATTTTAATAGCATTGTTACTATACTTTTTTAAAAAAAGATTGTTTATGAAGGATAAAAGTGAATGAGAATTAAAAGAAAGTTGCCACAGAGGTTTCATACGGGAAGATAAATAAAACATCATTCGCCACCAAAGCTATATTTTGAGATCATAACAAGCCACGTCAAAAGTACCCGCATCAGACGAGCTTTTATGAAAGTAGAAGTGAAAGATGTATGTCAGGATCGTAGCAAGTGGAAAAAAGTGGTCTCTGTCAACCTAATGGGAAAGAGACGTGACAGTATGTATATATGTATGTAATAATTTCTTTTGCAACTCCGGCACAGTGAGGGAAAGAAAGTGGACACTCCCCTGGCAACCTTATCAGGCTTACTTTGCCGACTGTATTATCCACATGGACAATATGGATCTCTTTAGATCAACAGTGAATAGTATTTTAAGCCGACGATCTTTGCATTATTCTCTGCTTCGGTTCAGTAGCGCAGTGGCTAAGCGATTGGTTTATAGGAACAAATATTTGTATGACCTGCAGAGACTTGTTTCGCATCTGGGTGTTTGTATGTGTGCAGTATATGTCTGTGATACACGATACAGAAGATTTCCTAGTGCGGGGCAATATCTTCTTTTACATTGGATAATGTGATGAAATCAGGAAAACGTTCACCTGATGGTAAGTTCAACGTCTGCCCATAACAAATGCTGTGTCACTCAGAACATTTCTGTGACACCACACTGTGCCCGTCACATCAGGGTCGTCAGTTCATAAGTCTCATATGCCCAGTGATTACGCCAGCAGTACTCTTCTAACCGAAACACAGTAATGTTTGCACAGTATTGCTTCACGGCAGAATAACTGGCGCTTGGGTGGTACCCACCTATACGGATTCCTACATAGAAATCCTACCACCAGTATGGATAATATCTGGTGGGACTATGTCATAAGATTGGTCTAATTTCAAATTATAAACAAAATAAACTCTCCGACATTTAACCTTGACGGTTTGTAAATTAATGTGTTTGAAATGTAAATTGATTTTCACCACGCCATTGTATATTTTAATGAGTAATAAAATTTATAGATAGATACACATAAATTGCCCACAATTTCAAATTACTTCTGACTCATAAATAACATAGTTTATTGCATTCCCGCTACTTAAATTACATTTTGAAACCAGCCTCTAAATGTTTATGACTTTATTTTTAACTGAACATTAATTATAAAAGTAAAGAATATGTTATGTTTACGTAGAAATTTGTAATTTGGTTAATACTTATTTTTGACTCTAAACATCATTGGCTACAACAGTAGCCAAAAATTGGGCCCCTTCGCCTTAACACAGAAGTTAATCGCTCAGCTATCAATTGACCCAGCATTTCATCAGCCTAAATAGTCCATCTGCCGTAATCACCACGCTTGGCAGACGGCTAGTCGCCAATCACAGAACCGTAGACGGTTAATCATAGAATTTCCTTAAGAACACTTTAACACTACAGGGCCAACATTTGAATTATTAAGTTTCTTAAAGAAGTTTACTATATACAAGGCTTAACAAAATACCTCCGAACGCTTAAACAAATTAAAAGTTCGCCAACGATTTCCAAGCAGGCATAGCTGCGGGCTGAAGCTAGCGTCTTACAAGCTTTAAGCTTTTACGTCGTGTGAAGTCCCCGCCCCGGACTGCCCCGCCCCGCGAGGCGTCAGTCGAGCGATAGCGTTCGGTACACGGTGGCGAGAAAAAAGTCGATTGATTGATACATTCGTAGTTTACCTTTAGAGTAGTTCCTGTACCAATTAATACAAAATCAAGAATATACAATACATATCTGTAACGTCTGTTTCTAGTAAATAACGTATTTGTGTAATGAAATGAAGTTTAAGGGATTGTTTAATTAAACATTTATAAGAATGGAGTTGTACAATACGTTGTTTTAGTGTAATATAGCAAAAACTTTTTTAGTGTTTCACGCAATACGCAGGTTAGTTCTGAATGTATTATAAGAAATAACTTATTAACATTTAGCAGTTTAAGTATTTGTATCGTCATCGCAAATTTTATTTTTTCTAGCCATAAACAACAGTTTTACTTTTCATGGGTATGATTAAAAACACAAATGATGTTCCTTACATTTAATAAAGTGAAGTATTAAATACGTATATAGCGTTGTTTTACTGAGTTTTAGCTATTTTAGTTATTCGAAGTTTTAGTTTGAAGTCTGTTTTAGTTATTTTAAAATTTGACGTACAGTTAACTGATTTGATGACTGGCCTGTGGTTTTTTTTAAGAAAATAACCATACGTACTCGCAATACCAGAGGATGCGGTTGCGTTGTCGGCCTTTGAGAAAGGAGTAGGCACTTTTCTTGAAAGACCACTTGGTGATTCCACAATGTGGTGTTGCCTGGCAGTAAATTACTAAAATAGCAGACAGTGTTGGAATGACAACCGTCAAGATGATGTGTTGGATTTGAGGGTTGCAGAGTATGATGGAAAAATCCGGCAGCTGGACTTAATCCTAACGAGAAGTACAGATTTTTAAGGATAAATTCTCCCAATTGTGGGATGTGCCTATATTTGTGAACTGTTTGAAGTTAATGATGATAATAAAACGATAATCTGACGACCGCGTGGTTTACGGGTCAGAGTACCTGTCTTCTATGTCATGTGACCAGCGTTCGAATCTTAGCTTTGTATGGTTATGCTGACTGGGCTGGGTATGTATGGTTAGGACGAGTGAGTGTGTTAATGATGATACTGTCAAAGCTATCAATTGTGCAGAAGAAATTATAGTACCACAAGTGTGCGCAAAAATATAGACATTTATTGTTTTTGCGCACACTTGTGGTACTATAATTTCTTCTGCGCAATTGATAGCTTGACAGTATCATCATTAACAATCTCGTAATTACATAAAAATCGTATTGCAAACTTCACTTAATTCGTATCTTTTTGGTGTACCGAAGCCGATATCAAATTATTGGTTTTCGGTCTGGTTCTATAGTGATTATCACTCTGACACTGAATCCCTTCCTCTGATATTATCGTATAATCGGTACTTTGAGTATGGGAAAACGATCAAGAGTTATAGCCTCTGGGTTTACGCATACAATGGCATTATGTATGTACATACTAGTGTATGTTTATTCGCAGAGAACAACTTTTCGTTCGACTAGTAGGACAGCCTAATTATCATGAAATGACGCTGTCTGGATTGTTTTTATGAATCGAAAGTATTTAATGATAATATTACATTTCTTTGCGGAAACAATAACGAGTGGAGTAAATTACAAACAGCTCTACAATAATAACTATTATGATAATGATAAAAAAAATTATGTAGTTAAAGTAATAAGCCTATTTTTGTATTTTCGTTTACTTATATTTCCATTTACGCAAATAACTAGATGAGCCGTGGTAGCCCAGAGTCCAGGCGCTCGTCTTATATTTCACAGTATCTACTTAAGTGACCAAAGTTCGATCCCAGGTGCCGGCACCTCTAAAATTATTGTGCAATTTTAATTCGTAAATACATCGTGAGTAAAACATGCATGACTGCGGAATGTTCCGAGGACAATGTGAACACCGTCAAGCCGCATATGAGCAGCGCTACGCTGTGACTCTTACCAGCTCCAAAGCCCTTCCAAAAATTAGAAGGCTCTCACTCTCTTCAGCAGTGGGACATTTATATGCTGTTACTTTACTTTTAAACTGGTTGATATGGGATAGTGGGTTATCTTATGACATCACCATTTGGCGTATCAGAGATTATTCCACTATCTGTCGGAAGCGACGTGTTTTTTTCTAGTCTCTTCCGTCAGTAGATTTACACGCTACTGACGGAACGACATGGGGCGGTATACGGATTGTTACGGCACCAACACACTAACATTTTTAAAATATGAAAACCATTCTGCTGTCTAGTTATTTTCGAAGTGAGACTTTTTTGTGCGCGATGAGAGTAGAAATTCATGGTCTAATTTGAGTGCAACATTTTCGTGCAATGTTTCTGTTATTCTTGACTCTTAATTTTTTTTTTATTTGATAAAGTGACGAAACGATCAAAACGTTCACCTGATGGTATGTGCAACGTCAGCCCAATTTAAATGCAGTGTCACCCAGAATATTTCTGTGTCCACACTGCGCCCGCCACCCTGAGACATCAGTTCTTAAATCTCATAAGCCCAGTGATTACACTAGCTCACAGTGCCCCTCAAACTGAAGGCTCTATCTAGGCTCTAGGTAATAACTGGCCCTACATAGGAATCCTACGTTGTTGTATTTTTGCAACATACCCATAATTCAAAAGATGGGACAGATATATTAAATAAATAAAGAATTTTTGAATTTCTTTTGACTGTGAGTGTTTAATTTACACCTAATCCCCTATACATAGCATAGTTCGATAAGTGCGCACTGTTGCAAATATTACACATACAGTTTTACTGTCTGTAAGTCAATATTATATTTTTTTAACTATTTTTCCTGTGCTGTGTAGATCCTCATGTAATAAAAGGGATATTTTAAATCAATAATAAAATCCACGCATTTAAGGGTTAATTAATATTCATCGATGATTTAATACTCGTAATACAGAGCAGTTATTTTACAGTCGGTAATATTATTGTTAATTCATGTTTGATCATTATAATCGAATTTCTAATATATAGAAGTTTCACATATGTTACATATTCTAAGCACGGGCACTTCTTTATGGAAGAAAGTGACGAGGTGACCAAAAACTGTATAGAACATTAGGTAGCCTTTTATTTATTGTAATCGAAGAAATAATAATTTAGTAACATAAGTTATCTATCATACACGCATATTGAATTTGTATCAAAAATATTTAATAAAAGAAAGCATCGACGGCCGTTCAGATAAAGGAAACTAATCAACAAACTCCAATAGCAGCTGAGGCCGGGTCAAGCGTTACGAATTGTACATTTCGCTTCGCTGCTCCCGCTCGAATAGCAAATAGGAAATTAAAATCGGAATAATGTTGAAATAAATTTGGCTGTAATATTTTACTGCGAAATTAAATTGCTTAAGGCAGTTACAGTTTTAGATATATGCCCGTAATCGATTAGAATAATACAATACAATAGTAAGGTTTAGTTGTAGTACGAAATATATTTATTCTTTGACGAAAGAAATGTTAATTTATTTGTAAGAAATGCCGTTACGTACTAACGTAGTAATTTAGTATTAATACTTACTTTTTTTAATTTTAAAGCACATCTCGACTGGAAGACAATTCTAAAACACAGTCGAGTTCGCCGCTTGCAATCAGTTTTATTAAGCTGTATACATTAAAGTCACAATCATTATCATTTCAGCCTATCACTAGTCACTGCTGAACATTCTCCCTCATAAATTGCCACAAAAGTTTGTAGCCTTCATTTTGGGTAAACTTTACCAATTTACCCAAAATGAAGTTGCCACGCTTGGCAGGTAAGTTGGTAACCGCAGTTTATTTATTCAGATGTTCCAAGAAGATGCTGCTACCCATCTCCTGGTTTTTGTTTTCCCTCTGTCGACTTTCACGACACCTACAGGATGAGATGGGGTGGTAGATTCTTTTAAGCCACCACCACAAGGAAAAATACATTAAAGTGTAAATTAATTAATTAATTAATGAACGAACAATATACAATGATAAGCGCGGTAGCTGAGGGGCCAGGCGAAATAATTTCATGCTGTTGTCAACAAAAATAATCTCTACTCTTTTAAAGTTGTCTACGAAAATACCACAACTGTAATTTCTTTGACATTAGGAGTATGGTTTTGCAATTTCACGTCTTTTTATTTTTATATATTGACTATATATGCGTGTTGTGGAATCATATCTAAAGCCTATAGAATAATAAGCTTTACCGTCTATAATTCTGTATTACCGGTGGCAGGATTCCTATGCAGGAATCCGTCAAGGTACCTCCGTAAATATTTCTGCCGTCTAATAGTAGCGTGCCAACATAACTGTGTTTCGATTTAAAGGGCACTGGTGTAATTATTAAGTAATATAATTATTGGGTAACTAGTGTAATTATTGGGCATATGGAAATTAAGAACAGATTTTTAAGGATGATGATACAATACAGGAAACCGCGTGGTCTAGTGGTCAGAGTATCCTGACTTCTAAGCCGCGGGTCCTGGGTTCGAATCCCAGCCGGAGCCAATATTTGTGCTAAAACATAAATTGTTGGTTTTCGGGTCTGGTTGTGTTGTGATTGTCCCCGTGTTTCTGACACAGAATCAAGCCTACCTTCGATCTTATCGCATCAGCGTTACATCGGGCGCGGGTAGGTTGATACGAGTGAGTGCATCTGTGTTTGTGCGTACACTTGTGGCACTATAATATCTCCTGCGCAGTTGATGGCTCTCGACAGTAGTCGTCAGTTGTCGCCGTGGTCGAAATCGGCTAGGAGAATATCATATCATCACAATACAGGAATGTTTTGGGAGACAATGCATTTATTTTGAGCAGTCGTTGCGATTTTCTCGTCTCGTTACTAAATTGAATGAAAAAAATCCTATAACGACTTCTCGTCGCCTCGACCGATTCATGGATCTATATAGTAAATAAACTGCAAAATGAGAAACAGTATCTTTTTGTGCAAATAAGTTAATTACACGGCGGTTGCGAACCGACCTGTCAAGCGTGGCGACTGCAGCAATTATCCCAATAAGACTATAATGAAGAATAATTTTCAGTAGGGCAGAAGCGACAGCTAATAAAATTGAATTATGATGATGATGATGATGATGGAGTACTTTTGACCGATTTTGGATTCTCTTCTTTATATTTTCGGAAGCTATCAACTACGTTATCGATCTCGCAAGTTGCTAAAGTTATGGTAATTGTCCGTCTAAAGTTGCAGTATTGTCCATAGCATTAAACTTTGATGCACACGTCACCACGAAACATCAATTATTAAGCCTACGTATATCATAAATTGTAAAGTTTTTGATGACGTTAGTCTGAAAAGTTTAAACAACTTTTTGCTAGTCAATTACATGGTCCGTGATTCTGTTTATTATAAGGGTATCATACAACGTGTTTTGAATGACGTGGACTACATGTTTTTATGGTAATAGCGTTAAGTAATAAGTTACACGTTACCTAATGGTTAATCTTAATTTTGTACCTCTGTTTGTATAAAATGTATAATATTTTTATAGACTGTCGTAGAGTCAGTATCACTTGATAAAGTCTCGATTTGAGGTGAAACTCGTGTCCTGTTCTCGACTTCAGTGGTGTGTATTGCCTAGTGGTAGTATTGTAGTGGTGGAGGTAGGCGTGGAGTGGCGGTATTGGTTTTTTTGTGCACGATGTTGAGGGATGGCGGGCGGTGCTCTTCAAAACTAGGTTATACACCCCATTTTACATTTTGCTTGCGGTCCTTAGCATTTCTATACAGTAATCCGTCTAGGTAGGTACCACCCCTAGGGCCAGTTATTCTGCCGTGAGACAGTAGTGTGCAAGCATTACTGTGTTTCGGGTTGAAGGGCACTGTGAGCTAGCGTAATCACTGGGCATTTGAGACTTAAGAAATGATGTCTCAGGGTGACGGGCTCAGTGTGGTGTCACACAGAACTATTCTGGGTGACACAGCATTTGTTGTGAGCGTACGTTGCACTTCCCATCAGGTGAACGTTTCGCTCGTTTCGTCACTTTATGCATTAAAAAAAAATTAACTTTGTCTCCTGTACTATAATGGATTTCCGCAAAGTGACGCCTGATTCTATTAACCCCTAGGTGTTTTCGATTTACAAGCGATGAATATTTTAATCATCATCAATATCATTTCTGTCTATCAGAAGTTTTGCTGAACAATGGCCTCACCTATAGATAGCTACCAAACACGGTCTGGAGGTATCTGTATTCATCGAATATTCACAATGGACATTCAATGAGAATATTCATGTAACATTATCAAATTTGAAAGATGCATAACTACGATTATTTCTTTGAATATATTTTTGTACAAATATGTATTGCAAAGTTTCAAATAAAAACAATACCTTATATAACCCAACTTCTATGTTTGAAGTTGTCAAGTTATTTTCTATGTTTTTTCCTCCTCCTCACTTATTTAATTCACATACAATTTAATAAGTGAGGAGGTACGACTACAGCGAGGGAGGTCGAGGTTTTGTCGGTTCGTGAGTGCTTAAGTTCATTACTTTCGGCTTACACATAAAAGGGTCTGGTTTGATAATAACTTAGTATTTATATACTTCCATATAACCTGATTTAAAAACATGTAATAGGCAAAGGCATTTCACAGATATGCACCGAAACATCGATCAGACAATGCTATCTTAATCTAAACATACATTTTGGTGCATAGTTTAGTTAGGGAACATTAATCTTGAGCCCAAATAATAGACGTAATTTATAGATCCCAATCCCAACAAAGCTTTTGTGGTTCAAGTCGTGAGAGATCCCCTCTCTCCCACCATTCCCACCCCGGGCGGGTGATAGTCATGCGTCGGCGTTCGGTGCGGGTGGCCGAGTGGAAAGTAGACCAATGTTTCTTAGTCAACGCCATAAAGATTTCTCGGTTTGTTAAAAAATATTTTTTGTAAAGTAAAAGAACGGTAATAGCGTATAATTGTCTTATGGCTGAGTACAGGCCTCTCTTCTCATTTTGAGTGTTTTGGAGCTGGTAACAGTTCTTGGTAGAGTTTGCGCTAATGCCAAGTTGGCAGTAAACAAAACCCACAATTCTTCACGATTTTTTCCTTACAAGCCAGGCGTGGTAAATGAGCAATGGTGGTAGAATTCCTGAGCAGGGGTCCGTCTACCTAGACGTACCTACCTAGGTACCACCTCTGGCCAGTTATTTTACCGTGAAGCAGTTGTGCAAATGTTACCATGTTTCGGTCTGCAGGACACTTACAGCTAGTGTAATCACCGGGCATATGCGACTTAAGAACTCAAGTCTCTGGATGACGGGCGCAGCGTGATGCCCCACAGAAATTATCTGAGTGACACAGCATTTGTTATGGGCAGACGATGCATTTACTATCAAGGTGAACGATTTGCTTGTCTCGACACTTAATCCTAAAAAAAATTAATATGATGTTTTTTTTTAACAAGAAAATGATACCGCGCACTGGAACTTCTACTGTCTAACTGTCTTGTGGGTAAATTTTACAGACATATAATTTTCTCCCATTTTTGGTTTGCCTCACACTAAGATTCCTCTGTACCGTGGGTGCGTTTTACAGACATAAATTCCACATGCAAAAACGTACAAATATTTGCTCCGTACGGGAATCGAACCGCCGACCTATGGCGCTGAAGCCAATCGCGTCACCACTGCTTCAAAAGCGATAAAAATGCAAATAGTGTTTGTCTAAAAAAAAATTATCAATTCAGGAATTATAGCACTATTTGCAATCTGATTAAAAAATTAATTAGTCAAATTAGTCAGCTTAAATAGACGGTTTTCAATATTTGTTTATGTAATGAGTCACCTAATTATGATCAAATTTATAACGTGTTGTGACATGTGACACTCCCCGAGGAATGTCTGTATGTTCCCATTAATTCGTAAATTAGATTCGTGTAAAGTCTTCCATAATTGGATTTTGGGTAATTAAAAAATTGGAATAGAGCTTGATGCTTGTTGCTCTATAACGAAAGACTATAGTTTCGTGAATAGTGAAAATCTTAACTTCACCGACGAATTAAATAGGCCATGATATTATGAAACTGTGTGTGCAATCATTGAGCTACTGAGCAGTGGTTAGGTTCGAATCTTTTGTAGCTAATTTTTCTCCTTTAGCTTGACAATGTCGTCAATTTAAATATAATTTTATACTATGCTATAACCCTGGTATGTTTTGAACCGGGCGTTCGCCTTAAGTACGCGGGTGACCTGTGTTCAATCTCCGATGCCGGCTATTTTAAGTGCTGATTTACCACACGACCTCCTGTGAAGGAAAATATCGTATAAACTGAGGAATAAAGATATTTCGAGGATAAGTGACGTCCGTCAATTCGCATTGGAGAAGCATGGCGGCCTCTTCCCATTCTCCAAAACCCTCACGAAAATTAGAGAAGACCTGTGCTCAGGCAGTGGGATATTTATAGGTTATTCCTTTACTATGATAGCTCACACACAGCAAATAGAGTGACGAGCTCAACGCTAAGCTCATGACTAAGGTTTTAATTTAACCGGTCCCTTTATAGTAAGTTAAATCAGACAAATAGCAAAACCGCTGCCGTCTGCGATTTCTTCGGACTGATACGACTTAGGAACCTTGAAAGAGCCTAGAGCATACTCCTTTCTCAAAGACCAGCAAGGAACCAGTAATTCTTCGAGTATTGCGGATGTTCATGGGCGGCGGTGATCACTTACCATCAGACTTGTCTCATCTCCTATAAAAAATAAACGTAAGTCTTTTGGTTTCTAAACATATTTCTTTATCGTCGTGTTCACAGACTTCTGGATGTAGACCTTTTCTAAGAATGGACGATTTGCCATAATCGCGCTAGTCACCGGTTTTCCGAAGTCAAGTGTTTGATGTATTTTTTTGAAACACAGAGAACGAGATTGTTGGACTGATTCCCTAACGATGCCGCCATAAAATGCCATTGAATAATTATACCTGTAACCGACCTCAACGCAACAGCTCCAAACATCCTTCAGCGAATTTAAGAGTTTCATGTTCATTTTTAGAACTTCACCATAATTACGAGTATATGGGACCATACTTACGGATACCTTCCAGACAATTTTTTTTTTATTAAAGTTGGTCCACAATTGACGAAAATATCGGTGAATATATATAATAAAATATATACAGTCGAACATGGAATTGCCTCCTTCTTTGTAGTCGTTTAAAAATAATGCTTGTAATGTTTTATAATGACCGAATCGCACTAATTCATACATAATCTACCGTGAATGTTTATATGCTTGTTCAATTTATTTTATGGTTTTATTAAACATATTTTTTGTGTCTAAAAAATTGAAAAATTTTAATTTTGCACAAAACTTTAAGGAATTTCAGTCGTCAAAATTTGGGTACCTTCCATTAAAACTTTTTCGACATAAACGAACAAAAGTTGTTGAATTTGCCAACTTGATGAATATCCAACATTCTCGAACAGAATGAAACCTAATAAACTTTTGGACGGTTTTACTGTTTAAGTAAGGTTCTATAATAAACCTTTCAGAAGTTATCACTTATAACAGTAGAGTAAAAATTTTTAATCTTCTGGGGGTAATTTCCAGTTCCTTTAATAGCGCTATAATGGCGCGTTAATTAGTTTTGGATGAAAATTAAACACACAATCTAGTTTCAACTACCAACATTACAGTTATAAATGTAATATCTAGTTATTTAAAGCGTAGACTATATATTTTCATATGAGTTGAATAAAGCCCCTGGGGAATTCAGTCTCGTCAGTTCGAGTCCTGAGGGAGTTGTAAAAAGGTAAGTGCCAGTAAAACGTCAGTGGTGGCGGAATAACGTCAGTTTGGCTAGATTTTTACTGGTGGTAGGATTCCTATGCAGGAATCCGCCTTGGTAGGGTACCAACGGGACTGGACTGGGGCGGTCTCCAGGGCCAGTTATTTTTCCGTTAAGCAGCATTGTGCAAACATTGGTGGGTTTTTGTCTGAAGGACTAGGTAAGGAGAGCTAGTGTAATCATTGGACATATAACACTGAAGAACCTGATGTTCCAGAGTGAAGGAGGTCTCAGCTCAGGTGACTCAGCGCTTTTTATTGGCAGACTTTGCATTTACAATCAGGTGAATGTTTCTCTCGTTTCGTCACTTTAATTTAAAAAAAACATAAATGATCCAAACAGCAGCGTCTAAGATGTCTTGTCTGGTACTGAGAGCGGCTGTCCGCGTGTCAGGCGTGACACTAACGGGAAATCTTTCTGAACCGGAAGAGCTCTGTTTCCAGGGACTGTCTGTATGTAAAAGACAATAAAATAGGTAATGGATAAATATTAAATGTACTAGGCGACTGGTACGGCGGAAAATGGTACCAAGCGTGGCGATTACGGCGATTTTTTTTCAAAATGGCAGAAGCCTATACGCAACTGTTTGATGATTGAGATTATTTGCGTTCGTTTTCAAATGAAATATTCTAGATTTCAGATATTTACATTTTTTTGACAAAGGGTAAAGAAGTTAATTTCAAAAAGAGAATGGCGGGTTTGCAACTCCGCAATCAATACATATTATACTTTTTTGTTAATATAAGGCACTATATAAGGCACACATGCGGCATAACTCTCATCTACTTCTCCCGATGTCATTTTGCAATAAACTTTTTTTTTAGTTTTATGTCTATTCCGAACAGTGGCAACGTAATCTATGCATAATATCTAGTACAGAACGTATATAACGTCATAATCATTTCAGCCTATCACTGGTGCACTACTGAATATGGTCTATATTCCCCCATAGATAGCCATGAAAGTTTTCATTTTCCCTCTGTCGATTTTTATGACAACCACCGGATGAGATGGGATGGTAGATTTTCTTAAGCCGCCACCACACGGCAACATAATATAACACATCGAGGTAACCCATGCTTATCATTCGTCTTAAAATGTACGTATATTATATTATTGGATGTCACTAAAAATCAGGACAGGATGATGCATCCTTACGTATCATGAGTGGCGGTCCTTTTTGGATCATTGCACCACGAAGAACACATAGATTTTAAATATTTTTTTTCTATTTTTTTCTCCTGTTAATCTGTCTGTGAATTGTGTACGGGTAACAAATAAAGGTTTCCTTCTTTCTTTCTTATTTGATGGAAAGCCAAATTGATTTTTTTAACATAGTTATGATGCTTCTCTTCTGATCTCTATATGACTGAAATATTAACTTCACAACAAGTTAGCGCGCTGGTATTGAAGACAGGCTGTCGTCAAATGGGACTCATTTGGCACGTGGAATTCAACAATCTTTGGGGTTAATATAATCCTTAAATACATCCTTTTTCAATATTATAAGCTTTGAATATAATATTTAATAATCGAAGATTATTAGTAGTATAAATTTGAGTCTCTACCTGTAAATTCTATTCTGTAAAGTAAACTGCCTCTTAATGTGATTTAATTTAAATCTAAATGATCTTTTTTTTAAATCAATTTTTTTAGTAGTGCGGGTTTTACAGATAAGTTCGTTGTTATATTTAGTTTTTTATTAAAGTCTTAATTAATCAAAGCCGGAAACCTTGTCTGTTAACTCACTTAATAACCCGTTTCCTGCAATAGGCTCAACATCATGAGTTAGGAACATCGCTCCAATTCTATCTTATCAAAACGTCCGCCGCATATATCCATTCCAACTTTATCTTGATTTAATCTTTATTCTGATATAGGAAAATATTCTTTAATCTTCCAACAATAACGATTGAAATCAAACTTTAAGCATTAAAGTAACAACGTTTTAGTCTTTTTTAGAAGTTTTCGATTTCAAATCAAAAAGCAAATTAAGTTGTCGGTTTTTATAAAGCAATGATTTAAAGCCTTAATGTGTTTGAAATAAAACATATATTTTAATGTTGCAAGTGGTTCTTGTAATTGATGTTTAAGTAAAGTTATACGATATGATAAAAATATATTATTGACAATGCTTTAACAAACTGCGATAGCTCAGTGGCAAGACGCGTAATAGTTCAAAATTGTTTATCAAAAGTAAGTGCTGGTTTTTGATGCATTCTATGCTCAGGGAACATCGTGAGGAAGCATGGATGTTCATGAAATTAAAAAAAATGTTCGTGGACTTATAAAATTTGCCAACGTTTGAGCAACGTGGTCCAATGCGTGGCAAAAGTCCTATCAAAAATTAAAGCCTTTGTCCAACTGTGGAACGATTATAGGTTGTTATTTAGGCTGCGAGCCGCGGGTTCGATTCTCGCACGGGACAAATATTTATATGTCCTACAGATAGTTGTATTGGGTCTGGGTGTTTGTGCATGTGGACACAGGAGAAATCCTACGGTGTGGCATCGCTTTAAAATAATATATTACAATTTTGTTCGTCATGTCTATTCCTGCAAGACGTAGCTAGACTTAAAATATACTACGAACTGCGTAGTCGCTTTAAAACCGGATAAAAGCGGCCGGTTCTCGACAGGAAACAACGCCATTTTACGAGTATGAACAAGCGGTCTTAAGTATCTCTATGTATTGTCTCTAGGTAGCATTATTATATACAACTAGAAACAACCACGACTCGGTTGGCTTCTGCGCTACGTGTGACGGGGTTAAATTCCTGCGTGTTACTAATATACATATGTATGGACAGTTTTCCTGGCTCAAATATTTGACCGTTTACATTTTATGTGTTTAAATAAGCTAGCGTTTAACTACGATCCCACCTGATCGTAAGTGGCGATGTAGTTTTTGATGGTAAACACACTAGCTAAGAAAAAGCCTATTCACTCTTCTCTTGAAGACACCCACATTGTAATCGGGCGGGAAGACTGATGCAGGCAAGTTATTCCAGTACTTTTACAAATTCACCCGCGATACAGGAAAACCTTACCGTGGGGGAAAATTACCAAAAATGGGTTAGTTGTTATTAATACGGTGGCACGGTTCGGTTACGGTTCCTACGCGGGCATCCGCCTAGGTAGGCACCACAACAGGGCCAGTTGTTCTACCGTGAAGCAGTAGTATACAAACATTACTGTGATTCGGTCTGGAGGGCACTGTGAGCTAGTGTAATCACTGGGCATATAAGACTTAAGAACTGATGTCTCAGGTCTCATTTGTAATGGGCAGACGTTGCACTTTCGGTTAAACGCGGGTTAAGGATCTTTTAGTTTGCCTTATGAAAGAGAGACAGATGGTAATCTGTAAAGTGTTCTAGGAAGTCTGCGGTCTTTTATGCAGTATGTCTGCAGTATTTTTATGGACTCATTTATTTAATGTTACATTAAATCATTCCTTTCGTTGCTTATTATTATCGCAATACTTGATTTTTTTCGTTTTAAATTATAATTTTCTTGAATACCAACTTTGGTGTAAATTCCCCAATATCCCAATTTTTTAAAGTAAATCACTGACGACTTTAGACCATTGAAATAAAACTAATTTTTAAGGAAAATCCTTTACCCTTTTTTTCTTTTCGCGTTTAATTTGGAACTATTTCTCATTAATTTATTCTCACTCACTAATTTCTCACTAATTTGTCGTTCTAGGAAGTCTGCAGTCTGTGACCATGTTCTGGATAACCCCAACCATTACATCAGATTTGATAGACCACAAATCCTTGCAAAAGAACATCGATTCCTACCAAAGATGATTCGCGAGGCTATTGAAATTAAAAAAACATCCTAATTTCAATAGGGAAAATGGTTGGGTACTACCACCGGTTTGGGATCCTATTATTAATAAAATTAAATCAAAAACCAAGCATAGCACTGCAAGGCGTCCAGACACAGTAAGCTCTTTCTGCGTAGATCAGACTAAAAAATAAAAAATTATAATTAAAAGCTGATGGTACCCCGGGTTAACTATGACATCAGGACATCTGTCAGCTTAGTCCTCCCGTGATCATGGGAAAAAGGGGGCTGTAAAGCGCTCGAAACGTCGGATTATAAATAGTTTAAATTGAACGCGATTAAATCCGTAAAAATAGTTTTATTTAAATGTGAAAAATTTAATTTCGTGTAAATATAAGAAATCGTTACTACATTCCTTTAAAAAAAACGGTTTTCTCTCGTGATCCGATCTCGGAAAAAGAAAATTAATCCGTTAGCAGTAATTTCAAACCAGTTTGCATATTATTATGATTAATATGAATGCAGCAAGGCCTTTTCCACATAGAGCTCGATGCACATAATATCTGCATAGACCACCCGCTCACTGCAGTTATACAAAGTCAGACGATCTATTCTTGCTTTACTAGCGACCCGCCCTCGATATGCTAAGGTGATATTAATTACTTACTATTTTTTCTTATAATCAGAGGTAAGTATTACACTACTGAATGTACTCACTATTTAAAAACAAATAATTGTCCCAGAAGATCACCAATGTTTCAAGAATATTATTTGGAAATTAAAAGATAAAGAGGTCTTAAGAATGCGCATTTTAATTTACAGTATCAAACAATGATTAAAAATTTAAACATAATGTAGATATTCTTTAAAATAGATAATTATATTACTTATTTTTATAAAAAAATAGTAAACTTTTTTATTTTTATATCGTTTTTCCAATAAAATGTAGACTGTTAACTTAACATATTAAGGACATAAGCTTAGTTCTATTTTTAAGAGATCTGTGTTCTTCCGTAATTGTTGCAGTATTTACTTAGTTATTAAGTAAATGCTAATCGTATCGGTGTAAATATGAGGATTCGAATGACACTACATCCTAGCATACCTTCGAACTTGTCGTATGAGCTTTTCATCGGGCACGGGTACGTCGGGACGAGTCAGTGCCCTGTGTTTGAGCGTACACTTGTGGCACTATAATATCTCCTGCGCAGTTGATTACTTGCGACAGTGTTAGTAGCTAGTTATCGCCGTGTTCGAAAATCGGTCAGGAGGACATCATCATCAACATATACTCGTATAATCGTCTATTAAATAACTATTATTACACTACAAGCCGTAAGTACTAAGCGGTGATAAAGTGTGAAAGGAAATATAATGTTTTCATTGATTTTTTTTTATTGTACAAAGTGACGATACGAGCAAAACGTTTACCTGATGGTAAGTGCAACGTCCGCCCACAACAAATGCTGTGTCACCCAGAATATTTCTCTGTGACACCACACTTCGCCCGTCACCCTGAGATATCAGTACTTAAGTCTCAAATGCCCAGTGATTACGCTAGCTCACAGTGCCGTGTTCTCTCCATCAGTCCCGCAAATCTTTAGTGTAAGTCAACTATCATTTTACTATCGATCGAAATTTTGACGTATTGTTGCTTGAAGATATATTTACATCTGTTTCTACAAATAAACAAATAATAAATTATAATAGCAAAATTATATTGCCAGGATCAAAAAGACGAAGAAAGGAATTACATTTTACTTGCAAACTTAAACTTTTGCTAAAGTCAAACAGCATTGTAGCATCTCTCTATCTCTCCCTGTCTGCTCGCAACGAAGCAATCTGTGTTTTATGTATTTGAATTCATGTTCCATTTGTGTCTTTTCATTTGATTCCGAATGAAACTTATCAGTGTTCCGGAACAGTTCACTTTTCAGATGCAAATTTTTCAATCTCAAAAATTATACACTTTCTCCTCGTCTGTTTACAAAAACATTACCTTATATAGCATATACGGTACAGATTTCTGATTGTGAATTAGTGAAAGAATGTTGTGAGTCGGTACATTTTTTTTCAAAATTACCCTCACCATCCCGATAACTGTATCTACAAGTAATCCAGTATTCAAACCCTGACTAAATCCCATCAGTGTATCGTTAATAAAAGTTCTCATATTAGTTAATGATTTCCTATATTTACGTGAATACTACACATTCAAATAAAAGTAAAAGAACATATAGCTGATGTGAAGAATCGTCGCTCCGGGAAGTCTGCAGTCTGTGACCATGTTCTGGATCATTCCAACCCTTACATTATTTGATAAACCACAAATCCATGCAAAAGAACACCGATTCCTACCAAGGATGACTCGCGCTATTGAAATTAAAAAAAACATCCTAATTTTAATAGAGAAGATGGTTAGGTACTACCACCAGCTTGGGATCCTATGATAAATAAATATATTTCAAAAACCAAGCATACCACTGCAAGACTTCAAGACACAGTTAGCTTTCTGTGTAGATCGGACCAAAAATAATAATTAAAAGCTGACAACTGCCACCTCAGTCCTCCCGTGACCATGGGTGCTGTAAAGCGCTCGAATCGTCGGGTTATAAATACATACTCGTACATACATACATAAGATCACGACTGTATCCCATAAGGGGTAGTTAAAAGCGATAAAATCCGTAAAATAAGTTTTTACGGATTTAGTTGCATGGTGATTTATTTCCGGAATTTCTAAACATATTCTAGACTGGCGCGGTTAACCGCTAGTCAAAAAAAAATAGCACAGCGTGGGTTGAAAAATGTACAGTCTCATCTATCATTGAAAAATGAAAATATATAAAATAATAAAGATTACATTTCTATAATATTTTATGAACATTTATTATACCTCAAACTACATGATGCTATGCAGTGAAGGTGTATGAGAGCACATACACTAGACATTTTCATTCTTATTGCAGTATACTCGTACGTCTTGTTAACGGTTCTCTATAGGACTTAGGCCTTTCTCAAGTTGGGAGTATTGGCTATCAGTAGCATGCACCTCACGTCGAAGACGTCGCTCCTTGTTACCGATTGATTTCATATCTGATATATTTGTGATGTCTATCGTTCTTCTGGTTCCCAGGATAGAGGCATTTGTTGTGAACAAGTGATGGTTAAAAAAAATACGTTCGAAACGAATAAGGTATTATGAAAACGATCTATGTTGAATAAAAGTATTCTACTTTTTTCCATTATGTTCTATTACATTCTATTTATTCCCTTTTTCTATTCTATCAGAGGCCAAGCTATTTTCTTGGCATTTTCTATAATCGCCGTTTACGATCGCCATCACACAAGTGAAACTTTACAAATAATGCATCTTAAACGTGTTTTTCTTTGTTTCAGGAAGCAGCTGTTTAATGAATAGAAAACCGGTTAGACATGTAGTAGATAATGAAAATGTATAAAAACTAAGCGACTTTTACTGTAGTATAATAAAAATATGAACAATATTTGTGTTGATATTACAATACTAAGTGATCGGTAGTGATGTGTCGGCTTCGATCATGATCGTGTCTCGCACGCAACTAGTGCTGTTCTGTGCTCTCTTACATTATCGAGTCGAAAGCCAACAGGAGGTGCTTATCGAGGAGTCACGTGAGTATTGAAAGTTTGTGTTAAGATAAGGACAGAAATTTTAAAATCGAACGTGAATAGTTTTTGTTTCAATATCATCCGGTAATTGACAGTTACTAAGATTTCTGTCGATTTAGAAGAATTTTCAGTAATGCAAAGCAAATTCTCCTTATTTTTTACTGGCGGTAGGATTCATATGCAGAAATCCGTCTAGGTAGGTACCACCCCAGGGCCTGTTATTCTGCCGTGAAGCAGTAGTGTGCAAACATTACTGTGTTTCGGTTCGAAGGGCACTGGGAGCTAGAGTAATCACTGAGCATATGAGACTTAAGAACTGATGTCTCAGGGTGACGGGCGCATTGTAGTGACACACTGTTTTGGGTGACACAGCATTTGTTATGAGCAGACGTTGCACTTACCATCAGGTGAACGTTTTGCTCGTTCAGTCACTTTTATAAAATAAAAAAAAAATTGAGTGATTTTTTTAACGGTAGTATGTGTAGCAACGAGTGAATGTGATACTATTTAAGTACTATTTAAGTTTGAGTGTACCAAAATTTTATACTGCAAAGTCATATATAACTTATAGATTCTACCACACTTATGTTCTACCACCTGCAAAATGTTAAAGATTTTAATACAGATTTGTAATAAATTGTTTGTCTTTTTTTGCGACGTTTGTCTTTGAATTTATTCCTTGTATCTACAGCTCTTTTTATCTCTACAAGAGCAATACGTTATGTGCAAACGTAAATTAATTACTCGTAATTTAGTTTACGAATGTTCTAGAATGTGAATAGAATTTTATATTAAATAAAACTTTACTGCCTTTATTCGCGTGAATTTTCAATTTCGTAGAAAACATTTTATGTTTATTCATAATAAGAAGGTCTATCTTGATACTAGCTATAATAAGTGAGATATTTGCGTCAATTGCTCAGTAAATTTATTAGTTTTTAAGACAGTTCAAACAAATAGGTTGAAATAAATATTTTTAACAGATTTTATTCAATAAACAAATACCATTAGAAGAATATGAAGAGATTCTGTAAGATCTAGTATAATATGAAGTGTGCGCAATCAATTTACCGGTGGTAGGATTCCTATGCAGGAATCCGTCTAGTTAGGTTCCACCCCAGGACCAGTTACTCTGCCGTGAAGCAGTAGTGTGCAAACATTACTGTGTTTCGGTTTGAAGGGTAATTGTAATCACTGGGCATTTGAGACTTAAGAACTGATGTTTCGGGGCAACGGGCGCAGTATAGTGTCACACAGAAATGTTCTGGGTGACATAGCATTTGTTATGGGTAAACTTTTCACTTTTTGGACGTTTTGCTCGTTTCATCAATCTATCGAACAAAAAATATAAATCAGACGACGCCGCAGGTCATAGGATGAGGATGAGTGAGTGCCACGGTGTATCCGACTACACTTGTAGCACTATAATATCACCTGCGCTATTCATCATCATCATCATCATCATCATATCAGCCTATCACTTGTCCACTGCTGAACATAGGCCTACCCCATAGACTGCCACAAAAGTTAGTAGCTCTCATTTAGGGGGGATTTTGCCAAAGTTGCCACGCTTGGCAGGCGGATTGGCAACCACAGTTTATTTATTCAGACATTCCAGGAAGATGCTGTTGCCCATCTCCTGGTTTTCATTTTTCGTCTGTCGACTTTTACGACACCCACGAGACGAGATGGGGTGGTAGATTCTCATAAGCCGCCACCACACGCCACGCCTGCGTAATAGATAGCTATAAAAATCGGCCAGGAGGCTATCATCATATCCCCTATCCAGGCTTATCAAATCAAATAAAAAAAACATTATAATTAATAAATACTTCTCTTATTTTAATCAGAAGCTGTCGTAAGTAATTCAAGTGCTATTAAATTAAATTAATTTTATATCCTACGTAGACGCAATGCGACATCCATTGGTGGCTATAAGAAACAGGCTTCTGCTCTAAATAGATTGAAGCCTTGAAACCCAGTAAGTGTCTATGCAAACACACTTACATAACCTTCCTTTATCCAGTGGTACGATTGATGATAGCGTCACAGACACGGGGAGTTTCACATTACATCCATTACCGGATAGCCAATGATTTGTGTTTCACATAAATATTGATTTAGTACAGCGAATATAGAGATAGGTGTATAATCTAACGCAGCAACATTTTACTACGATGTTGTTGAATTTAAAAACACTTTAAATCTAGAACCTTTTTCATCATCATCATTTCAGCCTATCACTAGTCCACTGCTGAACATAGGCCTCCCAGCCACAAAAAGTTTGTAGCTTTAATTTAGGGGGGATTTTGCCATAGTTGCCACGCATGGCAGGTGGGTTGGGAATAAGCGTAGTTTATTCGTTCAGACGCTCCAGGAAGATGCTGCTGCCCATCTTCTGGTTTTTAGTATTGTAGTTTTATATAGTTGTTTAGTGGTATAATGTTACTGTTCAAAAAATACCCAAAAACGATATAGCAAATAGGAAGCACAATAAACACACAGTCAAATCGTGTAAAAAGTAAAGTGAAGTTTCAGCCTATAAATGTCCCACTGTTAAACACAGGCCTCCTCTCATTAGTTGGCAGACAGTCTTCGAAATATTTTTTTTATTTCTCAGACATGCAGGTTTCCTCACGATGTTTTCCTTCACCACCGAGCACGTGGTAAATCAGCACTTAAAATTGCAATTAACAATTTTAGTGGTGCCGGCATCGGGAGGCGAACCAGGTCACGCTCGCGTACTATGAAATTTAAAGCGGGCCCCAGCCCCTGAGCTACCACGGCGTGTGTATTTGTGTAATTAAGAAGAAAAGGTGCTGATTAATATTTTACACGCATTGTTTAGCAGTTTTCTGTTGGAAGATGTTTTTCGTTTTTAGCGCTTAAACTTCGACAGCCTTTTTATTCAATTTAGGTTAACATTTTTCCACGACCTCAGATGGGTGTTGTTGGAGAGGCGGCCACCCAGGTAGATAAGCGAGTACCTCGAAGCTTTCAATGAATATAAAAGCAATGATCAAAAGTTTCATTATAAGATAACTTTCAGATATCGATATGAGGTCTTCTTAAGTAATGTCGAATTTTACGGTGCGCTTATTGTTTATTTAACATAAATTTTTAAACCTACATTTATTCGCATTTTCCGTGTGGTGGCGGCTTAAGAGAATCTTCCACCTCATCTCATCCCGTGGGTGTCGTAAAAGTCGACAGAGGGAAAGTTAAAACCAGAAGATGGGTAGCAGTATCTTCCTGGAACATATGAATAAATAAACTGTGGTTGCCATCCCACCTGCCAACGTGGCAACTATGGCGAAATTCTCCCACAATGAGAGCTTCAAACTTTTGATAATCCATGGGGGAGGCATATGTTCAGCAGTGGACTAGTGATAGGTTCAAATAAAAACACGAAGATGACTATTAGGAAAAATAAAATAAACCTTATCGTCGTCCAAAAAAACTGTAGCAGTAGGTATTGAGAGTTAAATGCTTTTTCGTTTCGCGTGAACGTGACATAGATATATTGTCAACATTATCGTATTCGGAGGAAGACGACACTTGATAGGAAGTCGCTTTGGAACATAAGTCGACGTGGTACGGTTCGCGTTGCAATCTGGCGTCTTAAGAATATCGTTTGCTTTAACGAAATCGATAACGTTTACGGGTGCTGCAAGTTCTAACTTTTTCACCTCAATCTTTGTCCTGTTACAAATGACTAAGGTATCTGATACATAACGACTACTTTATGCAGCGCTGATAGCAAAACTTCCGAAGTATGGAAGTACTTGATAAATGCTACTGAAGCTTCATCAAGTAGCGGACCGTACTTTTCAACCATAAAACGACTACAAAAGTAAAATAACGTTACTATGTACGTTAATAATGTTTCTCTGCGAGATAAAATTATATCCCCAGCAGAACTAGAGTAACAGGACCCTAAGGAACTGCAAGCTGAAGTAGCAGTGGGCTGGCCATATAGCTCGTTGAACCGATAACCGTTGGGAAAGAAAGGTTCTGAAGTGACTTCGTGGTGGCAAACGCAGTTTAGGACCTCCATTAGGATAAAATTAGAACTATTGGGAGTACCATTTTCAGCAATGGACTTGTGATGGGCTGAAATGATGATGGTGATGATGGAAGTAATAGCCTAGAAGCTAGTGTTTTTTATAGGAGAAAGTGATAGGAAGTGCAAAAAGTGCACCTGGTGGTAAGTGCAACGTCTGCCCATAACAATTTCTGTGTCACCTAGAACATTTCTGTGTGGCATACTACGCCCGTCTCCCTGAGACATCACTTCAATATGCATGGCACGTTCATCTTCACCATTTCAGCGTATCACTATTCCACTACTAAACATAGGCTTCCCCCAAAGACTGCCACAAAAACTTGTAGCTCTCATTTTGAGGGATTTTGCCATATCCACGCTTGTTAGCATGGTTGGCAACCGCAGTTTATTTATTCAGATATTCCAGGATGATGCTGTCCATCCCCTGGTTTTTATTTACCCTGTTTCGACTTTTACGATACCCACCCGCCGAAGTAGAAAAACATCACTTAACATCGTATTACATTGTTCGAAATCGTAACACAAAGTGGGGTTTTTCAGTTTTGATGGTCGAGAGTATTGTAACAAATAAAAATATTTTTGCGACAGACCTTGGGTGTTAATGGTTATCTCGTTCCTTTGTATCCACATTTATACCTACATTCGACCGTATCGATCATTCGTTCCGTCGGACAAGAGAAGATTAGGACGGCCTTTGACAAGGAATGCCTTTGTATTCGCGAATTATAACTTCTTATAGTATGCACGTCAATAGATTTAGGTGATTTTTATATCATGTCGCTTTGGCGTAGGATGGCCAAACTAACAAAAACTATTCTGTTACGAATAAATTAATTTTTAATACGTAAACCATTCGATTTAGAATGAAGATCAAAACGGTGAGTATCTACACCTACTATAAGCTTATGTAGGCTTTTAAAACTGTGGGTTTGCACCCATTATATAATATGTTCGATGATCTGCTTTGTTCACGATAACCGGTAAATTAAAAGCATGAAATTTTTGCTTTCTACAAAAAGACACAGTTTCTTTGCAAAAAAATTACAACACTACCGACTTAATACATCTTTAAAAATCAGGCGCAGAGTCGATTCTGTCCAGAAATTTCAACAGCAAGAGCACAATATCTTTTCTTAAAACAAAAGACTAACAGAGAACAAGAAATAATTACAACAAATTATCCTAGTGGCTTATTCGCCACAAAAGTATACCCACACTAATGTCACATGCTTAGACACGTTCCACTTGTATCGTGGGTACGTTTCAAAAAAGTGAAGCGTTTTACTGGTGGTAGGATTGCTATGCAGGAATCCGTCTAGGTAGGTACCACCCCAGGGCCAGTTATTCTGCCCTGAAGCAGTAGTGTGCAAACATTACTGTGGTTCGGTCTGAAGGGCACTGAGAGCTAGCGTAATCACTGGGCATATGAGACTTAAGAACTTATGTCACAGGGTGACGGGCGCAGTGTGGTGCTACACAGAAATATTCTGAGTAACACAGCATCTGTTATGGGCAAACGTTGCACTTACCATCAGGTGAACGTTTTGCTCGTCTCGACATTTTATCAAATAAAAAAAATATGTTCAGCAGTGGACTAGTGATAGGCTGAAAAGAAGAAGAAGAAAAAAAAAACTAAATTTCATATACAGATACGCTAAAATCATGAACTATTTTATAACTATCTTTATACGAGTACCATACTTATTTCTCCCGTACAGGAATCAAATCCCATATCGTAAAATCCAATTGCTTAACTGCTGTACCAACCGAGCAGAAAACTTCACTTTGAACATTGTATCGGTGGTGAAAAACTGTTTTCAATTAGCTCCATTATCTGAGGCGTTAGATACACTGAAGTTAAACTTTTTGTGAAATTATATCCTTTTGAAAAAGTAAGGTAATAGTTTTTAGAGGATAGCTGCAGTTTCTCAATAGGAACTTCGTTTTAAAACTGCTATTTTGGTTACCGCAATTTCGCTGCGGTGGTGCGCAACAACGACGGTAGAAATAACGTAAAAATGACGTTTAACAAACGCAAGTTATTTGTTTAATATCGGAAAAGTTTTAAATAAAAATCATATTTTTTGTTACAAGCTTTTATTTTTGAGGCCGATATCCATCAGTAGACTTCCAATGTTGCTAGGGCTATAGTACAAGTACTATTACAAGTACAAGTAGTATTGAAGTATTGACAAGTCAAAACAAATCAAACGAGCCTAAACGTAGCTATCTTGCTTAGTTGAAGAGTTTCTATAGCCAACTTTTGACTCCATCATCAGACCAGCCCCTTAGTACAATATTATTGCATTGTCACCGAAGTTACATAGTATGCCAAATTTAAGCTCAATTGGACATTGGAAAGAAGGTTAAAATTGACTCACAATATTTGAATCGGAGAGATATACGAAGAAAACAAATTAAATAAAGGCTTGTGTAAACAAAAAATTTTGACTTCAATTTATGTAAGTGTCTTCTCTGCTAGAGAAAGTCATCATATCACTATTGTGAATGTGCTTGATTTATCTCATTGAATAAAAAAGGTTTCAACAAATTAATTTACGTTTGCACTTAAACTTGTGACAGTCATCTGTTTTTGCAGCGAGTGCCCAGTCTCTGACTACCCCTTATAGGGATACAGTCGTGATCTTATGTATGCATGTATTACACTTAAAACAATTTGAAGGTTACTTTAATTTATTTTTCAGTACTTACGTATATTATGCGTACGTTTTCCAGTAGTAATAGTTATAAAGTATACGTTTGGTATATACAGCTGAAGCCGGGTTAAAACTAGCTTAAATCACCGTGACTTGGGGTGGGACTGTAAGAGAATTCATTACTTTACCTCGTTTAATACGAGTAAATGACGTGAGAGGCGGCAAAGGGAATTAATTCGTTAAGTCATTTCTAAAATATCTGCCAAATTGTGTTATAATAGATAAATTGGGGTTTGTGCGGGAGATCTACATATATTCAGCACTAACTAATATGAGCTGGAATAATAACGAGGGTGGAAATGGTCAAATGCCTTTTTATGATATAGCTTTTGTTAATTTGAAATAGTTTGAAAATTTCTGTTAATATACGACGCTGTGTCAATAAATTAATTATTTCCATTAATGACCATAGTGTATACAAGATCAAATTACCAAATCTATTAGAAAGAGCTACGCTTGTATACTTTAACCTATATAATTACATAACACTAAATCTTAAGGAAGAGAGCTCTTGGATTTATTAAATTCGCCTTCCGGTGTAGACATATTTTTCTTATGAAAGAATGTGCAAATGACGATACGGGCAAATAGTTCACTTCATGGTTAGTGCAACGTCTGCCCGTAATAAATGCTGTGGCACAACATTACTGTGTGGCATCACTTTTTTTATAGGAGAGGGGGCAAACGAGCAAGTGGCTCACCTGGTGGTAAGTGATCACCGCCGCCTATGAACATCCGCAATACCAGCGTAATCGCGGGTGCGTTGCCAGCCTTTGATAAAGGAGGGTAGATTCTTTTCTTGAAAGTCCCTTCGTCGTATCAGTCCGGACAACTGCTGGCGGCAGACGCTGCGTTCTTCACCCTGAGACGTCGGTTCTTAAATCTGTTATGGCCAGTAATTACACTGGTTATCAGTGCCTTTCAAACCGAAACACAGTAATTTTTGCACAATACTGCTTGACTGCAGAATAACTGGCACTGCGGTAGTATCTACCTAGACGGATTTCTTCATCGGAATCCTACGACCATTAATTTCATGAAAATCGTCACTATGTTACGCTTAACCCTCTATGGGCAGACTTACTAAGTCTTCCGTTAATACTTAATCAGCTATTCTCTTTTGCAGTAGAGGTAGAATCCGTACAAGGGCCAACAGGCGGTCGAGTGGAGTTACCATGTGACGTGAGTCCGGCCCTCTCTGCGGATAGAGTGGGCCTTGTTATATGGTATAAGCAGGGCCATGAAACGCCGATATATTCGTAAGTAGAGTGTATATCGTATATCATAATATCGTATGTTAAAATAATCGTTTATTAAGTTTTGTTTGAATTAGCCAATGAAAAGTTGAAAAAGGAAAATTTGTAGATTCTGATTACTGTTCATTTATTGGTGGTTAATTTTTCTTCCAAGTAGTGAACGGTATGGTTCGCGCAGTGGTTAAGCGATGGGCTTTTGTGTTATGGGTCGCGGTTTTGGTTCCAGCACGAAGCAGATATTTTTATGATCTATGGCTGTTGTGCTTACAGCCAATTTATGTCTTTAAAGACATAGACTCGCCGTGTGGTAGCGGCTTAAGAGAATCTACCACTCCATCTCGTCCCGTGGATGTCGTAAAAGTCAATAGAGGGAAAATTAAAATCAGGAGATGGGCAACAGCATCTTCCTGGGACATCTGAATAAATAAACTGCGGTTGCCAACCCGCTTGCCAAGCGTGGCAGCTATGGCGGAATCGCTCCAAAATGAGAGCTACAAACTTTTGTGGCAAACTTTGGGAGGTCTATGTTCAGCAGTGGACTTGTGGTAGGCTGAAACGACGACGACGAACCGATAGGTGTCCGGCAGAGTAGAATAGTACCTACCTCTTTCCTACCGAGGAGTCGTAAGGCGACTAAGGTATTGTACGGACAGCCTTTATTCGTACAGAATAATACCATAATATGCAATGCTTTCACTATGCTACTCGTGGGGACGCAACGCGTAAGATTTTTTTTTACTCATACTAAAATGCTTGGCGACGTGGTTTGCCACGCGTCACGTCTCGTTTTCCGCGGGGGAGAAAAGTGGGCTTTGGGTGTGGCCTCTGCCTACTCTTTAAATGGGAAAAGGCGTGACTGTATGTATGTAATTCATAAGTTGAAATTTGTTTCGGCAGGGAATCGTATCTATGACCAGGGTGACTGCCGATCACCTAATCTATCCGCCAAGCTTCGCGTCGTACCTGTGTCATGTATCATCAAAGGGCTATCATAGTTTTTGATGTTGAGAGTGGATACGATAATATTTCGACAAGAGGCGCATAAACCTTGTTTATGTGCTTGTGGATGTAAATGTAAAGAGGGACGCTGATAAGAACATGGATAGATTATGTAAATAAGGGTTTGCAAGTTCGTGTGTGGATGTTGAGATAACATTTCGCTAAAATATATGGATCGACAATGTATATGTTACATACTTGCATACAGTCACGCTTTTTTCCGATATAAGGCGTAGCAGAGGCCACACACGTAGTCTACTTTTCGCCTCCTTGGGAAACGAGACGGGTGGCGAACAACGTCGCCGCCGTTTTAGTACGAGTCAAAAAAATGTGTATGTTTATAGAAGGAAATATTTTTAAAGTATTCTGTGTTTATCTACTATTATAATGACTAAATCGTGGCCTAGTGGTCAGAGTATTTGACTTCTATGCCGCGGGTCCTGGGTTTGAATCCCAGCTCATCACATTGTTGGTTTTTGGGTCTTGTTGTGTTGTGATTGTCCCCGTGCTTCTGAAACTGCATCCTGTCTTATTGCATTAGCGTTACACCAGGCGCAGGTAGGTTGGGACGGGTGAGTGCCTTTGCGTGCCCGTAAACTTGTGGCACTATAATATCTCCTGGGCAGTTGATAGCTCCCTACAATATTCGGAAGTTGTCGCCGTGATCGAAATTGGCCATGAGGACATCATCATCATGAATTAGTGAAAGGAATTTACGTTCTATGATTAATTTAAAGCAGATTGTTATACAAGTTTGTTAAACAACGTTAACGTAAAAACAGCGTTTTCCGAAAGGGTTGTGTAATATATGATCGACATAACAAAATATGTATTATTTAAAAATATACCAACATTTAATAGAATTTTGTTAGATATAAAACATATTTAATATAATACAATATTGATATAACATCGAAGTAAATTATTTAAAAACACAAAATATACTTTATTACTTGTACCATTACAAAATTATCTTCGATTTTGTCAGAACATATTAAAAAGAAATAAAGTACTGAAGTAAAATAAAATTTTCAACAAAGAATATCATCAAACGAACCTTTTGAAATTGAACATTTTAGATTCAAAATTCGATTAAACGTTTTATATTTTGTTGTCTCTCTTTATTATTGTAATAAAAGTCTATAAAAATCTCACATTGTGTTTTATTTACGTATTTATTTACGTTCATAAAAACCGCAGCTATTTTTATTACGGACAGATTAGACGCACGAGAGGGCATAACGTCCCAGTGGTCCGATCCTTCCACCCTGGGCAACCGGGCTACCTTTCGGACCAACACTACGCCCGCTGTGCTGGTATTAAATAAACTAAGGTAAACGTTTATTTGTATTTTCTTAAATAAAGCCCTTAATTTTTAATATACTACACTGAATATGTTTGAGTTGATTTGAACGTTTGCATTAGGAGTAGTAATTTAATTATTCCGGGGTATTATTTATTAAGTAAACATCATATTACAGATTTACTGATTTTTATTTATTTATGAACAGAAAAAGAATAGCAAAATATGAAAAATTATATAGATACAATGTAATGTATCTGTTTTGTATCCGACATGTAGACAGCCGTGACAGGTTGTAGCTCAGATGCCGAACGTTCGTATTAAATTTCGTAGGACGCGAATTACCTGAATTCGATCCCTGGTGCCAGCACCTATGAAAGTGTTCTGCAGTTTTAAGTGCTGATTTATAACGAGCTTAACTGTGAATGAAAACACATTTTGAGGAAATGTGAAGTTAGTGAACCCGCACTGAAGCCGCTTGGCGGACTAGTCCCTTCAAACTGAGGGAGGCTTGTGTTCAGCAGTGTGGCAATTATTAGTAGCAACCTTACTTTACTTTTATGAAAGCTACATTACTTTTATGTATGCATGATTAGGAAATCAATTGTTGATTGCTTGATCAAAATACATTAAAAGAAAGACATTGAAAATGTTGTTCTTTTTTCATCATCACTCTAACATTGTTTACTAAAATTATGAAGAAACTAAACAGTTTCTATATACAACATAATATTTTTTATTCAATATACGTTGTTTACATAATATTTTTTTAAATTCATTGGTTCGCAAAAAATGCCTCTGTCCCGGAAAGAACCAGCAAGGAACCCAGCGGGCAATATTTCTTCTTTTGTCATTTTAAAAATAATGTACTTTTATTAAAAAATGTCTACCGTTGTTTGTTCTTTACGTTTGGATCCAAATTATTGTTACACTTTTATGAAATAGGACATTTTTATAAATATACCGGCGGATTGTTACATTTTATACCTTGTACCTGAGTGGGTAATTATGACATATACAAATGATATTTTTACTTTTTTAACATTAATTCACTTCAAACAGCTTATAATACCTTGGCAAAAATAAATGGAAAAAGTGTACTTGTTCTAATGTATTTTTATTTTCATAGGCCTGAAGACAGTGGACAATACAGATGCAGAGTGGACTTTATAAAGTCCCCGACTAAGAACACGAGACTCAATCTCACAGTGCTTAGTAGGTACTCTTTGTGTCTTAATGTTATTAATATTTATCGTTTACTATTAACAAGGGAATCTTATTTGTTTTAAAATTATTTAGAATTGTTTTTTTTTTGAAACGGGTTTAATGATATCAAAGTATTACGTACTTATAAATACATACTCTCGCTAGATGGCGTTGATTCATTAGTGTGTTTTCTTTAAATGCCTATATTTATCTTTTATCTTGTATCTATATAAATAAAAACCAATTTCCGCATGTATGAAAGATCATCACTTGAGAGCGGCTCGATCGATGATATTTGTTTATTGTGGTCATAATTGTTAAGACTAAGTTTGTATGATAGATTATTTTTGGAAAATCCACCGGAAAAGTCGAAAATTTGGATGGTATTAATAACTCAACAGAAAAAGTGACGTTCAGTTTGACAGTTCTGCTGACACATATTTTCAGCACTTAATATTTTTTTCTACGCGCATTTCTCATTTTCTTCATTAGTAAATTGCACCCGCGCGAAGACGGTGCGGGTCGTTAGTTTTGAATAAAAATAGTTTCGAATCAAGCTTGGTCGCTCTGGTACACATCTTATACGACCTAAAGCAACGCTGAGGCAGAGGCTCATTATGAAAGTTGAAAAAGAATAAGTAAGATGCCTATGAAATCAACGTACAGTAGAGTTCGTTTATGATGTAATTGAAGGGACATGACATTCAGGTTATACTGAGCAATCGTCATAGTAAACCGTTACAATAAAGAATCAGTACACTAGGATAGAAAGATTTTATATAGAATTTTATGAAAATTGTAAGAATTATAAGAAAATTTCTTAATCATTTAAATATAATTTTAATAAAAATGTGAACATAATGTTTCATTTTTATTTCGTTACGAGAGATGAGGTGAGAAAACTAATAATCAAACAGTATAATATATAATCATATAATTAGAATGACATAATGCATATACTAACACCCTCCTACCTACTTTATTTAAAAATGTATTTGTGAATTTGAACAAACATTGCTCCTGCCAACACTTTTCATGTCGACTCAGTAACAGTCAGGCAGAGAATGTCTTTAGGCATTAAATCCGCCCTTTGTATTCCTCAGATTAAGGTGTTACAATTAAGGAATAAATATACTATATAAATAAAATGATGACTTTATAATTGGCATAATTTATTTTCAAAAATAATTACAAAAAAAATCTCATGGCATCTGGCATATTCCGGAATAACCATCTAAAATTAAAGAAGACCTAAATACGAGTAACATACGATGAGCAGTGAGGGGCAGTTGTATGAGGTGCGTAAGTAAAACTGGTGTTCAGATCGACAACCCGCTTGCCAAGAATACTATAAAACTAATTAGTCACATTTGGAAACGGCCTTCATTGATTTCTGGTGATAAAAAAGTAAATGAATAAATAAAATGAAAAATATATAAGGCTGATCATCATAAATAAAATATATAAATGGAGCGTGAACGCTCTCGCGGAGTACTTTGTGAATATATTGTCAACATTTGCATTTCATAAGTTTTTGTAGTAGGGGCTTACTAACCCGCCTCGATAAGCGAACATTTTCATTATTATTTTATGGTAACTTGTATCATCATCATCTTTTCACTATCTTTAAGACTTACTTATTTATAATTTAACTACTTTAAGCATAAGTACAACTAGTTTAGTTACGACTTTAACCAATTTTTAATATTCAAGAAAATACTTATATTACACTTGAAAAAAAAACATACTTAAATTGATATACGTAGCCTACCACATTGTCTTCTGAACTCTGGAAAAAAACAATATTAAATTGTAAAATGTATTTTCTCTTTCTCTCTCATTTGTGTATTGATCTCTTAAGATACAAAAAGATAATATTTGATAATTCAAGTTTTACTGGTGGTATCATTCCTATTCAGGAATCCACCTAGGTAGATACCACCGCAGGGTTAGTCATTCAGCAGTGCAAATGTTAGTGTGTTTCGGTCAAAAGGGCACAAACAGCTAGTGGCTATATGAGACTTAAGAACTGATGTCTCAGGGTGACGAGCGAAGTGTTGTGCCAAACAGTAATGTTCTGGGTGACACATCATTTGTTATGGGCAATCTTTGCACGTGCCCTTAGGTGATTTTGCTCATCTCGTCACTTTCTCCTATAACAAAGTCAGATGCCCAATACTAATTTTATATAAAGACTACAATTTATAAATCAACTTCCTTAACTTAGTTATTTTATTCTGTTGCGTTGGACTTTAAGTCTAAATTATTTTATGTAAAGTTAAACGTAGCTATCACGTTAGTCACGTTAGCAGCTAAAAATAGTTAGATTTTACATTTAGATCAATTTTATTATTGAATTAATTACCGAAGTGAAATAGTTAATTCTTTTTGTATGCACTACTTTTTCCGGTATAATAAAAGTGATTCATCATTGTCAAACGCGGCATTTTTGAAATTAATCAGTCACGTGACAACTCACAAAGAGCCCTTTGCCACGTGATTGGTTAATTTTGAAAATGATGCGTCCGACAGTGACGAGTCACTTTCCTCTTATCTTGATCAGATAAGTGTATCTGGTGGTGCCTTTTTATTTTTATTCCATGAGTTACCGTAATTGTATACCGCATTAATAAGAATTAATGTCTCCAGTTCCACCGGACCGGCTGATCGTGTTAAACGAACGCAACGATGAAGTGCATGGGAATGTGCTTGGGCCTTACGATGAGGGAGCTGAGGTGAATTTAACCTGCATAGCTGTTGGAGGTAAGAATATGGTTTTATTTTTAAGAATCAAGGCCCCACACTAGGACTTCTTTTCGTTGGAGCAGACACGAAAACAGAATATTTATGTTTTTACACAAATGTTAGCTTCGGCTGGGATGCGAACCCAGTACCGGAGCGTAAAAGTCGGGTACTGCAACTACTAGGTCCTGCGATCGTCTCTAGATTATGGAGTGAGTAAGGTACTTACAAACATTACTATAACATTTCAGTGCGCACAGGGACAAAACTCACTAATCTATTCATAAACATCACTTTGACTTTTCGGTTTTTCGTTTGGTGGCGGCCTTACAAACATCAGAAACCCCATTTCATTCCGTGCGTGTCGTAAAAGTCGTCTAAAGGGAAATTTCTGGAAATCTCGTGTATTTCGACAGTTGGCGGAATAATTATCTCGAAAAATGCTTAACCGAAAATACTTGCACTATGTAGATAGAATGTCTTAAATCGTGAAACAAATCGAGACATCATCACCATCATCATTTCACTACTCCACTGCTGAACACAGGCCATTTGCCCATAGACTGCCACAAAAGTTTTTAGCTATCGTTTTGGGGGCATTTTGCAATAGTTGCCACGCTTGGCAGGTTGGCAACAGCCTTTTATTTAATCAGATATTTCGGGCGCTTTATAGCACCCATGGTCACGGGGGTATTGAGGTGACAGTTATCCTGATGTCATAGTTAACCCGGTATACCTTCAGCTTTTAATTATTATTTTTAGTCCTATCTACGCAGAAAGAGCTTACTGTGTCTTGAAGCCTTGAAGTGGTATGCTTGGTTTTTGATTTAATAGTTTCAAATTAAACGCGATAAAATCCGTAAAAATATAATGGTTTTATTTAAATATGAAGCTCCATTGATCATCATCATCATTTCAGCCCAATACTAGTCCACTGCTGAACATAGGCCTCCTCCATAGATTGCCACAAAACACGTAAGTTCTTAGCTCTAATATTGGGTGGGGAATTTTGCCACAGTTGTAACGCTTTGTAGACGGGTTGGCAACCGCAGTTAATTTATTCGGATGTTCCAGTAAGGTGCTGCAGCCCATCTCTTGATTTAATTTTTCCTCCCTCGACTTTTACGACACCCACGGAACGAGATGGGGTAGCAGCTTTTCTCTAGCCGCCACCACACGGAAGTTTAATTAAATCTAATTCTAATCTAACCTCCGTTAATCAATCGTTTTGCGAAGTGTTATATATTAAAATAAAGTATGGCTGTAATAATAATATACTACTTTTATGGACATATTACTTCTTAATACTATAATAAAGCTGGAGAATTTGTATATTTGAACTCGCTAATCTCAGGAAATACTAATGATTTTTAAAATTATTTTTGCACTTGGCAGCCTATTAATTGAGGAAGGTTCTAGGCTAGAAAAAAATATGTTACGATCTTTAGCAGCTGCACAAGAACCGAGCATTACCGGGAAGGGCCGAACTATGAATGTTCAGTCCATCAAGGTACCATTTTGTAAGGGGCAATAATGTGGTCAGATTGCTTTACGTCGGTGAAACCTCATAAATAAATTCAGTATTCTTTACGCATTTTAACAAAACTTTTCAAGTTTTAGAGTCAGGTGAAAACATGTGAATACGAGTATATTTTATTTTTGGTGATGTGATAGCAGTTAGCCTTTTTGGCTTTTACAACTTCATCGGATGCTGTGCTCAGCGTCAGGTTTGGTTTGACCCAAACATAAATACATAAATAATAATCCTTACACCAAAACTCGTTCACTCTCGCGTCTGACGTGTGTCGCGACGTCGAATATCTTAAAATATTTAAGTCATCTAATGTGAATACAAGGATTACCAAGTTGAAGTGGCAATGGGCTGGCCATATAGCTCGTAGAACCGATAATAGTTGGGGAAGAAAGGTTCTCGAGTGACAGCCTCGTACCGGCAAGCGCGACTGCCCACTAGTTGGAGCGACGACCTGCACGGTTTTGCGGGAAATCGATGGATGCTTGTGGCTCAGGACCGTGTTTTGTTGGCAATTTATGGGGGAGGCCTATGTTCAACAGTGGAAAATGATAGGGTCAAAATGATGATGATGACGAATACATGTACTTTTGAGTGGGCAAGCAAGTTTATGCTTCTTTTCGTTCACTCGTAGCTGGTCTTGCACACAATCTCACAAGTGTTATTGGAAAATCCTAACAACACAGTGTTGAACAAAAGTGATTTAAAATTTTAATAACTGTTAAATTATAGGATGAAAATTGTTATAAAAATAGGGTAATCAAATAGGAGTACTCCAAGTAGTGCATTTTCATAGTATCAATTCGTTTGAGAGTTGTTTGTTAATTAAACGACTTACCGTGAAGTATGTTTTGAAAGGCGCCTTTCTTTAATGGAGTGGCGCCATGTAAAGTAAGGCATTACTCAATAGCAATAGTTATTCCAAAATACGAGAAAGACATTTTACATTTTTGATTGCCGACTCTGAAAATGAAATAAGAATTATGATACAATGCAAATGCAAGGATGCAAGTGGCAAGGTGGATCGTGTTTTGTTCAACAGTGGACTTGTGTGGGTGGGATGGACTATAAACGAAATAAATTTTGATGTTTGTAACTATTAAACGAATTTATTAATAAGTTGTTAATTTATTTTATTAATAAGTTTTTGCGGAGGAAATGTAACGCTACGATGCTTTTAACAATTGCTTTGCGAAGGAATTATTTCTCTATCGAGAGTCGATTTAACAGATTCATAGCAAACACTTTCAAAAATAGTGGAACACTCGTTCTCCCTACTGAATCTCGCCTGCATTATATATTAACTCTTTGCACTCGAGAGGTGAGACTCGTTCACCTCATTAATCCGCACGGCAACGGCCTCTAATGCAAAGGGTTAAATATTTTTATTTATAGAATTGCTCAAACTGATTGTCCAAAACAGTTATCTAACTCCAGTTACTAATACTACAAGCCATAAAGCGGCACACCCACTACGTATCTTTCAATCGATAATGCCACTTGGACTTTTCTCACGCAGTGATTTCTCACATACATAATCTGTCTCATAGTTCTCACAGCATTTGTACCAAATTAATTCCATGTTATATAAAGTTTAGACATGGTACATTTCGCGTGGTATCTAACACACACACACACATACACACGTTCGTTAGATATTTCAGTAAAGATTGGGTAATTGAGTAGAACGTTATATTAGTTTATTATCGTAATTTCGTAATATTACTGTTGATATTAATTTTACGCATGTGTGCGTAATGACTAAGAAAATTAAGGGTTATCTAATAACGGGAACAGTAGTTAATTAGATAAACATTTTGTATTTATAGATATATAATTTCGGTGATGTAATTACTATTAGCCTTTTTGGCTTTTAAAGCTTCATCGGATACTGATATTTATATAGAGCCGTGCTAGCTCAGTCCCGGCGCTCGCCTTGAAATTCATAGTACGTGAGTGAACTGAGTTCGATCCCCGGCACCTCTGAAATTGTTCTGCAATTTTACTGTGTGCATAGCGGTGAAGGGAAACATCGTAAGGAAACCGTCATGTCTAAGAAATAAAAATATTTCGGGTGTGAAGTCTGCCAATCCGCACTGGCGGAAAAACCCTCTTAGAAATTAGAGGAGGCCTGTTCATATCAGTGGGACATTTTATAGTTATTACTTATTATTTTTTTTGTCTATATAATGTATTTTCTACGGTTTCTAACGTAGCTTTATTGTTAGAATGAAGTATCATCATCATCATCATTTCAACCTAGAACTAATCCACTACTGAATATAGGACTCCCCCATAGATTGCTACAAAAGTTTATAATTCTCATTTTAGAGGGGAATTTGCATAGTTGCCACTTTTGGCAGACGGTTTGGCAACCGCAGTTTATTTATTCAGGTGTTCCAGGAAGACGCTGCTGCCCATCTCCTGGTTTTCATTTTCCCTCTGTAGACTTTTACGACACCCACAGGATGAGATGGGAGGTAGATTCTCTTAAGCCGCCACCACACGACAGAATGACGTATCTATTTACCTAATTATCGGTTTAGCAGGTTTAGGTTTAGGCTTTCATTTCATCGAATGATTCGTCTAACTCGTAAGAGGTCAGGCTGCTGGACAGGCCGTCCTGAGTTGGGAGATCTTGCCGTTTGTCATTCTTGGCAAGATGGTTGAAGATATTGCCACTAGACATTTCATATTTATAAATAGTAAAATTAAACGCGTTAAAATCCGGTAAAATTAGTTTCATATAAATCAGAATATTGAAGTCAAGATTGGATTGTATAACTTATAGGTTCTGAAGTCAGGATATTTTGTAATTCTCATCGTGTCCTTGATATTGAGTTTAAATCCCCGTTTGAATGCCATCGCAGCTGACAACTTCTGCCGTGAAGCAATAGTCTGCAAACCTTACTGTGTTTCGGTCTGAAGGGTACTGAGAGCTAGTGTAATCATTGGGCATGTGAGACTTAAGAACTGATATCTGATGGTGACGGGCGCAGTGTTGTGCCACACAGGAATGTTCTGGGTGACGCAGTTTCTGTTTTGGGCAGACGTACTTACCATTAGGTGACCGTTTTGCTGGTTATGTCCAATAAAAAAAACAGACATCATCTCCTCATACGTCTCTCATACTTAGCATTAAGCCGTTTACGTTACGTTCTACTGACTTTAGTAGTCTAGGTAAGTACCACCGCAGTGCCAGTTATTCGATCTTGAAGCAGTAGTGTGCAAACATTACTGTGCTTCGGTCTGTTGTGAAATTACTGGGCATATGGAACTTGAATTTATTTCACAGGGCAACGAGCGCAGTGTGGCGTACACGGAAATACTCTATGTGAGACAGGTTTAGTTATAGTCACAACTAGTAATTACCATCAGGTAAACGATATGAACGTCTCGTTGCTTCAGACACAAAAAAATAGTTACTGGACATTACTTTGTGGAAATCCAATATAATGAAGGAAAGGAAGTTAATTTGCTAAGGTCGGCTTGCAAAATATAAAATGGTGGTGGCTTGCAAAGAACCTCTCGCCTTCCCACAGTAACGTGCAAGATTAAACTAACACCGCCAACGGGAACCGGCACCACTACAACACTACCACTAGGAAAATATACCACTGAAGTCGAGACCACGACACGTGCTTGACCTCAAAACAAGCCATTATCAAGTGTTATTGACTCTACGACAGACAGCCATGGTAGTGGCGGTGTAAGTTTGCTTGTGCACGCTACTGTAGGAGGAGCAGGCGGTGCTCTTCAAAATTGGGTAATATATACCATTTTATATTTCGCATGCGGATCTTAAAAATTAACGTTCTTTCCTTCACAAGTAAATGTAAAGTATTTAGTTGTTTAGTCTATAGGACTTGTGACTGTTTAACACTGAGATCATGTTTCCTAACATGGTTAGGCATCGTAGTTTGGTTCGCGAATTGTCTTAAAATTGGAGACATCTTCTTATTTATTGTTTTAATAAAAACACGTTTGCTCTATTTTTCCGATCGGTTCAGAAATCAACACCATTCTCTGAAAAGTAATTCCAAAAACCAATTTTATAATTCTATACAAGTTTTAACTGTTGCTAGTACGAACATTGTATGGTTTATCTATGATTACCATAGCCCAGATTTGAATAAAAAAAATATTACACAATAGCCTATTATTCAGAGTAAACAGATCATTCTATTCTATTGTACACACGTTGAAGGCCATTTAAAATTGCCATAACAGTTGTTTGGATTTATTGCTTTGTATGTGTGTCCTTATTTCTATGGGATTGGAGTCAATGTTTATGAGATAGACAGTTATTGTATTTTGGAAGTTGGATAAATGTTGAATGCTACTTTAAAATAAATATGTTTCACATGCACGAATACTCGTGCTCGGAACAACTATCTTTTTTATGGGCCATACATTTATTACATGTTTCGTTCCATGGAGGAATCGAACTCGCGACTCGTAGCGCAGAAGCCGAACTTTGAGCTACTGTACCAACCAAGCCGTTTAAATTATTTTTGCTGAAATTTACAAATCAAACCGACCAATTAATATTATAAAGCCAATAACTAGTGTTTTCTGTAGCACATAAATTGCTCTTTATTTGTTAGCTCTGCAGCAAGCCTTTACTATTGAAAATAAATGTTATATAAACATTATTTACGCCTTGTACAGGTCGTCCGATAGCAAGGGTGTCATGGTGGAAATCGCACGCCTTATTGGCTAATTCAGAGGCGAGAGCTGCAGTCTCTTTTAAACTGCATAGACCTGACTTCGGAACTGAGATTACTTGTCAGGTAAGATTGAAATAATTACTTAACATAACTTTTAATTGTTCTTCTAGTGTTATATTTTAATTAAAACTAAACAATGTCCTATGTGTGACCACAGCGCCTCTATGTTTCAATGTGTTTTTGATAATCTGTCATGAAGCAAAAGTTTCAACAATCTCATCATGATCATCATCATTACAGTCTATACCTAATGCACTGCTGAACATGGCTTATGTTCCCCCATCGATAGCGACAAAAGTTTTCAGCTCTCATTTAACGGGTTGACAATATAGGTTTATTTATTCAGATGTTCCAAGAAGATACTGCTGCCCATCTCCTGGTTTTCATTTTACCTCTGCCAACTTCTTTTTCGACACCCACAAGATGATATGGGGTGGTAAATAATAATAATAATAATACTGTTTATTTTACTTCTCACAATTTAGACTAATTATACAGGTACTTTAAAATATAAGTTATCAGTAAAATATTGTTGCTGCCTAGTCTAGGTAGATTCTCTAAAGACGCCACCACAAGGCACAACAATCAAAAATCAAATAATAAAATAATAATCCTTTAATTAAATCATACAAATACAATTTTCTATTTAATAAGTCATTTATGTAAAACTAGCCTGACCCGCCCCGGCTTCGCACGGAAGTTACTGTCATGTTAGTCTGTATAGAGAAAAACAGCACCAACCCATTTAGGGGAAAATGTTCATAAAATTCGTTCTTAGTGGGTGTCTATGTCGGGAAAGGAATATTTGTCAAATTTCAATAATAGGTCTTGGAGTTTAGGAGATAGGACATAAGAAATATTCATACCTATGGATAGTTTATTTTAAAAAAAAAAGTGCTTGAAAGTTGGTTAAACTGAACGTTTAAAATTACGATGTATTTTTTTTCTAACAGGCTGTAACCGATCCATCAATACCACCACTATCTCACAGACTCTCGATCGATATGAACTGTAAGTGATTTTCATTTTATACACTTTTAACAATAATATGAATTACATTTGCGCAACATACACGTTATAGGTTTTTGGGTGTAGTAGTGTTGTCGCTTACCTCTATCTTATAAGGATTACATAAGAATAAGGTAAGATCGTGTAAGTGTCTCTGTGAATTTATTGACACTTATTTGATATTTACTGTATCCGGTGCTGATAAAATTTCATGTAGAGAATCGGATGAAATCACTGTGTTCTCAAGCGGTCAAGAGGTTATCATTACCAATATCGATATATAAACTTTAGCGGGTTTACATTATTATGTAATAGTACCCGTACATAAAAACTACTAATGTCTAAAGCATTATGCGAACAGCGAGTGCTAAAGAGCGTACCGAATTCCTATAATATAACTGTTATATACGTAATTAAATATCAATGAATGCTATCGTGTACAAAATTTCGTAAGTAAATAACCAGACCTTAAACGTCTACAGTGCCTCCGCTTTCGGTGCGAATACAAGGAGGAAAGCGACCTTTGGTAGCTGGTCAAAGTACTGAATTAACCTGCCAAGTGGTGGGGGCTAGGCCTAAGCCTATCATATCTTGGTGGAAGGGTGGGTCCAAGTTAAATACTGTAAGAGATTCGGTAAGTATAACAATACATCTTAAAAACATAGACGAATGAAAAATTTAAAAAAATGAAAGAATAAAAAGTAGAATGAAATGTCTCTGCGGGGCAAAAATATCTTTTCATTTTTAGATAGGGCAAATTCCTAGTCGTAAAAGATAAACAGATTGTTTATTTTTTATGCTACTTAGAGTAGAAAATACGTAAAAGTTTTTCCATTTTCTTCTGATATTTTATAACCCAAAATTTAATTATTGCTTTATTACAATTGTTATTTTTGCGCGTTATTGCATATTTGTAAATAAACACGGTAAAAGCATTCGTTGAAAATTAATTCTAGAATGATTATAGTTCATATAAATGTGGAGTTGTAAATCTTTTCTTTATATATGTAATTCACTACTATTGCTACTTTTGGAGGAAAGCCAAAGCCAAATGGCCTAGTGTTCCCGTCCGCAACATTAAATGTCACAGATTCAACTATTGTGGTGAACCACTATCTAACATAAGCTTTTAAGCTTAGTTGGAGTGGTAAACGGACTTTCTCGGAGAAATAAATACAGCCTTGCTAGATTAAATTGCTAACACTATCTATAATACACATAAAAAATATAGTGGAAGAAACATAAGTATATTTAATGATACTGTAGTAGCTCAGTGGAAAATGTTTAAATATTTTATTAAATAACGCGTACTAATGGATTCGGTTAGCTAAAATTTGTGTAACGAAAATTTTAAATGCAGTTCTCGAATGCTTCGCGGTGAAGTATAACTTTGGTAGGAAACCTGATGAGGAATATTCCCTCTAACATGTGATTTTCGCAAATCTATATACGTAGAGAATTATGGCGGACTACGCTCCCCTTAGAGGTTTGGGAGTTCTGCAGTTCTCCATGGGGCCTGATATTTTTATTATATAATTTTATAACATTATTTGTTATCTCAGTCAGTTGACTAATGACAGAAATAAATTGTGTTAGATGTGAAAGTAAAATTGATTAAATTTAAAATACAGTTTAGCAACATGGATGTCAAGTACGTAAGAAACATGTTGCTAAACTGTATATTTGTCTTATAATATAATGTTATCATCAGATTTTAGAAATTATGAATTTATTTGGGATATACTTATGCCATTGTAATTATATTTATTGTATAATAATTATTATTAGTGATTGTAAATTATACTTTAAAATCAGTACCTAACTTAAACATAGTAAATTGCAACTTTTAAAAGAAAAATTAAGAGAGAGAGAGAGGGTGAGAGAGAGAGAGGGTGAGAGAGAGAGGGTGAGAGGGAGAGGGTGAGAGGGAGAGAGAGAGAGGGTGAGAGAGAGAGGGTGAGAGAGAGAGGGTGAGAGAGAGAGTACACGTGATAGAAGTGAAACTTATTATATATATATTTGATTAAAATAAATATAAATAAACATGAATTAACATAAATATTACTCACTGTAAAGTAAGTGATATTTATGTTAATTCGGTGAGAGAGAGAGAGGGTGAGAGAGAGAGGGTGAGAGGGAGAGGGTGAGAGGGAGAGAGAGAGAGGGTGAGAGAGAGAGGGTGAGAGAGAGAGGGTGAGAGAGAGAGTACACGTGATAGAAGTGAAACTTATTATATATATATTTGATTAAAATAAATATAAATAAACATGAATTAACATAAATATTACTCACTGTAAAGTAAGTGCTCAGTATATAAGCAATTATTAATAAATCGATAAACATTAATAAAGAATAACAGAAACATTGCACGAAAATGTTGCACTCAAATTATACTTGATATTTTATTAAAAAGTAATATGCTGATTATTAATGTCCCTTACTGTTATTTTTTGAGGAATTTGGATCCGCCACGCTGCTTCAATGCAGGCTAATAGACATCACAAGTCCTCAAAATATTTTTATTATTCAAAGTCACTACTGACATTGCAATTAACTTTTATTTAAATGAAAATAATGATACTAAGAAAATTTTACTTTTGTCTGCTAGAATTCTTCTTTTAACAGACCTTCTTCATCTTTTTTTTTTGACAGACCTCAATTGACGGCAACATCACTGTCAGTGTCCTCACCTTTGTGCCTGCTATAGAAGATGCGGGAAGAGTTTTATCTTGCAGGGCAGTTCAGCCAACAATATCACATTCTACTCGCGAGGATGGATGGAAGTTGGAGATACAGCGTAAATAATTTAATCTTATTTTTATTTATTTAATTTTATGGAAAAAAGTGACGAGGCGAACACATCGTTCACCTGATGGTAAGTGCAATGTCTCAATGTCTGCCTATAACAAGTGTTATAAAAACAATAATGCTGTGTTACCTAAAACATACTGCGATCGTCACACTGAGACATCAGTTATTAAGTCTAATATGTCCTATAAGAACACTAGTTATCAGTGCCTTTCAGACCGACTTGATGGTCTTTGACTTATTAAATCAACCGCAAGTATTTTGCCATATGGGCAACCTATATTGATGACCGAAATAAATCATGGATTGTGTTTCGGTGCTCGGTATTTCATATACTGCTCGGTATATAACATTACTTACTCGTTAACCACTTCAAGTAAGTTGAAAGGCTTGTGCTTGTCATGATTCACGACAACAGTCGAATCGCGGCCACTATCTCCTGCAACGTTATGTTTTGCATTTTCAGCTCAATATCTATAAAAAAATAGTATCAGCTATTGGAGTACAAATAATTCTGTTCGTTTTTTTTAATAGCCGTAATAACTTTAGCCGTGTGGTGGCGGCTCGTTAAAAGAATACTACCACTCCATCTCATCCAATGGATCTCGTAAAAGGCGAGTAAGGAATTAAACTGCACTGTGCACCCAACAGCGCATGGTGGCGATGGGCTCACCACCTATCACACCAAGTGCATTATATTGTTTTGGTGAAATGTGGACTGTGGCAGTCATCTGTTTTTGCAGTGAGTGCCCAGTCTCTGACTACCCCTTATGGGATACAGTCGTGATCTTATGTATGTATGTATGTTTTTTTAATAACATGACTAAGAAACGCGTACTTAAATAATAAAGTTTAATATGTAACGTTTTTCATAAAATAACGAAACAATTTGTTATTAATTGTTAGTTTCCTAAAGACTGTTTAAAATTTCTAAAGTGATTTGAATTTCTATACTGCGAGTTCTGGGTTGAAATTAGAACCGGAGCCAACATTTGCGCAAAAACATAAATTGGTGGTTTTATGGGTCTGGTTGTGATGGTAACCGTCGTTGTGAACTGCACGATCTACATCTACTTTTTTATTATATAAAATGACGAGACATGCAAAACGTTCACCTGATGGTAAGTGCAACGTCCGCCTATAACAGATGCTGTGTCACCCAGAAAAATTCTGTGAGCTCTAAAGGCTCTTCAGACCGAAACACAGTAATATTTGCATACTACTGTTTCACGGTAGAATACCTAGATGGAATCATGCATAGGAATCCTACCTAAATTATTTATAGTATTATTAGTAAATAAAGTCCTTAATTTAACAATGTAGTAATCAAGTTATCAAGTTATTATTCTATATCTTTTCCCAATACTGTCTATTAGACAAAGTTATTGATTCTCTTTTGCTAGTCTGCTTGAAAGGGGGACAAGTTATTTATTATGGATGTCAAGTTAATTAAATTTTAAAGACTTTTGACATTTAAAGCAGCCTTTGTCCAGCAGTTAAATGAATTCGTTAAAAGACTTTCATAAATGTGAAACAATTTTAATAAAAATAAAATCTTTAACTATTCTGTACTCCACCACATAATAAGATAAAAACTAACATCGTTTGAAAACGGTGCGTACCCTTGCGTATTTGGTATACCTGTAAAATGTACGGCTCATCGATAATTGAAATCATCTAAGTGGAAAATTAATCAAAATCATACGCATTTTGAACTGGGCCTTTGCTTTCTTGTATGAAACGATATCAGATCTCAATTATTACTCTGATTATCGTATATTGTCATAGTTGCTTCGCAGTATAGGACGTCTCCGCCTGCTAGTAATACTTAGATTTTGTATATATAGTTAGCATCGATCAAACTTCAATGTTGCGATTCACGATTAATAATTTCTTGGGCTTCTTATGTTGTGACGAAGATGTCGCTACATCACTCCCCTGCTGAGTCTGAAAGTCTTAGTGAGCGTGGAGATCATGTGATCATGGAAATCATGTCAGGCGATGATGTGCAGTCTGGTTATCCGGTGAAGCTGTGTCCAAGTCTTCAGTGCGTCGAAACTTATAGATACAGTGGTTAAGAGTCAGTTAGAAGAAAGGGGCCACCGTTGATGCGAGACGAGGAAGCACGCTATGTGCTGATAGTAGTCTGATGTTGTGGCTGCCATGGTCGTCTATGTCGTTGCTGCTGCGGTTCAAATCACGTCGGGCTTATAAATTTGGTAGAATGAAGGTGCCAAGAAAAATCAGGGTCTCTTACAACCGGTAATCTTTAGATATTGTATTTTTAGTTAGCACTGAAACATCAATAGCGCGATGCAGGGCGTATTGGTAATATCTTAAGCTTCTTATGTGGAGATATACGTATGTAGATGTCGCTGCAGATTTCAAGTTCTAATTGAAGCTGTCGCATTCTTGTAGCGCTTCGTTTTGGATTGCAAAACTTATTAATGATGGGAGAGAAACTAAGTAAATTTGAAACATTTTAATGTATGTATAAGAGCATCAATTGCCCTCTTCACAGATCATACTCGCTGCGTTGGGTAACTGTCACTATAGACTTGTTAATGCTTTCTTGTGGGATGAAACATGCGTTACATGTCTTCGAATTTTGTGGTATACATTACACATTATGTCAGAGCTGCGGTGCGGAGAAGTTAGGAATGAGTTCTCTGGAATGAATCTGCTTTACTGAATTGTTGCGATATTATTAACCAACATTTCTTCAGTCATTAAAATTATCAGCAGATTAATAATAAATTTATCAGGAGATCATCAGAAACTCTTTTTCACCATTTAATTTTCAGTGTAAGTAAGTGATATAACATATTTACAGATTTACCCGTCGTTACGTTGAGTTTTGGAGCGAATTTAGATGCCAATAAAGTAGTGGAAGGCTCTGATATTTACTTGGATTGCAGAGTTCGTGCGAACCCTTGGTACAGCAACGTTCACTTCACTCACAACGTAAGTATTACATTTTTAAATATAATTATTTTGACGCATTTATAAAAAACAAATTTATTTTTAGTTCCAAATCCTTAATTTTCGTTAGAGAATTTATTTTACTATGTGTATTATGCTATGTAGGTAGTATGTTTTCGTGGCTACCACATGATACATGATTGCATTAATTAGATATTAAAATTTATTCTTTAATGTTATTATAAACAGGGTATAACAGTGAGAGCGGGTCCCAGAGTATTACTCGCTAATCAGAGTCTAGTATTACAGCAAGTTTCTAGACAAACAGCTGGTGCCTATGTTTGTTCCGCCACTAACACATTGGGCGATGGATTAAGTTCGCCATTATCGGTAGATGTTAAATGTAAGTGTTTATCATGATATATTACAACGTAAATAAGCATTTACGTCAGATGTTATATATTTTTCCTAGCACATTTTCTTGTCTATTCTCACAATTTTCCATACAGTCTTCATTTCCATTAATTTATTCATGATTTTACCTTGGACGTCGTATATGACTGATGTAAATCGAATACGGCGTATTTATTATATATCGATTTAATGATTTAAAAATAAACCTTTAATAAAACTTAATTTTATGGATTTGATTTTATTGGCTTTAACTATATATTTCCCAACGTTTCGAGCGATTTACAGTAATTATTTCTAAATATTTGCGGCACATGAACATACATATTTACAAAAATATCTATGTAATAGTAATGTAATAAATAGATAGTCAAAGAAGTCTGTAGCCTGTGACCAAATAGATAATCGTCTTAACTATTTATTTATTTATTTATTTATTAATCTTTATTGTTCCCTTACAAAGAAAGGATACAAAGGGCGGACTTAATGCCGTTAGGCATTCTCTCCCAGTCAACCCATGGAGTGGTGAGATTTTGATTAAGGTGTAAACAATAAAAGACAAAAAATATAAGATAAAACAATATTATAATAATTATATATATAAATATCTTATAACATTTACATATATGTAAGTAGAAACATACATATACATACCCATATATACATATATATATATATATATATATATATATATACATATATATATATATAAACATATACACAAACAGATATATACGTATACATATAAACACACATACTATACACAAAACAATGTAAAATCAAATCGGGGACAGACAACTAACAGTTTAACATGCAATGACTCTTCAATAAATAATCACGAACCAATTTTTTGAACGAGTTTTTATTAGAAGCTTTCCTGATGTCATCGGGCAAGGAGTTCCAGAGAAGCGCAGCCTGAACAGTGAAGGAGTTCCTATAGAACCCGGTGAAATGTGTAGGAATACAAATCTTATTATTGGAGGAAGAACGAAGAACCCTATCATGTGATGAGAAGAGATACTGAAATTTATCTTTGAGATAAGACGGCGAAAATGGATCATTTAAGATGGAAAAAAGAACAAGCAAACTTCTGGATTTGCGCCTTTGTCGAACAGTAAGCCAATTAAGCTGAGATCGATATTGAGATACATGGTCATACTTTCGCAGACCAAAAATAAATCTAATACAGTTGTTGAGCAGGCGCTCCAGCTTGTTAAGAAGATCTTGGGATAGGTCTGGATAACACACATCTGCATAATCAATAATGGGTAGTATTAGCGTATGGACAAGCATGAGCTTAGATTTAATGGGAAGAAAATGTTTTAAACGATACAAAGAACGTAAGGAGGCAGTGACTTTCCGACTGATTTCAGTAACCTGAACTTTCCAGGAAAGGGTGTCGTCAATGATAAGACCAAGATCTTTTACAGACTTACTAAATGGAATAAAAATATTATTATATTGTATAGAAGGTAAGTCTGCAAAATTAACCTTAGCCAACATCTTCGGACTACCCACTAGCATAGCTTGGCATTTTGAAGGATTAACAGTCACTCCATAACGAGATGACCAATCTTTAAGGGCGTTTAAATTCTTATTTAAGTTATTAATCCCGTTATGAAGATCAACAATATCACATTGTAAATACAGCTGTAGGTCATCAGCATACAGATGGTACGGGCAATCAATTATGGAGGTGATCAAGTTTATAAAAACAGAGAAGATAATAGGAGATAGTATACCGCCTTGCGGCACGCCAGTTTTAATATCAGCCCAAGCTGAGGATTTTTGTCCCACGTGAACAGATTGCTGACGCCCGCGAAGATAAGATGAAAACCATTCTAAGACAGCAGGTGCGAAATTAAGATGAGACAGGATGGAAAGGAGAATATCGTGATCAACTGTGTTAAAAGCGTTCGAAAAATCAACTAGCACTACCACTGTAATCTTTCTATCTTCCATACCCTGTCTAATGTCATCAGTGACTTTGATTAAAGCAGTAGCAGTGCTGTGACCGGGACGAAACCCTGACTGATATGTACTCAGTAGGTTATGTTTCGAAATAAACATGGAAATTTGCTTGTGAACACAGGCTTCTAAAATTTTGGAAAGGAAGGGCAGAATTGATATAGGACGATAATGATTAGGGAGAATAGGAGTTGAAACTTTAGGAAGTGGCTTAACAAAAGCTTTTTTCCAATGCCTAGGATATTGACCAGAGTCAAGAGAAAAATTTATAATATGGGTAATTGCCGGGAGTAAATGTTCTAATATAGTGACAACCATATGTCTGCTAATGTCATCGCAACCCACAGCCTTAGACTTAATTTTCGAAATAAAATTTTTAATTTCATCCTGGTCAACAGGTGAAAAGTTGAATGCTGGAATGCGAGGAGATGGCCTTGACGCAATTGAAGCCATAGTTTGAGCACGGATTGTAGGGTCCAATGCTTCGACAGAAGCGAAATGTAGATTTAACTCATCGAGTGAAAGAGAAGGACCACAATCCAGTGTGGCAGGTTTGCCAACACCAAAAGTACTGAGGAATTTCCACACTTCGGGAGAAGATAAATTATCAATATTGTCATGGAAATATCGGCGTTTAGCAGCCCGTACCATTTGATTGCACCTGTTCCTGGCTATCTTAAAGCACGACCAATTCTCCTGCGTACGTTCTCTCTTAAATCTAAGAAATGCCCGATTCCGTCTAGACATTGCCATCCGTACGCCCTCCGTCATCCAGGGGGCAGGAGGACGCTTCAATCTAACCTTGTGGACAGGAGCATGAGCATCGTAGAGGCTGAGAACTTTGTTATTGAAAAAAGTAACTTTATCGTCGACCGAAGGTTCTGCAAACATTGGGGCTAAGTTAAGATTGAGAGCGTCACATTTTAGCTTGTCGTGGTTTATTTTGGAGAAACTGCGTAAAGACAGTACGGAAGGAGAGTGCCTAGGAGGTTTAAGCTTGTATGAAGCATAAATAAGGTCATGGCGAGAAATACCCAAGGCGGGTATCTGCCCGTGTGTTGCAACACGGTCAGGCGAAGCAGCTAGGATAAGATCTATTAAAGAGTCATTGGTGTCAACATTATGGTGAGTTGCCCCTAATGGAAGAAGTGAAAGATTAACCGACTCCATTATCGAAATAAGTTTTTTAGAACGTGGGGATTCCTTAAACAAGTCAGTGTTAAAATCCCCCATGATCATACAGTGTGTGTAATCAGAGCAAACGTTGTCGAGAGCCGATTCCAAAGTGGCGAAGTAATCAGTAGAGGGTGGGCAATACACTACCCCCAGAAGCATCCTTATGCCCTTGACATCAAGTTCCAGAAACAGGAACTCAGATGAGGCGGAGTAGCTAGATGGAGAGGCTAGCAAAATTTTATAAGGAATCGATGCTCGCAAGTATATAGCCACTCCACCTCCTCCTTTATCAACGCGATCATTCCTAATGAGAACAAAGCCGGGTAAGGGATACAATGTTGACTGTAAAGACGGCTTTAGCCAACTTTCCGACACCAAAATAGCATGAGCGTTAATGGATGAGAATGATAGTTCAAGTTCAGAATGATGGCTAGGAATGCTTTGAGCATTAATGTGACAGATATTCAAAAATTTATCGCAAGTCGAAAAAACTCCTTTAAGTAGGTCATGAAGATTGGAAGTGCTACCATACAAAGAGTCATTACAAGAATTAAATGAAAGATCTGAGTCATGTGCAGAATAGAAGGATTCTACATCAGACATAATAATTATTAAGATATACTATATATTAATAAAAATGTAAATAATCAAAAATAATTAAATTAAATATATAAATATATATATGAAACTATGGAATTCTAAAACGTAAGATTTGTCAACAAGACAACACCATCCCATTAGTTAACCGTTCACAATAACGTAAAAAAAAAACATACAGTTATTTAGTAAAAAAGAAAACAAAAAAAACAAAAACAAACGACAAAAATGAAGTGTAGCCGTCAACTACAACAAGAGTCAAAGTATTGAATACAATGATATATTAATGTTATATTTAAAGTTGATATATAAGACAGAATAACGTAAAAAATTTAATGAAAACAGTAAAAATATTAGTACCAAAAATAAATCCAAAGAAAAATTACACAACTTATTGAGAGAAAACAAAAAAAAAAAAATATTATCTATCAATTGAAAACATCAATGTATCGATTGTTTTAGGCATTATGGTAACAACCTTTGTCTATCAATATGATCTAATGACATTGAGAAAATTTGTTAGGTTAAAACTTACAGAAACAATGTCAACAAGTTATCTTATTCTAAAATCAAAAACACAGAAAAGGAAAAAAGAAATTAATAATTGGCAATTGAAAGTGTTAGGCCGCTACACAACATTTTATATAAAATCCATAAGACATCCAAACAACACCAATCAAGTAATATGCGGAAATTATTTCTTAACAATGAAACGGCGGGACCTCTTAGCGTCGTCATTTTGGGTCAATGTGCCAGGTTTTCGCCGACCAGCTTCATTTATACGATTTGTACCAGAAGAGCTATGCTGCATTTGTATGGACGTAGCACGTACAGCAGCAGTGTCGATGCTCTTAGACGCTGAGCCGGAACTACTACTATCTAACTATTGCATATCATATCTAAGTAAAAAAGTAAAAATCTGAATAAAAGTCTGATAGACCACAAATCCTTCCAAAAAACATCGATTCCTTCCTAAGATGTTTTACGAGGCTATAGAAACTAAAAAACATCGTAATTTCAATAAAGAAGATGGCTGACCATTACCATTGGCTTAGTATACTATAATTACTGAAATTAAATTTAAAGCCAAGGATACCGCTGCAAGACTCCAAGATACTGTAAGCTTGTTGGGTAGATTGGACTAAATCAAATCTTTGTAAGAAGAAGATAGCCCAGATTAATTACGACATCATGACCTCTAATACTTCAATGCCCCCGCTGTAAAGTGCTCAAGACGTCGAGAAATAAATAGGTAAAATAAATACGATGAATTCCGGGAAATATTAGATTTTTATTAAATGTATAATATTCGCGTACGTATAAGAATACATTATTTAGAAACCTGTAATAGATAAGTTTCAGGGAGCATATATCAGTTTTTATAATTATCAACTTAAGGTGAATCCTGGACAACGGCGACGTTTGGAACGAAGCTTTGGCGAACGGGGTCAAATCATTAAAAAAAATCAAATCCAAATATAACAGGCTAGGACTGGAGATCAGCATCACTAGTACGAAAGTGTTCGTACCGTGAAATCTACCTTGGGATGTATGCAGGCTTTTGCAGGCGCTTTCCAAGGAAAGGTTATGTCCAGTTGCGAACTGTGATTCTCTGTCAGGAAACCGTTCGTCAGATTTATATTAGTTTACTTAGTGTTCCTTTGAATTAGTTTTTCCATGTCTAGGCTAAAAACTTAGTATGTATTCATTCGACTTAAATTTGCACTACACAGACGCTCCAACTTGCAAATCGGAACAAGCAATTAATATCCGAGCAGCGAGAGGGGAAACCGTCGAGATTGAATGCAACGTCGATGCTAATCCTGAAGTAAGGAATTATTTGAACAGCTGGTGTCAAACGGCCGTGTTATTTATTCTTAATTTCTTCATAAAATGTTATTTGACTTTAAAGATCAACATGGCTGTCTTTCCATGAAGGTCGTAAATGAAAAGACTCGTCATTGGCTTTCTTTCCCAACAAATATAATTTAAACACTATTTAATTAGTATGAAAGTGACGTGACGATTAAGTCACCTTACCACAAGTAAGCGCAACGTCTGCCCATAATGGTTGCTTTGTCACGCAAAAGCATCTTCTGTGTTCCACCGCACTGCGCTCCTTGCCAGAGTATGGTTCTTAAGTCTCATAAGCCCAATAATTACACAAGCTTCAGTGCCCTTTACGTCGAAAAACAGTGGTGTTTGCATACAATTGCTTGACGGCAGAATAACTGGCACTGCGGTGGTACCTACCTAGGCAACCTCCTAGCCGGATTTATGCATCTATTTTAGGCGTAATATTTCAAAACAGTCTGAATTTTCATCTCTTAAGACGCAAACAAAGTTGCAGGCAGAGCTAGTATCGAATGAAAGTTTATTTTTAATTGCGTGTTTATGTTCCTCGACATGTGAAACGTTAAATAAAATGCAAAAATTAAAATGAACGTCTTTTATTTTGTTAAAGTTTTTTTATTTTTTAAGAAGGAAAATAAATTCCATATTTAATAAAACATTTAATCCCAACAGGTACCTTTGACTTACCAGTGGTGGTTTAACAGTTCGACGCATAGCAGGCGGGAATTAAAAGCCACCTCATTACATATGCAAAATAAAGTAGGTAAGTAATGATTCTGGTAAAGGTGGGAACGTATGTGCATACATTACATGAATCGCCGTCGCATTGCAGAATTCAGTGCCTTGGTAAATACATTAGGTTAAACATTTAAATAAATGAACGGAGCAAATATAATTTTCTAAGCAGTATACTTTACGAAGTTTCCCGTTTTTTAATTATTTCAAATTATGCACTCGGTCTTTATAAATTAAGTTATCACATTAGTTACCATGTTGTTAATAAAAAGGTTAATGGTGCAATTTAATTATTGAAAATTAATATCCTCCGGGTCGATTATCGTCCATGGCGACGACTTCAGGATACTTTCGGAAGTGTACGCGTAAACACAGGGGCACTAACTCAGCCTAACCTATCTGCTTCCGATGTAATGCTCGTGCGATGTCGAGGGTAGGTTAGGATGTAGTGACAGAGACACCGGGACAATCACAAAACAACCAAATCGGAAAACCAACAATTTGTGTTTTCCCACAAATGATGGATTCGGTTGGGATTCTAACCCAGGATCCACGGCATCGGAGTCAAGTATTTAACCACTACACGCGGCTATTGGTAAACAATACAAGGTTTTATTTCACTGATAATGACACTTACATTCCCTTTATGATAAGAGGCAGCCGTGGGCCATAGGAAGCTAAGTCATCCTAACTACGATGGAATGTTTTTCAGTCAGTAATTGGGTTTTAGGTACTCTTCTGTCAGGATACGAAATAGAACAGCGTTATGCTGTTAGATAATGGTGGTGTTCTGTAAAGTGTGATTCTCTCAAAAGAACTGGAGTTACCGAAATCGCTGTAAGGATCAGCAAGCTGAAGTGGCAATGGTCTGGTCATATAGTTCGTAAAAACGATAACTGTTAAGTAACAAAGGTTCTCGAGTGGCAACCTCGTATCAGAAAACGCAGTGTAAAGCGACTCCACAATAGACAGAGCGACGACCTGCAAGGTTTTGCGGGAAGTCTAAGAATGCACTTGGGTCAGGACAGTGTTTTCTGGCAATGTAGGAGTATGTTCACCAGTGGATTTGTGAGGGATTGAAATGATGATGATGATTCTCTCAGTATTTTGCTGCAGGCTGGTTTTAACACGCCCTTTAGCACTTTCTCCTTGTTAAAGAACAACGTATACACGAACATGTGTAATGTGGAGAAGGTAACTCAAGGGTGGGGTGGGAAGGTAATCCCCGATGACAGCTAAACTAAAATCGAAATGGAAAATTTGATGCTCTGCGGTTAAAGAAAATATCTTGAGGAAATCTGTCCGAGAAATAAATAAATATTTAGATGACTACTCTGTCAATCCGTATTGGAGCGGCGTGCGAACTCTTACTGACTCCAAAACCCTCTCAAAAATTGATGAGGTATGGCAATTATAGGCTATTAGTTTATTGGTGGGGACAAATGATCAAATTAACGTTTGAAGAAAATTGACGTTTGCCCTATATCCATATTTAATGAAATACCTTATCACAAATACAAAACAATCAAAATCTGTACTGATTTATGATTGTCAAATATTGTTTTCGGTTGATATGCGAGGTGAGTCCTCGCATATCAAGGATGTAGGACTCTATTATTATATTCATAGTATTCTCTGGACGTAGAAAAAAATATGGTTAAACATATGAAGATGGACAATAATATCAATTATTAATAAAATATGATTGTTTCAGGTACGTTTCTGTACACTGTAAACTCATCAGCGGACTACGGATGGGTGCAGTGTGTTGGATCTAATTTAGTAGGTTCACAAACACAGCCTTGCGTCTATAACATCTTACCAGCAGGTAACAGCTGTAGGCATTATTCCAAAATATGTATGTTTCGTTCGTTAACTATATTATATACAATTTAGAGCCAAAAGGGCTTTTGCCTATTATTATTTCATTTCTATTTTCCTTGATATAAAGTCTCATATTTTAAAGTTCAATTAATTCTAAGTTTAAAACTATTCTTATACCATAATTTCAAAAAAATTACGAACATTTGTCTGCATTCTTTTCTTTAATTCATTGCCAATCAATGTTTCTTGATTAAATATAGTGATAAAAGCTTTCACGCGTATAAAGTATCTTTTATTCATGTAGTTTTTGTATTAATCTTATTTGACCAATAGTTTTAAAGAGATTTTTCTTCGCGTGATTTCTGAGGAGGCTTTGATAATTGAAATTTATTTTTTCAACCAAAGTAAGAATGTATGATTGTAAATGATCACTGACACCGACAGATAGACCAATAGATGTAGCCTCTCTAAATGTATAGTCAAAGTGCGTTGCTACTCTTGAGAAGGACTCAACGCCCTGAAATGCGTCTGTGATTCTCATCACTATACAAAACGCAGCAGTATTATTACGATGGCGTTCTGTAAGAACATTATCTATTCTTTATCTTTTTAAAAAGACGATGCCAACACTAGGATTTCTCGTGTATCGTGAGTGCGTTTTACAGATACAAATTTCACATGTACATCACAACAAGAACGTTTTTGCGAAAACCATAGTTTTTGCACAAATGTTTGCTCCGGCTGGTATTCGAACCCAGGACCCGCAGCGAAGGAGTCATGTATGCAAACCACTACAGCTACGCTACTAGGTCGTTAATAAATGGATTCTAAATATTTTAGTTGACTTTCATCATGTTATTGTATTATCATCATCATTAAAGCCAGTCAGAAGTCCATCGCTGAACATAGGCCTCTTCCATAGTTAAAATAAACACCTACATTCATCGACTACATCAGAACCTTTCTTCTCTAATGGTTATCAGATGTATGAGCTATATGGGTGGTTCATTGCCACTTCAGCTTGCTGATTCTTATGCTGCGGACATCATAGTTACGGACAATCTCGCAAAGAAACACTGAACATTGCTCTTTCTTTAGCTCGCTGGGCGACTCTTATATTATATTAGTAAATATGTATTTCCGTATAACAAATGGCTTTCGTCTAAATGCTTCTATATTATTTGTTTAGAAAAGCCGTCGGCAGTTAGAAATTGTGATATAACAAATGTGACGTACGATTCTTTAATATTGAACTGTACGCCCGGCCATGACGGTGGGGTGCGCCAAACATTTTTTTTGGAGGTAAGTATTGGAGGTTGTGCAATAACCAATTGCTTTTATTTTTCATCGTAAAGTTAAAATTCATACTTCAAAAATAACTTAAACCTGCACTGTCTTCTTTCTTTTATATATTTTCCGTTCCACCTCTCCACCTCTGTCTTGCTTAAGAACACTAACAGGCGCAATGAGATTCTATAAAAATATTTCTATTTTTTATTATTAAGTTTAGTATTAGTGATTACAGCATTTCAGTGCCCTGCAGATCGAAACAGCAATATTTGCACAATACTGCTTCACGCCAGAATAACTGGCCTTGCGGGTGGTACCTATCTAGATGGAATCCTACATAGGACTACCACCAGTAAATAACCGTCTTTAAAGAACTAATTGGCGATTCTGTAGTTTTATTATTGATATTTCTTAACTCAAATAATAACGTTAGGTTTACGGGTTACTAAAATTTCATTGTCATTAAAATAGCATTAACATTTTAGGTATTCGAAAAAGCAACAGGTATGCTACTACGTAACATAAGCAACGATGAACCTCGTTTCGAAATACCAGGACTTTCCACTAGTGGAATTTTAAATCTGTCAATAAGGTCGTATAACAGCAAAGGGTCGAGTGAAGCTTTTACACTCGCATGTAGTCTCTTGCAATATCCGGAACGAAGGACAGGTAAGACATAATCTTTATAATTAGTGAAAACGGGTATTTTACAAGTTGTCTAATTTGAGTTGAAGTTTAGTCATGTTCTTGTGAGGCTTTTTATATATATATATATATATATATATATCCTACTAAGAACGGATTTTACGAACACTAACTGCTAAATGTGTGAAACGGGCTGGCGCTGCTTTTCTCTATACAGGTTTTAACAGTGCGGGCGGGTCACCTAGTAAGTGATAAATGTCTTGATTTGAGTTGTGGTAATATAGCCTTTTGGTGGTGGCTAGAATCTATCGCATAATACAGCCCCAGTGGGTTTTTAATGTAATAAGGGTAAGTGTTAATTTTCAACAATCAAAATGCAGAATTTAAAATGCTGCGTATAACCTAGTTTTTGCAGAGCAAACAATAGAGCACTAGGCCATTAACACCACTAAACTTTTCACTTGATAACGTCTCGTGTTCTCTAATTTGGTATGGTAGTAAATATACACCGTATTGCACAGTAGTGTAGTGTAGTAGGGGAGATAGAAATCTGGTGGCCGTTTCCGGTAGCGGTGTTTGCCTAAGCGCGGTTCTTTTCAAAGACTAGTTATGAACACTGATTAACTAAAGCACTAAGGAGAAATATATCAATGACATAGGAAATAATCTAAGTTAAATAAAAATAAAATAATCAGTTATTCACACATTACAATCTAAAATCGATATTGATGTGACTTTTTGATTATGTGAATAAGTTATTTGTAGGTAGACGACTAAACCAATCATTAAAATGGAAAGAAAATTTAAATTTGTCTTTCCATTATAAGGTCTTTTAAATTTTTATTTGACTTTTAAAAGTGTCACTTAAATATAGGAATGGTTAACCGTTTAACGATCTATTTTTTATTTTTTTAGCACAAGTTCCCGTAAAAGTAGAATTGACGACACTACTTATAACAGTTTTGGCAGCGGTAGCGATAATTACAATCATGGCGACGGTGTCTGCCGCAGTGTGTTATTGCAAATACTGCAATAATAGGGAAGGTGAGTCGAGAAACATGTTAGTTCTGTGAATTGATTTTGGGGTATTATAATAAATTTCTTTTCTTATTCTATTTTCGGAGTACTAATAAGCCTGTAGGTGTCCGGTAGCGTATAATACCTCTTTCCTACCGAGGTGTCTAAGGTATTTTACGGACACCCTTTCTTCGTGCAGAATAACACCATATTATGCAATACTGTCACTGTGCTCCTCGTGGGAACGCAATGGGGCGTAAGATTGTTTTTACTCGTACCAAAATGGCGGCAACGTGGTTCGCCACCCGTCACGTCTCGCTTTCCACGGCAGCGAAAACAGAGCTACGTGTGTGGTGTCTGCCTACCACTTATATGGGAAAAAAGGTGTGACTGTATGCATGTACGTATCAATGATTTTTTGTTAAAGGAATATTAAAAAGTAATTGAAGAAAATAACGATGTTTTTTGTGGTGGTGGTGGTTTATGTGTTTGTTACTCTTTAATGGACGAAATACGCTGATAATTTATAAAGAAACTCGGTCTGTTCTGTTCATCCGACACCCAGATAACCGTTCGTGATTATTGTTACCCGTCTGCATAGCCTGTACGAAAATACATTTTTGTATGCTCATATCACTTATGTGTAGATATTGTAAAAGTAAGCAATGGTGATTTAGAAACGTGAAAAATTTATGTCAGATGGTCACTAGAATACATTCTAGATAGCGATTCAAAATTATGTTTCTTTGTCACTCTAGAGAACTAAGGTTTGACCGCCTCAATGCCAGTAATATGATGACTCGTTTTTTTTATTTAATTAAGTGACGAAACGAGCAAAACGTTCATCTGATGGTAATTACAACGTTTGTCCATAACAAATGCTGTGTCACCCAGAACATTTCCGTGTGACACAACACTGCGCCCGTTTGAGACATCAATTCTTAAGTCTCATACGCCTTTTTTACGCTAGCTCTCAGTGCCCTTCAAACGGAATCACAGTAGTGTTTGCACTCTTCACTGCAGAATAACTGGCCCTGGGGTGGTACGCATCTAGACGGATTCCTGCATAGGCATACTTTAATTACTTATTTCATCATGTTCATGAAGACGCTAACTAGCACGCTTATATTGATTGCCGACCATACTATAAGATTACATAAAACAAAACAAAAATAATAAAATAAATTTTAAAATATGGCTTTGTTTCAGATACAAATGAGAAAGCTAAAGGATCTCAAGAAGAAAGTTCAAACGTATTGCTGACAGGTGAGAAAAAGACTGACAGCGCTGATAGCTTAGGTGAGAATAATTTCAATATTATAAATTGAATAATTTATTTACACAAATGTATAAATACATAAAAAAATACATTATATTTTTACAAGTAATCTATGTTTCAGATAAAAATCCAGACATAATACCTTTGAATACGAAACTAAGTGATAGCTGTTCAAACAAATCTTCAACCACAGACTACAGTTCTGTCAGACCTCTAATATCGACTACTAATTTAGATGAATTTGAAATACCTACTCGTTTCAATGCACACTATAATCATACAATTAATAGTTCTTATCAGTATGAACATCCATTAAAATATAGGATGCCGAATTTTCAACCAGGTTTGGCTCCAATGCCAAATATTGGAACAAATGTTTACAGACAACCTTATCATAATCATTATGAAGATTGGTTGAGGTATAAAAACGCGTTACCATTGGATAGTAGTCATTTGGTAAGTTTTAATTTTATAATACACAGAATTTAAAATGTTACATCTTATATAGTCGATTTGTGAATAAAAAATCTGTTATTATTTTTTGCGTTAGAGACATATTACAGTATATTTTTTGGTTTTGTTTTTTTGTAATTTTAAAACAAAAAAAATCAATATTCCTGTTAACCACTCCAACAACACTACTAACTAAACTTAAAACCTTGTGCTAGGAGATGGTTCACGTCAATAGACGAATGGTAGGCTCGATTCTGTGATGTCATATTTCGTAGTCCGTACCCTAAGCCACTGTTGCAGATATATCCTAGCTCCTTGAATCTAAGCCGAAATTTATATTTAATTTATATGTAGCGAATAAGTTACATGTTATTTTGCCGACATACTTTCAGACTTTTCTTCAGTATTACGAGCATATAAATTTTAATTCATGATAATTTTTGTGATTTTTGCTAGTTTGTTAAATTACGTAGTTGTGGTAAAAACAATATTATAAACGTAGCATTTCTTATTTATAATATCATTAAAATTGTTTCAGCTACCTTTAGAACAACTAAGACCTCCAGAGGAATACATTTCACCACCCCCTCCAGTACTCAGCGATCTTTGTCGTAATCCGACAGCCCAGTACCATTTGCAGGAATCTCATTTACAAGAATTCGAACCTGGTCATCATATTGATAATCCAATTACGACTCAAAACTTAAAAACTTCCGAAGCGCCCTCAGTACGAGTACATTCGGAGAGCAATAGTGCGTATTTCAATAAGTTTGGTGTTGCATCGCACTCTTTACCTCGATGTAGAGGTACTAACAGTAAGTATTCCTGTGCATAATTTTATGTTTTGTAAATAACATTAGCTTAAAAGTTATTAATACTTGTAAGCATACTCCGTATGGTGCTTACGTCAAAACTGCTGAAAAAGCAATAATAATATTTTTTTAAGTCTCGTGATAGCAATGATTAAAAAAATGACAGTATTTATTAAATACTTGGATTTTTTTTGCGGCAGTCGCCCTGAGACATCACTTCTTATATCTCATATGCCTCATAATTACACTACCACTCAGTGCCCTTCAGCCCGAAACACAGTGATGTTTGTACACTACCGGCATTCAAGGTAGAATAACTGGTAACCTGAATAGAGAGATTCCTGCACAGGAATCCTACCACTAACATTTTCTTATGGAATTAAATGACTAGAAGAATGTCGAGCAAGTCGTAGACTCTATACAGAGTTTGACTGGGACAAATCGTTTTTAGCGATAAGATTGTTCAATCAGGTTTTTAATTTGATGGTAAGTGCCACGACTGCCAATAACCGCTGCGGTGCCACCCAAAGCTTTGCGTTGGTAAAATTTGTGTAGCATCAAATTCCGCTCGTTACCATAGCACATCGATTCTTAAGCCGCGTGTGTCCGTAATACAGTAGTTTCAGTCCGCTACAAACCAAAATACAGTGGTGTTTGAACACCGCTGCTTGATGGCAAAATAACTGACAGTGGTATTTACTATTATTCCTGACGTCACATTATTCCGAGCAGTCCTACAATATTTAATTATTTTCAGCGAAGTCACCAAATCCACGAACAGGAGAAATGCATTTGGACACTATAAAATCAACAGAGATTGAAACTGATTAGAAGAAAGAAATATTTGAATTTACTACATTCTTAACAAAAGACTGTCTGAAATAGTACGAAAGATTCAGTGAAAGTTGTATATATAATTAGTAAGCATAATAACGGACTGTTGATCACATTTAAGCTCTTTGTTGTGTAAAATAAATAAAAAAATAAATTTTAAGAATATGTTGCCCTTATTTCTATTCCATGTTGTTGATGATTAATTAACGAAAATATCACATACATGCATTGCAATCACGACCTTTTCCATGCAAGCATTCATTCGCTCTTGTCTTTTTGTCATATCATCACTACTTTAATCACAAGTACAGCACTAAACACAGGTCTCCCCAAAGTTTTTTTAAAAAGGAGAAAGTTACTACAAGCGCAAAAACTTCACGTGATAGTAAGTGCGACATATGCTCATTACAAATGTCGTGTCACCTAGCAGGGCTCGTCTTCCTGAGCTATCAGTTCTTAAGTATCATATGCCCAGTAATTACACTAGAGCTAAGTGCCCTTCGTACCGAAACATAGCAATATTTCCACATTACTGCTTCACGGTAGGTTAACTGGCCTACTACCAGTAATAGATGACTACACACAATCTTAAGTCACGTACATCCTTTGCACTTAAATGTAAGTATGGTTTTAATTTTAGCACAAGTAACAAAGTAAAATAGTATTTTACTCAATTTTTTGCTAAGTTTAAATTTTCTCTGGTTCATCATCACCATCATCAAGTCAGCCTATCACTAGTTCACTGCTGAAAATAGGCCTCCCCATAGATTACGACAAAAGCTCTCGCTTTGGGGGGATTTGCCATAGTTGCCACGCTTGGTAGGCGGATTGGCTACAGCAGTTTATGTATTCATGTTCCAGGAAGATGCTGCTGCCCATCTTCTGATTTTCATTTTCCCTTTGTCGACTATTACGACACCCACGAAATGAGATGGGGTGGTAGATTCTCTTAAGCCACCACACGGCGAACAGTCTGGTTAGGGAAAGAAAAAAAACGTACTGTAAAAAAATATATATGCACAATTAGTTTTTGGTATCGCCGTAACACATTTTTTTATCTTCTTGGCTTTTAAATCTATTTTATGACTATTGTCGAGTGGAAATTTGCTAATATCTGAACCGTGAAATTAATTTAACGGTTCGGTGAATGCTGCTTTTACCTCAACGAGCTAACCTACCAACTGCCTTCATTTATGACACTGTTATGTGGAGACGTATATAGTTACTGTATTTTAGTTCACGACTAATTAAATTCGTGATGTCGGCTCGGTTGGCGCAGTGGTTCAGCCGTTGACTTATGCGCCGCGGGTTGCGGGTTCGATTCCCGCACGGGACAAATATTTGTATAGCCTACAGGTAGCTGTTCCGGGTCTAGCTATTTGTGCATGTGGAATTTATGTACGTAAAACGCACCCACGATACAGGAGAAATTCTACTGCGGGGCATCGTTTTTTTTAAAAAAAAAATATCAAAGCCTGTCTAATTAGTAGTATATCTTGAATAAGCAATAAATAGAAGTCTGAAAAGAGTCAAATATCGTTATTTTAACACCGGCCTCCTATCGCCTTTCGCCACGCTGCTCCAATGCGGGCTCGCAAACTGTACATGTCTTTAAAATATTTTTTATTCCTAAGACATCAGGTCATCCGCAGGTTTACTCACGATGTTTTCCTTCACCTCTGAACATTTGACAAATCAACACTTAAAACTGCAGAAAAATTTCAGAAGTGCTGGCACTGGGGATCGAACTCAGGTCAATTAGGCACTATGAATGTTAAGGCATGCGCTCTAGCTTTTATTGTATAAAGTGAAAAACGAGCAAAACGTTCACCTGATGGTAAGTGCAACGTTTGCCCATACCAAATGCAGTGTCACGCAGAACAGTTCTGTGTGACACCTCACTGTGCCCATCACCCTGAGACATCAGTTCTTCAGTCTCATATGCCCAGTGATTACGCTAGCTCACAGTGCCCTTCAAACCGAAACACAGCAATGCTAGTACACCACTGCTTCACGGCAGAATAACTGGCCCTGGGGTGGTACCTACCTAGACGGACTCCCGTATAGGAATCCGCGGATAAGGCATTAGATGAGTTATCAATCCGTAAATAGCTGACTACTGGATATAAGTCTCTTCAAAGTTTGCAGGATTTCCTGTAATTGTCCAATATGGTTTCTGTACGGACTGGGAAAAATGACAACGGATCGACCCCGGCATTTGATCATTGTAGCGAACCATGTTTTAGCGCAAGCTTTAAAGCTTAGCTGGAGAAGTTAACTACATTAGTAATGGTAATAGCATTGCTGGTATAAAAAATTGATATAGCTGTATCAGACGCCTTGTACCGAAGACGCTGTTCTCTTTTATCTGGCTGCATGTCTTTGTAACATACTCCACATGGTTACTTTGCAAATCTACTTAGTCGAATATATGATACCAACCGTATCTGCAGGACCATAATTTAATATTGATGCCCAATTTATTAATTTTAAGTCGCTGTTTTAATAATAACCTTATATTAATAAATTCTTATTATATATAGAACTTAAAGATACTGTTAGCCTGTTTGTTGAAAAAATTATAGAAGGTCTGTGTTGAGCTCAAGCATCATATTGTTGTTACAGTTTACAAATTTAAGTCATACGGAGATAAAAATCACATTATTTTAACAATAAAACTCACTAAAACATGCTATATCGTTTTCAAAGCTAAGAATAAAAAAGTACCATCGCATAACCATCTTACAATTAATAACGTACACCTAAAACAAAAACACAGCGAAAAATATCTCGGTTTAAACTGGACAGTCACATAACAATAGAACTCATATTTAAGCAAAATGTCATCACTTCTTGGATCAATCCGCAATCTAGTACGATGTATTCCGCGGTCAATACGATTTACTTTACAACTCCCTTGTTAAGCCGCAAAGCAAAACGTTCACCTGATGGTAAGTGCAACGTCTGCCCATTACAAATGCAGTGTCACGCAGAACAGTTCTGTGTGACACCTCACTGTGTCCATCAACCTGAGACATCAGTTCTTCAGTCTCATATGCCCAGTGATTACGCTAGCTCACAGTGCTCTTCAAACCGAAACACAGCAATGCTTGCACTGCTTCACGGCAGAATAACTGGCCCTGGGGTGGTACCTACCTAGACGGACTCCCGCATAGGAATCCGCGGTCAATACGAGTTACTTTACAACTCCCTTGTTAAGCCGCACCTACACTATCTAATTGAAGTATGAGATAGTGCGGCCGAAACAAAACATGCTGACTTCCAAAGAGTACAAAACAAATAAAAATGCTTTTTCGATTCACTTGTCTACTTCTCAAACTTAAAAAGATACGAAAATATTGAATATCAAACAGTTAATATAAACAATACATGCATTATTGACCGAAAAATACTTAATAAGGTAATGAACATTAACATATCATTCATAAAAACAAAACAAGTGTTTACCTAAAGTTAAAATTGCCTACGGTAAAAAAATGTTATCTTTTAAAGGACACAACTTTATAATAAAATACCCACGTTGAATGAGTGTACATTCAAAAAATGAACACTCATTCAACGCATTCAAGTCCAAACCTACGGTAAAAAATGTTATCTTTTAAAGGACACAACTTTATAATAAAATACCCGCGTTGAATGAGTGTATATTCAAAAAATGTACACTCATTCAACGCATTCAAGTCCAAACCTACGGTAAAAAATGTTATCTTTTAAAGGACACAACTTTATAATAAAATACCCGCGTTGAATGAGTGTATATTCAAAAAATGTACACTCATTCAACGCATTCAAGTCTAAACCTACGGTCAAAAATGTTATCTTTTAAAGGACACAACTTTATAATAAAATACCCGCGTTGAATGAGTGTACATTCAAAAAATGAACACTCATTCAACGCATTCAAGTCCAAACCTACGGTAAAAAATGTTATCTTTTAAAGGACACAACTTTATAATAAAATACCCGCGTTGAATGAGTGTACATTCAAAAAATGAACACTCATTCAACGCATTCAAGTCCAAACCTACGGTAAAAAATGTTATCTTTTAAAGGACACAACTTTATAATAAAATACCCGCGTTGAATGAGTGTATATTCAAAAAATGAACACTCATTCAACGCATTCAAGTCCAAACCTACGGTAAAAAATGTTATCTTTTAAAGGACACAACTTTATAATAAAATACCCGCGTTGAATGAGTGTACATTCAAAAAATGTACACTCATTCAACGCATTCAAGTCCAAACCCACGGTAAAAAAATGTTATCTTTTAAAGGACACAACTTTACAATAAAATACCCGCGTTGAATGAGTGTACATTCAAAAAATGTACACTCATTCATTGCATTCAAGTCCAAACCTACGGTAAAAAATGTTATCTTTTAAAGGACACAACTTTATAATAAAATACCCGCGTTGAATGAGTATACATTTTTTGAATGTACACTCATTCAAGTCCAAACTCGCCCAACATGTCATCGCAGATCACTCACATTGAAGTAAATGAATGCGTATAATTGCTGGGTATCTTTTATAAGGCAAATTAAATTGTTATTATTGATGTTCTCATGTAAGTGACTCATAGTCTTTATTGAGAATAAAGATCTTTTAACCTAACCGAAACCTATTATTTCTCTTTCACAACAATGTTTACCGGTGGTAGGATATCTATGCAGGAATCCATCTAGGTACCACCACCCCAGGCCAGGTATTCTGTCGACCTTGGCGACAACTACCGAATACTGTCGGAAGTTATCAACTGCGCAGTTGATATTATAGTGCCACAAATGTACGCGCAAACACAGGGGCACTTATTCGTCCCAACCTACCCGTATCCAATGTAGGATGGAGTATCAGAGACTCAAGCATAATCACAACATAATCATAATAAATCCTATGCGAGTTGTTAACAAATGATAAAGGGATTAATGATAATTCACAAACAGATCATTGATTTAAATTCAAATTTATTGTAATGATAGTGGAACGAGATTTATTAAACATAGAATACTTGTGTAAGAAATTCCGAAACAAATATAGCTTAAACGGAAAAAATTTGATACTTTAGATATCACTGGATTTCTAAAAATGACTAAATACAAACTTACGATTGAACCATAATATCTAAGCTAGCTTTTAATTGAAGATGATGTAATTATTCACAGTTTGCACACTAGGAAGAGATGCAAACTTATTGTTTAACATAATGATTTCTTATATTTACGCGAACACTACACATTTAAATGAAACTAATTTTAATTAATATAATTTTATCTACGCAGAAAGAGCTAACTGTGTCTTGAAGTCTTGCAGTGGTTTGCTTGGTTTTTGATTTAATTTTATTAATTATATGATCCCAAGCTGGTGGTAATACCCAACCATCTTCTCTATTAAAATTAGGATGTTTTTTAATTTCAATAGCCTCGCGAATCATCCTTGGTAGGATTGTTTTAATTTTGTTTAAATTACTTTCTAAGACTCCAGAGTCAGTGTTTGTTGCAAAATCCTAGAAAGTACATATGAGACTGAACAACAGTTGTCTCAGGCTGACAAAGCATTTGTTACGGGCTGACGTAGCACTTACCATAATGTAAACGATTTATATGTCTCGTTATTTTCTTTCCTATTTTTTTTATATAAATCTGAATTTATCATTATGGGAAACTAGAACTGGCCAGTGGACTTGTGATAGCTGAAATGATGATGATGGTGAGAAACTTACTGCCCAGCCAAAATATTTTGCTGTATGATAGAGGTATTCTATCGGTAAAGCAAATGCGTAAAGTCTAGGTACGTAATTTATTTCTATGAAGACCACATTGCTTATCCAAGCTGCTCCGAGAAATTATTTATATCCGAAATGATTATGTTCTTACTGTCTGTGTGGATTCATTGAGGTACACAGTACATTACTTGAGTAATATGATATAATATATTGAAATATTTTTGATCCAACTACTTAACTAAGCACTCATTCTTATTAACTAATTATAAAACCATCCCTTGATATTTAATATAAAACTACCGGTATGTGTGCTTCAAAACTTAAAACTACATTTTAATTTGAGTGTTATTACGAAGCCCGCATTGAAAAATTAGAGAAGTGTGATATGAAGAGTTTCCTCATTCCGTTAACTTAGGGTTGATGCTATAGTGAACGGAAATATAATACATATTAATGCATTTTTGTACTCTTGACGTTATTCTGGCAACAATTGCATTGCAGGTTAACAGTAGCTCAGAGGCCGGGCGCCCGCTTTAACTTTCATAGTACGCGAGTGACCTGAGTTCGATCCCCGGTGACGGCACTTCTAGAATTGTTCTGCAATTTATTTTTGCTGATTTACCACAGCGGTGAAAGAATACATCATGAAGAAACTTGCATGTCTGAGGAATAAAAGTATTTCGAGCACATGTCTACTAGAGGGTGGGTACCTCTGCATTAGAGCAGGGTTCCGGAATCTTCCCAGCTCCAAAGCCCTCTCAAAAAATGAGAGGAGGCCTGTGCTCAGCAGTGGGACATTTAGTCTTTAAATTATTTTGTAAAACATTTTTCAATTTGCTATAGGGTTTGAATACCAGCCGTAGCCAAAATTTGTGCAAAACAAAAAGTTGTTGACTTTCGGGTCTGGTTGCGTTGTGATTGTATCCGTGTCTCAGCTGCAGCAGGATTCACCATCAATTTAAATTCACTATGATCAATTTAGTATGGATAAGAAGATGAACTTTTGGTTGCGGTTCCCACTGAGAAATAACGAAGCAATATTTTATTAAACCTCCTTTGTAGAAGAAATAATAGACAATTAAATACATTATCTGTCTAGGTAGGTACCACTCCGGGGCCAGTTATTCTGCCGTGAAGCAGTAGTGTGCAAAAGCATTACTGTGCTTCGGTTAGAAGGGCACTGAGAGAAAGCGTAATCACTGGACGTATGAGACTTAAGAACTGGTGTCTCAGGGTGACCGGCGCAGTGTAGCATTTGTTATGGGCAGAGTTACTATCGGGTGAACTTTTTACCCGTTTCTTCATTTTATCCAATAAAAAAAAATATCGTCGATTAAACAGAAAAGTGTCATATGTCAAAAACAACATATTTTGCAGCATTCGTAGACAAATTACAATTGAGATATTAGTGAGAGAGCAAGATTGACATAATTATTTCATAAGTCATTTCTCTGTATAAATATTTTTTTAAATCGGATTAGTATTTCTTGAGATTCCTTCCACTATCCTGCCACCAGTGAAATCATAAAACAATTTATAATATATAGTTAACAATATATAGTTAACAAGAACCTATAGAACACTAAATTAGTTTTCTTTGCTGATTTCGCTTCATGTTTTCATAAATTCATTAGCTTGTTTTAATGTAATCTTCGTTGACTGCAGCTTTTAAGTTTATATTACGTTATGTTACACTTTATTCTTATAGAGTTCAAAAATTTTCTCGAAATAATAATGGAATAATTCCGAAAGTAAACTAAGATTTATGTTAAAAGAAAGGAAAAAGAACGTAATTTCGCTGACACATCAGTGATTTTGTATATCGAGATTACATGTTGAACAATGAAAAACCAGCTGTAGACTAGAATTAAAAAGGATCAAATTATATATCGCTATTCCATCACGACGTGTGGTTCCACCAAATGAATGTACTGAAGTACGATCTCATTAGTACGTGTATTGTAATATAATCTTGGATATTATAAAATAAAACGAAATGGTCAGATTTTAGACGTTATGTTTTGCGGTCTAGAAATATAAAAATAAGGAGACGGGATTTTAAACTTTAAAACTAAATCTTCCTTATTTTATGTGTTGGTTATTTTATTTGCAGCTTTACACAAACTCAAATATTATTGAATAATATTTGTATAAATAAATGGCATAGATTTCTGAATTGTCACCGTTAATAAATTAAGTTATAACCTATATAATAGAAGATCAAAGATATTTTCTTTTGCCTATCAGTACTGATCGCATACTCTATTGTGCTCATAGAGCACCCTCAAAGGACTTAATTGACTTACTTCTCTTATTGCTTTACTACCGCCGACGAGGACTGACTGTTCATTACGCGAGACAATAAATGTTGGTGCGGAGCCAGTCCTCCAGTATAATTTAAATCAATGAACTGCATATCCAACGAGATTGAAATCACCATTCCGTTCCCCGCGTTTAAAAGCTTATTTATAGGGTTGTCAAAAGTATGTTTATTAAAATAAAATGAAATAAAATTGTATTGCTCAATTTCAATAAATAAGTAAGCACTTAAACCCAAGTGATAACTCGAAACGTTATCATCGTATCGTTTTACTTAACTCTTCCTTGCCAGACTACGGATCAACCAACAAGGCAATAAAAGTTTTGAATCGCAAGAAAAGACGCCTTCGTGGAGACATCACTGAAACATAAGGTTATCACTCACAAAAATAACCCATCAGACATAAACAACATGTTTATTATGAAGCAGCATTTAAAGTCGCCTTGTGTTAGTGACTTTAGAGAATCTACCACCCCATCCCATCCCGTGGGTGATAAAACAAGGAGATGGGCAGTAGCATCTTTCTGGAACATCTGAATGAATAAACTGCGGTTGCCAACCCGCCTGCCAAGCGTGGCAACTATGGCAAAATCCCTCCAATATGAGAGCTACAAACTTTCTTTACTTGAAGGACCCTTAGTCGTATCGGTCCGGAAACCGCTGGCGGCAGCAAGTTCCACAGAGAGATCGTGCGTGGCAAAAAAATCAGCAAAAATTTAATTTAATTTGTTAATTTTGGTGCTGTGACGATGGTGAAACTCTGCGGCTGAACTTATTCCGAACAATTCGGCACTCCACATCGTACATACGATAAAAATCGCAAAGAGACGCAACATCTTTTCGCAAAGCCATTGGATCAAGCTGAAAGAACTCAGTCGTTGATGATTCGAGCCGCTCTTCGTTGGAATCGATCAAATGGAAGGTGCCAGCACTTGTCCTTTCTCAAAGATTGGCAATACATCCACTATTCCTCTGTTATTACGGATGTTCATGGGCAGCGGTGATCATTTGCCCCCATCAGGTGCATCGCTTGTTCGTATGCCCCTTTAAAAAAACGAATACGCTCTTTTCTTGAAGCCTGCATATTAAAGTTGGATATTCCGCCAACTGGTCGAGAAACTTTTACGGCACCCTCTGGACAAGTTAAGGTGATAGATTCACTTACGTATTAATATATTTATCTTTATCTTTATAATATTTATCTTTATAAATGTTAAAGTTTGTACGTTTGTTTTTTGTCAATCAATAACGCTCAAATTGATTTGAATGAAATTATGCGTAAAGGTATTACATACATGGAAAATTTTATGGGATGCTACGACAATTTGTTTTTCCATATAAAAACAATAATTTCTAAATTTTAATTTACGCCGAGCGAAGCGGACGAGGAACACCTAAGTGTTGGATAAATGGCACTATTTTTTCGTCGTTACTGACTACCCTATGTATCGATCAGGTCCCTACCTGAACAGTTATATGAATATTAAACGTTTATTGCTACTTATTTAAGGCTAATGATAAGATAATGCGATTTGAATTGTTTTGTAAAGATACCTCGCAGAATTTCAATTTTATCGCATTCACTTAAAACTGATTACCTACCGGTTAATCGAGTGAGTGAAGTAATTCTGTGAACAGTTTATATAAATTTGTATTTAAGGCACTAGATTAATTTTATATAACCTCTATATGGTGTATAAGCACCTGATGGTAGATGCCACGTGTCACTCAGAACTTTGAAATGTTAAATACTCTATGGCACCGCCCTGCGCTCGTCACCATGATACTTCGACTTAAGTCGTATATACCATGTACACTAGATACAGTCCTTTTACAAAAATATTTACTCAATTAACTCAATATTAAATCAATATTAAACAAACACAGAAATTAAAACAATTCGCATCTACTCACAGTGATGTAAAAAGTAAACGAGTTCATTGTTAACACTGATTTTTTTAGCTCTCGTTCATTCACAGCAAGTAAGTATTTTAATTAACGAAAACCAGAAGAGCTACACCACTCGACAGCTGCAGCACATGAGAATTTAATCAGCGGTCGACTTATTGGGCAACAGGTTTGAGATGTTGCATCACTTGCAAGATTAACACGTATGTCATGTGTCTTGCATTTTTCGGTCGTGTAGCTCAGAGATTTGGTTACTAAGTATTGAACTTTCTTATCTTCTTAAATATATTAATACGGGATGAGAAAACTTTGTACCAATTATTAAGCTTATTTCGCACACAGAAGAGTGGTTGTATAAATGAGAAGCGAGGAATCTAAAATTTATTTTATGATATGTGTTACAAATACATTAAATTATATAAAATGAAAAAATACATAGAATTTTAAAATGACGAAATAAATAATAACTCAAACTTCAGAAAACGTTCCAGCTTAAAAAAAATATGAATAACGGTCGAATTTCAACCACATGGCCACCACTAGTAAATATAAAGCTATGGAGACTCAGGGGCTCTGCCTTAAATTTTGTGGGCGAGTGTTCTGGGTTTGATACCCGGTACCTGCATCTCAGCAGTGGGACATTTATAGGCTGATACTTTTTTATAAAACTATTTTTTTATTTCGTCATAATTGTAAGTTTTATTATCTATGATAAGTTTTCTTATTACAGCAATTATGTATTGCAATTATTCTAAAATCAGTCGCAGCTTAGAGGTCAAGCTTGGCTTTAAAGTTCATTGCACACGGTGTTCAGGATTTGATCCCCAGTAGTAAAGAAAAACATCGACATTTTTCTTATTCATACAGGCTGATGTTGGAAATAAAATATTGACGACATGTCAACCTCCAACGAACCAGCGTGATAGACTCTTACCGGCTTGCAAACTCAATAAAGAGACATTGTACCGTGTGACGTGTGCATGGCTGCACTACATTTAAAAGCTGTTATTTTACTTTAATAAAACACTACCTCTTACTAAAACTTATTAAAGAATTGGCTCTTTACATAAGGTGCTAGCTTACCCGTGCGAATATTTCGCACCGTATCGTGACCATGGACAGATGGCGCCATCTACCTTCTTTAATGATTGTAAACAACTCCTACCGAAAGCTGTCGTGCATATTAGTTGAACATATTATCAATAGATGGCGCTCTCTACAATTACATGAATGAATTCAATCTTTTTTATGAACTTTCTTAACGAAAACATTAATTTTAAGACGTACTATCGGCATTAGAGTAACCAATGAATTCAAGCTTTTAATTTTTAATAAATGTAAAATAAATAAAAATGCGTAGTTTTTCCAGTATTTTCGTAAATGTAGAGTGGTTACAGAAGTGCCGTTTTCACGCATTTTAGTACTTTGTGTTCCCTCCGTGAGCTCGCAAGACTGCTGTTATGCGATTTGGCATACTTTATACTAGGTTTTTGAGGCGATGCTGCGGAATATTCTGCCATTTCTCTATAAGAACGCCTTTCAACTTCTTGGCCGCGGATTCCGCTGACTCACATATCGTCTCAGTTCGTCCCATGCATGCTCAATGGGGTTTAAGTCGGGGCTGTGTCCTGGCCACTCCATGCGTGTGATACCGACTTTTTGAAAAAAGGCAATCACTATCTGCTGCTGTATGCGGGCGGGTATTGCCTTGCATAAAAACGGCATACTCGCCCATGCCCACTAAAAATGGACCTACGTAGTCATTCATAATTTCAGTGACATATCTTTCTGCAGTTAAAGTTCCATTTTCTATCACCACTAGCTCAGTGCGGTTTTCGGAAGAAATCCTAGCCCACACGTGAACAGAGCCTCCGCCGTATGGTACTTTTTCTTCTATACAGACTTGGTTATAGCGCTCTCCCGGTCTTCTGTACACTCTTTTCCTCCCGTCGTGCTTGTATAAACAGAATCTAGACTCGTCTGAAAACATAACTCATGAGCAGTCATTCAGAGTCCAATTATCGTGTTCTCAACCATAACCTAACCTTGAGTTTCTGTGGTGTCTTCCTAGTTTTGGGCCATTTGCAGGTCTTAATGGCTTTAAATTTGCTTCAGCCAGACGCCGCCTTACTGTGTCCGTACTCAGATTGTTTCCTCCAGCTCGTGAATGATGATTCTTTACTTCAACAGCCGTAAGAAAGCGATTTCTCAAAATTGTTGACCTCCCGCGCCGTCGTGCACCTTGTTCTGCCTATTCCTGGTCTTCGAAAATTAGATCCAGTTTCATGGAAACGCTGGAGTACTCGCTGAACTGTAGAAACTGTAGAGAATTGTCACACCAACAGTTCTCGCTGTAGTTCTGTGACTGTGCCCATCTTCAAGCATTGTCAGGATCCTGGTACATTCTTCAGGGGTTAATGACATGATGACTAGAGAATAACAAAAAAATATAAGGTAGGGACACCATATTTATAATTTTTTAATCGCAAAACTAAAATAAACGCGAAACAATTGATTTGAATTTTTTTGTACTAAATTCAAAAACGACCAAATAAAAAGGCATTAAATATTCTTTAATTTAGACTTTATTTCAAAAAGCTAGGACAGGTACTTTTGAAGATATTGAACGCAGCGATGTCGTTCGCTGCACACATTAAAAACATACGCAATAGAGCGGCTTTTATCTCAAGCCGTCTATACCCATTAACTTGCTCCTCAAGCAAAATGTGCTTAAGACACAAACTTCGCCTCTATAAGACTTGCATAGGACCCGTAATGGACTATGCTTGCGTCGCTTTCGCTCACGCGACGGGCAATCAATTAAAGAAGTTACAGAGCGTTCAAAATCGATTCTTGCGAACTGCCACCGGAGCCGGTTGGTATCAACGCAATGTAGATCTTCACAGCGACTGTGAAATGCCCTTAATCTTTGAACACTACAGAGAATTATCACGGCGGTTTTTCGAAAAAGCCGCGGTTCATTCAAACCCGCTGGTGGTTAAAGCAGCAAATTACTGACCAAACAGAAACCCGACCGAACGCAAACGTCGCCCGCGAAACGTGCTAGACGACACGGACGTCTCAGCTCTTCCTGACCACGATACTGTCAGTCACGATCCAGGCCACACTGTACACACAGTGAATAGCTTTAATATAACACGCACCACGACGCGCGACCGCCGTAGAGAGCGGCGCGCAATAGTCAATAATCACACCGCGTATACAAGATGCACCCGTGTTCCGGAGCGGTTCTCACCGCCGAGAGTTACCGACACACAAGTCGACAGTCCGAATGGACGCGCGCAGCCTCCTTCGGACGGTCATTGCTCGCGCTCTGGTGCAGAACGGACCTATTTTTGACCGCGCTCCATGCGCAATCAAGCTCAAAAATCATACTCGTTATGGACAGTTGTCTGTAAACGCCCGTTGTCACAGTTGTGGATAGTGGCCAACACCCGCTCCCGTAGCGGTGTGTCTGGTTATTCTTCTTCGTGCGTGCCTTCATCTATCGTGTCCCTCGAAGTGGAAGTGTTGTGCTTCGTGGTGTTGTGCGAACGTGAAAGTTACGCGAGAGCGTTCCTGTATTGCGTCGGCTTGCTGGTGAAAACCGTGAGTAGAGTGCATACACATATCTCGCCTCAGAGGCGGCTTTGTATTTTTGTGTCCGCTTGTTGCACTAGGCAACAGCAAGGTACACACCCTCGCGCACCTAAGGCGTAAGGCATTAGGTGACGTAAATATAGCACACACCTCCCTGCTCACGTAGGGAGAATATTTTGCATTTGTGTATACACCGCCTCTCGAACCATCGAAATGGCGACACCCCGTGCCCCCGCGCCGGAGTTTGTACATCTCGCGGAGTTTTTACGCGCCGCGCACCCCGAGATCTGGGCGCAGTTTCACGCCCATTGCGTTATGTCGGAGGAAATCTCTGGAATCCGTCCAGACACCCAAAATCTGCTTAGGAGTCGCGTAGCAACGTTTGACTCCGACAGCCCGTCATCGCCAGCTGTAGAGCCGGCCGCGCCGACACCTGCGCAAGATGACGCATCCGCACCTGTGTGCGAAACAATGCCAGGCATAATCGCCGGCAATAAAAAGACCGTGCCGACCGTGTCGGCATTGTCAGTAAAGAACGCACCTGCAGGCAATAAAACCGCCGCTAATGGGTGCAATAAAACACCAAGCACACCTGCGCTTCCCTTCCGGGAATCGCAATCCATTGTTGGGCCCGCGGCCCTTTCGGACGAGGGATCCGACATGGATTGCGAGGAATCCGGAAATGCGCACGACGACGGCTTCACCGTCGTCGCGCGCAAAGCAAAGAAACGCGCCGCGAAAACGGATTCCGAGCCTAACTCGGACACCGCATCGCCGTCCGCCTCACGGAACCCGGCCAAAAAGGGCGTGTCCAACAGTCGCAAGACTATAGATAAGTCACTGCCCGCGCATCCCGCGGCGCAAACGAACAAAGCTCCTCCGCCAATTATCCTACAGGATAAAGCGCAATGGAACAATCTGTCACTTTGGATGACAAACAAGAAAATTGTGTGCCCGAAGGCGCAGACGGCAGTGCAAGGTATCCGCGTATACCTCAGCACAGTCAGCGATTTCAGGGCCGTCACCAGCCATTTGCGTGGAAACAACATAAGTTTCCACACGTACTCACTCGCGGAAGAACGAAGACTCCGCGTAGTCATTAGGGGCCTGCCTAAAGAATTAGAGACTAGCCACATTCTCAGTGACCTTAAGTCACAAGACATACCTGTGTTGGAGGTGCATCGTATGCATCACCCACACAATAAGAAGTCGTACGACCTGATCCTTGCCATACTGGAATTAACTCCAGAAGGCAAGCAGGTCTTTAACGTTAAGACGATTTGCGGCCTTTCAGGCCTTTCTATTGAGGCACCCCGCAACAGGGGCATCATTGGCCAGTGCCACAGATGCCAACTGTACGGACACTCTGCCCGAAATTGTTTCGCCCGCCCTCGTTGCGTAAAATGCCTCGGGGATCACGGCACCCAGGATTGCGCTCGCACGCCAGAAGCGCAAGAGCCCCCAAGCTGCATACTCTGCGGTGAGCTGGGACACCCCGCGAATTACCGCGGGTGTAACAGAGCGCCGAGGAGTACAAAGCGCAGGGGAGCCAAGAAGAACGGCCGTAGGAAGGGCCCCGGGGCCACACAGCCCCAAACACCCGCTCCTATACAAACACCTAAGCCCGCGACTAAACCCGCGCCTAAACAAACGCCCGCGCCCGCTCCGGCCGCAGCGAAACCCGGTCCCGCTGACGGGACTACCGGGCAGAGCAAGAGCCAGAGCGCCGCGCCGGCGACGAACGCATGGACAAAACCGTTGCCCATGACGCAAAAGAGCGCAGCCGCCTCACGGCCCGCGCCTCAAATCGCAACGCCCAAAATACAGGGCTCGTCAAATTTCGCCGCAGATTTCTCGCTAATCTGCGGCTTCATGCGCAGCATAAATGTTGCCGAACTTTCGACTTTAGCTCGCAAAATCCGCGAAGCAAAGTCTCCTCAAGACCGACTCATGGCTACCGTAGAGCACATGAACGTCATCGACGCGATTTGGACGTATCAATGCGCCTAAACATCACGCGCCGCGTCGAAAAATAAAATTTTTAATTGTTACCAATGGCGTCCCATATAGGTAGGATTAAACCACGCTCTCTGACTGTCTCGTATTTTAACGCAAACGGTCTTAAGACGCAGTTAGTTGAGGTCGCGAATTTCCTTCGTGACCACGACATCGACGTTATGCTAGTGCAAGAGACTTTCTTAAAACCTAGTATGCGCGATCCAAAGATTGCCAATTACAAATGCATCCGTAATGACAGAGCGACCGCGAAAGGCGGCACTCTGATCTACTATAAAAAGTCCTTGCACTGTATCGCGCTCGATACACCCGACTTAGTTAATATAGAAACTTCCGCGTGTAGGTTAGCAATGACCGGCCATAGGCCGCTTGTACTAGCATCAGTCTACCTCTCGCCATCCAAACAATTATTAGAAGCAGACCTAAAATCCCTACTAGATTTAGGCCGTTCTGTTATTCTCGCCGGAGACTTGAACAGCAAGCACGGCAGTTGGAATTCCAACGCAAATAACACAAACGGTAATATACTGTACAGATTAGCGGAGAGCCATAACGTAAACGTTATAGCTCCCGAAACACCAACCAGAGTTCCGACGCAGTTAAATCAGCGGCCGGACACTCTCGATGTAGCCATTATTAAGGACGTGAACTTAGAAATAGACTCTATAGTTACGCTTCACGAACTTGAGTCGGACCACCGTCCGGTCATTTTTAAGCTGGGCCGGCCAAATGGTGAGGTCACACAGACCAAAACCATTGTGGACTGGCGTACCCTCGGGGTCAAACTCGAGGCTACGAGCTCCCAGCACTTGGATGAAATACCAGATATTATCGACTCGCCAGAGGTAGCCTGTCGAGCGATAAAATCATTCTCAGGTCATCTCAAAACAGTCGTCGGAGAATCCTCCCGGACGGTTACGGTGTCGAGCGATCGACGCTGCAATCTACCGGCGGACCTCCGACGCCTGATTAGAGAAAAGAACCGTGCGGCCAAAGCGCACGACAGATATAGAAGAGACGCGAATAGACTCAGACTGCGCCTCCTACAAAGGGATGTTAAAGAGCGCTTATCTGAGTACACTAAAGATAGCTGGGACACTATGCTTGGAGAAATCGAGCCGTCGCACACTGCCTACTGGCAGTTGGCACGGTCTCTCAAAGCAGAGCCGATCTCACCCATGCCGCCACTTATTAGATCGAACGACAACTCGCTCGCCTTCGACGACAGCGAAAAAGCCGAATGCCTTGCAGACAGTCTAGAGAGCCAATGCACTCCGTCTCTCGCGCCTGCGGATCCCGACCACCTGCAGCAGGTGGCCGCGGAACTCGAACGCAGGGCTGCCATACCACCAGTGGGCGAACCACTGACTCCAGTGACTCTCGACGAAGTCACGAAGATTGTTAAAAATCTTAAAAACCGATCCGCGCCCGGCCTCGATGGCATAAACAACAGGGTGATCAAATGTCTAACTACGCCGCTACTGTGTCTGTTAGTCAGTATTTTCAACGCGCTCCTCTCCAGCTGCTCCTTCCCGGACGACTGGAAGGAAGCGGACGTTATAGGTATTCCGAAGCCTCACAAGCCGAAGAACATCCCGTCCAACTATCGCCCAATAAGTCTCCTCAACTCGATGGCCAAGATTTATGAGCGAATAATCCTTAGTCGACTAAAAGACTACGTCCTAAATAATAACATCCTTCCAGACGAGCAGTTCGGCTTTCGCCCCGAACACTCGTGTACCCATCAAGTGCACCGCCTAACGGAGCACATATTAGAAAACTTTCACGACCGCCCTAAGCCAGTAGGCACAGGGGCCTTATTTTTCGATGTCGCAAAGGCATTCGACAAAGTCTGGCACGACGGCTTGTATTACAAGTTGTATCACACAAAAGTGCCGGACAGACTCGTGAACATCATACGAGCCTTCTTGTCCAATCGCCTATTTCGCTTCCGGGTAGAGGGAACGCGCTCCTCAAGCCGCCCTCTCCGTGCGGGTGTCCCTCAGGGCTCCTGCCTCTCTCCACTCCTTTTCTCGCTATACACTAGCGATATACCTAAAGACCCTAAAGTCAATCTTGCGCTTTTCGCAGATGACACGGCCCTGTATTATTCCGATAAGCACAAGGGCCGCATAACGATTCAGCTCCAAGCCGCAGCCGATCGCCTAGGCGAATGGTTCCGGAAATGGAGAATAGAGGTTAACCCCGAGAAAAGTGTAGCAATATACTTCTCGAGGGGCACGCCCAAGCCAGCTAGACGTTACCACACAATCGGCAACAATCAGCTAGGCTCGATCACCCTGTTCGGACGCCCTATTCCCTGGGAAAAGAGCGTCAAATACCTCGGGGTCACGTTAGACGCAGCGATGTCGTTCGCTGCTCACATTAAGAACGTGCGTAACAGGGCGGCTTTTATCGCAAGCCGTCTTTACCCGTTAACTTGCTCTTCAAGCAAAATGTGCTTAAGACACAAACTTCGCCTCTACAAGACATGCATTAGACCCGTAATGTCCTATGCATGCGTCGCGTTCGCACACGCGACGGGCAATCATATAAAGAAATTGCAGGCGGTGCAAAACAGATTCTTGCGAAGTGCCACCGGAGCCGGCTGGTACCAACGCAATGTCGACCTTCACAGCGACTGTGAAATGCCCGTACTCTCTGAACACTTCAGAGAAGTATCACGGCGGTTTTTCGAAAAAGCCGCGGTTCATCCAAACCCGCTGGTGGTTAAAGCAGCGAATTATCGATCCGACAAAAACGCGACCGAACGCAAACGTCGACCGCGAAATGTGCTAGACGACACGGACGTCTCAGCACTCCCTGACCACGATACGGTCAGTCACGATCCGAACAACACTGTACACACAGTTAATAGTTTCAACATCACACGCACAACGTCGCGCGACCGCCGTAGAGAGCGGCGCGCAGCTATCGATACTAACACCGCGTACACCAGATACACCCGTATTCCAGGGCGGTTCTCACCGCCCAGAGTTTCCGACACACAAGTCGACAGTCCGAACGGAGGCCCGCAGTCTCCCTCGGACGGTCATTAGATGACTTTATAAATAAAATTATGGAGATATTCACTGTAGCGCAAGCACGCTAGCGAACGCAACGGTCCGAACTTAGAAGTTTAGTAGGAGTTTATATTTATGTATCTATGTTTTGGGTCAAACCAAACCTGGCACGCGGGCCCCGGGCCCGCGAGCACAGCATCCGACGAAGCTGTAAAAGCCAAAAGGCTAACAGCGATCACATCACCGAAAATATGATGGACGGTCATTAGACGACTTAAAATATTTAAGATTTTCGAAATCGCGAAAGCACGCAGCGAACGCGACACAGTCCGAACTTCGAGGTTTTTGTAGGAGTTATTATTTATTTATTTATGTTTGGGTGAAACCAAACCTAGCACGCGGGCCCCTGGCCCGCGAGCACAATATCCGATGAAGCTGTAAAAGCCGAGAAGGCTAACAGCAGTTACATCACCGAAAATATATATATATATTGAAGATATTGAAGATTTTATAACCGACCATTTTTCTTTGCGGTCTAGAGTAGATTCTACAATACATCTTGTAATTTCCTAAGAAGTACGATACTATAACATACATTTTTGACAGACTCAATTCGCTTGATAACTTTCTCTCTCTGCCAATGTCTTTAATTTCAGATAATTTTTAGGTGGTTGCCTTTTGTCTGCCAAAGTGTCGTAAGAGGCGAATTAGGTATTGTAAGGACAACTTTTAGTCGAGTTCGGGAGTACAAATTTTTTAACTCTCGCCAAAGTAGTTCCGACGTGGTTCACCTCTCGTCACGTCTCGTTTCCCACGGGGGTGAAGGATGGAAGGATTTATATGGAAAAAAGGCTTTTTTACTCTTAAGGTAAAAAGCTAATGCTACTACTGTATCGACTACTATATCTATATGTAAAATTATGCTTAATAGCCGCTATGATGCTATTTAAAACATTACAAGTTAAAGCTTCATTTGTTATAAATATATTTTTTCCTATAAAACGATATAAAACCGTGTCGTGGCGGCTCGATAAAAGAATACTACCACTCCATCTCATCCAATGGATCTCGTAGAAAGCGAGTAGGGAATTAAACTGCACTGTGCACCCAACAGCGCATGATGGCGATGGGCTTACCACCTATCACACCAAGTGCATTATATTGTTTTGGTGAAACGTGGATTGTGACAGTCATTTGTTTTTGCAGTGAGTGCCCAGTCTCTGACTACCCCTTATGGGATACAGTCGTGATCTTAGGTATGTATGTATGTAAAACGATGTCCCACAGTAGGATTTCTCCTGCGAAGTGTGACAGACATACATTTCACATGCAAAACACAACCAGACCAGAAAACCTAAATCTAACAGAGACCAAATTTTAAACTTATATTAAAAAAAGTCTGTGCTTATTATAATTTGAAAGTCAGTAATCAATGATAAGGACGCATGGAAAATATCCATCCAGGCACACATTTAAGTAATGTATAAGACAATTTGATTGTTACTTTGTGGGCAGCTACGTAATGTGTATTTTTAGGTTTTGTAATTGTAAAATGTAAATTGTATTGTGGAACACTATAAGTGCGCTCTATAAAGTGAAAGACAATAATTTAAGTAATGTTAATTTGTGTGATATACTTGAGTATGCCATGCTCGCTTTAATGTATCTGCTAGCGGCGGCGTCGTGTGGCGGGTCATCCACTTCCCTTTGAAATGGTTGAGGAGGGCGATGGCTACCACATGCGTCATACTTGTGAACAGGTGTTGTTGGTAGAGGCTGGTCTGCTCGAGTTTGCAATGCAATTATTCATTTGTTATTAAATTTTGTATAACATTTTGTCATGGAGAGTGATTTGGTTTTCTATGAGACTATTCTTTGTAAATTTATTTATAATGTACTTTTGACAAAGATAGACAGAAAATAACAAAATAGCGGGTAACTGCGGAGTTTCTTTCGTCTGTTTCTTCTCCGTCTGAGGAACCTCATTACGAAACGGTGGTAGATTGTAAGAAATGACGTTTGACAAACGAAATTTATATTTCTTAAGTCGAAAAAAAAATTAATTTCATTTAATTTCAACCAACAACTTGTATTTTTGCACAAATGTTGGTTACGGCTGGGATTCGAACCTAGGACTTCGGCGTAAAAGTTAGGTATTATAATCACTAGGCCATACGGTTGTCGTCGATTTATAAAAAAAAAATTATAGCCTTTAGTGTATTTGTCGATTTTACATAAATGCTACTAATTTAATCATAGTTTGTAAATTAAAGTCTATAGATACTGTGTATAGATACTGTCTGACAAAAATGTTGGATTAACGAAGCTACTTTGCAAATTGTTGATTATACGACTTAGATTAATGAATACAAAATGGTAAACAAACACCAATCTGTCGTCAGTCCTCATTGTTCTTTTTTCGCTGATGGAAAAATACTCGCCTGCTGTTAAATGCGAGCTACATAAAAAAGTTGAATTACGTCGCGTGTAACTGACCCAATTACTTTTTCTTTTCAGTGAATGAATTTTCTGTAATACTTAATGATAATTATTTTGTATAGTTTTTCAGACATTTTAAACTTTTATTTCAATGGCTGAAAAGCATGGCAATGACGTTTCGATACTTCAGGAGCTTATAGTTCTTAGCAATTAAGTTTAATAATTGTTCATTTGCATAGCAAGTGGAAATTAACATCGTTTTAATATCGTGAGGGCACCGAGAAGGCGACACCGTAAATATTTCGGAGGTGACCACTTACAATCAAGTGAGTCACTTGCTAGTTTGTCCTCTTATCTTATTAAATTTGTGGAAAATATTTTTTAATAAAATAATAAAAAAAGAATTTCCGGCTGTGATTTTAATGGTGTTATTTAAATAAAGCGAGAAAAATATGTTCTGATAATTAAAAGTTTATTTGCAATGGCAGGACGTACGCAGATCAGAAGCAGAATCTATCTTTTTGTTGGTTTTAGAAGTCAACATTTTATTAAACTGTCGGGTAGCAGTATTTAAAAAAAATATTTTTTCTTATTTAAATACACATTAAATACTATATTACCGTATATTAGTAAATTAAATATCTAGTTCATTACTAAGCAAAAACTGTAGTATTCTATGAAAGCACTTATTCAACACATTCAAAACAAAAAGGAATCGAGATGGCTACCCTGATTTCTGTTTTTGTACAGCTTGCGTTCATTCACAGCGGGCGAGAATATTTATTAACAAAAACGTTAAGGGCCACGCGACAGCTGCCGTCTGGATCGGTCAATTTATCGGGCAACTTGTACAATGCAGGACTGATACTTACCGGTGATAACGTGAATTTTTCATTGTGTAACTCAAGCTTAATACGCAGTAAAACTTAATATTTACTTTTAAAGTTTCATTGGACTTAAATGTAGTGAACATGTGCTCTTTTACAAGAATATGTTTGTTGTTTTAGAAATTGCGTCTTATAAAGTAGAATAAATAAGCTATGTGTAGCATAGCTTATTTATCCACCGCAGTGTCGGATATTGTGTTTTGAAGCAGTAGTGTGTAAGCAAAGTAACGCCTTCTATTAGCCTCTCTTACAGTTTGTACAATGCACTAGTTGAACTTGCATCTATTGTTTCAATATTTTCAGTTAAAATTTACTTTAAGGGTAAGTATTACGACCAGTAAAATGTTCATTTCGCAATATCTTTTTCATATGTTGTTTATGGACTTCCTTTGTCACAACAAAATCATTAATCTCATACTTATTTGTTAATGAGGGAACAACGTAGTTGGGTTCATGTTCCGTAGTAGTTATAAGTTCTAGACAGTTTCGAACTTTGATTTACTATAGGATCCGTGGTGGCTCAGGGGCCGAGCGCTCGCATTAAAATTTTATAGTATGCGAGTGACCTGGGTTCGTTTACCGGTACTGGCACCACAAAAATTGTTAATTGCAATTTTAAGTGATGATTTACTACGTGCTCGGCTGTGAAGAAACGAAAACTGCATGTTTTAGAAATAAGAACATTTCGATTTGTGAAGTTCGCCAACCCGCATTGGCGCAGCGTGGTGGACACTTCCCGGCTCCAAAACCCTCTCATAAATGAGGGGAGGCCTGTGTTCAGCAGTGGGACATTTGTAGGCTGTTACTTTTTACTTCTTGAAAGGTTATGTGATATAGAACATTTAAATATGTTTCTATTCAGGTTTTCTACTAACGATATTTATTTTTGCATAACTCAAAAATCAATTCACATCCCCTTGATGGTAGGCAAGCCAACACTGTGCATTTTTTGGGTTTTTTTTTGTCCAAACGGGCAATTTGTGGCATCTGCTGCTTTAGACTTAGGGACCTTCACACACCCGCAATTCCTCGTGTTGTGGATCTTCATGGGCGGCGGTGATTATTTACCACCAGGCGAGGCTTGTCCTGTCTTCCATTAAAAAAAAACGTATATTTTTTCTTAATCCTAAACAGTGATTCGTAGTCTCATATACAGCTTTTATTAGACTTTTTATTTACTAATAAATTTAAAAATCTTATTTGTGCCTTTTTACTCTACATTTACGTTAAGCATTGACGGACAGCACGGGACGGGTATATTACGAATAGGTAGACAACATCTAGATATAATAAAATATAGGTGTTTCAGACAAAACTACTAGATATATATATTCGCTGCATAATATCATTAAAAACCAATATATAATCGCTATAGAATAATATTTATTTGTTTAGAACTTAAAGCATAAAACTGACAATCCGTCAAATTGACGAGTTTCGTAAATCTAGTCATATCGTTTGTTATGTTTTAGTATCGTTTTAAATGTATGACTGTAACTACTTAGTCCATATGAGATTAAGGCATCCAGGACCGTACACTGCGCCGGGGCATTCCATTTTTAAAAGAGTACTAGCAATGCTATTAACACTACTAGTATTCCTGTTAACCACTCTAAGTTAAAAGAGTGTGCTAAGAGGTGGTTCACGACCCTGCGACGTTACGTTTCGTAGTTCGTACCCTAAACTATTAGGCCATTGGTGATCATGGTGCTTAGGTACTCTGTGAATCACCGGTCAACTATGTAGTGGCAGCGTTAAAAAATTAAAATAGCTTGGCGTTTTCTTTATAGTCTTTAATGAATATCTGTAACTTGAAAGTACAGTAATTTTTTGATAGGTGTTTATTCCTGATCCGTAGACATCCAATCTACGTTTCAGGACGTAGGCTCTTTTCTTTAAGATTTTATTATTATATGTAAGTAAGAGGCAAATTCGCAGAAGTGCTATTATTTAAACATTAGTTTAATTGACTTCTGTAGGGTATTTTAAATTAGTACATCTTTTTATTTGACAAGTGTTCAGACAACTGAATCGGTTTCTTCTATCAAGTAGTTGTTAGTACTCGTATTGATCAATCTTAAAACCATAAACTCCAACGTTATTTACAAGTAAGATGTAAGTCAATTAGGGTATTACATACATTTATATCTTAATTAAAATGTAGCTATTGTATGCACTTATCCGTACATGCTTCAGGACCTCATAACAAATAAGACATAGATTCAAGAACGTAAATAAAAAAACACAGATGAATTCAAAAGTGCATACACTAAAAGACCGAGTCCTTACTTTGAAAATGGTTATCTCTACTTGCTTTTAAAAAAATATAATCAGGTACTTAAACTGACAAATATTCTCAATAAAATTCATCGACTTTCGTTAATGTCTCGTAAACGGATTTTAAACAATAAAGATTCTTATAATGTATTTCTAATTTCTGTAATAGTGTTGACACACACCCTCAGACCATTGAATAGGATATTAAGTATTGTTAATGCCATTTTTCTACACTTTCATAAAGTCTTGTAAATAAAACCCCTAATTGAAGTGATTTCGTTTTTGCAATTGTATACTCAATTAAACGTGAGGAAATCGCGCCATAGCGGCTTGTCGTTTGTAGAGCACACTCGAGGTGTGCAATAACGCATGGGTTATAAGAATTAAACGTGCTTGCCTGTGTGTATGTCTAAAACCAAACAATAAACTTGAGTACGATTATTAAGTCCCCTATTCTGCTTCGCCATAAGCTGTTCATTAATATAGAAAAGCTTTAAGGGGCTCGTTAAGTTTTTAAAGGTGTGAATTATTATACGATCATTCTCTAAATTAACAATGATTTGAAAAAATATATCACAGTGTTTGTTTAATTTTAATATATTCACATAAGTAAAATCAACGTCGTAGCAAAAAACAAATGTTGAAAAAAAAAGTTTGAGAACTATAAATCTCAGAATGTTTTAACAAAGAACGATCGCATACCGCCATTAAAGTATTTCTTTGTTAAATTTCAACTGGCGTGCGTTATAGAGCTTAACCATATTATAATTTATCAAAAACTAGTTCGACCGGCTCTTTTCTGAAAAAAAATATATTGACTATTAAATTTTTAAAAGGAAGTGGGGATGTAGTGCATGCAATTGTTCAATGTAATTTTAAATACTAATTTACCACGTGCTCGGCGCTGTAGGAAAACATCGCGTGGAAACAAACATGATCTATTAGAAATTAAAAATATTTTAAGGACATGCGAGGTTCGCCGAAGTTCGCACTACGCAGTTCTAAAACAATCTTAAAAATTAGACGAAGTCGGTGTCCAGCAGTGTGCGCAAAAGTTACCCCCCGGAATAATGTAAAAAGCTTGCGATTGGAAAAATTTCATGCCAATAGATGAACTGTGAGCTTGAACCTGCGACGTTGTTTTTCAAACTAAAAAAGGTAAAGTTTCAGCCTATAAATGTCCCACTGCTGAGCATAGGCCTCCTCTCATTTCTGAGAGGGTTTTGGAGCTAGGAAGAATCCGCCACGCTGCTCCAATTCGGGTTGGCGGATTGTTGGTTTGCAGTCAGAAGGAATATCCTTCCGAAATATCTAAACAGTTGATTAATTAAGTAACATTGTTTTCTGCTTTTAGTTGTTTTGATACAGTTGTTTTTTGTAATTTGATCTTTTTTAAAACAACAAAATACCGCCTAACGTTTACATTCCTTTTTTTGAAAGATGTTTGTAGTGTAAATTGTTACCCAGTGAGGAGTGATTGCTTTGGAAATTGTGCGAGTTGAAGAGCTCTGAAGTAAGCTATTATATAATTCCAGCGTTACAAGGTGATAAAATTAATTGGTTGTTGCTATGTGTAAATTTTAACTTTTTTATTTTTATGTGTATACTGTACATTCAAAAGTACTGAAAACAAATAATTTGAGTTTATAATATGGAGTCGCACAGAAATATTTGAGGAACACTCAAATATTTTTTTACAATAGGCGTTGAAGAAATGTTCTTATTTTAAATGCTTCACTGGAATGCTGATTATCGCCGCTACAGTTCAAAACACCTGGCGCATTTAAACACGTACGGTCGGGATTTTTGTTTTTTTTTTACCTCTAAAAACACAAACTAAGCCTGTGTGTATTTTTTGTAGAACATAATTTCTATCCCGATTATTGGTTGTATTACGAATAGTATTGCATTTATTTTTTTAAGATATTTTTATGTCTATTGCGTATCCATCACTATTTTGATCTGGTATAGACTTCATCATAGTTCAGTGTCAGTAATATTATTGATGGTTTAGTTAGCATAATCCAATTAATATGTGTGGAAAATAAATGTCTGAAAAGGATTTTACAAAAATGATATGTGTAGGTCAAATCTCGTCATCATTTGAGCCCATTACCAGTCCACTGCTAAACATAGGCTTCCCCCATAGATACCACAAAAGTTTGTAGCTTATGTTTTGGGAGGAGAAAATGATGATGATGACGTATCATTATCAATTATTATTATTAGAAATGTTTTGAATAATTAAGGACGACTCTTTTTAAAAGAGTAGTTTTTTGTAGTGGTAGGTAGATTCTGGGATACTTGGGAGAGACTTGGTTCAGCAGTGGATTATTAACAGGCTGATGGCAAAGACCAAAATGGAGAAACTGTAAAAGTCATAAATCAACTGAAGAACTGAGACTTAATTTATTACTATTATAAATAATTGAATTGTAAATATTAATTTTGATCCTATATTAGTTAGTGCCCTTTTATTTGAAAGCTACAACTTGAAGTTTTCACCAAAACCAAATCATTTTTTTTGTACATTTTAAGCGATAACTCCTTAAGAGTTAGTTTTAGAATAGATTAACTATGTTCGAAATATATATTCCTCGTATTTTAAATTTTAGAGCTCTTATGTTTAAAAAGTTTTCATTCCAAATTTTTACGACTTTTTACGGCGAAATGACATAAACTTAAGGTTCCGGGTATATGAAAAATTCTTGGATTTAATGAAATCGCAGACTGAGATTAATCATACGTACAGATGGCATGATGGATGTCGTTCCATCTATCGTACCCTTACGGGTAAGCTGGGTTCTGGGATTATAGAGGCAATTTTTTTGAATGTATTGGTAAGAGAATCTGTTCACTCTATCTCATTCCATGGGTCGTAAAAGGCGACAAAGAGAGAGACGCCAGACAAATCATACGGCTAACTATATATAGCGCAATAATTTTCTCAAGAAATGCTTGACCAGAAATACAAATATCGGTGACGGCAGCAAGTCAAGCAAGTGCTATCAAAATGCTTCAGGATATCTAGTAGTGGTATAAACGTATATAAGCTGTTGATGATGATGAAGAAAATGATAATGACTAATATATTTATATAGATAAAGACATATAAATTAAAACCAATAACTCGACCAATACCCTAACTTCAGCAAACAGGGTTTATATACGGACATACCGAAAGAAATTAAAAAATGAAATTTAAAACTCAAATTACTTTTACCCATCTAAAAATAAATAAATGGTGTCAACGTTTACATTATAAAAATCAGGTCTCTATTACACTACATGTTAAATATTTTAACCTAATGCGTTTCATGAAAACGTCTTGCGGTTTAACCGCTTAGAAGGAACCCTAACTACTAAGCCACGTGGTAATCATTATATTATTCATATTCTGTCATGCTTATTATGATACCACTATGAAGCATATACTCATATTAAGGATTCTTACAAAGGAATCGCTCTAGGTAGGTACCGCAGTATCAGCTACTCTGTCTATTAGTTATTACATTTATCTATATAAATAAAAAATCAATTGCCACACGTATGAAAGATCATCATTTGAAAACTGCTTAACCGATTTGGCTGATTTTGGTTTTGGTATTCATATATGTCAGGACAAGGTTTGTTTAAAAGAAAACTTTGTAAAATCAACAGGAAAAGTCGGAAATTCAGATGGTATTTTTGTATTAAAATCGCTATAAAAAGTGACGTTAACTTTTATGAAAGTTCTGCTGTCACATGTTTTCATGACAACCAAAAAAAATTACGTTCTGTTACGCACATTCGCACTTATCATGTTCTTCAATAGTAAATTGAACGCGTGCGAAGCCTGGGCTAGTCGCTAGTTATTAATATTACTGGCGAGGATATGATTAGCGATTTTTTTTTCTCCATATTCGAGTTAGTAACAATGACAATAATTAATCTAATCTTAGTAAAAATTAAATAAAAATAAAATATGCCAGTACATTATTATTTTTATTGGATAAAGTTATGAAACGAGCAAAACGTGCACCTGTTGGTAAGTGCAACGTCTGCCCATAACAAATGCTGTATCACCAAGAAAATTTTTGTGTGACACCACAATGTGCCCATCACCCTGTGACAATGTTCTTAAGTCTCATATGGCCAGTAATTACGCTAGCTCACAGTGCTCTTCAAACTGAAACACAGTAATGTTTGCACACTAATGCTTCACGGCAGAATAACTGGCCCTGGGGTGGTACCTACCTAGACGGTTTCCTGCATAGGAATCCAACCACCAGTAAATATTTAAGAATGATTAAAATATCGAAGTTTAGTTAATAAGGTTGTTTTACAGCAGGGTATCTGATTAAATATACATTTTTAGTACGGTGGAAACCTAACCAATGTTTAATAGTAAACCTAAACAACAATGCTTCGAAATATGATAAGTATTGCGAATATTAAATTAAGAATTTTTTTTACAACATCTCACGGGATCGGCTTACAAGTTAAAGGTTTCATGTCGCGACGACATCCGACAAAAAATTGCTTAACGTCGACCTTTCACCACTTCCGAAACTTAATAAATCATGAGGGGTGGAATTTAGTTCTTTTTTTAACTTAAACACGAGTAGCACAGACAGCACTGTAATTGTTAAATAGCATTTATTAGTCATTAAATATGAAATATAGTTTCAAATTCCGAAGAAATGATGTTTTATCATAATTTTTATTAATTTTGTGAATCACATTGGATGTTAAAGAAAATAGAAATATTTTTATTGTAATATAAATAGTCTAATGATTTAATTACATTTTTATGTACAGATTTTGTTATGTGTCCATATAATAATTGTAATGTTCTCTTTTCTACTCACCTCCACTTAAAAAGGTTTTGTTATTTAAAATATAGATTGTATTTAAATATAATAAATACCTATTTAAATATTAATTACAGTTCATCGTAATTGTATTACAACTGAAATAAAATTTGATTTTTGACATTTGAACATAGAATCACGCCTTTTTCCTATTGGGGTAGGCAGAGACAACATCTTTTTACTAGCTACGATCCTGACACAGATCTTTCGCTTCTGCTTTCATTAGCCGTTTTAATACAAGCCCGCTTTGACATGCACTTTCCTAAATAAAATCTATCTATCTACGAGTATTTATGAATAAATTCACATTATGCGGTGTAGTAAAATAATACTTCAGCCTGGGGTGTCCCATGGGCGAGTAACTGGCCCCTATCTTAGACACCTTAGATATACTATAAGGCAAAAGTAATGATGATGTTAGAACTAATTTTTAGTATTAATATTTAGTTAGAACTTCAGTTCCGTCTCTACTTCAGTGGGTTGCATTGCATAGTAATAGTGCTTGTAAAAGTCATCCGGTGGTCGTTCCTTGTTCTGATATTAGTTTGCTTTTGTACGCTATTGAGGGAAGGTGGTCAGTGCTTTAAGAACTAGGCAATACAAACTATTTTTAACTTTGCATGTGGATCTTACTTAATTAACTCTTCCTATCTTTGAACATTAAAGGTAATGGATAAGTTTAAGTTTCTTTCGAATATGGTTATTTAAAAATTCACGTGTTTTTCTCTGCTTTCATTCCTATTTATATTTGTAGCTTAAGCATATTTTAACGAAATCCTCTACGTAATCGTTATTTAACATAAATTTGTAATTTTTGAAATATGTAGTCTAAGTCACCTTAAATATAAAAATAAATAATAATTTAGAGTTAATTAAGAGTTATAATAAGTACCTTGTTTTTATATCAGCTGAAACATTATATATATAATATATGTGATCGTGAAAACTAAGCGTATATTTTATTATTCTGCAATAATGTTACCGTTTCTGTTTCCTTTAAAAAAAGTATTGTCTTTAGGCCTAGCCTAAAGCTGCGAAGGTCCTTATACAGATGACATACATTACATTCGTAGGGTTTACGAACATCTGTGTCTTTGAAGTGACACGGACATTGACAAACATAATTTACTCAAGAGTTGCTTTAGGCAAGCGCTTTTGTTCAACGTGAGGGTTCATTTACTGGCAGATCTACTTCTTCGAGACTAGCAAATATTATACATACGAGCCTTTGAATTTAAGTAGGAGTCTGCACAATTATCTATAATGATACTCGTTGCGTTGTTTGCGTGAAAAAAAAAAGTACAGGTATATTTTTTTAGGTAGATTTTCTCTCTAGAATTGAGTCTCGAGACTGTCTCGCCCACGTTGAATCAACACTCAGTTGCAGACATAAATAGAGGGTTATTAATTTTCGAACGGGTCACTAAATGGGCACTATTTGTACTATTGGTAGGATTCCTATGCAGGAATCCACCTAGTTAGGTACCATCGCAGTGTCAGTTATTATACCGTCCAACAAAAGTGTGTGAATAGTTAGCGTATCTGATTGCCGAGTTACGAGCCATCAGTCGGGTTCGTTTACTACTGAACCCCGCGATCATTAATCTCTTAATCGATGTTGTTAAATTATACATCCACAAAATAAAGAACAAAATATGAAGTAAAGAAAAGTAAAGTAATGTGAGCCTATAAATGTCCCACTGCTGAGCACAGGCCTTCTCTAATTTCTGAGATAGTTTTAGAGCCGGGAGTGTCCACAACGTTGCTTCAGTGCGGTTTGGCGGACTTCACATTTCTTCGAAATATTTTATTCCTCAGACGTGTAGATTTCCTCACGTTAAGAAGACAAAGTAATGAAGTCGATGAATGAAATATGTAGTACTAAAATATAAGTCATTCATAATTCCAATAACTAGCGCTAACTCTACACGTTATACACGACAAAATTTTCTTCGCATTCATATTGAAGGTGCTTTTCAGCACCGTAGCTGTAGCATTAACACGATTATGCAGGAATCCGTCTAGGTAGGTACTACCCTAGGGCCAGTTATTCTGCCGTGAAGCAGTAGTGTGCAAAAAATACTGTGTTTCGGTTTGAAGGGCAGTGTGAGCTAGCGTAATCACTGGGTATATGAGACTTAAGAACTTATGTCTCAGGGTGATGGGCACAGTGTGCACACACTAATTTTCTGGGTGACACAGTATTTGTTATGGGCAGACGTTGCCCTTACCATCAGGTGAACGTTTTGCTCGTTCCGTCACTTTTATCAAAAAAAAACATCAATTTCGAACCTGTTGTACGTGAACATTTACCTGTCAAGGCTAGTTGTACTTTCATTAAGTGATTTCCTTAATATATTATTCAGAGAAGCCCTCAGATATATGTGTAGTTTGTGACATAATGTCTATGATAAATAAAATAAACGCGCGATACGTGAGTCCAAAATGTTGTGACTAGTAACACAAACAGTTGTTAGCAAAGCTGACAGTACCGACTCAGCGACAGTTTTAAGCGGTCGATGTGGAGTTGCAACGAAAGCGGCTGCCATTTCCAGAGGTCACTTTGGCTCGAACCACGGAGCGCGCATACTTAGTGTTCCGATAAGTTTGTTGATAACCGACAGCTAATAACCTTCCACTTTTGAGAAGGTACTTTAAAGGTTTTGAAGCCGGGCGGAGTCCATCACGATGGTTCAATTCGAGTTCTCTGTATATGATGTCTTTTTATATATTTTTTATTGGAGAAAAGGGACGATACGAGCAAAATGTTCACGTAATGGTAATTGCAACGCCCGCCCATAGCAATGCTGTGTCACCCAGAATTTAGGCTTGATGAAAAATTTTGCATAAAAACAAGCACTATACCTGATTACAATGCCGCAGGTCCTGGGCTCGAATTTCAGCTGGGATCAAAACTTTTGCAGGAACACTTATCATTGGTTTTTCGATTTTGGTTTTTTATTTATTTATTTATTTTGGAACTGCCAACAGAATTACACGTATATTACATTACAATAATAAAACTAAGGTGTACCTAGACATATAACTCCACTTACAGGCAGTTACAGCATGCAAATTAAGACTAGTCGTGCGATTACAATTTAAAAGACCCTATAATACATAAAAATACCTGCCATGACAGTAATAAAACAACATAATAAGCAAATTAAAATCTAACACCTGACCTCTCCCACTGAAGAGTCAAGTGACTTGACTAACTTAACTTTAAAATTTACTAATTTATCGATATCTATTTTATTTATCTAATTTATTCTGTTGTGATTGTCTCAGTATCTCTGACACTGCATGCTAGTACCTCCGATCTTATCGCATGAGCGTTATACCGGACGGGTAGGTTAAAATGAGTGGCTCGTCTGTACAGCGCGTGCACTTGTGGCACTGGATCTCTCCTTCGCAGTTGATGTGGTCGGACAGAACTTCAAGGTTGTTGCTGTGCTCGAGACTCGGCCATGCGGACATCAGGAAACAGAGATAAAACTAACTTCCAGTTTTTACTATATCATGTTGACCTAGTTGGAGTGGCCTCAAATTCATTAAAATGATAACGATGATAAATTTTAATTGCAACGATTTATTCTTATTGCAAAAGCAGTAAAACATCAGTTTCGTGAGCTTTTGTTCTGAAATCGTAATTTTAAGTATCAATTACAAATATACATTTGTCTCAGGCAATTTATGGTGCTTTTGAAAATGAAGACAGAAAAGCCTTTTTACTCATTGATGGCTTAGCTAGCGCAAGAAGAATATTATCATATACTGCTGCGTGTTCTCTACGTGTTCCGATATTTATGAACTCTCGTTATTTTGTGAATTGTATCTTTTGCCGATGTGCAGTCTAAATTTGAGATTACAAAACTCATAACAATGTAGAGAATTCAATACTGTATAACATGACTGCCCGTTATAAATATCTTAAAGATCTGGTGGTAGGATTTCTAGGCAGGAATCAGTCAAGGTGGGTACCAACCCAGGGCCAGTTATTCTGCAGTGAAACAGTAGTGTGCAAACGTTTCTGTGTTTCGGTGTGAAGCAAGGGCAATGAGAACTAGTGTAACCACTGGGCATATGAGACTTAGGAACTGACACCCTGAGGTGACGGGCGCAGTGTGGTGTCATATCATGTTCTGGGTAACACAGCATTTACTATGGGCAGACGTTGCGCTTACCATCAGGTGAACGTTTTGCTGGTTTCGTAACTTTGTTAAAAAAAACTAGAAGTAGCGCTACAAGTGGCAGTTCAACATATACTTAAATTTGCCCTATTAACCTGATTGCATGAAAAAGCCTCAGTGTGACGTAATATGTTCCGCATTACGTCCGGCGCACCCTGAGCTATATGCAAAGAACTAACAAACAGACTGGTTAATCTATTTACCACAGCGGTAAATCAAAATTGATGTATTGTCAACGCGACAGATGCAAAACATTAATCTCTTAATTTCCTTTGGGATATAAAATATAGATACTGTTAAGTTTGATGCCGGATGTTATTAAAATTAGTGTTAAGTGTATTTAAATGTTATTAGAACGAGGATATGTGTAAGTCCGCCAACCCGCATTGGAGCAGCGTGTCTTTACCCTGCCTTAAAGCTCTTTCAGAAATGTGTGGAGGACTGTGTTCAGCGATGTTTGCATGTACGATTTAAGACATTGCTAATTCTCACATAAACAACATGTTATAGAACTAGGCACGCGTTGGGAATGAGCCTAAAATTTTTTAAATATTTTTTAATCATACATTTATTTAAATAAAACTAATTTTTACGGATTTTTTCGCGTTTAACTTAAACTTTTGATAACCCGACGTTTCGAGTGCTTTACAGCACCCATTCGTGTAAATAAAAGAAAACTTTACATACATAATGTAATACATGTAATCCTGTCCTTTTAGAACAGCGGTCTACAGCCGCTTTTAACGCCTTTTTATTAATTACAAACAAGGAAGGGAAGTAGGCGCTCTATCAAGCATTGATTACGTCAGTGACGGTGAGGTTAGATTTTATCAGTGTAACCTAAAAGAAGGTTAGTCGATTTAGTTTTATAAAATTATCTTCATTTTCGCACAAATATTTTACTTGCTTTTTAAGTTGTGAATCCTACGTACGAATTTCCGTGTATCTCTAGTTAGTGTAATTACTAAACAAATAAGACTGAAGAACTGATGCTTCGGGGTGACAACCGCAGTGCGGTGTCACGCAGAAATCTTCTGGGTGATTGGTTGTCATGGGCCGACGTTGCATTTACAATCAGGTAAATGATTTGTTCGTCTCGTCACTATCTTCCATAAAAAAAGAATTCAGTTATGTTCACTACTCACGATTTAGTTCGATTTTTTTTAATGGGCTTAGACAGATTACAAAAAAATTACGTGGATAGTTATTTATTTATTCTTTTTTGCCAACTTTCATAAAACGAAACTAAAGATGGAATTCCGGGTTGCCTACATGCATTCTCTACTAGTCAATCCTGGATGTGGTGAGAACTTATGGTAATCCGTTCATACAGACCAACAAAAATATACAATTCAGTCAAAGAAAATAGTGCTCCATAAAATGTTATTGAAATGCACCTTTACGTGAACGATTTAAGTTCGATAGGCAAATAATCGTAGTCTTTTCCAATACACGAGTACATCTAAGACGGCTTTTGACAAAGTTATAAATTGTCTGCGTAGTAGCGTTCTGTGTAATATTACCGAAAATATGTTCATTACCAGTGAAAAAAACTCATTAAGCCATAGTTTTATTATCTCTAACGTGTGTAAAAGTCATTTTAATCGATTTAGTAGTCCTCAAGATAAATACATTCGCACAAAGAAACTGACAAAAAAGTACTCCTGTGTAAAATATGAGTACTTATTTTATACAAAGAGAGGCTCAAGAAATATCTCATATTAAACATCGCGCTATTAAAAGTTTCTGAGATGCGAACTGTATATATACAACATCTAAAAGATTACTGGTGAGGAAAAAACGTCTTCCCCAGATGAGACTATCTGATCTGCCGGGTAGATAATCTTTTCTTTTGCAACATCATCCGCAAAACTGGTGACCGCGGCGTTATCACAACACGCACCAAACATCTCTCGATGTCATAGCAACAAAGCAGTCAGTTACTCCCAACCACAGCAGCAACGTCATCGGCTGCCTCCGCAGTCACCGCGACAAACTACTGTCGGTACAATACGTTCATTCTAGTAGTTAATAGTTTCTGAGATGCGAACTATATATACACAACATCTAAAATATTACTGGTAAGTAAAGGGACGTCTTCCTCAGATAAGACCCTTTTCTCTTGGCATAAGGTCTGCCAAATACGACTTGCATAAAAGTCAATGTAATGGATAGTACGAGAAAATATAAGCAGTCTTTACCCAGCATACTGTCGTTAAATGTAACGTAATAACTAAAGTTAGTACGAGCTTTAATTATTACCCGGTTCTCCTAACGAGATTAAAACAGACCGTTTTTAACAAACCTGACTATGTTCGTTAGCACTCCATGCAAACTTAACGCTATGGGTTTAATTTAAAGAGTTTATATATGAAAATATAACATTCATCATCATCACCATTTTAGCCTATAACTTATACACTGCTGAACATAGGCCTCCCCCATAGATTGGCATAAAAGTTTGTAGTTCTCATTTTGGGGGAATTTGCCATAGTTGCCACGCTGGGCAGGCGAGTTGGCAACCGCAGTTTATTTATTCAGATGTTGCGGAAGATGCTGCTGCCCATCACCTGTTTTTTTTATTTTTCCTCTGTTGACTTTTACGACACCCATGGGATGAGACGGGGTGGTAGATTCGCCGCTACATTATCTCTAACATTATCTCGTATATATACAGAGTTGCTAAATATGAGAGAAAAATGATAGATTCTGTGTTAGTAGTTACGTATGCAGTAACGTTTTATAATCTTACTATTATTTTTAAATGAAACTAATTTTACGGATTTTATCGCGTTTTATTTTATTATTTATAACCCGACGTTTCGAGTGCTTTACAGCACCCATGGTCACGGGCGGACTGAGGTGACAGATGTATAAGAAATCATTATCTTACTATTAATTTAGCCACGTGTTATTGACAGTCAGTTTAGGTTATTTGACAGTGAAGAGCCGTGCTAGCTCAGGACCTGGTGCTCGCCTTTAAATTTCATAGTAAGCGAGTAACCTGGGTTCGATCCCCAGTGCCAGCACCTCTAAAATTGTTCTACAATTTTACCACGTGCTTAGCGGTGAAGGAAAACATCGTGAGGAAACCTGCATGTCCGAGGAATAGAAATATTTCGAAGACATGTGAAGTCCGCCAACCCGCATTGGAGCAGCGTGGCGGATTCTTCCTAGCTCTTAAACCCTCTCAGAAATGAGAGGAGGCCTGTGCTCAGCAGTGGGACATTTATAGGCTGAAACTTTTATTGACAGTATATGAAGTGCAAATATTTAAATCTTATTTCAATTTAAAAATGCGAGAATTAATATTAATAATTTATTAAAATGTAAGGCAAATACAAAAGTTGGGTTCTAAAAGCGGCTCAATCAGGGGAGGCTACGCTATTATAGAATGCAATATAATAGTATATTAATTTATAGTTTCTGTTTGTTATTTGAGTTTGTTTGTAAGTCATCAGTAACTATTGTACGAGTAGCCCAAAATATTTGTACATATTCTATTATTAGTAATAATGTTCTCATGTAAGTAAATATAAGAAATAAATATTCTTAAACTCGAATATGTTGGCATTTTGTTAAAAAAAAAAATATAGGATCTATAAGACCCAATCAGTCAGATCGTAAAAATTCGTAAACAAAGATTGTCTACACTAAAGATTTTAAACATTTAGGCTAAAAGCTCTACTTCAGACATAAAAGAGGAGGCTCAATACGCGCTGGGTTAAATATAAACATGACCCTATCATCATCATCATCATCATCATCATTTCAGGCTATCACTAGTCCACTGCTGAACATATGCCTCCCCCTTAGATTGCTACAAAAGCTTGCAGCTATCATTTTGTGTGATTTTGCCATAGACGCCAAACTTGGCAGGCGAGTTGGCAATCGCAGTTTATTGGCCAATCTATTGGTTTTCATAATCCCTTTGTCGACTTTTACAACACCCACGGGATGAGATAGTATGGTACATAGATTCTCTTAAGCCCTATAGTTTTTTCTTACAGTGTATAACTAGACGGCTGCGTGGCTGCGGGTTTAGAGTTCGAATCCCATATACATTTGAGTAAAAACACGAATTATTGGTTTACGGGTGATGGTTGTGTTGTGATTGTCACCGTATCCCTGAGACTGCATCCTAACCTATTTTTAACCATTATAATGGTCTAATTAAAAAAAACTTATGATGAAATGCTCCATCCGTAAAATAAAACCCAAATAAATGATGTCTCGGCCATTTACCTACTGTAGTTGGAATCTTCCCTACCAAAACAAAGATAAGCAAAGCCCACTCACTTGGTCGATTGCGCCTGTACGTCCTAGCAAGGGTAAGTAGTTCCGACTGGAATATCCTCACAGCATCCAGAAACTTTCACCGGAGTTTAAAACGTATCGCCGATTAATAAAGCATGCGGTAAAAGCATAAATGCACACCCATTGCAGTCAGTAAAATATATTAATGGCACAAGAATGCAGCAACGAACAGTTTATGAAACACAATAATTAGTTATTTATAAAAAAACAAATAATACACCTGCCGGCATTCACTTCGTGAAGCGCAGGCACTGCCCGTTCACAACTTTCACATTAATTCCCGCCAACTCCTATGTTTTTTTTGTTTCAATAATTTCTTTTTTAATTAATTTTAAAGCGGCCAGTCTCAAGTCATATTGCTACCCTTGCTAATGACGCGTGAGCTTAAGCGTACTCATGCTTTGAATTAGCATGGAATTATCCAGCAACAGTGGATAATTCCATACTAATTGGTCAAGTCAAATTACGTTTAATACTTATATTAATTATAGTATAAGTAGCCCCTGAGCTGGGCTAGTCGCTCGCTTTAAATTTAATAGTACGCGAGTAATAAGGGATATTTTCGCCACGCAACAAGATTGGACCGGCCATTCGACTATTGTGTGGTAAACCATCTCCAGCGCGAGTTTTTAAACTTAGTTGCAGTCGTTAATAGAAATATTAGTACTTTTAATAGCGTAGTATAAGAATTTTTAGTAAATAAAAATGGCCAAGGATCTGTTACTATTTCATAAATGGCATTTTGTGGAATACTAAAAGTTCATATTAAATTAATATATATATTATATTTATATTACTATATTATATATTATACTAAATAATTATGTTATATTGTATATATAATATTATACTAAAATAATTCAATGGCCAAGGGTTCTGTTACTATTTCATTAATGGCATTTTGTGGAATACTAAAAGTTCATATTAAATTAATATATATATTATACTTATATTACTATATTATATATTTTTATTATTTTTTTTTATTTTATACAGTGACGAAACGAGCAAAACGTTCACCTGATGGTGAGTGCAACGTCTACTAAAATACGTCTATATTATACTATAAGATCGATTCCTGTGAAACAAACACGATGAAATAAAGTCTGGTCCCTGTGTTAAATTCATGACAATTATAAAAGAAAGCTTTCGTATTTCTCAAGCTTAATTCGTTCGTAAAGTGTTAAGTATATACTCGTATATGATAATGCATAAAAATTATTTATATTCTTCCCGTAAATATTTCTTATTAAAAAGAGTAGTAAACTTAATTTTACAAAACCTAACATTCTTACATGAAAAAGCTACCTTAAGCTACAAGAGTTTTAGTTATAACAACTTTATTAGTTGTAATAAAATCCTCAGAGCATCACACATTAGCTATAGTTATTGACAGACTAGTTAGCCGTGTGTTGGCGGCCTGAGAGAATCCACCACCCCATCTCAACCCGTGGGTGTCGTAAAAGTCGACAGAGGGAAAATTAAAACCGGGAGATGGAACGGAGTGATGGAGTGACAACTATGGCAAAATCCCTACAAAAAGAGAGCTACTTTTGTGGCTATCTATGGGGAGGCCTATGTTCAGCAGTGGACAAGTGATGGGCTGAAACGACGACGACGATGACGAGTTAGTATCTATTCTAAGCTAAGTCAGGTCTGACTCTTGATATGGATCTATATAACTTTACTAAAATGATTACTAAGAAAATGTACGTTGAATGAGTAAAATTATTGTACTATTATTTTAATGACCGTAAAGTCAATAATTTGAAAACTAGGTCAAAATCTTTTAGCCACTGGATAGCCAGCTTCATTATTTATATAATATTTTTAATGATACTTTTATAAAGCAGTTGTTTTTGAAATTAGAATAATATCGGGTATCCCAAAAAGTAAAACATAGTATAAACTTAATGAAAATAGATGAATAAATCATAAACATTAAACACAAAAACTTTACTTATACTTTCCGCAAAAAGGTCAACAGACTGTCGGTGTTTGTATGACTGAAGACATCAGTTTGCTAATTACCAGCTGCATCCTGTCTTGTGTGATCGATATGTGGATACCAAATTTTTTTAGAATTTCTTCATGACAATAATATATTTAATCTAAATAATTAGTTATCAATAATTAACTATTCAATCAACAGGTCTATATGTGACATGGTTATTTTTGAAAAAAAAAATTAATGAAAGGTAACTGAAATATTTAAACAAATTGTTTTTATATGTACTATTGTATTTAAAAGTATACAAAAAAAAACTAGTTTGGAAATTGATTAGCTTCCTAGAATTTTTAACAAAATGCGATATGAAGTCATTGATTAAATATGAATCTGTTGAATAAGAAATCATTACGAACAAGTTATTTGTAGATGCAGCTGTTTCTGCAACTGTTTTTTTCCTGACGAAAAAAATATTGATGTAGTGTTTTTCTGATTGTATCCACAATATTAGCATTTTTCTCTTACAATTTTTGGATATTTATGATGATGTTCTCCTAGCCGATTTCGACCACGGCAACAACTTCCGACTACTGTCGAGAGCCATATACTACGTAGGAGATATTTTAGTGCCACAAGTGTACCCGCAAACCCAGAGGCACTCACTCGTCCCAACCTACCCGCGCCCAATGTAACGCTGATGCGATAAGATCGGAGGTAGGCTAGGATGCAGTGTCAGAAACACGGGGACAATCACAACAAAACGAGACCCGAAAACCAACAATTTATGTTTTAGCACAAATGTTAGCTCCGGCAGGGATTGGAACCCAGGACCCGCGGCTTAGAAGTCAGGTACTCTGACCACTGAGCCACGCGGTTGTCGGATATTTATATTGTTTTATTAAAAGAAGAAGAGATGCTGTTCAATTGTTTTTAAATATTTTTTTACAGAATGATAACAGATAGAATGACACAAAAATTTTTGTTAAATATATGGACCTTGTACTTGCCATCTGCATGACGAATCATATCAACGGTACCATCAGTAGGATTTCTAATTTTTAAATAATATTTGAATATATTTTAAATCAAACCCATTGGATGCAAATTGAGATAATTGTCTATCATAAATCTTACTTATGATAAAAAGGCTCTTGATAATTATTAATCCATACAAAAAAGTATTGACTTTAAAACAAATCAAAATAATATTTTAAATATATGTAATCATACCTAAATTGAAGCGGCATTTAAAAATAGTTTTTAATTTTAACGTTTTAAAAAAGTAAATATAAGTATAATTAAACAGTATAATACTTTGTAGTGAAATTTTCATAAAATCTCAAAACTCTTTGTAATCTCTACAATCCCTACTGATTAATATTATAAATGCGGAAAATGTTTGTTGGTTTGTTCCTAAATCACGCAACGGATCGACATGTATTTTGCATAGAGAAAGTTTATGGACAGAAGATTGACATAGGCTACTTCTATTCCTTTAAAATGTACGGTTCCTGTGAGATAGATATTGGTGCGTAATTCCTACTATTACCTTTTCATGATAAAATGGCTGAACGGATTTTGATGAAGTTTAGTATGAACTGTCTTAAGTCTTAAAATAACACACATATTATCGTGGAGTCTGTAGGACAGCTATTCAACATTTACCATAATTTTATAATTCCCTATCCACACTAATCAATCAGAGCGTGTTGCCAGTGACGACTTACGGAACCGAGACGTGGTCCTTCACTGCAGGCCGCATGAGGAAGCTAAAGTCGCGCATCGAATAATGGAATTATGGAGATAAAATCTTTAACGATGATATTCATAGCAGAAAAGGAGTAACTGACATAGCTCCTAGGATTAATAAGTTGAAGTGGCAGTGGGCTGAATATAGCTCGTAGAACTGATAACCGTTGGGGAAGAAAGGTTCTCGCGTGGTAGCCTCGTAGTGGCAAACGGAATGAAAAGCGACCCGCCACTAGATGGAATGACGACATGCACGGTATTCGTAAGTCGATCGACGCAGGTAGCTATGATGTTTAACAGTGGACTGGTTTAGGCACAAATGACGATAACATGACCGGTTTATATTCTTACTTATTACGCATAATACAGTGACCTAAGCTATAATATACTAAGTATTCTTCTTCTAGAAGTTCAGAAGACACAGAAGTTCGCATCATTTAGAGTTCCTAAACTTTCTCAAGTTGTCAGGTATGCAAAAGGTTCGGTTATGATTACGTGAAATTTAGATGCACCGCGTTTATGTAACGGGACCACACTTCGAATCACACAACTTGGGCAGAACATAATCGAAAAGTTGAAAGTGTAATCATCCCACGGATCCCTATATTCCCACCTATTCAATTTAAAATACTGCGGTTCCCTGTCGAACTCAGTTTTGCGATTACTAAAAAGACGAAAGAACAAATATTGAAGGTTGCTTGTCCATCACGCCTTTTTCCTATAGAAAGGGGTAGGCGGAGGCCACACACGTAAGAGAAAAAACATTCTTACTCCCCATTGCGATCCCACGAGCAGTATAGTGACAGCATGTCACTGTCATGTGTTATAAGGTGTTGTTACTACAATACTACAACTACACTACCTTAGTTGCCTCTTACGACACCACGGTAGGAAAAAGATAGTTGCTATTCTACTCTGCCGGACTATAAAAAAAATTACTGTGTAATATTTACATTTCGTATTTTATATTAAATTCGTATGTTAAATAAAAATACATGGTTTACACGGTTTCTGTTGTTTATTTCAAACGTCGTACGTCAAGAGCTACCTCTTGACGTACGACATCAGCATCTATAACTAGCAGTATACAGTAGCATTCTAATGATATGCACAGAGCATTTAGTTACTGTTCCTCTATTTACAAATACTACTTAACTTTTTTTAAAACCAAGAGAGCGAAGTCGCGGGTACAATCTAATATACTACAATTGCTTAAATTCCCTGAAATGTTATACGAAAGTAACCGATTTCTTAGAAAATTATAGTAATCGACCTTTAAAATTATTGTGATAAAAATCATAAGTTACAGAAATTGACACCAACATTAAAAAAAACGCGATAACTTTTCCGATAAGTTGATACCAAGCGACAGTTGAATAGTTTCTAGGATTTCGAGGCTATTGTAAGTAAATACTGTCGCCCTCCGGTTAAAAACATAGGCTAAGTAAAAGAAAGTCATCTGTTTCTGACCCGTTACCCTTTACTCTTAAACTTGTTAGGTAAATGATTACAAATAAACATGTATTTTTAATGATTCTTTTAATGTTAAGAAACTGTTCGTTCAATTGTATAAAAAATATTGGTAATGTAAAGTAGTAATTTTACAAAAGCTAATGCATTAAAATCAATGATGGTACAAAGACTCAACAAATCCAATAAGAGCAGTGTATCAGAATAAGTTGTTTTGAATCTTTTGATCTTATATACCTCCAACATAATATAGTGTCACTGCCGCAGTCTAGAGAAACGTTATTGTCACTCGTCCTGCGCAGATGACTACTTTTCGTGATTATGATATGTCGTACAAGATTGTTTTATGGGAGAAAGTGACATCACAAGCAAACCGTTCACTTGTAATTGCAACGTCCGCTTATAACAAATACCTGTGTAACCCATTTCTGTGTGGCACCACAGCCCGCTTGTCACCCTAAGACATCAGTTCTTAAGTCTCATATGCCCAGTAACGAATAAAAGTTAATAATAATCATGAAACGACGTCTACGTTGCTATATGATTATTATATATACATCCAAGATGCGAATTTTATATACATCTAAAGATTACTATTTGGAGGAACCGTCCTCCCCCATATCAGATTCGTGACCCCGGCGTGATATGAACAACGCGGCCAGCTCCTCTTAACCACACCAAAAACGTCATTGGTAGCCATTGTAGTCACAGCATCAGACTACTGTCGGTATAACGCGTGTTTCCCAGTCTCTCAGTCACTGAGGATTATCAACGGCAGCCCCTCTCTTCAGGCTTACTTCTCGAACGCACTCAACATCTGGAAACAGCCTCATCGCTACGCGATACTACACATCATTGCCTGATGTCACAAGATCGTGCACTACGACTTACAGTATCAGCAGGGGAGTGATGTAGTAACATCTATGTCGCCCCATTAGAATCTCAAAAAATATCTTATAGGGAACTATCCTCCCCTAGATCAGATCATCCAATCTTGCGGTAGCTACCATTTTCCTTGCATCATCGTCTGCCAAAATCATGTAAACGTATGCTTATTTTAAACTTTTTTATAATTGAAAAAGTATGTTTACAAAATCCGAAAACAAATTGACTTAAGAATGCTTTTGCTATTTTATAAGCTCAGTTAACGTTTCGGTATCGAAGTGCACAATACTACTACACTACACTAGATGAGGAGCAAGTACGACACCAATCTCCAATTCGTATTTAATAATTCCATAAAGTTCTATTAAGGCGAGAAATGCCAGAAAGCGTTTGGTGCCATTTACGAGTATCATGACTACGGAATATTAATCACTATTTATATTTTACGTAACACTGTAGCAGTAAGCTAGTCTTGCCTGTACTTTATTGTTGTTGTGGTACAGTATTTGGGATTTCAGTGTGGATTATAAACGGTGTTCGCTTTATTTATATCACAATCTACAAGAGAGAAGAATAAACTGCTATAGACAGGAAGACTTTATTATTTTTTTATATAGAAGAGGGAGCAAACGAGCAGGTTGCTCACGTGATGGTAAGGTTGGACTATAATTTAATTAAAACACTGTTTCACTTAATACTATTACATGTACAGATAAGACCATGTGTTTTGCTTCTGTATTACCCAGTAAAACAGTTTTCGCCTACTTTGTATTAAATCTTATGCCCATTTTACTGTCACATCAAAAAGCATCCTCAAATGCATATATGTACAGATTTTATATATCGCATTTTTAACACTAGACGTTTGTTTAGTGTTAAATATGGTTTTACATAAATTTTACTAGATATAAAATATTAGGTTTTTATTAAATGCTATTGCGTTTCAAAGTCGGCGTGAGATCTCATTCATTAAGGGTTTGTTCTATGGACCATAAAGTAAATAACAAAGGTCATTGTAAACATTCTATCTTGTATCGATTTGTTTTCAGTAATTTGCTAAGATCCGCATGCAAAATGTAAAATGCTGTGTATTACCTAGTTTTGAAGAGCACCACCCGCCCTCCCTCAACAGCGTGCACAAGAAAACGCCTGATTCTATTACACTTTGGAATTACTCACTGACCTCCGAGATTAACCTCCAAATCCAGCATGAGACATTCGGGTTTTCACTTAAAGAATTTCACGACCTTAGTTGCAAAAGCTTTTGACTTGCTTTTGTCACTTAGCTACTGCTCAATTTTTGTACATTGAAATCATTCACTTGTCGTTTATCTGATAACAATGAAATTTTCTAATATGCAAAACTTTTTTTTTTATTGGATAAAGTAACGAGACGTTCACATGATGGTAAGTGCAACGTCTGCCCATAACAAATGCTGTGTCTCCCTGAACAACGAGTGACACCACACTGCGCCCGTCACCTTGATGCATCAGTTCTTAAGTCTCATATGCCCAGTGATTACACTAGCTCTCAGTGCCTTTCAGACCGAAACACAGTAATGTCTACACACTACTGCTTCACGGCAGAATAACTGGCCATGGGGTGGTACCTACCTAGACGTATTTATATTACAGTATACTTATAATATGCTGTAATCTATTAATTTTTAGCTCCTTTGCTTAAACATCTCTTTGACGTACTCCCTGCTAAATATGAGTCTATCAATAGTATACTCGTACAATCAGCTGCAGTGGTTTTTTTTTCCATGAACTTATTAATATTGTATTTTACTGGCAAAGGTACTCGAATTAAACAAACAAGAATTATCTTTTCATAACAGCAACCACTACTGTACTGTACCGTGTACTTTCAAGTGTAACTTAATCGTTTGTTATTTATTAAATCTATTTCAACAATTTACGTTAAATTTATAAATATAGTGTGATATGTTAACATATTAAAGTATGATACGATGTTATTCTTGTAGGTGTGTTCAAGTATCAATAGCCGATAGATAATGGTTGATGGAAATGTCTAAGTAGAAAATGGATAATTGAATGCAAAGCATCTTCCGTCATTAATATATCATAAACTTAACTAATATGATTCTACTTTAAATAGTCCGTCACATATAATAGTATTTATAGTCGATGACATATGTATCTTATAAAACACCAATTATCATAGGATTATCCATGCTTCATCGCTTCGTATGGCTTGCGTCCAGCAATTACCGAACCTACCAGAGATCAGACCGGTATTAACTACGTACTGATAAACTCAAAACATACTGCAAGGTTTGGTTCACACATTAAAATTTATTGATTATTATCTAGATAGGTACCATTCCAGAGTCATTTATTCTGCCGTGAAGCAGTAGTGGGTAAACAATATTGTGTTTCGGTTTGAAGGGCACTGACAGCTAGTGTAATCACGGGACATAAAATACATAAGAACTGATGTCTGTGGGTGACAGGTGCAGTGCGGTGTCTATGTTCTGGGTGACACAGCATTTGTTATGGGCAGACGTTACACTTACCATCAGGTGAACGTTTTGCTTTTTTTTCGTAACTTTATACAATAAAAAAAATATCAACAAATGAAAACTCGTTTCGAAAGCTACGTATTCAAAACTAGCTATATTTTAATTTAATTAAAGTTCAAAGTGACAGGCCCAACGGCACAAAAATATTAGATTGTAGCGACTTTGCTAATGTAGTTACGTCTACATTACTTTAAATCAAATAAAAAAATAAGACATTTCCATAGAACCATATATCACATCAGGTCAAATAAGTGGCATGCATTACTGATATAAGTTACACAACATTTTTTTTAATTTTTTTTATTGTATAAAGTGACGAAACGAGGAAAACGTTCACCTGATGATAAGTGCAACGTCCGCCCACAACACTACTACTACTGCTTCACGGCAGAATAACTGGCCCTGGGGTGGTATCTACATAGACGGATTCCTGCATAGGAATCCTACCTACGGCGAAAATACCCAAATTTATAATGTACATCAAGAACAATTCAGCTGTAGTGAAAGTTTATGTTCTTGCATTGTATACAACCATCGGATCATTCCGAATACTAAAATATTTATAATGTGAGATTTCAAATCTAATGAAAATGAACTGAACTGGAAGTAAGTATAGGGAATTTAAATATTATTGACAATATATTCAAGTCCACCGCAAACTCTTAGCCTATTCCCCAAGCAACTTTTTCGAAATCCAATTTGCAGTAAATTTAGAATATTCTCCAATCCGAGGGGACTACTTACAACAATTTACCATACTATGTACTTCAGTATAAGAACACCAAATAAATAAGTTTATACAAAAAAGGTGAAGTAATTTTTCTTTAGGATGACTTTAAAGGCAAAACCAAAACTTTTTTTCTTGGTAATATATCGAAGAGCTGCGGAATAATAAAAAGGGCTCTGGAAAGATCACCACATTTTGGTATTTTTTTTGGATATTTTATGAAAATATTCAGTTCATTTATGTTTTACTAAATTTTACTTTGGATTTTTGTTTGTCTCGATATTATACTATATTTTAAATCTGAAAAAGCGTCGGCAAAACGCAAATGACAAATTGTTTCACCGTCATAGTTTATACCAATCTATTATCTATTTCCATGATAATATAACAAACATTAAAGTATACAAATCAGTGAGAAGCGTTACCATGTTAGATGCGAGGAGTCAATATTGTTATTTTGGAAAAGACAGGAAAAATATTAACAAACTGTGACTACTAAGATCTTCTGGTACTGTGTGCAGTCTTAGCTATCACGTACTCATTGATAGTTGCGAGTGAAATAAAATATCGAAGAAAATAATTCAGGTCGGTAATAATTTAAATATTCCTTCGTTTCTGTTATATTTGTCATGTGCGTGTAAAAATATTAAAACTTTGATTTTCACCTTATTATCTGGGAAATCGCTACGTCATTTGATTAATTAAATGTTATGCACAAAATAGTACAATTGACGGATTTGATGCATAAAGGCTCTTCCACTCAATAAGATACAGAAGGCGGTGCGGAAAAAACATATTTTTTTAAATTCATAATCATCTTCATTACAGTCCCGTATATACCACAACTGAACATACAAATCTCCCAATTCTATCATGAAATATAATTAAGTTAAAGAAAAATTAAACAACATAATGTTTTTATTTGGAACCAAACATACAATTTCGTACAACGACGATATACATTTATCACAAATAAAATACGCGGAACATGTACTACTTGGCAAAATATCAGTATGAATATTCCCAGAAACATAAATTTGTAACTATTTTTATTATTCCAGACCCAAAGACGCGGAAAACGATACACACTCCACCAACTTTGTCTAGCTTTACGGTTCTGTGTGATTGTTAGCAATAGATATAAATTGTTAAATTTGGATTATTTTATATTTGATGTCTAATAATTTAAAAAAATTTAAACTCATCTTAGTAATATGATAACTTTTAAAGTATAATGATTACAGAATACTGTCAAATATATATTATTTTGATAATTCAACACTGAAAATGTTATTGACAAAATATACAAATTCAAAAGTAAATTATTACATTTACCCAATATGTTTTAATAAATTGAAGATGTTTGCAATATTTACAATAAATATGCCTAAGTTTATATGTACGGTATGGTGGCAATGTCATATAACCTGAAACAAAACGCAGGGAAATGCCACTTAAACGTCAAATAAACTAGATGAAAAATACACTAGGCCTGTGACGGGCAGCAGCGACTGCATTACGAAGCATCTGGTACTGTGATCTCCGATCCGTTGGCCAAGCGTGGCGAATGCAGCATATTCTCTCTACATGGGAGAAGACTACGGTCAATAATAGTTTACTCACACCCATTTGATCAAATGACCTTTAGTTCAAATATTACTCAACTATATTGCTTATGTTTCATCTTCATTTAATTAAGGGGAAGTTCGATCATAGTTATAGAATCGGCTGTAACTGAAGACTGGTTCGACTGGACTGGTACCTATAGTAGTGAAAAGTAAATCAGAATATATATGTGGATATAGTGCAATAATCGGGGAGATTAGTTTCGTAAATCTACTTAATGAAACTTTAACATTGACTGACTGACGGACGACGCGCAGTCTGTACCGGTTGGTCTATAATCAGGAAATTTTGAACACGAGTTCCTAACATAACGAAAGGCCGCATTAAGAAAATTCATTCTCTAATGAGGTTAAATAGGGGATAAAAGTTATGGAAGTTTGTCATTTTTGAAGTTACGAATATGAAAATTGGTGCTTCGATTTTGGAAAATTATCCCTTAAGGGAATAAAATAAGGGTCGACACTATATATGGGATCTGCGTCAATTTCGGAGTAATAAAAAGGAAAATTGATGTTTAAAGTCATACTCGTATGAATAAAGTCAGTTTTATGAGCGTTTAAAAAAAAAACTTTGCATGGGAAGTGTGTAATTTTTAATGTTACAAATGTGAAAATTGGTGTTTAGGCTTTAATTTATAAATAAAGGTGAGTTTAATAAGCGTTCTTAGAAATTCATCCCCTAAGGGGGTACCTCGCAAATGATTACGTACATACATAACAACTCTGTATTTAAACCTGCAACAGTCACGCTGCCAGTAAAAGAAAAGAGATTCATTTCATTGATCCGCTCCAACGCCTGACGGTCACGATCTTCAGTAACTTACTAGTAGCGAACGTCTGAGAAGCAGATAAGATAAGCAAACCTTTACACTGGTACAAAATCCTAAATGCTTCATTAAAATTTACGTAAAATATTTTACTCTTACTTACCCTGTATTTTCATTATAACTTGTCTCCTCTCGAGGAATTAATAACGCGAAGAAATGGTTTTTATTTATGCTCTAAAATATATCACTTGGAATAATAATGGTTTGAATATAATATATAGCCGCTGTTATTTAGTTGTCCTCTTAAAAGGCATTAGTGTTACCATGAAATGTGATTATGTACAATAGCGCGAGTTCTGAACTATTAGTTGTTATTTATGTTCAAATTTGCATTGCATATTTCTTTTTAATTGTCATAACTTTTGCTATAGAACTTGTTCAAAACGAAGTAAATAAATATTTTAATTTATTCTTTATTTAAACCATTTTTTTTAAGAATTATGTAATTAATTAATTCGTTTTCCATTTTTTTTTCCGTAGATTATCTTTTGAGATTCCGAAGATTTTCTATACTCTAACGACTAATTCTCGATGAAATTGTAAGAAAACGTTCGTATCGTGCAATCACGTAATCCGATTTTCGTCTCGTAACAAAATTTTAGAATTTATATTAAATTTTTGATTCCATTAACAAAATAAAAGATCTTAGAAGTGTGAATTATAACATAAAGGCAGTACGCGAGATAGAATGGGGGGGGGGGGGGGTCTATTTCATATAAATACATTCACTTATCTATTAATTTTGGAAAAATATAGTGATTCAAGGATTCGAGAGACTTGATTTTCCGTCTAAGCGTGAAAGCCTGGACCTCATGCAATGACTAGGGTTCAAATTTATTTTTTGGATGTTTATGTAATAAAACTCAGAGTATTTCAATCTTCAACGGCGCTATATCTGTAAAAAAACATATCTGCATTGTCACATGGTTTATATTAATGTCGTTTTATATATTTTTTATAACAAGTCTATATCTGACCACGATGATGATGATGAATGAAGACATCTTGGGAGAATATCTAATTATGCGACACTATTTATTTTAGCATGAGTGAAAAATGATTGAATGATTTATTTGTATTTATTTAATACAATTAAATAATAAATAATTTAAAAATACTCTAATACGTTAAATATATAAGAAGGTTCTAAATTCGTCGGTATTTTTTTTGTACGTTCGAGCATAACTTCTTTGTTTATGAACCGATATTAATGATTCTTTATTTGAAATGGGGTATCGTAAGGGTGGTCCCATTTAATTTTGGTTAAATTTGATTTTATCTAATATTGATTTTATCCATGAGAAAATCATTTATTTATCGTCTATTAAATCTGGCTATGATATCACATGTTTTCGTTGTATGTACTGAAACGACTTAAGCGCATACTGACCTTTTAGCGGCTTTTTGAAGTGTATAAACTAGAACTTGACGACTGTGTGGCTGCGGGTCTATGGTACAAATCCCCGTCGGAGCTTCCATTTGCGCACTAATACCAATGAGTTTTCGGGTTGGGTTGTCTTGTGGTTGTCCACATGTCTTTGATACTATTCCCTAGCCTACTTGTGATCTTATCGAATGAGCTTCATAAAGGTAAGTGATTGATGATTGCTCTGAAAAATATAGATGTGTCTTTTATTCTCTTACTTTACTTAGTTAAGTGAGTCAGTGATATGTTTTTTCTTACTACGGGCACATTAAAACAGCAGTATAGAAACTAGGCCCATATGTTGAGATAAATAAATACATACAATGTTTTTTGTGAAAATGAATATTTATTTTTAGTTATTAATTAAAACACTTACTTGGCTTCTATAATTATCAAATATTCGAATGAATTAAGTAGTTTTCAAATAAAATTAGGTCAACATTTTAAGAGGTTTTTATTCTTCGTTTTAATAAATTGACTTATTTTTATTTGCACATTATCCTTATCCTATAATATATAACCCTTATCACCCATCAATTTAACTTATAATTTAAATAATTATATATATGGATAATATTGATTTCACTTTAAATTAACCAGGGCATACTTAGGTTACTGTTATTTTTCACTAGTAAATCTTAAGATTTATCATCATGTTGAACCGAAACCGAAACTACGTATGTATGCAAAATTTCAATTCGATCAATCGAATAGAAGTATAATAAATACCCACTGTATGAATGAAATACCTATACACCATCGTGGAAAAAGCTGATAATCTTCAAACTGTTGAACAGATTTTCATCAATAAGCTAAGAAGTATCGCAATGAAACCTTTTTTGCAATAGGCTTCAAACTTATCACACCCCTCTTTTTGCGTCGGGGGTTAAAAATGTCACACAATGTCACCTAATACAATGATAGTAATATTATGATGCAGGTTTGCCACCCGTCACGTCTCGTTTCGCGGGGCGAGGCTAGCTGCTGCGTTGAAGTCGGTTTTATTTTAAATTAATATATTTATGTTAGATATAAGTGATGATGTAACAATTCCCACAGGCATATTGTACGTGAATAAAATAAAGATTCGTTAAAATGTGAATTATAAAACACGATAATCAATAATCTTGTGAGAGTCTAAAAATGATGTTCTACTCATGTGCAAAAAAAGTAAACGTGTAGGAGGAACGGTTATCACTAGGAACGGTGACACGCATAAAAGCATTTATAGCTGGCCATAAAACGAAGTAACACTTTCGGCTGCGTCCTAGATAAATTTGTTTCTTGAAGATAAAAATAACACAGACAAATAAGTCTTAAGGTATACAATGGCACACGGTACTGTATGAATGTAAATATTTTGCGTATATATATATTACGTATATGACTAGTATGTAAGGTAAATAAAAAAGGCTGTGTGGGTGGGACTTAAGAAAATGTGCCTGTTACATCTTGTGGCAGTCGTTAGAGACGACTGCTGGAAAAGCCTGGAAAATCTTATTGTTTTCGATATATACTTTTAAAGTTGTGGTAAGATTCCTATGCAGGAATCCGTCTAGGTAGGTTACTATCCCTGTGTCAATTAATTCCGTTAAGAAGTATTGTGCATTTAACATTACTGTGTTTCGGCCTGAAGATCACTGATACTCGTAGCTAGTGTAATCACTGGGCATATGAAACTTAAGAACTGATGTCTCAGGGTGATAAGCGGAAGTGTGGTGCTAGACAGAAATATTCAAGGTGACACAGTTTTTGTTAGATTTGGGCAGAGGTTGCACTCACAATCAGATGAACGAATTGTTAGTCAACGAAATTTTGCATTGAAGATAAGTCGTGAATGGTATTTTTATTAAAGAAAAAGTAGATTGTAAACATAGAAAACTGACAGACGTGACTTGCACTTTGCCTTGGTTTCTGATACATATTTTTTTTTAAAACAGTACGTTTACTCCTGTATGGTGGTTGCAAATCAAAGAAAAGTATTCCACATGAAACAACTATGTGCATGCCATAGCGATATTCTTTCCGCGCGGGAATCAAACGCAGTAGCGCATAAGCCAATCGTTAAATTATCATCGACCAACAGTATTTAATCAAAATGGTGTGTAAAAGTCTGCAAAAAGAGGTATTTTTGTAAAGCGCCATTACCCACCACCTAATTCCCCACACGGGAGCCTATCATTTCTATAGCACTACCTGTTCCTAATATACCTCTACGTGTTTTGTTGTAGAAGGAAACTATCGAGCGGAGACCAAAGTGAATAATGAAGAATTAAAGGATATTGTGGAAGCGGATCCATCGCAAACCACTTCAGAGTTAGCTGCAGGTTTCTCTGTGAGTGATAAAACTGTTTTAATCCTCTTAAAGCAAACGGGGAAAGTAAAAAAGCTTGAACGGTGGGTACCTCATGAATTGAGTGAAGTAAACCAGCAAACACGCGTCGACTGCTGGGTTACATTCCTCAATCGGCACAATAATGAAGGGATTTTAAATCGAGTCATTACCTATGATGAAAAGTGAATCCTGTACGATAATCGGAAGCGCTCGTCGCAATGGCTGAACCCTGGAGAACCAGCCAAATGCTACTGGTGAGTGTTTGGTGGACTTGTGCCGGTGTCGTTCACTGCAGCATCCTAAAATCTGGTCAAACGATTACGGCAGATATCTTTTGTCAGAAACTGCAAACCATGATGGAAGAACTAGCTGCTAAACAACTGAGGCTGGTCAATTGCTCTAGGCTATTGCTGCTTCAGGACAACGCTACACCACACACTGCACAACAGACTGCCGCTAAAGTAGAGAAGCTGCAATTGGAATGTCTGCGACATCCACCGTACTTCCCGGACCTTCCTACAAGCCTTCTTACAAAGAAAAAAAAATCATTTCCGATGTGGCAGTCCAAACCGCCTTCAGAGAATTTGATTCTCGCCCCCAGGTTTTTTTTAGTAAAGGGATCAATGAACAACCTTTGAGATGGCAAAAGTGCATAGGTAATTAAATATATAAAAAAAGGACTTTATATTCCTCCCATACAAAACGCCAATTTCATATGTAAAGACCTAATAATATCTAAGAGTCGCGAACTTAAAACAGCTTTACATAAAACTAGATTAACGGATTTTATCGTGTTTTATTTTACTATTTGTATCCCGAAGTTTCGAATGCTTTCCAGCAAACACGGTTACGGGAATACTGACAAGGGGGCAGACGTCCTGATACCATAGTTAATCCGGGGTTCCTAAGCTTTTAACCATTGTTTTTATATTACAACATTATTACGTAAAAATGTAAAAATAATTTAGTACGAAATATGGGTTAAGAAATTTACATTGGTTAGTGTTTGGTTTGGAAAATTTATCTTATTATACAAAATTAGCTTTAAACAAAGAATATGCGAAATGAAATTATTAAATTTTAATTATTCAACTTTGTTTGGCATTAAATCTAATACTGATTTTGGAAGCAGTCTGTGAGGAACGTAAATCACGAAAGTAATATCTTAAGTTGAAGAAAATTCCTAAAGTTTTAATGTTATTTGATGCCAGACAAGAATTTAATCTATTGCGAAAAGTTGAAAATCAGTAACTAATTTAAAAAAAAAAACGCTTGCTTGGACCGGGACTCGAATCGGTCTTAAATGAAAGCAAATGCTTGATACTGTCTCTTACTACACTAATGGACACACTAATTAGCAATGGCACTAATAGACACAATAATGAGGATTAAATACTTTTTGGAAATATAATTTCTTTAATAAGAGGAAATTCACATTTTATGGTTTTTCTTCTAATTTACGAAAAAATATTTCTATTAATATTCTTGTCAATGTTAGGTTCATTGATATGGTATATAAATCAGTAATTTTAAATAATAATAATTAATAATAATAATTTTAAATAATAGTAATTTTAAAGTTAATTAAAACTTTTCAACATTGGATAGTTCTTGAAATGTGATTGGATGGCAGACGGCTAGTAAAATCATAAACTTTTGCATTTAAAATTCTCTATAAATGATCTTTTAAATCTATATGTATGTATCTCATCCGCCCAGGACCCTTCTGCTGTGAAACACTAGTTTGCAAACATGTTTGACTATATTTCGGACTGAAGAGAACTAATAGCTAGTGTAATTACTAGAGCATATGAGTAGTGAGAGCTGGTGTGTCAGGGTGACGAGTGCGGTGTTTTTAGCGCGGCACAGAAATTATATAGGAGATACAGCATTTGTCATGGGCAGACGTCACACTTACCATCAGGTGATCGTTTTGCTATAATTTATTAAAGCTACTTATTAGCTACGAGTATTATTCATTATTTTGAAGTGGATGTACTTTACGTGTCTTTTTTAATTAGGGCAAAAGCTTTAATTTTCTATGTGGCAGTATCATGAATGACGTATGACATTCATTGCAGGTGGTAGGATTCCGCAGTGCTTGAGTAGGTGCCATCATAGTGTCAATTATTCGGCCGTCAAGTAGTTGTGTGCAAACACCATCGTTTCAGTTTGAAGGGCATTAAAGCTAGCATGGTTACAGGGCATATGAAGTTTAAGAAACAATGTCTTATCGTGATGAGCGCAGTGCGGTGCGGAACTTTTCAATGGGAGGTACTGGGTGATACCACAACACTTATCACTTGGACAGGCGTGGCATTAAATAATCAGTTGATCGACTTGCTCATCTCGTCATTTTCTTCCACATAAACACTAATTATACTGACAAAAGATCACCGCGTGATCGAGTCTCAGAAGCTTGTGACACTTAAATATTAAATATAGATATAATATAAATGTGCATACCGAAGATAGACAACCAGATTTTTTTTAATAGTAAGATAAGGCTAAAAGTTATAACTAAGATAAAGCAAGATTTGGCAAGCAAAAGGTGCGGCTAGTATTCTTCAGATTTTTTATTTTATTTTATCCCTCGCTTACTGTTGCAAAACAGAATCTCCTTCTTCGCGGTGATCAAACTTTTAAGTTAATTTTATATACTTTCTGATGTACTAATTGCTATTACATTCCTGTTAATATTTGTATCAAAATGTCAACAAATGGTGACGATTAACGCCATCTATCCTACATAATGTAAAAGATTTATTTAATAAATTTTTAGTCTGTTAAGAACTTTTAACGTCTTTTAATAGGTTATGGGCCTTTCCTCGATTTATCAGTTATTTTTTTGAGTAAAATAGATAAATTGTGTACGTTGTTTCGCGGAAACATGACCACGAACTATATTGCTATTGTGCCTAAGTTAAAAGGCAGGGAAAATTACGATGAGTGGTGTTTTGCGGCTGAAAACTTGTTGGTGCTAGAAGGGATGGACAAGTACATCAAACCAACGGCAAGTTTTGAAGTAAAACCAGTAGACGACGCAAAAACGAAGGCAAAGTTAAGAACACCAAGAGCTCGGCTGAATTGTGGAATATGTTAAAGACCATGTTTGATGACTCTGGTTTCTCAAGAAAAATAACCTTGCTTCGACATTTGATATCAATAAGACTTGAGAATTGTGACTCGATGGCTACCTATGTTACACAAATTATTGAAACATCTCAACGGTTAAATGGCACGGGATTTACAATAACAGATGAATGGGTTGGGTCATTATTATTAGCAGGTTTGTCTGATCGTTATTCTCCAATGATAATGGAAATAGAACATTCGAGTATTTCGATAACTGCAGATGTCATTATGTCAAAATTACTTGACATGGAGGTAACCAGTGAATTTGAAGCCGGTGGCACAGCGTTTTCAGCGAGAAATAAATATTCCTCTAGCAACAGTAAACCAAAGAAATATGGCGGTCCGTCAATGTTAAACAAAAATACAGTGACAGATAATACACCAGCAAAAACAATTACATGTTACAAGTGCAAAAGGATGGACATTATCGAAATCAATGCCCATTGTTAAAAAAATGCAAGTAAATGCGTATTTAATGTTGTTTTCCTGAATGGAAAGTTTAACAAGAACGAATGGTACGTGGACTCCGGCGCAAGCGCACACATGACTGTGAATAAAGCTTGGGTAAAGAACATGAATTCGCCGTGTTTAACAGAAATTCTTGTCGCCAATGAATCCAAAGTGCCAGTTGTTTGTTCCGGAGATGTAGACATTGTTTCGGTATTAGAATGTCACACAACAGTTAAAAATGTGCTATGTGTGCCTAGTTTAACAACCAACTTATTATCCGTATGTGAGCTAATTAAGAATGGAAATAATGTCATATTTGAAAAGAAGCACTGTTATATTAGAAACAAGAACAATGTTTTGGTTGCTACTGCGGATTTACCAGAAGGTGTTTATAAATTGAGGTTACAATCACAAAGTTGTTTGTTGGCTGCTCCAGCAGTTAGTGGAGAGTTATGGCACAGAAGACTAGCACACATAAACAGTCAAGATATGTATAAAATGAAAAACGGTATAGTGAATGGTTTGTTTTTTAATAACACTTTTGACATAACCAAGTCTCAATGTGCCACTTGCTGTGAAGGCAAACAAATGAGATTACCCTTTTCTCATGTGGGTGAGCGAAGTACAGAAACGCTTCACAGAATTCATAGTAATATTTGTGGCCCGATGAATACAAGTTCCTTAAATGGTGCTCGATATTTCCTGTTATTTATCGATGATTATAGTCGGATGACTTTCATATATTTTCTGAAGCACAAGAGTGAAGCTATCATCAGATTTAAAGAGTTCAAATCAGTTGTTGAAAATCAACAAAGTAAGAAAATTAAGATATTTATATCAGACAATGGACGAGAATTTTGCAATAAGGAGTTTGAGAGTTATTTAATACATGCTGGTATAATACATCAAAAGTCAAATTATTATACTCCAGAACAAAATGGACTTAGTGAAAGGACTAATCGTACTGTGGTCGAGAAAGCTAAATGTTTATTATATGATGCTAAGCTAGACAAAAGATTTTGGGCTGAGGCAGCCAATACTGATGTATATTTAAAAAACAGGTCTATTGCATCAGGATTGGATAAAACTCCATATGAATTGTGGTATGGATAAAAACCATACTTGAGTCACCTGCGTTTGTTTGGCAGCAAAGTTATGGTGCATGTCCCTAAACAGAAACGTATGAAATGGGACAAGAAAGCCACACAACACATTTTAATAGGATATGGTGAGGATGTAAAGGGTTATCGCGTCTATAATCCTACCAAGAACACTGTTATCATCAACTTATATCAGTAGAGATGTTATAGTGATGGAGGATGAGGTCAATGAAACTAGTGAAGAGTCATCCATCTGGATTCCTAATGAAGAGACACCAGTAGACAGTCTAGTGGGAAAAATTAGTAATTCGGGGGGAATTGTCTCAGAATATTCAAGAAATTGAGGGGACACCCTTTTGATACTCTTCAGATTCTTGGTGTATGTTGATGGCAATGAAACATTAACTGAAATTACAACAAACGATTGTTTCAGAACCGCAGTCCAGACAACATTCAACACCTGAGAAGTGGCCAATGAGTATGGCAGTCAGATAGTAAACCGAGCGGTTTGGCGTTTGTTAGCAACATATGTGTTTCCAGTACTGTTCCAGCATCCGGAAGAGATTTTATTCTCAGAGGCTCTTGAGGGGCCCAAAGATGGGAGCAGTGAAACATGGCAATGGCGAGGAGTGCAGTCATTTGAGGACAGTGAAGCGTGGGAGCTTGTTGACAATCCAGGTGATTGTGACAAATTATTAAATGCAGGGGCGTGCTTAATAAAAAATATGATTCTGAAAATAAAGTGCGTTTTCGTGCGAGGCTAGTGGCAAAAGGTTTTTCACAGAAACCTGGTGTTGACTATACAGATACTTTTTCACCAGTAGTGCGACATTCTACCCTTAGATTATTGTTTGCTCTAAGTGTAAAGATAAGATTACATCTAAATAATTACATCTAAATGTGACTATTACACATTTAGATGTAACTACTGCATTTCTGAATGGTTTTTTAAAAGAAAATACAAACATGTCATTACCTGAAGGTTTTGTAAACAAAAGTGGGGGAAAAGTATTAAAACTAAAAAAGACCATTTATGGGTTAAAGCAATCTTCTCTAGCATGGTGTGAAAGAGTTAAAGAGGTTTGATGTAAATTAAATTTTAAAAACAGTCAATATGAACCATGTTTGTTTACAAACTTATGTGATAAAATAAAAATTATAGTGGCACTGTATGTAGGTGATTTTCAAACAGTGACATTGGTACTAATAAATTAAAAAAGGTCTTAGGTTCACAATTTAAGTTAAAAGACCTAGGGCCTGTAAGACAATATCTTGGCATGAGAATAAATTTAGATGAAAATAAAAATGTTATTACTGTAGATCAACAACAATATATTGAACAGTTAGTTTCTAAGTTTCAGATGTCTGATTGTAAATCCACAAAGTACTCCAATTGAGCCTAAATTAAATTAAGATAAGTCATCTGATAAGTGTTTACCTGATGTTCCTTACCAAAAACTTATTGGCAGTTTAATGTACTTGGCAATGTTAACGAGACCAGACATTGCTTACTCTGTGAGCTATCTTAGTCAATTTAATAGTTGTTATAGTCTTATACATTGGAACTATGCAAAACGTTTATTGAGATATTTACAATGTACTAAGAATTACTTTTTAAAATATAGTAATAATAATAGTGTTCTTCAAGGATTTGTGGACAGTGATTGGGCAAGTGATACCCTAGATAGGAAATCCTATACTGGTTTTTGTTTTATGCCGTCAGGGTCAGCTATTTCTTGGCAAAGTAGAAAGCAGAAAACCGTTTCATTGTCTAGTACAGAGGCGGAATACACCGCTCTGTCTGAAGCTTCTAGAGAAGCTGTTTACTTAAGAAATTTATTGCATGAAATTATAGATACACTTTATGTAATTGATCTGTATTGTGATAACCAAAGTGCATTGAAGTTAGCTTTAAGTAATCAAGAGTCATAACAGATCAAAACATATAGATGTGCGTTGTCATTACATTCGAGATGTTGTAAAGTACAAATTTGTTAAAATTAAATATATTCCTAGTCAGGAAATGCCTGCTGACATATTAACTAAAGGTCTATGTCATTTAAAACATTACAAATTTATGAATTTGCTTGGCATTGTTTCTATGTTATATATATTATTTAGTTTATTTTGATAAGTGGGGGTGTTAATATTTGTATTAAAATATCAACAAATGGTGACTATTAACGCCATCTATCCTACATAATGTAAAATATTAATTTAATAAATTTTTAGTCTGTTGCGAACTTTTAACGTCTTTTAATAATTCCCAAGATTTATATTATGAATTTTATAAAATCTGCTCTGAAATTTTGCAACGATTTAAGGTTAAGTTTAATTCTCTGATGTGAATTAAGGGCTCGTGAAGTATCTGCCTACGACGAAACTCTTCTACTCTTTCAATGAATCATTTACGTTTTTAGTTATTGTTCACGTTCACAGAGGAAGCTTTCCAACGTAACGTACGTATTCGAGAGGGTAATTTCCAATGGGCGGACTTAATGCCAATCGAAATTCTCTGCCGGTCAACTTATGGCGCGGTGAAAATTCAGTGGCAGGTGCATTATTTACATATTAAAGGACAGTAAAAAAAGATTCCCTCTTTTAAAACTAGTTTTAATTTATAGACATAATAATATTAATACACGTATGCATAATGTGTATGTACATATGTAAATAAATACGTACATTAATGTATTAACATACTCATAGACATATATGATGGATGAACTAATGTCTCAGGGTGACAAGCACACCTGCATACATACATACTCGTATATACCATTAGGTGACCAATTTGCTCGTCTCGTCACTTCATTACTTAAAACTAAACCTTATTTGATGGTGCTGAGAGGCTTTTGATATAAATAAATAACTATGAGTAGTCAGCTACAGTAAACTTGTTGTTCTGTAACATGTTAATGTCAACCAATAGGGGTAGAATGTTTTGCTCGTTTCATCACTTAATCCAATAAAAAAAAATCTACAGCTGAATTTTTTTACTGAATATCAGTTTTCGTTTTTTCCATTGTTTCTTTTACCTGAACCAGGGTTTCTCATACTTAAAGCTTACTTTCACCGTATTTATATTTCCCAGAAAATAATTAAAATAATTCGATAGAATTAAGAGTACCGGAGAGGGCCAGTGACTAACCTGTACTCTTCCTTCGACTGACTCACGCTCCGCGGGTTCGGCGGCGCCTTTAGTTATATTTTCTTTTCTTTTATCGCGGTCGCTTTTGGCGCGAAAATAACGAACCAATCACAAAGGATCGATCAGCGAGTCGCCGGTAACTAGGCCAATAAAACATTATGTAATTACAATAGTTATTGAAAAATAATAATAATAATTATAACAAATGATTTAGTAAATTATTATTACAAAACAAAATACTATATTTTTCCGGTGAGGTACGCAACAAAGAGAAATGGGTTTAATTCCTCAGAAGTATTGAATATAGCTTATATGCTTAGGAGCACGTTATTTGCAAACAATGTGTTTGAACGAAGAATAGGGATTACTCATATATTTAGTCTTTTTAGGATATTTGGAGAGAGTATTTTTTATAGCAAACAGTAGAATATGTTCTTTGTCTGCAACTGAGAACTTTTTTTTGTCAATGTCGCGTATTCCCTATTTATTATCTTTTTATTCTACTTATTATGTGCTGCCTGACCTTTTTTTAAGTCGCAACGTAATCCAGTGACCGTTCTGACATGTTTTTGCACTTTATACTTTTTTAAGTCCTTCTAACAGTATTTCTTCGCTAATGTGATTTACAGGATACAGCAAAAACGGTTATACTACCTTCGAGTTTACAACATTAATGTTAACGATTATAAATATACCTATACACTGGCGTAGTAATAAGTTACTCAGCTTATCAATAAAGTGAAGTAGGCAAAAATCTATAGCTCAACCAAATTATTAGTACGAGTATATAAAACTTTTCTTCTTTTCAACTTTTTAATTATTTTGAATTTGGAACACGTATATTATTTTAAAAACTTGTTTCGATTTTGCGAAATTTCACATATTTTTTCGTGTTCATCATCAAATTACAATATGAAATGGGGTGTTAAAGAAATAGGATTGCAGTGATCGCCTTGCACAAAGTGGGTATTGAGCCGTCGTAACATCAGCCGTATGTTCATATATCGTACTATCAACAGACACAACAACACTTCCTCTGTCGACTACCAGAAAAGATCGGGGCGGCCGCGTGCTGTTAGAACTACAGGCTGTTAATACTGTTATAGCCAGAATTCGTCGAAACCCCATTAGGAAGCAAAAAATCTTATCGCGTGAAATGAAGATTCCCGCTAGGACTCTGTCGCGTATTACAAGACCTGAAGATCGGTGCTTATAGTCGATATACAGGACATGCCCTAAATCAATCTTTACAAATAAAGAGTGTGGATCGATCAAAACGCCTTCTGACGCGATACACAGGTGAAAGGCACAGAAATATCCTCTTTACCGATGAAAAAAATTTCACGATTGAAGAACACTACTATAAGCAAAATGATAAAGTGTACGCTCACAGTTCTAAAGAAGCTGCTCAAGTGGTGGAAAGGTACAACGTTGTCATCATCCTGCGTCAGTGATGGTTTGGTGGGGCGTGCCTTATCAAGGAGACACTAAACTACATTTTTGTGAAAAAGGAGTGAAAACTTCAGCCAAAGTGTATCAAGATACAGTATTGTATCATGTTGTGAAACCTCTCAGCAATACACTTTTTAAAAACACGAAATTTCCCTTGAAAACAGTGCGTAAATCCATAGAGTCGTAGCCAAACAGATTAAAGGCCTGTATAAAAGCCAAAGGTGGCCATTTGGAATAGAATATTTTTTTAATTTTTTGCTGAGACTAATAATTACGTAGACATAAATTTTAATAGTATTACAGTACTTCATAAAAATAAATGCATTTTCATTTGTAACAGAACTTATGGCCGAACTAGGTATATATATATATACCTAGTCCGGCCATATATATATATATATATATATATATATACACATATACTAATAATTGCTAATGATAATAAATGATTTTTGAAGGATGTCCTATTGAAGAATCATTTATTTGTAGTGTTTCTGATGTCGTCACGCAAGGAGTTGAAAAAGAGTATGGCCTGAACAGTAAAGGAGTTGCCATAGAACCCGGTGAAGTGCGTTGGAATGCGAATCTTATTGTATTATGTAGGATTCCGTCTAGGTAGGTACCCCCCCCCCCCCCCCCCCCCCCCGGACCAGTTATTCTGCCGTGAAGCAGTGTTTCAGTTTGAATGACACTGTGAGCTAGCGTAATCACTGGGCATATGAGACTTTAAGAACTTATGTCTGGGGATGATGGGCACAGTGTGGTCTTACAGAGAAATTTTCTAGGTGAGACAGCATTTATTATGGGTGGACGTGACACTTACCATCAGGTGAAAGTTTTATTCGTTTCATCACTTTATGCAATAAAAAAAGTTCCCTATCAAGAGATAAGGAAAGATACTCAAATTTAACCTTGAGATAACAAGGTGAAGATGGATCATTTAAAATGGAGAAAAGAACAAGCAGTATTCTAGAATGCCGCCTCTGTCTAATAGTAAGCCTATTGAGCTCACACATACTTTAAGATATAAAGTATGACTGAAGGGTTCTCAAAAATTACTAGTACAAGTGATACATACGATTTTTATCATGTTCTTGTATCTTAAATTTGAAATCTCATTGAAGTCACTGAGTTCTAAGATTCTCTAGCGATTTTGTCATAGTATTATGTTGTCTGCAAAAGAAAGTTGAATGATGTATTCGTCCTTGATACCTTTTTCAGTTCTTGAGGTTTAAAAAATCTTCCCATGCTCGCTACTTAGATATTAAGTAAGCCGTAAGTGTTTTTTTTAATTGGCCTCGACTTAAAACAGTATTAATACATATCTTAGAGTGGTTTTTGGTTTCAAAAGCAAAATATTAATCTTTATATTACTGCATATGAGATTTTTCTATACCAATTTAACAAAATACTTTTTTTAGTTTGTGCCACGATGTATTTTAGAACAACATCACTCACGTGTATTTACGGCAGATATTAATTATATGTATTGTAGATAAATATGTTGAAACTACGCTGTGTTTTTTTTTGAAACGACATTTATTCCTCCAAACTTAGTTTCAGAGTTCAATTTCTCAATGAAGTATGCCGGGAATTATTTAATTTAACTAACATGGCCTTGTTTAATTGCCTAACAGTACTATAGAGTCCAACGTTCGACGTTGTAGATTTTCCGACAGTAGGTGAGTAACCTTCATGTGGTAGAGATATTTTTATGGCGGTAGTAAGCTTTGCGATCTGTCTTTCTTCTTGTTCTTTCTTATTTAATATATAATTAAATCTTACTTTCTAATTCTCATTTTATCCTATACATTAATGCATTTATTAATGCAAATTCTACAACACTATGATGCATTAAATACGATGATAACCAGTGTTACGAGTATGTGCATTGTTAATCAACATACACTTGCAACAAAATGTAGTTTTTTACAATTAACCGTGTACTTTTTTAAATTATTGTCTCCATAATAAAGACAGTGTATTAAGAACCTTGGTCAGATAAAATTGTCAAATAAAAATGCGTTGTGTCCAATGGAGTGCTATATTTTTCTTTAAAGTCAGTTCTATTTCAATAGTTTTTTTTATTTCGAATTAACGGAGCGTGCACCAGCAAGAATTTCTGAAAATTACCAATTGAAAGGTTCTACACTGTTCATTTCTGCTTTGAGCAATTTTCGCTTTGAAATTTCCCCTTTAATTTGTTTCATTTAAACCGACAGGTGAGTGAGACTTGCAGTCGCGCTCATGTGTCGAGTTCGCTGATTGTCAATCAAACTTGTTTCTAGTTCAGTGAACAATTACTTTGTCATTACGTCATGGTTCTTTTTATGAGTACAAATTTATAGTTAAGGAGTTTTTCAATCAAATCCATTAAAAGTTTAACTCTCAAACTGCACAAAATGTTCTTTTTTAAACCGATGCTTTACACTATGATTTTAATTGTATCTTTACATAGATAATACAGACGTATAACACCGCTGAAATTTGTAATAAAACTATGATCACGTTTAAGACTGCGAAGAGAAAGTAAAGAATATTGCGACGATATATGAAGTTCATCAACCCACATTGGAACAGCTTAAAAAAGTCTTCCCAGCTCAAAAACTCAACACGCAGCAACAGAATATTAAAAGGCTGTTAGAATAACAGCTGTCGCTTATATATAAGTATTCAAATGATGTGTAAGTAAGATAATTGATTTCTTTATACATGACAGCATTAAACGTGCCAAATCGCGAAACAATGAATCATCGGTTTCTTTGTTAAATTTCAAGCGGCATCCGTAGTTCAGGAGTTATAGACCGTCTGTAAAGAAGGAAAGAAATGGTAGCTAATGAAAGTTCACTATACTATAACTTAATTGTTAGTATTTCTATGCATAGAGCTAAAAGTTTGATATTTATTTTATTAACTTAACGTGTATAGTATAATATTATATAGCTCAGGGGCTGGACGCACGCTATTAAATTTCATAGTACGCGAATGGGCTGGATTCGATTTCCGGTGCCGGCACCACTAAAATTGTTAAATGCAATTTTAAGTACTGATTTACCATGTGCTTGGCGATGAAGGAAAACATCGTGAGAAAACCGATGGCACTACGCTATACGCTGTTATTTTACTTATAATATTATATCATTAGCGTTATTTTAGCTCATCACAAGTCCACTGCTGTTTCCAGAACAAAGGCCTGCCCTATATATTGTTACAAAACACGGTCCTGAGCCACACTACGATTGTATAATATGATAAATTTAAAAATAACAGATTTATGTTAAAAATATATTTGATACTAGCGATCCGCTCCGGCTTCGCACGGGTAGATAGATATTAGAAAGATAAATAAGTACTTTATTTGGACAAACAGAACAACAGCAATCCCTTCACTAACATTTTTGTAGCGACTATTCTCATCGGCGAATCTGCAACCGGTCAGGTAAAATTAAGTTACCATAATAATGTTACATCATTACAACCAAACATACAAAAAATCAAATCTTTCATCTTTATAATATTAGTTTAGATATATTTTATTAAGACTTCAAAAAAGGAGGATGTTCTACTCGTATGTTCGTCTGTATGTGTTTTTTATGAATGTTCTCCGATATTTTCGTCAATTGTGGACCAATTAAAAAAAAAACTTTTTTTAATTGAAAAGGTACACTCCTGAGGTGGTCCCATTTCCACCAAGTCAGGATCTGATGATGGAATCTCGAGGAAATCGATTGCAATCCTCAAAACACACGGCACGTCCAGTGTGATTGTTAAATTTTCATAACTTATTCAGGTTTTTGTGTATAAGAGTCATCATTTCATGCTACTAAGCTGATGATGAAAGCCACAGCACTCCTTAAAAATTAAGAGTTAGGGGATAGTACTGCCATTTGTCGACAGAAACTACTACGTAATGTCTTACTAAGTCTTGACAGTGCCTATAGATTACTGGTAGGAGGAGACGTCCCCTGATCTGGCGGGTAGCTACCACTTTCCTTGGCAATATCGTCTGCCACAAACCTTGTTAGTAGATCTAGTCACTTCGGCAGTTTCTATGTGGCGATTAGGTAGTTCGTCGATTACTTGGAAAAATTCCGAAATGTCTGTGTAAAAGAAAACTATTAGACATTTTAGACATTAGATAACCAAACTTAAAGCATTTTTTAATTTTGTCTATATCAAACACAAATTACCTGAGACGTTGCACATTTAAATAGGTCTGCCCATCACTTAAACTAGAGAAACATAAAACAAAACTGATGTCAGAAGAAAATACAAAAGTTTTAAGATATTTAAAAAGAAAAATAAATGTCTTTTTATAAAACAATTTAATACTTATTCCTTGTTCCGTTTAATGTTATTAAGAAATTATTGTTTATCATTAATTGATTAATAATTTTGATGTCGATGCCTAGTAAAACATAAAAATTATATGCCTTGCTACAGTATCAATTAGATGCGATGAAAAAAATATCAAAACTATCATAATCTACTATCTAGTATGAGTGAATATACGATATGTTATCAAGAATTAAATTATAATTTTATAATACAAAATTATTTTTTGCTTGACACCGAAATAATAATATTAATAATAATATTTAAGCAAAATTAAGACATAAATTATAATTTGTAATTCCGACCTCATATTTCTTATACATAGAATAACAAATATGGGGTCTAAATCACTACATAATTAACTTGGAATATATTAATAATAATAATATTTTTTTATTGAAGAAAGTAACGAGACGAGCAAAACATTCACCTGATGGTAAGTGCAATTATCATCATTATCATATTAGCCTATCACTAGTCCACAGCTGAACATAGGCATTCTCATAGATTTAACACAAAAAGCCCCACTTTAAGGGAATTTTGCAAAGTTGTCACGCTTGGCAGGCGGGTTGACAACTGCAGTTTATTTATTCAGCTCTTCCAGAAAGGCCTCTCTTTTGGTTTTAATCCCCTCCGTCGACATTCACGACACCCACGGGACGAGATGGGGTGGGTCTCTTAAGTCGCCACCACACGGCGTCTGCCCATAACAAATACTGTGTCACCCAAAACATTCCTTTGTGACACCACACTGCCCGTAGCGTAATTACTTTACGCAAGCTCTAAGTGCAGAACAAAACACAGTAATGTTTGAACACTACTGCTTCACGGTAGAACAATGGACTGGACCTAGCTAGACCGATTCTTGCATTGGAATCCTACCATCAGTAAAAATAAATAACGCTATGAAAAGTTCAACAGTGTAAATGAGAGTGACAAATATTTAAAAGCTACAATTTCTTTTATTTACATCGAAAGTTAGAAATAATTATTTATCCGCTTAAACACTAAATTCGAATTTAAGTTCACTTCGAATTGATGCAAAGGGCATGATATTCTCACAAAACTTTTTATAAACCGTTTTTAAACTATTTATAAACCGTTTTTAAACTGTTTATAAACCGACGTTTCGAGTACTTTACAGCACCCATGGTCACGGGGGGACTGAGGTGATAGATGTCCGTCTTCTGTCTCTCAAATTGTAAGATGGTTATTACTCCCTAATCACTTAAATATTTGTCTATCTCTCACAAGCTTTTAAATATTTTATATACATGATGGAAAGTAGAATTAGCTCCCTGTCTCTATGTCTATACGAATGAATTTAATTGGAAAACTACTAAAGTTATACGTCGGTTACAGATAAAAACTAGCTACTACTTATTTATAGGTGACTAACTTAGTTTCATAGTAATTGTTTTACCAATTCCGAAATTCTGAACACTTTTTTAATAATATTTTATCAAATAAAAAAAATATGTTTATTTACGTAAACACAAAATTATTGCTAATGGCTGGGGACTACTTTTAATCATATACTAGTAAATGCCTGTGTCAGACGCTATCTGTATTAGTTTGTATAGTAGCAGAACCTTTTATAGTAAAACTTTGTGTGTAAAATGTATGTCAAAAAGTTTCTAATAATTATAAATCATATATATTTGAGTTATTATATATTAATAGTTATTATATTTATTAATTAATATATATTAATTAACCTCGTACCGGAAAACGCAGTGTAGGGCACCCCCCACTAGATGGAGCGACGATCTGCGCGATTTTGCGGGGAGTTGATGGATGCAGGTGGCTCAGGACCGTGCTCTGTGGCAATCTATGGGGGAGGCCTATGTTCAACAGTGGACTAAGATAGGCTGAAATGATGATGATGATGATGATATATTAATAAAAATTAAACTTTGATTTTTTTTATAAAAACATGTCTAAATAAATTAAAGTCCACGCTAACGAAGACGCGGGTACAACTAGTTATATATGAAACGCTAATAATTGTTTATTCAACAGATGACGGTTTAAGCCTTTTGTGTTTCAGACCATTAACAGAATTATAGTTTGATAGAAACACATTAACGCAGAATATTGGTTGAGCGTTTATAGAAATTATATAATAAACAGAATGATATTTGTTTAAAGTACTTAACGCAGCAACCTGAATATTTGCTGTGCGTTTATAGAACTTATAGCATATTATACTTTATATTAATGTTTTAAAATTTAAAATTATTAATATAAAAATATATAGGATCAACAACTGAAGAAAAGCTGCAAAATTTTTAGCTTAATAAATGCCCTTCTATCCTACGAGCTGCGATTTGTTTGACAATATATAAATCTATATTTAAAAACAAATATGATTTACGAACTTGATTAGGCAGTTTATGGATGACAAGGCGAGCAAATCGATCACTTGTCGGTGCGTGCAACGTCTCCATTTGCGTCTTTCATTCTGGGACACCAGTCTTAAAATATGCGAGATTTCAAGACTAGCTTTTTCAAAGAGCTCTTGAAACTGAAATTAATGTTTATTAATAAAATTGCTATGTAACAGTTTAAACTCGGATGAAAATCCCCAACCAATTAAGTCGGGCTACTGAAATTTAGGAGAACATGACGAAGCTGGTGAACCTTAATTATCAGGCGCCACTTTGCGAAAATCCATTACAGTTCAATAGAAAAAATGTTAGTATTTTACAAAGCGGATCTAAGCAAATAAATTTTGTTTCTCTACCACACTGGAGCATCATTGTTGTTACTATCAAAATAAGTATAATGCAATCATAGTACACTAGCTTTGCTATTCAGCCCTTGAGTATACTAAGATTGCGTGATAACTAGGGCCAGAGTACCTGACTTAACTACGCCTCGAGTCTTGGGTTCGAAATCTAGTCGAGGCTAATATTTATGCAAGACACAAATTATTTGTTGTCTCTGAAATCCTCCTCAATCTCTTTGAAGCCTCTGATGTCATCGCAATGAGCGCTATATCGAGCGCAAGTAGGTTAGGACGAGTGAGTGCCCGTGTTTGCAGATGCAAAATTTCATTTAACTAGTTTAAAACTTGATTGGCTTTAAAAAAAACTCTCAAAGGATCAATGGACTGTTGCTATTATACAAAACTGGACAGAATACGTAAAATGTTGACTACAATAAAGCGAAAAACACAAATAAAATAAACGCATATGTACCAATATTAAGAACTTTTGAAATCATCATCGTTATCATTCAGCCCATCGCAAGTTACCGCCTTCACCATAGATTGCCACAAAACACGGTTCAGAATTACCTGTTGCGATCGGCTTCCCGCAAAACCTTGCAGGTCATCACCCCATCTAATGAGAGGTCGCACTACACAGCTTTCGTCGGTACGAGGTGGTCACTCGAGAATCTTTCTTCCCCAGCGGCTATTGGTCCTACGAGCTATATGGAGCCATTGTCACATCAGCTTGCTGATTCTTAAGGCAATGTTGGTAACTCTTGATCTGCTGTGGATATCATCGTTACGGATTCTACCTCGCAGAGAAACAACGATATGCCTCGCATATCTTAGATACATACTCGTATACTTAAATCTATATGATATTGATGAGTTATCTGTAGTGCCATTACTATCCGTATTTTTGAATAATTTTGAATTCTTGTAATGAACAACTAGAATTATTATATCGAGTACCCATGAATAAAATTTCGATATAATTTATAAATGTATGGAGATTTAAATGTATTAAATGTGCAAACGGAAAATAATGAAAGTTTTCTCTTATTCCCAAAATATGAAGCAGGTGTTAGTCAATTTCGAAGCTAATTGAAGGGGAAAGTTTAAAAAGCAGATGCCGTAAAGTAAATTAATTTTGTAATATCTTTACCTTACCGCAGATATTTAATTATTAAATATTTGTCAATGAGTTATTTCAGTGTCAATTTATTTGTTTCTGTCTAACATTATTTGTTTCAGACTATTCCACTACATGTCAGTTGTTACCGTTCATACCGAGGGAAGCGCTTACTGTTCGTGTGGGAGATCATCGCAACGACGATATTCGTGACACAAGTATTGTAGCCTTAAGGACCATTCAATTGAAGACGCTCATAGTTCATACTGAGAAGAACGCTGTGCTGGGAGTTTATTTATTTATTCTTTATTGAACCTTACAATAAGTAAAGGAACAAAAGGCGGACTTAATGCTAAAAGCATTATCTGCCAGTCAACCTTAGGGCAGTGAGTAAACAACGAAGGCGGTTACAAATAAAGTATCGTAAATTACTCATTAAATACAAACAAACACACTCATGTATATATATGCCTAAATATATTATATATATACATATTTTTACATATATAAATAGTATATATTATTATAAACTAGAATAATATATACTAATGACGATGATGAAGATAATGGTTTTGGTAAATCTCTACAGTTCAGAAAGTGAGCTAAAACTATTTTTGTGAATGCGTATTTGCTAGAGAGTAGTCTTAGATTTTCTCTGTGAGATAGAATCCGCAACGGCGATATTCGAGGCAGAACTATGATGTCCTTAAAAATCATTAAAGTGAGGTCGCACTAGACCGATCTCTTAATAAGTAAAACTAACAACCGCTACGTAAATGTTTTTGCAAGAAGTCGATACATGCCGGTGACTCAGGACTAAAGATCGTGGTTTGGAGCAATGTATAAGGCCTATGTTCAGCAGTGAAATTGGTCTGTTGTAAATTGACTGCAATAGTGATGAATGATAACATAAGAAGTAAATTTGAAATATGTATTTGCCTATTGTTACAAAGTCTCTCTCTTAACACATTGTATTATCATAGCTATGTATTTGTGCATGTGTGAATATATGTGTGGGTATATGTACTCGTGTATGTGTGTGTGTGTTTTGTGTAGGTATGTGTTTATTGATTTTATGTATGTAGATATGTACATGTGGATAATGTTTTTCATTTTTTTTTATTAAGTGTATTAAGTTATTTAACTTTGTCATCTTTTTGTACCGCCATTGACTCTTTCTGCTATTCCAAAGGTTGGCTAGTATAGAATGCATATAGCATTAAGCCCGCCTATTGTACCTTTACTTTTTTATGGTCAATAAAGATTAAATAAATAAACAAACAGCCCTTCATTCTAGAAAATAATTTTCAACAATTTCATACACACATCACTAATTGACTTGAAAAATGACCACTTTAGATGTCTGAACTTTTTACAAACTTCATCTTCAGTTGATTGGAATAATTGCGACAATATATACGCCTGTTCATTTAACAAATAAGTATACACTATGGTTAATATAACAAATAAAATACAATCGTTTAATCAAATATACATGTCTAATATACATATATGTATTAGTCGTTCTTTAATACAAACGCGTGTAAGACCATGTGGACTAGTGGTCAGATGCGCTGACTTCTACGCCGTAAGTCCCGTGTTTGAATCTAACCTGGAATCGAAATTTCTGCAAAACCACAAATAGTGGGATTTGCCGATTTGTTGTGTTAGGACGAATGAGTGCCTTTGTTTGCTTGTTCATCATCATCATCATCATTTCAGCCTATCACTAGTCCACTGCTGAACATTGGCCTCCCCCATTGATTGCAAAAAAAGTTTGTAGCACTCATTTTGGGGGGATTTTGCCGTAATTGCCACGCTTGGCAGGCGGGTTGGCAACCGCAGTTTATTTATTCAGATGTTCCAAGAAGATGCTGCTGCCCTGGTTTACATATTCGCTCTGTCGACTTTTACAGCACCCACACGATGAAATGGGGTGGTAGATTCTCTTAAGCCGCTACCACACGGCACTGGTTGCAATATAATACCTCATGCCCGGGTGGTACTCTTAGCTAGTGTAATTGCTGGGCAAGACCCAAGAAGTCATGTCTAAAGGGTAACGAGCGCATTGGGGTGCCACCCAGAAATCCATTTGTTTAGGGCAAATCTTATCCTCAGTTAAAGGATTTGTTCGTCTCGTCACTTTCTTACCATAAATAAAATCTTTTGCGTCAGATCATTTATTTTTAGTTTTATGCGTTTTATAATATTTGGTATAACTTTATTAACTTGCTTCTACACGGTGTTACGACATATTATAAATTATAAATAAAATAAATTAGTTATATACTAGCTGATGCCCGCGACTTCGTCCGCATGGATAAAGGTTTTTTTTAATATCGCGTGGGAATTATTTAATTTTCCGGGATAAAAAGTATAATATGTCCGTCTACAGGATGCAAGCTATCTCGGTGCCAAATTTCGTTAAGATCGGTTCAGCGGTTTTAACTAGACAGATGGACAAATAGAGTTACTTTCGCATTTATAATATTAGTATGGATAAGTTCGTCCAAAACTATTTTTAAAATTATTTAATATAAGAATAAATATTTTTTATTTTTTTACATTGGAGTATATTTCGTAACGGATATTAAATTAAAATTGCTCAAAATTATTCAAATATATATTTATATGTTTAGAAGAGACCAATTATCAAAAGTACAATGGAAATTAAATACAAATATTTCAATACAGTTTTTATAAAAACGAAAATACATTCACATTTCTCAAATGGGTGAAGCGTGTCGTGTTTTGCATAAAAATCAAAAAGTATTGCTCCAAGAATTTTAATAATAATTTTCTGTACAATATATTAACATGTAGAACGCCTATGCAAAATCTGAGCAGTTAAAATTTTCGTCTAATGACTGAAGCACATATTCGCCGTTTTGCTACTACAGGTGTGGAGGACTAGCGCGACTCAGTACCGATATAGAGATGCATTATAAGAAAGTCTCAAAGTATGGTCTTATGTTAGTAAGTTCTATGATATAAAACAATAATATAGAAGGACTCTAAGATGTAAAAGCATTATTATCATTTCAAGAGTTGAGACTTGCAAATTATTAAGGTAGAGTTGCGTAAGCTTCCATACCCAAACAGGAGTCCGCGGTAAACGCAGACTCGAACCGATATAACTTATGAGTAAGCGGGTAGTAATCGGGTCTGTTGTAATAATACGACTTTCTCGTGGACATCATGCACTGCCGCTTGTAGTCGACGTCTTAGTGTATTTTACTATGACACGTCGGTTATCTTACGGATCAGGAAGTGTGTTTGGTGGCACTCCGGTGTTGCAGGCATGCTCATATCCCATGTCTCAGCGCTCAAGCACTATTATACATGGATATTATGTCACTAGCGTCTCAGTAGCCTGCTGCTATGATGCGTTGGTGGTGTTTTTGGTTGTCTGGCGCCATCCGTGTGTCTTGTGGCTGTTATTTGGGTGAGCCGAGTCGGAACCGATGCGGCATCTGGTTTTCGCACTGCTGATAATATATTGTAAATATTAAGTTCGCTTTTATATATGCGACGCAAGGGGAAAGTATGGGATATGGGAGCCTTCATGAATGGGAAAGTTCAGAGCCCCGTATCTCAAGAAAATACAAGTAATGTCGATACCTAACGAACATTATTAGACTTAGGATATCCTCCTATCATGTTTTCAACTATAGTGATAATTTCCAAATAATCGGAAGCTTATCAACTGCGTAGGTAATATTGCAGTGCCACAAGTACTCTCATAATCTTTCCACGTCCGATATAACGCTAATGACCCGCAGGGAAGTGTGATGAGAAATGACAGAATTCATACGCAAACACCTTCTCGATAGAGAACAACTACTCCCCATCACAGCTTTCAACTTCGCGCATGTCAGCAACCCCGAGTCCACTACGTGAACGCCGTGGGCACCAGGAAAGCGAACCAAAGGAAGCACCAAGCCTTTCGCAATAAATATGGTCTGTGGGTGCACCTCTGAACCTTTCGGCCGCAAAGAGCGGCGAATCATACTCGTAATACTGTAACCCCCCAATATTCTGCGATCCTTATTCTTACCCTGGGCTGCCGAAGCTAGTAAGTGTAGTCAACACACCGCTACACCTCTTAATAAAAATAACTTTCCATTACTTATAAAGAGATTAAATCTAAATTTTAATTTTTTATTAGAGTAAATTTTCATTAGGCGATTAGCATAATTATAACAAACGTTAAAAGGTTACCTGTATAAATTAATAGACAATTTTGTAGTTTATGGAAGAATTTAAATATTTGCTCTTTGTTACGACTTACATCTACCGTACAGTTCTACCTACTGCTTTGAAATACTAGTGTTTCGATGCAGCATCGATAGTTTCGTACCAATACATCTTTATATCACACATTCATTATATTGTTCAATGGAATTTGATTAATTAACCATAATAGTGTTATTTTATTTTAAAATTTATGTCTAAATAAATTTGATTATTTTTCGAACTAAGTCTGGAAGACTAAGGTAGCCTAAGGAAGTTTAAGGAACCCTAAGTCTAGAAATACAAACTGTGTTTGTTTTGGAACTACTTCTTGTTTTTTTTACTTATTTCCCTAAAGTAACTCAAAATCGCAATATTACTGTTCATCATGTACTGTCATATTCTTGGTCAATCGATCATGAAACATGGACACGTTAATTAATAGTAAGTAATGAGCTGGTTGGAAAGCTCAGCTAGCTAGGAAAGGGCTATTTTTGCTTGGTGTTTCAATGCGAGATGAAAACCTTATATATGATATCCGCTAGAACTAGACTAGCGGTGTGGTGGCGGCTCGTTAAAAGAATACTACCACTCCATCTCATCCAATGGATCTCGTAAAAGGCGAGTAAGGAATTAAACTGCACTGTACACCCAACAGCGCATGGTGGCGATGGGCTCACCACCTATCACACCAAGTGCATTATATTGTTTTGGTGAAATGTGGACTGTGGCAGTCATCTGTTTTTGCAGTGAGTGCCCAGTCTCTGACTACCCCTTATGGGATACAGTCGTGATCTTATGTATGCTAGAACTAGAGTAATTGACATAGCCTTAAATTAAATTCAAATTCTTTATTGCATTCATGAGTAAAACGATCAGCAAGCTGAAGTGGCAATGTTCCGGCTACATAGCTTATAGATCCGATATCTGTGTAGAAAATTATTCTCGTGGAGCAACCTCATATCGTCCAAACCAACGGAAGTCAATAGATACCGGTGACTTGGAAACGTGTGTTGTGGCAATCTGTGGAGAAAGCCTATGTTCAACAGTGTACTTGTTATGGATTAAAGTGTTGATGAATGAGCTGGCACAAATTGAAATATTTCGAGATTCATTACATCGAATACTCAAGACGTAGTTGTCAATTATCGTATCTTTTTTACAATGAACAGGTACGTTGACAATGCATTGCACAAACAATAATGAGTTGGTCTGTGACGTACATGTATCTCTCGCAAAACTTATTTTAACAATATTTTTAAATAAATTTTATACCGCACATCAATCTGCATCCATTTCGTAAAACTTTAATGTAGCTATGTTTGATAAAACTGAGATTATTATTATACGCGTGAATGAAAGCATTATATCAACTTATCTTTAAAAGTTCGCTCAAGTATTCCATCATTCCATGGGCAGCAGCATCTTCCTGGAACATCTGAATAAATAATCTGCGGTTGCCAACCCGCCTGCCAAGCGTGGCAACTATGGCATAATCCCCCAAAATGAGAGTTACAAACTTTTGTAGTAATCTATGGGGGAGGCCTTTGTTCAGCAGTGGACTAGTGATAGGCTGAAATGATGATGATGATAATGATTTCATCTAATATTCAAAGATGCATTATGAACTAACTGTTCTAATTATTGAAAATTGTAGAGTGTTAAGAAGAATATGGGGTAGTTAGTTAGTGTTAAGAATAATAGGGTGAAATAATTCTAACCAAAACTTCGTCGTTTGCATATAACTATGTAAAAATATGACGAATATATTTATAAATAAATGTCATAAATACACATCATTGAAAGGGACAATTTCACAAGAATAATAATAATACTTTAATTATAATAATAATACTTTATTTATTTGCTCTCACAAGGTTTAAGTACATAACTTATGTTGTTATAATCATTTAAGCAGTGTTTTGTGAGAGCCTGGTGTTAGTACTAGGAAAAACCTGTATTACTAATCACCAGACCCTCGTCCCTTTTAGGTAATATAATATCAATATAACATTTCAAATTTAAGATAAGTAATAGCTTGTGACAACAAGTCTGTAGTATTGATTATATAAGCATATAAAACAAAAGAAAAAGAAAATTAAACTTATATGTAGGCTGATTATGTAAGAGTGTGTGTAGGTGAAAGTGAAAGTGCATGCATTTGTGTTGTGTGTGTGCGTGTGTCTGTGTGTGTATATGTGTGTGTGTGTGTGTGTGTGTGTGTGTGTGTGTGTGTGTGTGTGTGTGTGTGTGTGTGTGTGTGTGTGTGTGTGTGTGTGTACGTCACGAGTGGCTATGCGTTTATCTGTACGTATGGCTTTCTGGTGATTTTCTGTATGCGGTTTAAGCAAGATTTAAGTTATGGGAGTTACTAAAGATTCAGTTGTTCAATAAAAAAGACTTTATGAATTGGTATAAGTTAAAAAAATAATTTACGTTTATACTATAACTTTGAGAACATACAATCTAAATGGAAATACAAAAATTTAAATTGAAAGCGAATAATGACTTGCAGATCAGCGCATGCACTAATGTTCGTAATCACATGAACTAACTTAAGTGCCTCTTACGGAGCCGGCAGAATACGAGATTAAGGCGACTAAATCATATTTTAACTACTACTAAATGAACGCGAAGAGCTTTAAGTAACATATGTTTATTCGCCTTTAATCTTCCAAAGTATAGGTAAAGTATAATAAAAAAAACCTGAAAACAGACATTTACAATAGTTAAAAGATAAATATATATTATGTGTAGCAAATTAAAGCTCACGTCATGAATATAACATAAAACTGCAATTGTTACTCGTCCTGACATAAGTGGATTCCCACTGGTAGTAAATTTAATACGGAGGAATTTGTCTGGGTTTGTTGATACCGACGTTTATAATCATCTATATATATATATAAAACAAAATTATGAAGAAACATCTCTTTTTCATGCTTTTTCAGTATACAACGCCATCTGTAACAATGTATTTTGTATGCTTGACAGTTCTCAGGGTGCAGGGTGATGCCACACAGAAAAATGTTTTATGTAACACGACATTTGTTATGATGGGCAGACATTGGCCTTATCATCTGAAGAACTATACTGGTGGTAGGATTCCTATGCAGGAATCCGTCTAGGTAGTTACCACCCCAGGGCCAATTATTGAAAGCAGTAGTGTGCAAACATTACCGTGTTTCGGTTTGAAGGGCACTGAGAGCTAGCGTAGTCACTGGGCATATGAGACTTAAAAACTGATGTCTCAAGGTGACGGGCGTATTGTGGGGTCACACAGAAATTTTCTTGGTGACACAGCATTTGTTACGGGCAGATGTAGCACTTACCATCAGGTGAACGGTTTGCTCGTTTCGTCACCTTATCCAATAATAAAAAAAAATACTCGTAGCTCGTGTTATCGCTATCATGCATAAACAATAGATAATAACCCGAGTCGAAATCGTAAAGAGAGTAATATTTTTTACTCATTGTAGATTATTTAGATAATACTCCTTTTTTCGTCAACTAGATAAGCCTGATCAGCCATCTACTGCTCGACAAAGGCCTAAACTTTCACAGCTTATGTTCCCATAAATAAAACATTTTTCTGGTAACTTAATCTTACCTGACCAGCTGCAGAGCCGTCGATGAGAATAGTCGATATACAAAATGTTAGTGAAGGGATTGTCGTTGTGTATTTGTCCAAATAACGTACTTATTTATCCACGATATTTTATTTGAAAAAGGCGTGTTATGGATAAGAAAGATATTCGGGTCGTTTGTATTAAGGGAAATATGCACGTCTCTTTAAAACTGGACGTTAAATGTTAGCACAGTTATACAATATTTTTGTAGCTTTTAATATCTTCAAAGCGCTGATTATACCTGTTTGATGTTAGCGCTTGTTAGTGTTATAAACGTCAAGACCACCATTATGAAAACACACAATGTGCGTTTTTAATGTTGATCTTTGTTCATAGCGCCCATGTATGTTAGTGATAGGAGGATTATAAAGTGGAATATTGTAGTTATATTTCAGTTTACGTGTTAATTTTAATTCCATATCGAAAACGATTACTTTTTATTTTCTTTCAAAGAATTCCTTTAGTTTTCCAAATTAAATTTATTAAAACTAAGTTTATGGATATTATCTCGTCTAATTTATTTATGAAATCCGTAATTAAATAAATCCCGTAAATTACCATTGCATAATAATATATTTTTCTCAGGGATGTTTTTCTAACGAACACAATTCTTACATACGAACATAATTACACAACATTTCTAATAAAAAATTCATGGGTTGACGGGGAGACAATACCCATAGGAATTAAATTCGTCCTTTCTATTATTTTTTTAACTAAAGCAATAAAGATTTAATAAATGAACATGTAATTACCTAAATAAATGTAATGTTAACTCTTTTTTAGCCTCCATATTCTATAAAAACAAAATAAATCACATATTAGACACATATATAGAAAATACCTTACTTCTTTCTGAGCCGGCATTGGCAATGCCTCTGGTATTGCGGACGTTTATCAACGGCGGTGATCACTCGTTTGCACCCTCTTCTATAAAAAAATACCTTTCCGAAATCCTTGCTAGAGTTCATTTTGTAATGGCCCTTTATACACAATTCTAATAATTCGAAAAATTTTCACGAACCTTTTGATCGTTGCTCTAATTTTTATTTTGATTCTAATAAATTATTTTATAACAAACTAGCGATCCGCCCCGGCTTCGCACGAGTAGATAGATATTTGAAAGGTTAGTACTTTATTTGGACAAATACACAACGACAATCCCTTCACTAACATTTTGTATAGCGACTATTCTCATCGACGGCTCTGCAGCTGGTCAGGTAAGATTAAGTTACCAGAAAAATGTTTTATTTATGGGAACATAAGCTGTGAAAGTTTAGGCCTTTGTCGAGCAGTAGATGGCTGATCAGGCTTATCTAGTTGACGAAAAAAGGAGTATTATCTAAATAATCTACAATGAGTAAAAAATATTACTCTCTTTACGATTTCGACTCGGGTTATTATCTATTGTTTATGCATGATAGCGATAACACGAGCTACGAGTATTTTTTTTTATTATTGGATAAGGTGACGAAACGAGCAAACCGTTCACCTGATGGTAAGTGCTACATCTGCCCGTAACAAATGCTGTGTCACCAAGAAAATTTCTGTGTGACCCCACAATACGCCCGTCACCTTGAGACATCAGTTTTTAAGTCTCATATGCCCAGTGACTACGCTAGCTCTCAGTGCCCTTCAAACCGAAACACGGTAATGTTTGCACACTACTGCTTTCAATAATTGGCCCTGGGGTGGTAACTACCTAGACGGATTCCTGCATAGGAATCCTACCACCAGTATAGTTCTTCAGATGATAAGGCCAATGTCTGCCCATCATAACAAATGTCGTGTTACATAAAACATTTTTCTGTGTGGCATCACCCTGCACCCTGAGAACTGTCAAGCATACAAAATACATTGTTACAGATGGCGTTGTATACTGAAAAAGCATGAAAAAGAGATGTTTCTTCATAATTTTGTTTTATATATATATATAGATGATTATAAACGTCGGTATCAACAAACCCAGACAAATTCCTCCGTATTAAATTTACTACCAGTGGGAATCCACTTATGTCAGGACGAGTAACAATTGCAGTTTTATGTTATATTCATGACGTGAGCTTTAATTTGCTACACATAATATATATTTATCTTTTAACTATTGTAAATGTCTGTTTTCAGGTTTTTTTTATTATACTTTACCTATACTTTGGAAGATTAAAGGCGAATAAACATATGTTACTTAAAGCTCTTCGCGTTCATTTAGTAGTAGTTAAAATATGATTTAGTCGCCTTAATCTCGTATTCTGCCGGCTCCGTAAGAGGCACTTAAGTTAGTTCATGTGATTACGAACATTAGTGCATGCGCTGATCTGCAAGTCATTATTCGCTTTCAATTTAAATTTTTGTATTTCCATTTAGATTGTATGTTCTCAAAGTTATAGTATAAACGTAAATTATTTTTTTAACTTATACCAATTCATAAAGTCTTTTTTATTGAACAACTGAATCTTTAGTAACTCCCATAACTTAAATCTTGCTTAAACCGCATACAGAAAATCACCAGAAAGCCATACGTACAGATAAACGCATAGCCACTCGTGACGTACACACACACACACACACACACACACACACACACACACACACACACACACACACACACACACACACACACACACATATATATATATATATACACACACAGACACACGCACACACACAACACAAATGCATGCACTTTCACTTTCACCTACACACACTCTTACATAATCAGCCTACATATAAGTTTAATTTTCTTTTTCTTTTGTTTTATATGCTTATATAATCAATACTACAGACTTGTTGTCACAAGCTATTACTTATCTTAAATTTGAAATGTTATATTGATATTATATTACCTAAAAGGGACGAGGGTCTGGTGATTAGTAATACAGGTTTTTCCTAGTACTAACACCAGGCTCTCACAAAACACTGCTTAAATGATTATAACAACATAAGTTATGTACTTAAACCTTGTGAGAGCAAATAAATAAAGTATTATTATTATAATTAAAGTATTATTATTATTCTTGTGAAATTGTCCCTTTCAATGATGTGTATTTATGACATTTATTTATAAATATATTCGTCATATTTTTACATAGTTATATGCAAACGACGAAGTTTTGGTTAGAATTATTTCACCCTATTATTCTTAACACTAACTAACTACCCCATATTCTTCTTAACACTCTACAATTTTCAATAATTAGAACAGTTAGTTCATAATGCATCTTTGAATATTAGATGAAATCATTATCATCATCATCATTTCAGCCTATCACTAGTCCACTGCTGAACAAAGGCCTCCCCCATAGATTACTACAAAAGTTTGTAACTCTCATTTTGGGGGATTATGCCATAGTTGCCACGCTTGGCAGGCGGGTTGGCAACCGCAGATTATTTATTCAGATGTTCCAGGAAGATGCTGCTGCCCATGGAATGATGGAATACTTGAGCGAACTTTTAAAGATAAGTTGATATAATGCTTTCATTCACGCGTATAATAATAATCTCAGTTTTATCAAACATAGCTACATTAAAGTTTTACGAAATGGATGCAGATTGATGTGCGGTATAAAATTTATTTAAAAATATTGTTAAAATAAGTTTTGCGAGAGATACATGTACGTCACAGACCAACTCATTATTGTTTGTGCAATGCATTGTCAACGTACCTGTTCATTGTAAAAAAGATACGATAATTGACAACTACGTCTTGAGTATTCGATGTAATGAATCTCGAAATATTTCAATTTGTGCCAGCTCATTCATCAACACTTTAATCCATAACAAGTACACTGTTGAACATAGGCTTTCTCCACAGATTGCCACAACACACGTTTCCAAGTCACCGGTATCTATTGACTTCCGTTGGTTTGGACGATATGAGGTTGCTCCACGAGAATAATTTTCTACACAGATATCGGATCTATAAGCTATGTAGCCGGAACATTGCCACTTCAGCTTGCTGATCGTTTTACTCATGAATGCAATAAAGAATTTGAATTTAATTTAAGGCTATGTCAATTACTCTAGTTCTAGCATACATAAGATCACGACTGTATCCCATAAGGGGTAGTCAGAGACTGGGCACTCACTGCAAAAACAGATGACTGCCACAGTCCACATTTCACCAAAACAATATAATGCACTTGGTGTGATAGGTGGTGAGCCCATCGCCACCATGCGCTGTTGGGTGTACAGTGCAGTTTAATTCCTTACTCGCCTTTTACGAGATCCATTGGATGAGATGGAGTGGTAGTATTCTTTTAACGAGCCGCCACCACACCGCTAGTCTAGTTCTAGCGGATATCATATATAAGGTTTTCATCTCGCATTGAAACACCAAGCAAAAATAGCCCTTTCCTAGCTAGCTGAGCTTTCCAACCAGCTCATTACTTACTATTAATTAACGTGTCCATGTTTCATGATCGATTGACCAAGAATATGACAGTACATGATGAACAGTAATATTGCGATTTTGAGTTACTTTAGGGAAATAAGTAAAAAAAACAAGAAGTAGTTCCAAAACAAACACAGTTTGTATTTCTAGACTTAGGGTTCCTTAAACTTCCTTAGGCTACCTTAGTCTTCCAGACTTAGTTCGAAAAATAATCAAATTTATTTAGACATAAATTTTAAAATAAAATAACACTATTATGGTTAATTAATCAAATTCCATTGAACAATATAATGAATGTGTGATATAAAGATGTATTGGTACGAAACTATCGATGCTGCATCGAAACACTAGTATTTCAAAGCAGTAGGTAGAACTGTACGGTAGATGTAAGTCGTAACAAAGAGCAAATATTTAAATTCTTCCATAAACTACAAAATTGTCTATTAATTTATACAGGTAACCTTTTAACGTTTGTTATAATTATGCTAATCGCCTAATGAAAATTTACTCTAATAAAAAATTAAAATTTAGATTTAATCTCTTTATAAGTAATGGAAAGTTATTTTTATTAAGAGGTGTAGCGGTGTGTTGACTACACTTACTAGCTTCGGCAGCCCAGGGTAAGAATAAGGATCGCAGAATATTGGGGGGTTACAGTATTACGAGTATGATTCGCCGCTCTTTGCGGCCGAAAGGTTCAGAGGTGCACCCACAGACCATATTTATTGCGAAAGGCTTGGTGCTTCCTTTGGTTCGCTTTCCTGGTGCCCACGGCGTTCACGTAGTGGACTCGGGGTTGCTGACATGCGCGAAGTTGAAAGCTGTGATGGGGAGTAGTTGTTCTCTATCGAGAAGGTGTTTGCGTATGAATTCTGTCATTTCTCATCACACTTCCCTGCGGGTCATTAGCGTTATATCGGACGTGGAAAGATTATGAGAGTACTTGTGGCACTGCAATATTACCTACGCAGTTGATAAGCTTCCGATTATTTGGAAATTATCACTATAGTTGAAAACATGATAGGAGGATATCCTAAGTCTAATAATGTTCGTTAGGTATCGACATTACTTGTATTTTCTTGAGATACGGGGCTCTGAACTTTCCCATTCATGAAGGCTCCCATATCCCATACTTTCCCCTTGCGTCGCATATATAAAAGCGAACTTAATATTTACAATATATTATCAGCAGTGCGAAAACCAGATGCCGCATCGGTTCCGACTCGGCTCACCCAAATAACAGCCACAAGACACACGGATGGCGCCAGACAACCAAAAACACCACCAACGCATCATAGCAGCAGGCTACTGAGACGCTAGTGACATAATATCCATGTATAATAGTGCTTGAGCGCTGAGACATGGGATATGAGCATGCCTGCAACACCGGAGTGCCACCAAACACACTTCCTGATCCGTAAGATAACCGACGTGTCATAGTAAAATACACTAAGACGTCGACTACAAGCGGCAGTGCATGATGTCCACGAGAAAGTCGTATTATTACAACAGACCCGATTACTACCCGCTTACTCATAAGTTATATCGGTTCGAGTCTGCGTTTACCGCGGACTCCTGTTTGGGTATGGAAGCTTACGCAACTCTACCTTAATAATTTGCAAGTCTCAACTCTTGAAATGATAATAATGCTTTTACATCTTAGAGTCCTTCTATATTATTGTTTTATATCATAGAACTTACTAACATAAGACCATACTTTGAGACTTTCTTATAATGCATCTCTATATCGGTACTGAGTCGCGCTAGTCCTCCACACCTGTAGTAGCAAAACGGCGAATATGTGCTTCAGTCATTAGACGAAAATTTTAACTGCTCAGATTTTGCATAGGCGTTCTACATGTTAATATATTGTACAGAAAATTATTATTAAAATTCTTGGAGCAATACTTTTTGATTTTTATGCAAAACACGACACGCTCCACCCATTTGAGAAATGTGAATGTATTTTCGTTTTTATAAAAACTGTATTGAAATATTTGTATTTAATTTCCATTGTACGTTTGATAATTGGTCTCTTCTAAACATATAAATATATATTTGAATAATTTTGAGCAATTTTAATTTAATATCCGTTACGAAATATACTCCAATGTAAAAAAATAAAAAATATTTATTCTTATATTAAATAATTTTAAAAATAGTTTTGGACGAACTTATCCATACTAATATTATAAATGCGAAAGTAACTCTATTTGTCCATCTGTCTATTTAAAACCGCTGAACCGATCTTAACGAAATTTGGCACCGAGATAGCTTGCATCCTGTAGACGGACATATTATACTTTTTATCCCGGAAAATTAAATAATTCCCCACGCGATATTAAAAAAAACCTTTATCCATGCGGACGAAGTCGCGGGCATCAGCTAGTATATAACTAATTTATTTTATTTATAATTTATAATATGTCGTAACACCGTGTAGAAGCAAGTTAATAAAGTTATACCAAATATTATAAAACGCATAAAACTAAAAATAAATGATCTGACGCAAAAGATTTTATTTATGGTAAGAAAGTGACGAGACGAACAAATCCTTTAACTGAGGATAAGATTTGCCCTAAACAAATGGATTTCTGGGTGGCACCCCAATGCGCTCGTTACCCTTTAGACATGACTTCTTGGGTCTTGCCCAGCAATTACACTAGCTAAGAGTACCACCCGGGCATGAGGTATTATATTGCAACCAGTGCCGTGTGGTAGCGGCTTAAGAGAATCTACCACCCCATTTCATCGTGTGGGTGCTGTAAAAGTCGACAGAGCGAATATGTAAACCAGGGCAGCAGCATCTTCTTGGAACATCTGAATAAATAAACTGCGGTTGCCAACCCGCCTGCCAAGCGTGGCAATTACGGCAAAATCCCCCCAAAATGAGTGCTACAAACTTTTTTTGCAATCAATGGGGGAGGCCAATGTTCAGCAGTGGACTAGTGATAGGCTGAAATGATGATGATGATGATGAACAAGCAAACAAAGGCACTCATTCGTCCTAACACAACAAATCGGCAAATCCCACTATTTGTGGTTTTGCAGAAATTTCGATTCCAGGTTAGATTCAAACACGGGACTTACGGCGTAGAAGTCAGCGCATCTGACCACTAGTCCACATGGTCTTACACGCGTTTGTATTAAAGAACGACTAATACATATATGTATATTAGACATGTATATTTGATTAAACGATTGTATTTTATTTGTTATATTAACCATAGTGTATACTTATTTGTTAAATGAACAGGCGTATATATTGTCGCAATTATTCCAATCAACTGAAGATGAAGTTTGTAAAAAGTTCAGACATCTAAAGTGGTCATTTTTCAAGTCAATTAGTGATGTGTGTATGAAATTGTTGAAAATTATTTTCTAGAATGAAGGGCTGTTTGTTTATTTATTTAATCTTTATTGACCATAAAAAAGTAAAGGTACAATAGGCGGGCTTAATGCTATATGCATTCTATACTAGCCAACCTTTGGAATAGCAGAAAGAGTCAATGGCGGTACAAAAAGATGACAAAGTTAAATAACTTAATACACTTAATAAAAAAAAATGAAAAACATTATCCACATGTACATATCTACATACATAAAATCAATAAACACATACCTACACAAAACACACACACACATACACGAGTACATATACCCACACATATATTCACACATGCACAAATACATAGCTATGATAATACAATGTGTTAAGAGAGAGACTTTGTAACAATAGGCAAATACATATTTCAAATTTACTTCTTATGTTATCATTCATCACTATTGCAGTCAATTTACAACAGACCAATTTCACTGCTGAACATAGGCCTTATACATTGCTCCAAACCACGATCTTTAGTCCTGAGTCACCGGCATGTATCGACTTCTTGCAAAAACATTTACGTAGCGGTTGTTAGTTTTACTTATTAAGAGATCGGTCTAGTGCGACCTCACTTTAATGATTTTTAAGGACATCATAGTTCTGCCTCGAATATCGCCGTCACAGAGAAAATCTAAGACTACTCTCTAGCAAATACGCATTCACAAAAATAGTTTTAGCTCACTTTCTGAACTGTAGAGATTTACCAAAACCATTATCTTCATCATCGTCATTAGTATATATTATTCTAGTTTATAATAATATATACTATTTATATATGTAAAAATATGTATATATAATATATTTAGGCATATATATACATGAGTGTGTTTGTTTGTATTTAATGAGTAATTTACGATACTTTATTTGTAACCGCCTTCGTTGTTTACTCACTGCCCTAAGGTTGACTGGCAGATAATGCTTTTAGCATTAAGTCCGCCTTTTGTTCCTTTACTTATTGTAAGGTTCAATAAAGAATAAATAAATAAACTCCCAGCACAGCGTTCTTCTCAGTATGAACTATGAGCGTCTTCAATTGAATGGTCCTTAAGGCTACAATACTTGTGTCACGAATATCGTCGTTGCGATGATCTCCCACACGAACAGTAAGCGCTTCCCTCGGTATGAACGGTAACAACTGACATGTAGTGGAATAGTCTGAAACAAATAATGTTAGACAGAAACAAATAAATTGACACTGAAATAACTCATTGACAAATATTTAATAATTAAATATCTGCGGTAAGGTAAAGATATTACAAAATTAATTTACTTTACGGCATCTGCTTTTTAAACTTTCCCCTTCAATTAGCTTCGAAATTGACTAACACCTGCTTCATATTTTGGGAATAAGAGAAAACTTTCATTATTTTCCGTTTGCACATTTAATACATTTAAATCTCCATACATTTATAAATTATATCGAAATTTTATTCATGGGTACTCGATATAATAATTCTAGTTGTTCATTACAAGAATTCAAAATTATTCAAAAATACGGATAGTAATGGCACTACAGATAACTCATCAATATCATATAGATTTAAGTATACGAGTATGTATCTAAGATATGCGAGGCATATCGTTGTTTCTCTGCGAGGTAGAATCCGTAACGATGATATCCACAGCAGATCAAGAGTTACCAACATTGCCTTAAGAATCAGCAAGCTGATGTGACAATGGCTCCATATAGCTCGTAGGACCAATAGCCGCTGGGGAAGAAAGATTCTCGAGTGACCACCTCGTACCGACGAAAGCTGTGTAGTGCGACCTCTCATTAGATGGGGTGATGACCTGCAAGGTTTTGCGGGAAGCCGATCGCAACAGGTAATTCTGAACCGTGTTTTGTGGCAATCTATGGTGAAGGCGGTAACTTGCGATGGGCTGAATGATAACGATGATGATTTCAAAAGTTCTTAATATTGGTACATATGCGTTTATTTTATTTGTGTTTTTCGCTTTATTGTAGTCAACATTTTACGTATTCTGTCCAGTTTTGTATAATAGCAACAGTCCATTGATCCTTTGAGAGTTTTTTTTAAAGCCAATCAAGTTTTAAACTAGTTAAATGAAATTTTGCATCTGCAAACACGGGCACTCACTCGTCCTAACCTACTTGCGCTCGATATAGCGCTCATTGCGATGACATCAGAGGCTTCAAAGAGATTGAGGAGGATTTCAGAGACAACAAATAATTTGTGTCTTGCATAAATATTAGCCTCGACTAGATTTCGAACCCAAGACTCGAGGCGTAGTTAAGTCAGGTACTCTGGCCCTAGTTATCACGCAATCTTAGTATACTCAAGGGCTGAATAGCAAAGCTAGTGTACTATGATTGCATTATACTTATTTTGATAGTAACAACAATGATGCTCCAGTGTGGTAGAGAAACAAAATTTATTTGCTTAGATCCGCTTTGTAAAATACTAACATTTTTTCTATTGAACTGTAATGGATTTTCGCAAAGTGGCGCCTGATAATTAAGGTTCACCAGCTTCGTCATGTTCTCCTAAATTTCAGTAGCCCGACTTAATTGGTTGGGGATTTTCATCCGAGTTTAAACTGTTACATAGCAATTTTATTAATAAACATTAATTTCAGTTTCAAGAGCTCTTTGAAAAAGCTAGTCTTGAAATCTCGCATATTCTCTAAATTAATTTAGTGTTTACATACTACTATACTACTTACTGGTGGTAGGATTCCTATGCAGTAATCCGTCTAGGTAGGTACCACACCAGGGTCAGTTATTCTGCCGTTAAGCAGTAGTGTGCAAACATTACTGTGTTTCGGTTTGAAGGGCACTGTGAGCAACTGTGATCACTGGGCATATGAGACATAAGAACTGATGTCTCAGGGTGACGGGCGCAGTGTAGGGTCACACAGAAATGTTCTAGGTGACAAAGCATTTGTTATGGGTGGACGTTGCACTTTACATCACACTATCCAATAAAAAAAAACTTCAAAAAGTTAAGTGTATGCAATTAACATATAAACAGGCCCAACACAAATCAACAATGCTCAATTTTAAGAAATATGCTGCAAAATCAGGTCATAAAAGTTTGATTGATGTCGGATCAAATATTAATATAAGCGAAAAATTAAAAAAAAAATCCAAAAGTTGATCAAAATTTGAATTCACAATTTTGGCTTAATTAAATGAGGAATGTGAGGTATGGAAGCCGTTTAAGAAAGGAATTGTGGAAGTTGCTATTGAAGTGTGTGGTGTAAGTAAAAGAAGAAAAGGGTGTAAGTTAAAGACTGTGTGTGTAGAGGTTCAAAAGGTAGTGTCCGAGAAGAAGAAAGCTTGGCTGGACTGGTTGGCTACAAGAGCCAATCAAAGAATGCAAAAAGCAACGAATGAGGACGTAAGCATGGCAAGGAGTGAGTATAACAGGTTAAAAGGTGTGGCAAAAGAGGTTGTGAGAAGAAAGAAAGAGAATGATATAGAGATGAATTTGATACGAGGTTATCTGACGACTTTCAGAACAACATTAAGTTTTTCTGGAAGTCCATAAGAACAGCCAGAGGTCAAAATACGACCTCGCAACTGGACAAAATCAGAAACCAGGATGGAAGTATTGTAAGAGGTGAGGAAAGCATTCTAAAGACATGGAAGGAATATTTCGAAAGCTTATTTGAGAAAGAATATGTACGAGCACAGGCCCCATCTGGGGACATGAATGAAGGTTGCGATGAAAGAGATATTAGTATGGAAGAGATTGTGGAAGCGATGAATAGTATGAAATTGGGAAAAGCTGCAGGGTATGATAGAATTACGATTGAGATGCTGAAAGCTGGACAGGGCGTGGTAGCTAGTCAGCTGTACCGCCTTTTTAACCTTTGCTGGAGGAGCGGCAACGTACCAGTAGACTGGTGTAAGGCCGTTATCGTACCGCTTTACAAAGGAAAAGGGTCGCAGCAAGACTGCATAAACTACCGAGGCATTAGCTTGCTCAGTATCGTCGGCAAACTGTATGCAAAGGTTTTGATTAAGAGAGTGATGAATGAAACTGAAGAGAAGATATGGGATGTACAAGCGGGATTAAGGAGAGGAGTGGGATGCATGGATCAGGTCTTTTCCTTACGAAGCATAGCCGAAAAATTCTTGACTCAAAGTCAAAAGGTCTATTGCGCATTCGTGGACTTAGAAAAGGCCTATGATAGGGTAGTGAGGACTGAATAATCGTCGACATTGCATATGTATGGGGTGAACGGCAGCTTGATACGAGCACTGAAATCACTCTATAAGGATTCCAGTGCTTGTGTCAGGGTAAACGGGGCTTACACAGACTGGTTTAACATCGAAAAAGGTGTTAGACAGGGATGTGTGGCCTCGCCGTGGCTGTTTAACCTATTCATAGACAATTGCTTAAAAGATTTGAAAGAGAGTGTGTTTGGATTAAGAATGAATGATTTGACCGTCAAATGCCTCCTATACGCCGATGATCAGGTTATATTAGCATCATCGGAGGAGGAGTTGCAGGCGATGGTTAATATTATGCATGGTGCTCTACAAAGCAAAGGAATGAAAATTAATGTAGATAAGACGAAAGTAATGGTTTTTTGAAAGAGAAGAAAGTATGTCGGATTGCAAAGTTCTGATTGAAGGAGAAAGAGTGGAACAAGTGAAAGAGTTTGTGTACCTGAGTTCTAAATTTACGAGAGACGGAAAGTATGACTGTGATATTGAGAGAAGAGTGTTGGCAGGAAATCAAGTGAATGGGGCTCTGCATAACTTTATGTGTAGCCAGAACGTATCTAAAAAGGCACGACTGGCTGTACATAGGGGAGTTCTGGTCCCCACACTTATGTATGGTAGTGAATGCTGGGTCTGGCAGAAGAAGCATGAAAGTAGGATTAACGCTGTGGAAATGAGAAGTTTGAGAAGTATAGCTGGAGTAACTCTGATTGACAAAGTGAGAAACAGCGTGATAAGGGAACGTTGCGGTGTGGTTGAAGATGTAGTAAAAAGATAGAGAAAGGCATGCTTAGATGGTTTGGACACGTAGAGAGGATGAATGAAAGGAGATTGACGAAACAGATTTATGAGGAAAGTGTGAATGGAAAAGCCGGTAAGGGTCGACCTAGGCGTACGTATCACAATCAGATCGGTGAACTTTTGAGGAAAGGTCACGTTAAAAGTACCCGCAACCGACGAGCGTGTGTGAAAACGCTAATGAAAGTAGAATAAGCTAAAGATGTGTGTCAGGATCGTAGCAAAAGGAAAGATGTGGTCTCTGCCTACCCCTATGGGAAAGAGGCGTGACTGTATGTATGTATGTATGTATATTTGGTTAATTAGTCTGTACAGCCATCTGGCTAATATTAACAAAAAAACGGATCAATAATGACATTAATTAAATATGCTTTGTAATAACCCTTCTTCTACTGCATTGTACAAAATGTACTTTAAATTGTAATGTTTATTGTACAATTAATTTATTCATCGTTTCAAAACATCAAATACGCAACTCTGTTTATATAACGGTATTTAGTAGGCACTTCGTCTTAAAGTACAAATTTTACGCCCATATAAACATACACTACTATTAGGCTGTTAATGAATTTGCCTAGTAACTTAGTTCAACGAAATTTCTAGATTTTAACCAGCTAGAATAAATTTTATTGCGTACTATGTATATAATACATTTTAACGCAATATGGTAAATAAACCCAATAACTTTGTCGTACGTCGACTAGTAAAATTAGAGATTACACATAACAACACAGAACTCTCCCATAGATAGCCATAAAAGTTTGTAGCTTTGGGGGATTTTGACATAGTTGCCACTCATGGCAGGCGGATGGGCCACTGCAGTTTATTTATTCAAATGTTCCAGGTAGATGCTGCTGCCCATCTATTGGTTTTCATTTTCCCTCTGCCGATTTTTTCGACACTCAGGGATGAGATGGGGAAGTAGGTTCTCTTAGGCCGCCACCACACGGCATTAGAGGTTTATATGAATCTATTTAAAATGAAACTGCCCCGATTTTGAGGCAATATTAACATTTGGTTTAGTTTTCACGTTAACTGGTTAACAAATATAATGATGAAGTTTAATATTTGTTACAATATTCTGAAACGGGGAATGGGGTTTAACGCGTGGAACCATCGAGCGCTATTCTAGAAGCCATTTAAATTCAACTAAACGAACAGCCCCTTACATTAATCAAACGCATTTCAACAAGTAATCGCCTTAAAAATGGCATGAGACGTAAATTTATTGTTATATACGATAGAATTTGCAGATATCTAGTTGCTTTTTAGACATTTAAACTGAAAACCATTGACTGACAACAGTTACTCGTAAATGCAACCCACAGTGAAGATCACGTTATTAAAATCTCATTGAAATAAACGACGTAATCGCCAGTGAATAAATAACGTAATCGACAGAAAATAAACGTACGATGGTTGTAAAAAAAATAGTTTTAGCCGCTACCAAATTAATTCACTGTGATATATTTTATATAAGTTGCAATATTCGTTAGCAAAAAACAAGGGTCTTCCCTTGGTTTTTGCAACAGAATGTCGGGTATAAGATATTGAAAACGTGACGCGGAAATGATTAAATATAGTCCTATGAAAACCTTTCTGAAACTCGTGACTTTCCCAACTCTTAATGACACCGATAAATTACTTTTTTTCTTAGGTCGGTGCTCAATTAAATATTGAAAGGTTTTTGCTATGGTAACTCAGTCAAACTATGTATTGGAATTATTCAAACATAACTTAGATTAAAAACGGTGGTTAAAATTCGATCTGCTTACTTTATTTAAAAGCTTATTATATGAAATTGGTAGAATATCAGATAATCCATGTGTAAATAAAACGATTCGTTAATTTTTGCCATATTATTACAAGTTGAAGTAACTTTAAAGCCCTAACAGAAATCTGAATATAGTCACTAACCCTTCTTCATGCTTTTTGGCAAGATTCGCCAAGTCGAACTTTGACAGAAATTTCGGGGTCTTTGTCTTATTTTTGGTTCATCACATTCACTTACGGGCTTATCACTTACAGGGTTCCTATACAAGAATCCGTCTAGGTAGGCACCACCCCAGCCCCACTTATGCAGCCGTGAAGCATAACTGTGTTTCGGTTGGAAGGGCACTGTGAGCTAGTGTAATCACTGGGCATATGAGACTTAAGGACTTATGTCTCAGGGTGATGGACACAGTGTGGTGTCACACAGAAATTTCCTAGGTGACACAGCATTTGTTATGTTGCACTTACCATCAGGTGAAATTTTTGCCCGTTTCTTTACTTTATCCCATAAAAAAAAGAAGATCGTCCATTGGTGCACATTGTAATAAGAAGGAATTTCTTAAGAACAGTTATATGGTCCATAATTTTTCGAAATGCTCGATGCTATAGATGTAACATCTGAATAAATAAACTGCGGTTGTCAACCCGCCTGCCAAGCATGGCAACTATGACAAATTTCCCCCAAAATGAGAGCTTCAAACTTTTGTGGCAATCTATTGTGGAGGCCTAAGTTCAGCAGTGGACTGTGATAGGCTGAAACGATTAAGGAAAGATAACATTGCGGCGAAAACTGTATAACCGAGGTAAATAATGTTAAGTTTTTATGTTAAATGAGATTTAGTATTAGCAAAATTTATTGGAGATTTTGGTCTACTAACTAAACTGTTACTAGTAGTAAGCAGAAGATACACTTTATGCAGATTAAATCGTAGCGTAATCGTAGCGATTAAACGTAACGATGGAAATAAGAAAAAAAAATATTCCATATGCTATTATTACATATTTAGTAGAATTACTTTGTAAATTCAATCTGAGTGAAAATATGAGTACGAGTCGGGGATCGGTCGGTCGGATCGGCCGGTGCCGGCACTTCTAAAATAGTTTTGCAGTTTTAAGTGCGTATTTTCTACATGCTCAGTGGTGATGGAAAACATCGAGAGGAAACCATCAGAGGAATAAAAAATTCGAAGACTTTTGAAGTCCCCTAACTCGCACTGGAGCAGCGTGGCGGACCTTCCCGGCTCCAAAACCCTCTCAGGAATGAGAGGAGGCCTGTGTTCAGCATTGGGACAGTTACAAGATATTACTTTACTTACTACTTTTATATACTATAAAAAAGGTCGAAGTTTCCAAATTGCTAAATATAACACAATAAATAATGTTTATAATCTTATAATTAATAGAATCAGGCGTTACTTTGCGGAAATACATTATAATGAAAGAAAATTAAGTTAATTTTCTAAGATCCGCATGTAAAATATAAACTGGTGTATATTACCTAGTTTTTTGGAAAAGCACCGCCCGCCCTCCCTCAGTAGCGTGCACAAGCAAACTAACACCGCCACCAGGAACCGCCACCAGATACCCTTCACCAACCACTACAATACTACCACTAGGTAATATACACCACTGAAGTCGAGAATACGACAAGTGTTTTGCCCGAAAACGAAGCATTATCAAGTGTCATAGACTCTACGACAGACCGCCGCCGAGCTTACTCGGTTCCTGGTGGCGGTGTTATTTTTCTTATGCACGCTACTGAGGGAGAACGGGAGGTGCTCTTCAACACAAACTAGGTAACATACACCATTTTGTATTTTGCATGCGGATCTTAGCAAATTAACTTACTTTCCTTCATTATAATCATACACCTTTATATAAAACAAAGTCATGTTAGTTACACTATTTATAACACAAGAACGGCTGGATTGATGTTGAATGCATACATGCGTACACAACGCAATCTGACAAAAACAAAACACGGACAAAAATGACCACGGCAAAGTCATAAACTAGATGGTAATGCCAGTAGATGACGTTGTGTGCATTATCGTTAACGGTATATTATAATTCGTTAAGGAATTTAAGAAAAGGTCTTTTATTTTGTAAACAGAACTGTCATAGTTCTGTGACAATAAATACTTTCATACCATTGAGCTAGCTGTGCAGACGGGCGCCGCTATTTTATAGCAATTTTTTCGAGTTTTCACCAATTTTCATTTACATTTCGACCGTTATTGCATTTGTAAGTCAAACGGTACAGTTGCCTTCGAATATGTTCACTTTGTGAGGTGTAATTTTGAATTGTGTGAACAATTTTTCAGTGTTATTTACAATGCCGCGAGCCAAAAGATCTGATCTTTCACATCGAAGCCGTAATGCAATTAGTCTTCGCAATATTATAGGATCAATCCACTGCAGATGAAAATTTAAATGCTCCACGTTACAATGCGCCTTGAATATTTTAGAAAGAAGTGGCGAATACAGAAAAATCCAAGTGTTGTCGACCACAAAATCGTCTCCTTTCACTTTCGTTGTCTTAGTTTTACTGTTATCACCGTGCATGGTCGACGGCAAGTGTTGCACTGGCAACGATGGTTATCCGATGTACCGTCGTGGAAATATCATAGGAGAGTCGTTAACCGCTAGTACATCGTTTATATGATTCTAAAATATAATATGTAAAAACCAAAAAAGAAAATCACAAAATTCGACCTGATAGATGGCGCTGTGATTGAATGGCTGTAAGTTTCATGCTTAAATGTAATTCAGAAATCGGACTCATCGCATCACATATCGAAACGTTCCTGCACGTCTGCTGGGTCAGCTAGTTATTTTTATAAAATAAGCAGATATTTTATAATAATAACTAGCCGACCCAGTTAACCTACACATTATCGATTTCGTCGTTCGTTCGTCGTCGTCGTTTCAGCCTAACACGAGTCCACTGAACATAGGCCTCCCGCATAGACTGCCACAAAAGTTTGTAGCTCTAGTTTTGGGGGTAATTTGCTATAGTTGCCACGCTTGGCAGGCTTGTCAACCGCAGTTTATTTATTCAGATCTTCCAGGAAGATGCTGATGCCCATCTCCTGGTTTTCATTTTCCCCTTTGTCGACTTTTACGACACCCACGGGATGAGATGGAGTGGTAGATTTTCTTAAACCGCCACCACACGGAGCATCGATTTAATAAAACGAAATTTACAGATTTATCTTGTTTAATTTCAACAATTTATAACCTGACGTTTCAAACGCTTTACAGCAGCCATGGTCCTCCCGTGACTGATATATACATTAAATATGGCAAAATCCGTACATTTTGTTTTACTAAATCTTACTACTATAACAAAGTTGGAGAGTTTGTCTTTGAAAGCGCCTTATAGCGCCGATCGAATAAAATGTTTTTTGTATTAAATACCCGTTTACTTAGGAAGGTTAAGGGTTATAAAACTTCATGCCACAGCCGTAAGAAGTCACATGCTGAGAACCGAACATAACCTAGAAAGACCGAACTGTAAATGCTCTGGGGGCCTACTACGAAATTCGAAGTACGAAGTGTCGGATCGATTCGAAACAACGACGGACGTCAAACATAAACTCTTCTACCGAATTATACAAATTTTATTGTTGGCTTTCGTTTTGGATTCAAATACAACCATTAGAAAGACATTATGTCAATTATATCAAACTTCGAATCGATCGCCGGATCCAAAACACGTTCGTGGTAAGAAACGTGCGATCCGTCAGCCAAAACTTCGTATTTCGATTTACGTAGTAGATCCGCGAGCAAGTCAGCGATACACCACGCCGCATGGCATAGCCATATATGGTCGGCTTATTTACCAGGGTGAAACCGCGGGGCACAGCTAGTATGTAACATTCGCGTGAATATAATAATTCATTTGAACAACAATCATGTAAACTTGTAATAAAGTTTGCAGAATTTATTGCAAACAACTTAAAAGAAAACAACAGCTGTTAATATTAAAAACTTATGTAAAGTTTATGTTCAGCCATTAAGCGATGCGATTAAGTCAGGTTTTATTTTCTGCTCTATCCAACATGCACACAACGAGCTAATTGCGATCCTCTTCTCGATCGTTTCTATTTTTATTTCCGATACGTAATAGACAATTATGTATTTAAAGTTAATTTTATTTTCTTTGGAATTCAATTTAACCGATTTGGTATATATGATAATAATTACAATACACTTAAAAATCATCTGTGAGAAGCATCTGTGTATGCTGAAAAGAGATTTTTTTAAGTAAATCCATGGTACGCAAAAAGAAGTAAAGTTACGTATAATTCATCACTGTATTTTAACATGGTGATATTTGTTAATTCAATGCAATCTTACTACTATAATAAAGTTTGTTTGAACGCGTTAGTCCCAGGAAATATCAATTCGGTTTGAAAAAATCTTTTTGTATTAGATGATGCCGAAAGGGATTCCCTATAATCTCGACTTTTACAAATTTTAGAGATTCTCTCTCTTTAGATCTCAGCGAAGAATTTTCTCCTTTCCTCCCGAGGAATGTGCCCCTGCAAAGAAAAATATGACTCCACACATCAAGGGCTATTGGACCTATTGGACTTCACCATGGAGCCAGTCCCTCTTTAATACCGTGGGTATCTGCTGCACCTTAAAGCATCTGACTCGAGAAAAGGCGATATTAATTTGACCATTTCCAAAAGCTAGAGGTGGGCGATAAAGTCCGATTTTGTCCCTGGGACTTTTTGATTATGATGACTAGTCTAATAGGAAGTTGTTGCCCTCACAGCCGATGGACGTTCAGCTTGGCTTGGAGATGGATTAATCCGAGGAATGAACCTAACAGTCTGTTTACGAACATCATTATGCATTTCTTTTCATTAACAAAAAAGATAAGTCCCGAAATAAGCAGGGTCCATTTCCTACAATACGAACTACGAGTACCTAAGGGATCAACAGAGGCCACTCAGCCTACTTTTTTTCACACTCGCAGGAAACGTGACGTGCCGGGTGGCGAACCACGTCGCCGCCATTTTAGTACGAGTCAAAAAATTCTTACTCCGTATTGCGTTTCCACGAGCAGTATAGTGACAACATTGCATATTATAGTTTTATTCTGCGCGAATAAAGGGTAAGCCTTTACGTACAATACCTTAGTCGCCTCTTACGACACCCCGGTAGGAAAGAGGTAGGTGTTATTGTACTCTGCCGGACACCTATCGGCTGTAATAAAATATTAAATACGTGTTTAAATATATTTATTTAATAGTATTTATAAAAAAGTAAAAGTAAAGTCTATAAATGTCCCACTGCTGAGCACAGGCCTCCTCTCATTTCTGAGAGGGTTTAGGAGCTGGGAATAGTCCGCCACGCTGCTCCAATGCTGGTTGGCGGACTTCACATGTCCTTGAAATATTTCTATTCCTCGGACATGCAGGTTTCCTCACGTTTTCCTTCACCGCTAAACACGTGGTAAATCAGCACTTAAAATTGTAGAACAATTACAGAGGTGCTGGCACCGGGGATCGGACACAGGTTACTCGCGTACTATGAAATTAAAGGCGAGCACCCGGCCCCTGAGCTACCACGGTCATAATAGTATTTTCTATAAATATATAATAGTATTTATACTTTGCAGAAAAGAGCCGTTTGCGCAATGTATAATATGCTCTCTCGTGATTCTTTAAGAGAATTGTGTTAAGAAATTTATATGTTAGAATATAAATTTAATGCCAGTATATTTATGAAAACGTTATACATGTACGTAAATTTAAAACAATCTTCCCCAAGAATAGTGATAAACATAATTTAAAATTAAGAAACAATTACAAACTAGATAATCCAAAATATAGGCTTAATAAATTAAAAAAATATTTTATAGATCGACGTTTTTATACAAAAATTCCGGATAATGTAGTGAATTTAACAGAAACTAAATTTAAAACTTACATTAAAAAATGTTCATGCGCTGAAGCGTTTTATAATTTAAATGATTATTACAATGATAAGGAAGCTTGAAAAGTATCCATCCACAGAAGACATCAAGTAACGTACCGCCCGATGTTACTGTTGTTTTGTAAGCAGCTACGTGAGATGTATTTTTATGTAGACATAGGTATTTACTATGTAACATTTTATAAACAAAACATTGTAAATGGTCTTATGGAATATTGTAGGGGTACTCTGTGTAATGAAAGGCAGATTCTTTTTAGTTCCAAACAGTAGACTTGAGTATGCCATGCTCGCTTAAATGCTTCTGCTTGCGGCGGCGTCGTGTGGCGGGTCGTCCACTTCTCTTCCCTTGAATATGGTCGAGGAGGTCGATGGCTGCCACATGCGTCATACTTGGTGTAACAGGTGCTGTATTTATTCATTTGTTATTGAATCTTGTCTGACATTTTGTCACGGAGCGTGCTTTGGTTTTTTAAGACACTGTTCTGTGTAAATATATTTATAATGTACTAAGATAAAAAAAATCAAAAATGAGGAAACCTACGGAGTTTCTTTCGCCGATTTCTTCTCCGTCAGAGGAACCTTATTACGAAATAGTGGTAGATTGTAAAAAAAAATTACGTCTGACAATAGAAATTTATATTTCTTACGTTGTTTTTAATTTCATTTCATAACCGAGGAAGTAATACATTAATATAAAATTGATCAAAATGTTGACAAATATATATTGATTTTTTATATTTTATTTTATAATTACAAGAAAAACCGTGGACTGTGAATTTCTTAAATAATTTAAGGCTTAATATGTATTTCATAAAAGTATTTGATCCTCTTAAAAGTGTTTGTCCATTAGTGCCATTAAAGGCACGGCAACGTGTTTGTTGTCATTAAAGGCAGGTTCGATTCCCTGTTCAAGCAACCTTTTATATTATAAATAAAGTACTTAATTTTAATCTTAACAAGAGGTTTGGTAAGACAACCACTTCTTGCTATTTTTAGAGTAACAATATTTATTAAAAGTTAATACTGAATATCTGTTTCATGCTTTTATATTCAGATCAGATAAATTAACACTTTATTCAGTCAAAACGTATTTTTTTTATGAGGTAATTAATTTCGAATATCTTCAGAAGCCCAAATACTATTACAATTTCCACTTCTCTACTTCAAAGACTTACAAATGACTTTTATTTATAACGTCTGTCAGTCAGTCGGTATTCAAGTTTTAATAAGTAGATTATATAGATCTTTTTAGTCTATAAAACTAATGCAACGAAAAGTAAGAAGAATATTAATGTGTAAAACTGCGTCACTGTTGTGATAATTAATTGTAAAAAAGAGATTTCTTAATGGCTGTTGACACACCATTACCGCTTCAGAATATTAATGAGTAATTCCTTTTAGAAGTTACTAAAGCACAACGTTTTGTTGACTTTGTTTTATCACATTCACTAAATTGTTAATTAGTTTAACAAAGAAAACACAAAAATTAATGGCCTTAGTGAGTTTTTGTATGTCAATGACCTTAGTTAACAAAACAAAACAACAAAAATTATTAATGCAGTAAATGATTACTAAAATTTTAAAATGTACTAAAAAAATATTACTACATCCAAGCAAAGCGTACGATATTCCAACTTACAGGCAGTTGTCACACCTGCCACCAGGTAAACGAACCGCTATTACCCATTACTAGTCCTTAGACCCATAAAATAGGTAAAGTTAAAATATTTGATACGACATTAAAAATAGAGCCGTGGTAGCTCAGGGGCTAGGCGCTCGCTTTAAATTTCATAGTACGCGAGTGACCTGGGTTCGATTCCCGGTGCCGGCACCACTAAAATTGTTAATTGCAATTTTAAGTGCTGATTTACCACGTGCTCGGCGGTGAAGGAAAACATCGTGAGGAAACCTGCATGTCTGAGGAATAAAAAATATTTCGAAGATATGTGAAGCCTGCCAACCCGCATTGGAGCAGCGTGGCGGATTCTTCCTAGCTCCAAAACCCTCTCATAAATGAGAGGAGGCCTGTGCTCAGTAGTGGGACATTTATAGGCTGAAACTTTACTTTTTTTTTACTTTACATTAAAACTCTGTGCACAAATAATGATTAGTATTTTAAAAAAGAGTGCCGATTTTTCTAAGATACGTATTTATAAAACGCTGAAAAATTTCGCCGCCAACAATATTGATGTCAAATACTCATAAGACGTAATCTGGATTTACTACGCTTATTCTGAATCAATGTCGCTGTTGAAACTCTGTTTCAACAATGGAGCTTATTTAAATAAATTAATAAATCCAAAAAAGTCCTTATCAATTCATGTCAGAGTTATGGGAAGTAAATGGCACTAAAATAACTAAACGTGTAATTTCCTAAGCTTTATTATATAGCGACTCAATGTTTGTACTTTATTTAACTTTAATAAACTTTTAATCTTATTTCTATTTTACTAATATGTATAAAATAAATAAGAATTCTAAAAGACATGGACACATTCCCGTCTCATTAGACGGGATCCTCTGTAATCACTGCTAATTTTCATCGTAGTGATTACAGAGATATTACAGAATAGTTGTCTTTTTATCATCAAAACCAGTCGTATTTTAAGTTGAACTTTCCAGGTATATTCAGGTTTTCCGTGACACCGCTGCTCGATTCTTGCTCATGTTTTGGTCTTTTAAATCTCTCATTTCCCTTATATATCTACGTTTCCTCTACTCTATCTACTTTACATTTCAACCCATCTTCTCCTTTATATATGTTTGCATTGAAGTCCCCCATCCACACCGGGCAGTATTTTTCAGTATGGCTCTTAAGAAATCATTATATATTGTCTACACGGTTTGTATAGGAGTGATCTTCGGGTATCCGCTTTGGTGATTTTAAGAAATAAATTCTCAAAACTTAGATAAACATTCTCGTAGTCTTCACGCTGGGCCAGGCGATATCGGTTCTTGATGCCTCTTAGACGCTGTTGACTTGAATCGGTCTGGAATATTTGTTATGGTTATTTTGTCAGGCCGATATTGATGTGATAATTCCACTTGTAGACTTTTCCACATGCACAGGATTAATGAACGTAGTATATTAGTTTTATTAGTAATTTATCATCAGGAGCGGTTAGGTTAGAACCAGAGAGTGCCATGTTGTTTGTGCATACACATAACACTGCGGCACTTTTATAATTCCTGCGCAGTTGATACGAGTATTAGTAAGTTATTGCCGTGGTCGGAAATCGGCGAGTACATAAGTAGAATTATTTTTTTAGAAAAGTAAGCCCAGTGCTGTCACCATATGGCGCTTCTTCTTTAGCTTCTTTATTTCAGTATTAGCAGAGATTTTTATTGTCTTGGATCCTAATGTATCTTTGCTTTGAGTATGACTTAAGCTAAATTAAAAAAAAAAATATTTCAATATATTTACTTGAAAGTCTTGCATTTGGACATAAAATTATGATATTGAAGTTATAATGAAAGTTGTCAGTAAAGTAAATTTCAATACATTATGTAATACGTAATTGCCTCTAGATCTGAAACAAGTAGGAAAATTAATTCAGTTAATGTGGTCAGTGCAATGTACCTTAATCACAATAGTTAAAAAAAATACTGTTTTGAATGTTGACTAGCTATATAATGGTAGGATACCTATGCAGAAATCCGTCTTGGTAGGTACCACTGTAGTGCCAGTTAGCCAATTAGTCTAGTTTCAATATTACTGTGTTTTGATCTAAAAACACTGTCAGATAGTATATTTACTGATCCCTCTGGGCGAAGTGTAATGCCACACAGAAGTGTTCTGAGTTGTCACCCAGAACATTTCTGTACGGCATTACATTGCGTTTATTACAGGCAGACTTGCACTTACTATCGGATGAACTATTTGCTGGACTTTTCGCTTTATTATATAAAAAAAGGCACATTCAGAATCTGACGTCATTGACGTTCTGCACAGTTTTACAGAAAGTCGATGGAAAACCGTGGCCAAGGACCGTATTTTAAGGTAATAACCCGCGTATTACCTTAAAATACGGTAAAGGCTTAAGTTCAGCAATATACTTGTAATGGACTGAAATCATGTTAATGATGATGAAGTTTTATCTTACATAAATCAGACAAAATCCCCAAATCTACATGTACAAAAATACTCGGAACAACTTATCTGTAGGCCATACAAATATTTGTTCCGCGGGGGATCGAACCCGCGAACCGTGGCGCAGAAGGCTTTATCTACTGTGCCAGCCGAGCAAACTATCGACATTTTTAGTGAGACCTTGACACACACGTTTTTAACTATAATAAAATTTAACTAAACTGTATTTAAAACCATATTTAAATTAAAATGTTATTGACCTTTTCCTAAATTTATTTATAGTGTTTTTAAATTAAAGCAAGCAACCTTTTCGGAATCCAATTTGCAGTAAATTTACAGAAAGTACTCTTATAAATGGGACCTCTTACAACAATTTTCCATACTGCCTATTTCCTGTTTACTGATAAAACAATGTAAGATACGTGAAAATGAATACATAATTTATTAAGATATTTTTTTTGTAATATTAAAAATTAAGTAGATATTTCATAAAATTTGGCATACATTAACCTGCTTAATAATTACTCATCGAGGTTAACGAATAGATAGGAGGTATTTGTTATAACTTCCTCTATTTATATTAAAAGCATTGAATATTTACCTAATATTAAAACTAGTAATTGTAATCTTCTAGCAACATTATCATTATGCAGGACGTCAATGACGTCAGGTACAATGTTAACGGCGCATGATACTCTACCACCCCATCTCATTCTGTAGGTGCCTTTTTATAGAATAAAGCGAAGAGTCCAGCAAATAGTTAACCCTATCGTAAGGGCAACGTCTACCCTTAACAAAAAAGGCTCTAAAGTGCCAAGCTATTAGATACTGGTGGTAGGATTAGGATTCATATGTGGTGGCGGCTTAAGAGAATCTACCACCCCATCTCATCCCGTGGGTGTCGTAAAAGTCGACAGAGGGAAAATGAAAACCAAAAGATGGGCAGCAGCATCATTCTGGAACATCTGAAAAAATAAACTGCGGTTGCCAACCCGCCTGCCAAGCGTGGCAACTATGGCAAATCCCCCCCAAAATGAGAGCTACAAACTTTTGTGGCAATCTATGGGGGAGGCCTATGTTCAGCAGTGGACTAGTGATAGGCTGAAAAGAAGAAGAAGAAGAAGAATCCATCTAGGTAGGTACCATCTCAGTGCCAGTTATTCTGTTATCAAGCAGAAGTGTGCAAACATTACTGTGTTTCGGTTTGAAGGGCACACATAGCTAGTGTAATTACTGGGAGACTTAAGAACTGATGTCTCAGGGTGACGGGCGCATGTTAGTGCCACTCAGGAATGTCATGGGTGATACAGCATTTGCTATAGGCAGACGTTGCACTCATCAATTGAACAACTTGCACTTCTCGTCCCTTTCTTTCATAAAATCAAAACCAATATTTTAGATAGTTTAAGGCGTAGATGTAGTGTAAGGTGAACCCCACTAGAATTGATCGCGGACCTGCACGGTTTTGTGGGAAGTCGATGGATGGAGGTGGCAATCTCTGGGGTAGTCCTATTTTCAGCAGTGGACTTGTGATGGGTTGCAATTATGATGATGACGAAATGTGTCTAAGAAAAATATATCAAATAAAAACTGATCGGATAAACTTGAGCAGTGAGCTTATTTTAACCGTCATGACTTTTTTAAACGAGGTGTTGTATTCATCCATAAATAACAAAATGCTCAGCATTACAACACAGACTTCATAAGTGGATTCAGTTTCCAACGGGCCCGTTGTTTTATTAAAATGTTTATATTAAAAGTATTAATAGTCCAATTGCAATGCAACAGTAGTTTTTCAGGAATGGTAATATAACATAAAAATCTAAGTATATTATTAATACAATAAAATAACTATAACATAATTTCTTTAAAAAAAAATTGTGCATTAAATATCAAATTTCAACCTATAAATATATTTGCTGCTCCAATTAACAACTCTAGTGGCCGGCACCATAGAACCCAGGTCACCCGCGTATCAAATTAAAGCGAGCGCCTAGCCCCTGAACCACCAGGCATGTATAATAATTTCATTTTAATTAAAAACCAATTACTAATTGTGTTAGGCAGTAAACCAAACAATCCTTAAAGAATAATGTACTTTATCACCAAGTATCAAGCCTTCATTAAGTCTGCCGCCTGGCTCTTGCTATTTTTACTAACAAATGTTCTGCCCGCTGCAAAGAACGCAAGAAAAATACAGAAATCGGTGTAACTAACTCTTTTTTTGTTTTAAATAAGTTAAAAAGATGTAACTACAGTTGTTTTATTTTATTTATTATAAATTTTATTTCATTAATTTTATTCCTAATTTAAATTAATTTAATATTCTTAATGTACTGTTATCATTTGATTGTCAGATCGTCCAATTATTCAGAGTAAAATTATAAACACTAACCAATAATCCGCCCTCACTTTTGAATAAAAATACTCGCTTGCAGTTAAATTGCAGCTACACAAAAAAGATGGCACACGCCACAGGTAACTGACCCAATTACTTTTTCTTTTCAAAGCAGCGAATAAATGTTCTATAGAACTTAAAGAGTTTATAATAACTTTCTATAAATGGTTATATATGCAGAGCTGTAATATAATTTCAAGTCTAGCAGCTCAATTGCGGATTGTAAATTTTAATGAATGCTTGAAAATGGACTATTTATTATAAGGATATAAGCGGTAATAAATAAATATGTTAGACATAAAAAATCCTCCAAAGAAAATGTACTTAAAACGGGTCAGTTACACAGAACGAAGATCGGAAATCATGTAATGGGTTGATTTAAGTCGCGTTATCACTATGATTTTAGATTTGTGGTCTGTCACGGGACCTATGACATTTGAAAAAGATGATAGAACAGAGCTGCGGCTAGATATGTGTTAAGCGCGTTCAATATACAATACTGAGTCGCCGCTTACTATCCGGTGTCATATGTTTCTCATAGGCTTACAGGCGGTTGCTAACCCGCCTGCCAAGCGTAGCAACTATGGCAAAATCCCTCCTAAATAAGAGCTACAAAATTTTGTGGCTATTATTTATTTATTCAAACTTTATTGTACACCTTAATTAAAAGGGTAACAATGGGCGGACTTAATGCCTATTGGCATTCTCTCCCAGTCAACCAGTGGGCGTGGAGAAATTCGTGAAGGGAAAAAAATTGAAAAATATCTTAAATAACCAGCTGAAGTTAAAAACAAAACTTAAAGCAAATGAAAAAAAAAATATATAAAATATAGTAAACATAATACAAAAACATACAAATCTATCTATGGGGCTATCTATGGGGGAGGCCTATGTTCAGCAGTGGACTTGTGATAGGCAAAAACGACGACGACGACAGATTCCGGACGAAATTCGCCAACAAAAACTTAAATAGTTAGCGATTGAATTTTGGCGCCAACTCGAGAAGTGGCGGCAGTGTTTCAATTGAATTTCGTAATTTTTGTATATATATAGAGTTTTTACGTATGATGATGATAGATTATTATGCAGCATGTGCTGATGAAAAAAATTAATTGAAAGGAGTCAGAAATTCAATTTAAAACCAAAATTGTACTTTTCGTTTTGTCTCTATCAGTACTGCAAATCTTCAGTAAAAGTCAAATATAATTTTATTTTCGATCGAAATTTAGAAGTCTCGTTGCTTGAAGATTGTATACCTGGATAATGTGTTACTTGACATTGGAGAATAGTTTGCGACTGTTTTCATAAATATATAAAATACAAACCTATGTGAAACTCAGAATAATTTAAGTCGTGTGTGTAACGATTGTTGATGTATTTATTACGTCATCAGTATTATTCAATTGATGATCTGTCAAAATAGCATTTTGATATTATTTAAACTGATTTTTGTATTATTATATTTTATACATATAAAATAATATAATTTTAAAATAATTGTAACATTAAATTTAAACTATTGTAAAAGAGCAACACCGAACCATGTGTTTTAACAACTATAAAAAATAAAGGAAACTAAAACTCTATGATGTCACCGTTACTATGAAACTGGAATTTCTAATAAATTACTTTTTTATCTTCACTTCTCAAGTATCAAAGTAAAATAGTAGTTATGTACCACTGTGGGGGATATGTAACCCGGCACAGTGCATCATATAGGGACAGTCCACCCTGCCCGCTATCATTCGTAGGATGCCATTAGGGCTGGCCCGTACCCTGCGCACCAGGGACACGCAGCGCTTACGCATAGTAGTATAGAAGCAGTCTATGCGCGCCTCTGCTAACATCTCCGATGCGCTGTAGAAACGGGGCAGCCCCGTCAAATGGCGGAACGCGTTATTGTATTGGACCCGGAAGGCCCCAAAGGCCCTTTGCGCGTACTTGATCCACAAGTTGCACGTATGGAGGGAAGTATAATAAGCTCTTTTTTTTAAGTGACGAAACGAGCAAAACGTTCACCTGATGGTAAGTCCAACGTCTGCCCATAACAAAGGCTGTGTCATCCAGAACATTTCTGTGTGACACCACATTGCGCCCTTCACCCTGAGTCAAACCGAAACACAGTAATGTTTGCACACTACTGCTTCACGGCAGTATTTATTTATTTATTTGGAAAACTTACAGCAAGAATTACACAATATTAAAGTGAAGTAGAAATAAGAAGGCCATTTAAAAGTTTTCACCGCTAAATATTAAACCAATAAAGAAAACATTAGTCGGCAGATTAGACAACAGGTATATGAGGAAATATCACACACACTCAAACAAGAACAACAGTAACAGCATACTCAGCAAAAGAATTGTTTGTGCCATAATATCTTTGAGCTGAGAAAAATTGGTATTGAACAGGCCAAAGTCTATTTTACCAGAAACTTCATTGTAAGTTCTACACGCACGTATCAAAAAAGAGTTTTTCCTATATGTGGTCCGGACTAATGGCACATTAAGTAAGCTAGGTTTTCGTTTAGTTCTTGTTATAATTCCTAGCTGACTCAGCAGCTCCGGACACTCAACGGTGGCATTTGCTAATTTAAAAAGATATGTCATATCCGCTATTCATATATTTTTTTACAACGTGTTAAATAATCATTAGTGTACAGTCTCGACTTGAATTGTAGAAAACGTAAGAAACGCTTTTGTACTCGATCAAGCCTATCAATGTAAGTTTTATAATTTGAATTCCACACTTGTGAAGCGTACTCCAAATGACTGCGGACAAAGGCGCAATAGAGTATCTTATTAGTTTTAACGCTTTGGAATCAGTTGAGAATCTCAATATGAACACAAGCGCTTTGCTAAACTTTTTAATGATATTTTTAACGTGAATATCGAAAAGTAATTTCGAGTCATAACTTACACCAAGATCTTTTACTAGTTGTACTCGATTTATAACTTTGTCTTGTAATGGATTTCACGATCTATCTCAGAAAGCTTTCTGGTGAGTCCTTCAACAGATGTATGAACATGGTCCAATGAGTTCTTAACATCCAACATCTCAACGTCCAAACCTGTAAGTTCCGCCTAGCTACCATGAGGGCTTCTTTGACGCATTTATTCCACCCTATTATGCTACTGTTAGCCTTAGAAGTACTGTTTCCTCGACCGGCCATCGCGGCTTCCCTAAGGGCAGGCACTATGTCGTTGTACATTTTATCCAAATCATTCCTATGACTAGGTTATTTACAATATCTGTCTGCGCAAGATATGAACTCCGTAGGAAGATCAATGAGCCTTAACTTTTATAACGCTCTTCCCTAAAACGAGCGATCTGTTTTTACGTTCTTACACCCCATAGCACATTATTATTTGGAATCTTTGCTTGACTATTCAACCTAGGCATAAGAATGTTTATATCACATTCCATTAGAAGAGGAAATGAAGTAGAAGAGGAATGAGACCACGTGACATCATAATTAACATATACATTACGCACTGAGGATACTGCTGACTGTGTTACAATACAGTGATCTAACCACCGTCTATATTTATATGCGTCGCTAATGAAAGTATACGTGTCCGAGCACAAATCTATGTTACTTACGTCTACACAGCACCAACTTTCCTCATTACAATAGTTTTTTTTTATTTGATAAAGTAACGAAACGTCGTAACTGCAACGTCTGCCCATAACAGATGCTGTGTTACTCAGAATATTTCTGTGTAGCACCACACTGCGCCCGTCACCTTGCGACATTAGTTCTTAAGTCTCATATGCCCAGTGATTACACTAGCCCTCAGTGCCCTTCAGACCGAAACACAGTAATGTTTGCACACTACTGCTTCAGGGCAGAATAACTGGCCCTGGAGTGGTACCTACCTAGACGTATTCTATTAGTTCATTGAAAAATAGTTCACCCAAATGTGCGTTAAAATCGCCGATCATATAGACAATTTCTACATTATATTCATCAATAAGTTCATTTACCGCACATCACAATAAAAGGATCATCGTTTGTCACTATTATAATATATATTGCGGTAAAAATCAAGTCTGCAAAGCTATTATTTCCGATGTCCGACATATCTATCTTATGCTATACACGAAGCGTTTCACATTTTCACAGTTAACAATTATTAATCGGCCCTAACAATCCATTAATTATTTACTATATTAGTAACTCTGTCCACAGTTTACTCTCTTCGTTTGTTTGTACCTAAGGTGTAAAAACTTTCTGAATATAATTCCTTTAGGCCGCAAGTTTTTATATCCACAAATAAAGGTAATTTAACTTCACTTACGAAAAAACCTGTAGGCTTTATATATGTAGTTAGTTTCCATTTTAAGGTTAACTGTTACAAGAAAAACAGTTTCCTGTACTTTAGATTCAATGTTGTTAATTATATCCGATTCTTCGGTATCCTTGTCCATGTTCGCAATAAACAAAGGAATTTTCCGTTCTGCGGCCTTAAATTTCAAATCCACTTAATTTACCGCAGTGCCTATCTGACCCCTATATCTATAAGGCAACTTCTTTTTAGGACGAGCTACCGTTTGCCAATCATTTTCCACTTTATTGGAAATAACAGGATTTATTTGCCGCGCATAAATATCCGTTGGCAGTGTTTGTTTGCTTGCCCTCACGCTCCCACTTAGTGCGCTGGAAGTTATTACTTCGGGCACGCATGACGTCACGGTAGGCTGAGAAATACCCGGCGGCAAATCTACGTCAACGCTCTGAGTCACGGGCACCTCGTTGGATGTCACCGCTGCCGACGAATCTAGTTTCATTTTGGAGGTTTGCCTGGCCGACATTAAAATTGTTCGATACTGACCGTTAACGATTTCATTTTCGATAATAGATGAGGATATGGCATCTTTTCCGCATTTTCAACCTCATTTTGTGTTGAAATTCTGTACAGTGTAGGTGTACGTAAGCCCTGTACACAGCCCTATAGGTCCATTATCCACGCTCCAAGCTCCCCGTCTTTCATTAACATTACACAGGCGCGGTGGAACAATATTTTTCGTCATTTGTATATCTTTCTTCACATCCTCAAGTTAATTCAGCGTTACGAAAATGTATATATATTATTTTTTGTATAATGTGCTGAACATAATTGTACTTAAAACACCAATTTACGACCCCATCAGGAAACGAGACGTGACGAGTTGCGCATCACAGTCGCCGCCATTTTCGTACGAAATTAAAGAAGCGCAAATGGACTTTAATCACAAATCAATTTAATTCAAAAATAATTATAAATTATTACATAGTGTCTTAGTTGAAAACTGATTCTGGATAATTCCTTATTAATTCAAAGCATAACAGTAATACTTGAACTCACGTGGCATTAGCAAGGGCACCGATATGTAATGAGACTGGCCGCTTTAAAATAAAATAAAAAGAAAAATTTATGAAATTAAAAAATATAGAGATTGGCGCGAGTTAGTTTGAAAATTGTGAAGAAGCAGTGCCTGCGCCTTACACTGTGAAAACCGGCAAGTGTTTAATTTAGTTTTCATATTAGAAATAACTAATTATTGTGCTCTATATATTGTTTGTTTCTGCATTCGTGTGCCGTGATAATTGTTTAGACTGCAATTGGGGTGCTTTTAAGCTTTAAGCGCAATGTTTTATTGTACGGTAATACGTTTTGGACTCTGGTGAATGTTTCTGGATGCTGTGAAGATATCTCATTTCCTATTACATTACATTTCCTAGGACATACAAGAGCTATTGAACAAGTGAGTGAGCATTGCTTATTTTTGTTTTGGTATTGAAGATTCCAGTTACAGTAGACCAAAACCCCCGGACGTTTGATACCATTTCCAAAGTCTAGCAAACGGCCGAGACACATAGTTTTTTATTACATTTAAAGCTATGTAGAGACAACATTTTAAATGCAGAATATGTTTTGAAGATGTAAGTAAAGGAAACCTTTAAAAACCATTACAAAACTCTTACTCCAGAAGTGGGACTTCTGTATGTATCGTACTCCTATGTCGGACACAGGCTTTTTCTCATTTTTGCGAGGGTTTCGGAGCCGGAAAAAAGTTCGTCACGCTGCTCCAGTGCTGGCCGACTTCACTTTGTCGAAATTTTTATATGTCTAAGTTTCCTCATGATTTTCCTTTACTGCTGATAATGTGATAAATCAGCATTTAGAAATTGCAGAACAATTTTAATGGTCCCGGCGATCGAACCTAAGTCACTCACGTAGTGTCAAATATAAAGCTGTCGCCCGTATTAATATTGACTGTAAGATTTTTAGTATGAGTGACGTATATAATTATAATTATTTTTACATCGTCATTGTTATAATGGATTGTTAAGAATGTAATGCTTCAGCAAGATGGAGGAGTTAGCAAGGCGAATGTGCACTAATGCGTGCTAAGACGTACGTGTTAATCGTGCCAATGATGCTGAGTTCAATAAATTAGCCGATTGGCAGATTGTTATAAACAGTTGCGATTGGTCTTGCGTTTCTGTTTATTGCTAAAATTACTGCTCACTACGAATAAATGTGGCGAGATATTTTTTATAAGTTATGATAAATTCCTATTAGCATAATTAAAATAAATTTAATCAGCCATACATATATATTAGGTCTAGTGGACAAAATTTGTCTTTTCTTAACTTAAAATGTTTTGATGAAATCGACACGTTGATGAGACGAATTGGCAATTGCAATAGCAGACGCTTAGACGTTGCTGCTCCTCACCTGGTCTGGATAATCAAGGTTACGACGTCATTCCGGCATGCACAAGTTATATTCAGTGGCAGTCTGTAACGCCGCCAACACACGCCCAAGGCCTATACGCCATATAAAACATCATATAAACATCAGCCATTGCAAGCAGAAAAAAAATCTGTATCCGTCAATCAAATAATCAATAAACGTATTTGTGCTCGACAAGTGATTGTTATAAATAAAAAGTAATGGGCGATGGTGCTTGTGGGCTTGGGTGTTCGCGATAAATCTAATAGTACGTGAGGAAAATGAGTACGAACCTCGGCACCTCTACAAAATATTGTAATAAGAAAACTTGAAATATTTAAGTGATATTTCAAGGCTTGCGGGTCGGCAAGCCTTTGGAGTATTGTGGTGCACGGTGTTTCGTTACCCTTTAAAAAAGGTGACATCGTCTGTCGACTCAAACCGCGACTAAAAGGGAACTATGCACTAGTTTTTATTATTATACCAGAAAAGCTACGTTGTGTTGTTCTTAAATAAATCGATATCGATCGTCAATTAGTCTAGGTTTAACCGTACATTTGATATCGATTAGTGTATGAGTCTGTAACTAATGAATTGAGTAACTTCCATATAGAATTATGAAATTAATATATTATTTTTACGGCAATCCGCGTTTTGAAAAGAACATGACTATAACAAAATAAAAATAAAAATATATTCAATATATTTTTACACATATTTTTATTTTTGTTTTGTTGTTGTTTGCGTCATGTTTTTAAGTTAGATTTTTTTTCTTGTTAGTCATTTTATAACAATATAATATAACATTACAGCAGTATAATGAACAATTGCTTGGCAGCGATCACCTCATTCCCTGGAGTTAGTATCCCCATACTGATACATTTTGATAGGAAGACTTTGTGGACTTTTTGGGACTTTATTGTAAAAACGAATACGTTACTAAATGAACAAGTTTCTGATTCTGTGAAATCCAGTAACTGGCATTACCGGCATAACCATACTGATTTAAGTTGTTATGTACATACATAGCGTTCTCATATATATTCATATTTAGAGGACATGCTTTTTTATTTTCTTTAGTTTTTTTTTATGACAACCGTGATTATAAAAGGCCTTCTTCTGTGAAAAATAAAGCATTTAGCAAAATACCATAACATATATAATACCATAAGAATAATAGGTCAAAATCAAAAAAGGATCTAATACTTATTTCATTTTATATGCATCCAATCCTTATTTAATTTTGACAGATTATTCCGCACACAGGTAATTACATGAAGTTTATTAATTCTCCCAAATTCGATCATTGAAGACCGTAAGAAGAATTCGCTTCTTACAAAACATATTTTTTATGATGCCATGCTGAATATTCAGTTCATTTTTATGAATAAAAATGTCTAAGTATTATAGCAAATTATAGCATATAATAATATATTTAAGTATCATAAATTCCTGTTTAAATTCTATTTTTTTATTGGAATCCTTTGAACCGTTTTGGAGCCTATTTGAGATTAAATGTCAAACAGACTGACTTCTGAAAACTGTCATTTATAATTAGGGAACGTATAAATAGTAGTTTTCACTAAACTTTCGCCGCTTATTTTGAAATCACAGACAGACACTTAAATTGTTTTGTTGGTATAAATAGATTTATACCAACAGTGTAGTACCACATACAAATTGTACTGGTTGAAACATCATTTGTTATGGGCAGATGCTCCACTTACCATCAGGTGAGCGTTTTACTCAGTCCCGACAATTCCTTCAATAAAAATAGAAAATATGGAGCTTTATGTACGAGTATTATTATGAAAACATCGCCGTGAAACAGCATATGCCATCTAAATTAGGCATTGAGGAGTTCCTAAATAAGACTAGATCACCTCCGTGCGATCTCTACTATGTTGCAGTAAAGATCGATTCCAACGGAATGTTGTCATATGGACAATTTTAACTTAAGGAGTTTGGTGGTAGGATTCCTAGGCAGGAATCCGTCTAGGTAGGTGCCACCCCAGGGCCAGTTATTCTGTCGTGAAGCAGTAGTGTGCAAGAATTACTGTTTCGGTTTGAAGGGCACTGTGAGCTAGCGTAATCACTGGGCATTTGAGTCTCAGGGTGACGGGCGCAGTGTGGTATCACACAGAAATATTCTGTATGACACAGCATTTGTTGTGGGCGGACGTTGCACTTACCATCATTTGCTCGTTTCGTCACTTTATACAATAAAAAAAATCTAGGCACGGGTATATATGTGAACTTTAACACTTATAAAAGAAACTTTGTCGTCTACAGTGAACTTTTCCATTTGAATAAATTGAGATTGAGGGCGTCATTCATTATCTTGACGGATTTATTTCCAGAAGTGTTCTCTCTTACTGCTTCAACGCAGTTTGTTAAGGCAACAAGGAAGGACATTTCTAAGGGGTTAATCAACTATGGTTAGCATTCATACAATACATTAAATAAATGCACATCTCCGAATCAGAAAATTGTTAATAAATAATTATTAAATTATTTTTCATACCGGTCCAAATTAAAAGTACCATCAAACAATAATCACAAAAAGTAAAAAATATAAAAATGTTATGGTGATTAACAACTACTAACACCTTGAAGTAATAATTGATTTGCAACTAAATTGGAAGTCACACTTTTATAAAAAAATCTGATGATAGTCCGGAAAAGCTTTTTTAAAAGCAAAATCTTTTTCAAAAGAATAAATAGCATAAATTTTTTTTTGTTGCAAATAGGAAAAATTCATAAATCTTACTACTTTTTTAGGTTAATAAATATAAATCAAATGATACTTTTGCATGGGAAGAAAATTCTCTAATACACACATTAATTACTGGCCTCTATATAACTCGATAGAGAAGATCCAATGGTTTGCAAACTGGTATAATTTGATGCATATACTCGTACTAGCGCCACCAAATAAGTGGTTAGAGCTAAATAACGTGAAACAGCGTATGTGTTAAGTGTTAAGAATATTTATCAGTTATTTAAAGCTTCCATTACTTATTAATTCAACTTCTGAAAAGTAATCTAGAAATTGACTTCTGAATGTAATATGCTGTTTTGCGCATAATTTGTTCAGTGAAGAGGCACTTAAAACGTCTGGTATGGAGAGTACGGCATTTAGGAGCGAGAATTCGTATAACGCTTACAAGTTATATAAGTTCTAATTCTTGACGAAATATTAGAAAATACATATGGAATCTTTAACGTAGTTGTAGTTTTATCATTGCCTTTGTATATTTTGCACAAATAACGGCTGAAGATATGTATTTGCTTAATGTAAAGTGCATACATACATAGAGTCACGCCTCTTTCCCATAGGGATAGGCAGAGACCACACCTTTCCACTTGCTACGATCCTGACATACATCTTTAGCCTCCTCTACTTCCATAAAAAAATGTACTAAAGTTGGCATTACTTTTATGAAATACTCGTACGTAATAGAATGGAAACCAGGCATGAACATTAAAAATAAGTTTTATGTTAAAGTAACTGCGAAAAGAAATAACACAAAATATTTTTCTAGATTTCCCACACGAGGTTCAAATGTTTTTATATACTCATTAATCGTGATTTTGCATTTGACGGAAGGCAACTACCTGGCACACCGTTATAATAAGTGGTAAGCCTCGTTTACTAGGAATACTGCGTACAATTTTCTAACTTTTATTTTAGGTATTAACAGTGTGTTTGGTCTTTTTGAATTTTCATACATATAATTCTATATTTTTTAAATTATACATATGTTTTGTGTCTGTTTGTAGTGAATAAATGTTTTTTTCTTTCTTTATTTTTTCCAAACATTACAAGTGTAAGCAATTAATAATAGCAAGTAAAATGCATAATTCCTCTATTTCATCTATTACTAGTTTTACTAGGAAGACAGACCAACAAAAGGGTCGATTAACCCACTTACAGTCTTTATTACTTTAAACAAATTTCTGTCAATGAGGTCCTAGACATATTATTCCCTTGTAACATCACTCAGAAATGTGTTGTAAACAGTATTTTCCTACAAAATTACGTCTGTAAAGTTGTTGAAACTTTACTATTTAAAAGGTTACGTTAATCTACTGAGTTGTTTCAAAAGATACAGGCTAATTCTTAAAAGTCTAGTTTTACAGAAAACGCTTTTATTTGCTATATATATGTTATTTTTTTTTTTATAATTTTTTACACAAAAAAATCTGATCTCTTCGTTCGCTTTTTATAACTTTAATTTAAATATACCAAAATATTGTTATTTGTGGCATTCAGCGTTTTCAAAATGTAACCTTTTTGTCTACTTATTTTGTGTATCTTCTTTAAAGTGTTTATTATTTAGATACTACTGTTAAAATATGGATACAGGTGAACACTGATAAGCCTATAAATGAAAATGTAACTAGTTTGTAAAATTTAGACCATTAGGACTGAAGTGTCAGAGTCATTGGGATTACCAATCTTATCCTATGAGCATTACATCGGGCACGGGCCTGTCGTCTATGTGTTGTTGATATGTATGTTATTTAGAATATAGAGATCCTCGGTTAAAACTGGGTAAAAAAAGCATTTGTTATCAAAGTGATAATTTATAAACCAAAATTTAAGTGACTAATTTTTTTAGTTTAATTACGTAATTAAGATTAAAATAGATAGATGTGTCCAAATTAAAAAAAAACAAGTTGGGCCATAAAAATAAACTTTTTAGTCTATCAGTAGATCTGCATCAATCAGTAGATCTCTGAGAAAATAAATTAATTTGTCGCTTAATTAAGTTAATATTTACCTGTAATTACGGTTAGATATCACACTAGTATTCAATCCATGACCATCAATTATCGACAATTACAAACAACTCCAGAAATAAACTTTCAAAAGAACGCATTTGGCCGAATAAATGAACGCTACTAAAATTGTTACCCATCACCGCTTAATTTGTTACCATGCAAAATATATAATTATTTTAACGATCATATATCTGGGTTTACATCTCGTACGTTTTCATTTTAATGTATTTTAGGGCTACCAACGACTGCGTTCATTTTTAAATATTTAGAAGCGAAGATAACGCTATAATATTTTATATTCAAAGTTGTAAATTCACGCAATGATAATGTATTGATTTATGATAATTAATGTATTATGTATTATGTATTATTACTGTATTATGTTGTATCATATATTATTATCTTTTTGTACGTAAGTATGTATCTTGTGTATTTTATGTAATGGTATTTAAGTAAAGTAAAGTAAAGTTTCAGACCATAAATGTCCCACTGCTGAGCACAGGCCTCCTCTCATTTCTGAGAGGGTTTGGAGCTAGGAAGAATCCGCCACGCTGCTCCAATGCGGGTTGGCGGACTACACATGTCTTAAAATCGATATACCTAGTTTTTGAAGATCACCGAAGGCCCTCCCACTCGAAAATCGTCCTTCACGGCAGAATAACTGGAACTGAGGTGGTACCTCCCTAGACGTATTCCTACATAGGAATCCTAACACCAGTAAATAAAAGGATGTTTTGAAAAGATTTGATTTGCAAACTAGATTTATACGTGATCCAATACTAAATTATATATCTCGGAGAGAGATTTCGCTAAAAGATTATTAATTTATAATTTGGTCACGTTTACAATTTAATTTTAGAAAAAGTGATGAATTAAGTGAAATGAATATTTTAACTAAAGTGTATAACACTGGTGATCGCATTGGTAGGTAAAGTTTTTTTAAATATGCTAGCTTTGGAATACAGTGTGTTATGTACTTTTTCTCAGGGCGTACAACTGGCTATGCGTAAACAATGCTGACGTGTCAATTAGTGCCTGACTTTGGTATTATCAAATTAACTGGACGTGTTAAAATTTTGTTGAACACTTGTAAACAACTCATAGTAGCCACGAAAGGTCTAAAACGAATGAATTATCTAGTGAACTAACATTTACACAAAATATTATAATCACGCCATCTTTATTTACACGCTGTAAGTACACTTAAATTTAATAGAGTTTGCCAGTAACAGTTAATACGTGTTTTACGAAAAAAGTAGTAGTATTAAAAGACTTCCAAAATTTTTCCAATTGTAGCGGATAGTTACTAGGTAATCTCGTTATTCTGGGTCTGAGCTGCATGCGCTAACTGCTAACGAGTATCTGCCGCTAACTGAGTTCGAACAGAGCACATTCATTATGCATCCAATTCTAAATGTAACTTCTGGGACGTTATTACCATTATTAATAGACGGTGAGAGCAACAAAATGCTCAGCGGTGTGTACGAATATAAAAAAAATAGAAACACTATTCAGGATGTAATATAAATATAGTTATGTAAAGTCTATAAATGTCCCAACGCTGAGCACAGGCCTCCTCTCATTTCTGATAGGGTTTTGGAGCCGAGAAGAATCTGCCACGCTGCACCGTTGCGGGTTGGCAGATTTCACATGTCCTTGAAATGTTTTTTATTTTTCATACATGCTGATTTCCTCACGATGTTTTCCTTCACCGCGCCGTGGTAGCACAGGGGCTAGACGCTCGCTATAAATTTCATAGTAAGGAGTGACCAAGGTTCGATTACCGTTTCGTTCGTTCGTTCGTGCCGGCACCACTAAAATTGTTAATTGCAATTTAAGTGCTGATTTACCATGTCCAGATTTATAAGATACTCAAGTTAAGGCCTAGTCATAGTAAAACTGCTTTTTTGCTATCTCTTCAAAATGTTCACCTGTTATAAATTTCATCTCATCCCGTGGGTCGTAAAAGTCGACAGAGGGAAAAATAAAACCAGAAGATCATCTTCCTGAAACATCAGAATTAATAAACTGCGGTTGCCAACCCGCCTGCCAAGCTTGGCAACTACGGCAAAATCCCTCAAAAATGAGAGCTATTAACTTTTGTGGCAATCTAGGATGATGATGATGATGATAGCACAGGTCACATAAGCATCTATCCATTCGCGTACAACCCAATAGATGTCGGGCAGTGTAGAATAGCACGTACCTCTTTCCTTCTGAGGTGTCGTATGAGATGACTAAGGTATTGTACGGACGGCCTTTATAGAAGTACGTGCAGAATAACACCATAATATGCAATGTTGTTACCATACTGCTCGTGGGAATGCAACGGAGAGTCAGAATTATTTTTAGCTCGTACGAAAACGGCGGCGTCGTTTTTCGCCACCCGTCACCTGAAGCTCCCTGCGGGGACGAAAAGTGGGCTACATGTATAGCCCCTGCCTACCCCTTATATGGGAAAAATGTACGTAATGTACCATATGTACGTATGTATGTTTATTTTTGTCTCTTAGCATAGTCTGTTTTGGAATAACAGTGGAGTTCGGCCGGGAGGATGAAAAGGCAAAAAGGTGTGAAATGTAAGATTTGAAATTCTCTGACGGTGAAAACTTCAAAGCACTGTCTTCCGATTATGGATTCACCTATTCATACTCATCATCACTTGGAATATAATAAGGCGGTTCTCGGTTGCATGGGTTGATTATAATACTACTCGTGGCTCAATTATAACAGTAAATGAAATATCTGTTACCTATATTCTATAGATAAATAAAACAATATTCTAGCATTATAAAAGTATTTTTTAAAAAATGTATAGAAAATATTGTAAACACCAACGCTCAAAACTTACACAAAAGAAAACCATACATACGAGTAACTTCGACGTGCAAAATGCCTATTACTACTAAAATAGTGAACTTACCTTAAATATACCTGTATTATCTGAAAACCTTGGGAGTCAATTGAGTTGACTACAAGCGCAAACGTAAAAACGCTACGTGTAAGAGAATACAAACATTTTTTTTTAATTACTTACGGCAATCCGACGTTGGTTATCTTTCTAGGGTAAGGGCGTTATCATCGTAATATTACTGCCTTATAAGTACAAAGCCAAATCAGTATTCCAGATGGCAACACTAACTTATCATGGTAAGTTTACAAATCTTTTTTTACAGTAATACCACTTTTTACAGAATCACTGATAGTGGGATTCCAATGCAAGAACCTATCTCGGTAGGTACCACCGCAATGCCAGTTTTCTGCCGTCAAGCAGTAATGTTCAAACATAACTGTTTTTTGGTGTAAATGGTACTGTTTTCTAGCGTAATAACAGCATATGCGACTTAAGAACTGATGTCTCATGGTGACGAGCATAGTGTGATGCCACACAGAAATGTTCTGGATGATACCGCATTTTTTATGGGCAGACAAACTGACCATCAGATGAACAATTTACTCGTATCGTCACTTTCTTTTATCTAAACTCATCTAAACTAATATTATAAAGAGGAAAGATTTAATTTTTTGTATGTTTGGTTGTAATGATTTAACTCAAGAACTACTGAACCGATTTTAATTATTTTTTCATCTATATACAACTTCATTATCACCGAGTAACATGAGTTGTATTTAATTTTTAAAAAAAAACGAGGATCTTACGAAAATTGCTATGATACAACTCAAGATGCAATCAAAAAATATAATCACTATAATCATGGTATTAGTAATGATAGTAGTAGTAATATTGCCCTCCCGATTGCAGTAACTGACCGAGCCGAGGCCGGCCCCCTTGGGCACCCTCGAGTCTGTTACTCTCGCGAACAGGATGACGGTCCAAGCCGAGGTCCCTCCTCGGGGGCCCTTGCGCCAGTCATCCATAAATAAAGGTTTCGGCTAAGCGCCCTCAGCGCTATGCCACCTTTCAATCCGGCGAAGCTGTAAAAGCCTTCGGGCTAACAGTGACCATCGGTCCTAAAAAAAAAAAGCCATTAAAAAATTTACTGATAAAAGTCATTATTTGGCGTGCGCTGCAAAAACTATTAATGATAAAGAAAATAATATACTAAATTTTCATAGTACTCACATTACTCACAAAAAAGTCCGGTAGGCTATATGTCTAACTGTTATAGTTAAGTCACAATAACCACTTTTTGTTCAAGTTAGTCTATCAAAACACGGGTGGAATCGAAAGATGACGACATCCGTATCATGATATTAACCTTATCCTACAAAATAGTGTCATAGTCAAGGTTGATTATGTACATGTAAAGTCTTCTTTAAATTATTAGAATCGGACCTATTGTTTAGAAGTTACGACAGGTATAAAAATGCTAAAAGTAAGAAAAATGCCGCGGTGTGAGTGAACAGCCCTACGCTCGCCCGCGCTACTCGCGAAAAGAAAAAGATCTATTTACTTACCTGATCTAAATTCTTACCTACTCATATTATTTTATGTAAACTAGAATAAATTGAATAGTGGTGTGTAATTTTAATTATATTTTTTATTTTATTTAAAACGCTCTTTAAAAATATACAGCGGCCGTGGTGTATCTGTATTTCATGGCTTAAGTTTTAAATTTAATTTTGGTAAAATAACGTAATCTTATCTGACCAGCTGCAGAGCCGCCGATGAGAATAGTCGCTACAAAATATGTTAGTGTAAGGAATTGCGGCTGTTCTGTTTGTCTAAAAAAAGTATTAATTTATCTTTCTAATATCTATCTACCCGTGCAGAGCCGGGGCGGATCGCTAGTAAAAAATATAATCGAACGCTGGTTTTGTCATATAAATAGCAAGATGATTAAGAAACCCGAGCCGTTGTTATTCTTTGATTTATTACATACAGAAGCTAAATCCAAACCAGGCGTGAAAGAAAGTGAATTACACTGTCAATCTAAAATAACGGCATGTTTCCAATGTAAACAAAGATGAACAAATAAAATCTATCACATAAGATTTATTGTACGGACAGTTTATGGATCAGTGCTTGTGTCTACTGGGAAGATTGAATTAATTTGAAAAAAGTGTCACGCTTATTTTTATTTGTAAAATGTTTTTTTGTGTTTTTTTAGTTCATATTGTTTAGTTTTATATTTGTTTTAAGTTTATGTTTGTTAGCGTTTTTATTACTTTAATATAAGTCATTGTCCTCTCGAGTCGGGGGCCAAGACTCACTTCGGGGTCGTTGCGCCCAAAGAGCAAGTAATATAATTGATTAGCGATACCCATTCCAGTAATTTTCACATAAAAACAACATGTTTTTCACTTTATATATGCACGGTCTTATTTACACAATATTTCTTGATCACGTTATGTATACATGCACATGTGTCAGAAAAATTATATATCTTCACGCAATTTTAAAAATAAAGGATTCGTTTTCTAAAAATAGAAGTGTCATTTTCATCTTCTTGTTTTAGTCTAATGGGTACATGGTTACATGTGTGCATGTGGTTTTATATGTCACTTTGAATAAAATACACCTATGGTAACATCCGAGTAGACGTGTGCAAACGTTACTATGTTTCTGTATGAAGGGAAGTGTATTCGCCGTGTGGTGGCGGCTCGTTTAAAGAATACTACCACTCCATCTCATCCAATGGATCTCGTAAAAGGCGAGTAAGGAATTAAACTGCACTGTGCACCCAACAGCGCATGGTGGCGATGGGCTCACCACCTATCACACCAAGTGCATTATATTGTGTTGGTGAAACGTGGATTGTGGCAGTCATCTGTTTTTGCAGTGAGTGCCCAGTCTCTGACTTTGACTTTGACTTGACCTCTCGTCACTCACTTCCATAAAAACTCTAATATAACTGTCACGAGAATAGAATAGAATATTTTTTTATTCAACATAGATTATTTACATAAAACTTATTGAAAGTAATTTTTTTTAACTACACTGGTTCGCAAAAAGTGCCTCTGTCCTGGGAAAAACCAGTAAGAAACCCAGCGGGATTCTTTCAGTCATTTTTAAAATAATGTACAATAACAGCAGTATTATAAAGATGTAGAAATAGCTTGGCGGCGATCTTCTCCTTCCCAGGAGTTATCTACATCTATATATTCTTTAATATTATAATAACCCTTTTTTATGAAGTCTTTCTTTAATATAAAATTTTAACTTTTTGATTGAAAGACTTTGTGCACTTTCTGGGATTATGTTGTAAAAACGTTTACATTGCCCCATAGAAGAGTTACTGACCCTGTGAAGTCGAGTAACTGACATTATTAATTTATGCTTGTTTCTGGTATTTTCATTATGAGCATCACTTTTTTAGTAAACTGATTTATGTTCTTGTGTACATACAAAACGTTTTCAAATATATGTTGAGAGGCCAAGAGACACTTTAGAGCAGAAACGCAGAAAGTTTTCTCTATATTAACGTAGAACGAAGAAACCTTACTAGTTTAAGTTTATTTCGCAAGACAAACTTAGTTAGCCGCGAACAAAGAAACGCTTCATCTTAATCCAAGTTTGTAACAACTAGACTGAATTGAGTGGTCATTAAAAATTTAAATGTTGCGAATTGTTTTTGTTTTAAGTAACGTTACTTGTAGTAAGGGTATTAATATAGATCTTATCGATCTTTAAATAAAGGCTGCTCCTTATTCCCTAGGGTTAATTGCATAGTCACAGAGCTATACTATTTTTCCCACACCCGGTGCAACTCCATACAACTGTTTGTTCCGTGCGGGAATTGAATCCTCGACCGTCAGCATAGCGCGGACGTCAATCTCTATTCCACTGCGCCAATCTGTGTAAACTTTGTATTCTATACCGGTTCTTTTATCCTAATTGTTCTTTAAGATATTTTCATATCTGAGATTTCTTGGATAATACTGGAGCTCAGCAGCCAGGCGCTCACTTTAAGTTTCATAGTACGCGACAGACCTGAGTTCGATTTCCTATGCCGACACCTCTAGAATTGTTCTGTCATTGCTAATATAATAAGAATGTGGGTGAGAAAGTTCTGCAGTAATATTTAGGAAGTTTTAAGTTTTATTGAATCGTACCTGACCAAACGAACTACATTAAATGCAATGTGTTACTATCGTTTCTGTAGTTGACAGAAATTATGGGAGTTTTACTTTATACTTTTTTTAAATGTAATTGAAAAGACTTTACTCCTTTTTTCCTTTGTTTTATTGAGAAAAGTATGGCCTTTTAATAACGTCTTTTTTATTACTAGCTACTGTTTAACGTGCTTTCTTCGTATGTCTTTCCGGTTCAAATGTTGTAAGACAATTTTTTGTGATGTGTGACAAAGCTTTTGTGAGGCTCACAGATAATACTCGTAATTCATCATCATCATATCAGCCTATCACTAGTCCACTGTTGAACATAGGCCTTGCCCATACATTGCCAGAAAAGTCGTAGTTCTCATTTTAGGAGATTGCGCCATAGTTGCCATGCTTGGCAGCATGGTTGGCAACCGCAGTTTATTTATTCAGATGTTCCAGGAAGATGCTGCTGCCCGTATTCTGGTTTTCATTTTCCCATTTATCGACTTCTACGACACCCACGGGATGAGATGGGGTGGTTGATTCTTTTAAGCTGCTACCACACGGACACAAATAAAAAATATGATTATTTATATGTAAGGCTTATTGTGATATATTAGTTTTTAGTGATATATTACTTTTATGTAGGGTGTCAATAGGGTGAAGATATGCATTACACGCCGCACAACAGATTCAGCCTATCACAAGTCCCCTGCTGAACATAGGCCTCCCCCCCCCCCCCACAAGAAATGCTGTGTCACCCAGAGTATGTCTGTGTGACACTACACTGCGCCCGTCACCCTGCGACATCAGTTCTTAAGTCTCAAGTGCCCAGTGATTACGCTAGCTCACAGTGCACTTCAAACCGAAACACAGTAATGCTTGCACACTACTGCTTCACGGCAGAATAACTGGCCCTGGAGTGGAACCTACCTAGACGGATTCCTGCATAGGAATCCTACCACCAGTAAAAAAGTTATTCAGTTGTTCCAGGAATATGCTGCTGCCCATCTCCTAGTTTTAATTTCCCTTTTACGACATTTGTACATTAGAATTTGTCAATCTGTACATTAGAAGTGTTTTCAAATGAATACGTAAAACAAATCGGTCGTATAATTTAACGGTTGTAGTAAAACACGAACAGCGAAAGCAGTTTTGAGTAACGATATTCGAAATGAGGTACACAATTATTCTATATAAAGAAACCTAATATGCTACTACGCGTGCTACACATAACACAAAATAAAATAAGACTCCACACACACTACGCACAGTGAAAGGTTCCGCAGTGGAAAATAACGTTAAATTTGAATTTCTCATAGATACTGAAAACATAGTTGTTTCAGCGGTCGCTCGGCTCAAAAAACAGCATGTAGCCGGAGGAATAATTTTTTTAAACGATGTCCACACTGTGATATCTTTTGGTCGTAGTGGTATACATAGATTATTGCAGATAATAGAATCAGAATGTCACGAAATATGTCCTCCTGCCCGACTTTCGACCATGGCGGCACCTACTGAATACTGTCGGCAGTTATCAACTGCGCAGGAGATATTACAGTACCACAAGTGTACGCGCAAACACAGGGGCTCCAACACGTCCCAACCTACCCGTGCCCAGTGTAACGCTGATGCGATAAGATAGGAGGTTGTCTAGGATGCAGCGTCAGAGACACAAAGACAATCACAACACAACCAGACCCGAAAACCATCAAATTTTGGTTTTTGCACAAATGTCGTTTCCGGCTGGGATTAGAACCCAGGACCCGCGGCGTGGTAGTCTGGTACTCTAACCACTAGGTCACGCGGTCGTCATATAAGTTACACGAGATATATTATAGTGCCGTTAGTACTGGTACAAATACCGGCATTTACTCGTTTTCCTTTTCCATATCCGAAGTAATGCTTATGCGATAGATGAGTACCATGAAGTTTCAAAGGCAGGAGGCTCACACTCCGCAATCCAGATCGGAAAATCATTTCGTGTGTTTCGTAAATGTTGCCTTTGGGATTCGAAGATAGGACTCTGCAGATAGATACAGTACAGTAACAGCCTATAAACGTCCCACCGCTGAGCACAGGCCTCCTTTAATTTCTGAGTGGGTTTGGGAGCCGGGAAAAGTCCGCCACGCTGCTCCAATGCGAGTAGAAGGACTTCACACATTTTATCCTTCAGACATGCAGGCTTCCTCACGATGAATTCCTTCACCACTGAGCACATGTTAAAACAGCACTAAAATTGCAGAACACTTTTAGTGGTTGGAGCCGGTACCGGTACCGGACGCCGGGTCACACGCGTACTATGAAATTTTAAGGCGAGAACTAAGAAATTTTAAGCGATTACATTTTAAGGGACATACGCCGACTCCTAAATACGGTCGGTGCTGCTAAATACATTTGTGACGTCACAAATACACCAGATTTGCGTTATACGTAACATAATTAAAAGTAATGTTTGCACATAATGGTCCAAAACTAAAAGCCTCATTTAACTACTGTCGTAGACAATTTACCGGCAAATGTAACTGCCTTAAGCTTAATTAAGGTAATTTATTAGATTAATAACAATGTTAGATGTGTACGTACCTATTTCGTGTCCTTTATGATTGCTACAGTTAATATGGTAACAGAATTCGAAAACCTATTGAGACATAAAACAACACGTCTTTATTTATGTATTTATTCATATCAATAGTGAACTTATTGTCCGTGTTCAAGAACGTACCTACTTAGGCCTGAATAAATATTATATATTTTTAGATAAGCAACAATTTCATTATTTTAATCAACCACACGACCCCAAAGCTTGTAAAAACGTAGACATTAAAATGATAGTTTACTAGAATAGAATAATTTTATTTAAAGTCATTTTTTGTTTTCTTTTTTTAACTACACTGTTTCGCAAAAATGCCTCTGAAGCATTTACTACCGCGCTATATTAGTGAACATACATTGTACATGCTATCAGTGTATCAGTTTTTGAAGAGTAACTTCTTTGGGCGCGATGAGAGTAACATTTCAAGGACCTTTCAAAATTCATGTTTTTGATGCGAAAAACAGGTACTTGCTCAAAGGGACAAAAAGAGAGAACTAGGACATATAAAATTCGTTTTGTTTATAATAAAAATTTAGTGATTAATTAACAATTGTTTTAAGCCGCCCCCTTTAATTTCATAGTAAGCAAGTAACCTGGGTTCAATCCCCGTTGCCAGCACCTCTTAAATTGTTTTACAATTTTAAGTGCTGATTTACCACGCGCTTAGCGGTGAAGGAAAACATCGTGAGGAAACCTGCATGTCCGAGGAATAGAAATATTTCGAGGACATGTGAAGTCCGCCAACCCACATTGGAGTAGCGTGGGGGATTTTTCCTAGCTCCAAAAACCCTCTCAGAAATGAGAGGAGGCCTGTGCTCAGCAGTGGGACATATAAAGGCTGAAACTTTACTTTACTTTTTAACAATTGTTTATATCTTGAGCAGTTACTTTATAGTGAGAAATATTTTTGTTAATTTATATTCATTTATTTTATTATAATAACATTTCTACTAAGTATAAGAAGTTAAACTTCTGTCACGTTTACTAATCTGTACGCGCTTTTGTTCAGTAAATAATGAGATAAAATATAGTAGAGTAAAATTAGTACTCTGCTTCACCTAATTTGTAAAAAGCAGAATCGACTGCTTGAATAGAAGCGCCGGAAATCGCTAGAAAATTGGTGTTGAATTCAGCAATTCTCATTCAGTAGCATTCTACCATTGAGAGTTTATTTATTAATTGAAAAATGTATGTGAGCCACGGTATATAAAATATAAGGGAGCAAATTTTGTATTTTCATTTCGTTTTAAAAATACAACAGAAACTGTTTTCAAGAGCAGCTCGTTAATCACTAGGAAACTTGTGATGACTTCAGAATTTCGACTAGTAGTGCATCATAATGAAAAGAGCATAAACGAATAGTACTTTATTAACATAATATTAAGAATACTTTTATGATTTTGATTTCGTTATATATATATATATATATATTTATTGACTGAATTGTTATTGCACATTTTTTACTTATTAGGTGTGGCTGGGTCATCCACGTAGAAGCTAAGAGGAACCCACATGATCGGCCTGTGATATTTTGCTGGCCCGGAATAGTCGTTCTGAGTAGGCTTCTTCTCCTTCCTAGTCCAATTTTGTTGCGAACAGGAGGGCTGGTGGGGGAGTGGTGTCGGTGTGTCGGCACCACTCACCCTGCCTTCAGCAGCCGAAGCCGCGGGGCTTGAGGAGCTTAGGTATTGCGATTTTCCTCTCTTCGTATCCTCCATGACTTTGGTGGGGCCGCACCGGCATACATTCTGCGGCAGTAATGGGGCTGCGAAGTAAGAGGAGTAACGGTATTACGTTGCACCACTACCCTACCCTCCGCGGTCGAAGTGTAGTCGGCGGAGTCACGGACCTGATCCGATGCTGGGACTGGCAGTAAAAGGTAATAAGGTGCCTCAGTGTTTCCGCGTACACTTGTCTCTTGACAAATGTACGTGGGCTTGACGCTTCCGACAGTATTCAGAAGTTGACGCCGTGATCGAAAATCGGTAGAAAAAATCCCTTTTACTGTGTAAAAGTTATTTTTAGTAAACTTTATATTGTACTTTAATTGAATAGTAGACTGATTGCAGCCATTGCGCATTGAAAAACCACACGTTAATTTTGTACGTGTATAAACACATTGTAAAATTAAACGAGCTTACACATGTGTTGACATAATTTATTACAATTCGTGCTTTTAATTCAAAGTTTAACGTAGCCGTTTTCGTTGAAATTTAGATATTTGGACTTTATGATTCATCGCCTCTTTTAAAAGTTTTATATAAATAAGTCACACTAAAAATAACAAATGTAATTTCAATATTTAATCCAGACAAAATTAAAAAAAAGTTATTTATAGAAATACAATTAAAGTTGTTTTAGCTATTAAGTATAGCAATTCATCATCATCATCATCATCTCAGCCTATCACTAGTCCACTGATGAACATAGACCTCCCTCATAGATTGCCACAAAAGATAGTAGCTCTTATTTTGGGGGGATTTTGCCATAGTTGCCACGCATGGCAGGTGGGTTGGCAACCGCAATTTATTGATTCAGATGTTCCAGGAAGATGCTGCTGCCCATCCCCTGTGGTTTTTATTTTCCCTCTGTCGACTTTTACGAAACCCACGGGATGAGATGGGGTGGTAGATTCTCTTAAGCTGCTACCACAGTATAGTAATTGGTTTTACTTTATTAGCCCAAAAACCAAAAAAAGTTTGGTAGGAGAATTAGACGAGAGGTTTTAAGTGGAACTGCTGCTCATAACAGATGCTTTGTTATCCAAATCATTTTTGTGTGTCACCGCACTGCGCCCGTACCTCTGAGACATCAGTTCTAAAGCACATAGCACTGATAGACCGAAGTACAGAAATGTTTGCACACTGCTGCTGCAGAATATATTATTTTTATTTTAGATTATGAGATATATACTTCATACATTGTATGCACAGCCGATAGGTCTCCGGCAGAGTAGAATAGCACCTACCTTCTTCTTACCGTCGTGTCGTAATAGGCGACTAAGGTATTGTACGGAAATCATTTATTCGTGCAGAACAACATTGCATTATTTAAATGGGCTCCTCTGATTGCGCCATACTCTAAATTAAACAAAGAATATTAATTTTTAGTTTAAGTGTATTTGTTGACGACCGCGTGGCCTAGTGGTCAGAGTACCTGACTTTTAAGCCGGGGTTCCTGGGTTCGAATCCCAGCCAGAGCCAACATTTGCGCTAAAACATAAATTGTTGGTTTTCGGGTCTGGTTGTGTTGTGATTGTCCCCGTGTTTCTGACACTGCATCCTAGCCTACCTCCGATCTTATCGCATCAGCGTTACATCGGGCGCGGGTAGGTTGGGACGAGTGAGTGACTCTGTGTTTGCGCGTACACTGGTGGCACTATAATATCTCCTGCGTTGCGCAGTTGATAACTCTTGACAGTAGTCGGAAGTTGTCACCGTGGTCGAAATCGGCTAGGAGAACATCATCATCATTTGTTTACCGCAACAAATAAATATTACCCGTATCATGGATTTACACGAAGTCCATTTAAAGTGACGGTTATTTTTAGTTAAATAATAAGTCAATCTGTTTATCGCAACGTAACATAAATAAGTACATATTATAATGGACACGAAGTCATGTGTAGCGACGATTGGTATGATATGGTATGATTGATAGATTCACGATGATTGACTCATTGTAACAAATCTCAGGTTAAAAATGCCGTACGACTATATCGATAGAGTATCACTTAATTCTTTGTTAATTATACGGCTTTGATATTTTGAATATATTAAAATATAATGTAATGATACTAACATTTTTCTATGTCTGACCTATACCGGTTGTTATAGGTCGAACCCGGGAGGCCCGAACGTTGTGTACACTGCACTACGTTCGGGAAACTGCATTACATCTTCCCGTTGAGTATACCTCAATGTCTAAAATAGTACACAACCAGTGCGTGTTGCCAATTATAGCATATAGCGAACCGAGGTGGTCCAACACTGCAGGCCGCATGACATAAATACATATTCTCACGCCTTTTTCCCTATAAGGGGTGGCAGAGGCTGTCCATGCTCGGTTTTTACCCTGCGAAATAAAATCCTTAACGATAATATTCGCAGCAGATCTAGAGTAAAACCCGATAGAGAGACGAAACACTTAGGATCTGTAAGCTGAAGTGGCAATGGGCCGGCCATTTAGCTCGTCGAACCGATACCCGTAGGGGAAGAAAGGTTCTGGAATGGACTTCAAACGTAGTGTAGGGCGAGTCGGGAAGAATGCAGGTGGCTCAGAATCGTGTCTTGTGGCAATCTATTGGGAAGTCTTACGTTCAGCAGTAGAAATGTGATGGGCTGAAATGATTATGGTGACGATACACTGAGATTTTTGCACCTTTTATTAGTTACGAGTACTAGCCGTGGTAGCGCAGGGGCTAGGCGCTCGCTTAAAATTTCATTGTATGCGAGTGACCTGGGTTCGATTCCCGGTGCCGGCACCACTAAAATTGTTAATTGCAATTTTAAGTGCTGATTTACCACGTGCTCGGCGGTGAAGGACAACATCGTGAGGAAACCTGCATGTCTGAGAAATAAAAAAAAATATTTCGAAGACATGTGCAGTCCGCCAACCCCCATTGGAGTAGCGTGGCGGATTCTTCCTAGCTCCAAAACCCTCTCAGAAATGAGATGAGGCCTGCGCTCAGTACTGGGACATTTATAGGCTGAAACTTTACTTACTAGCCGATGTCTTAAATCGCTGTTGATTAAGCTGTATAAAGGTAAAAAAATAACAGAGTGACAGAGAAAGTCACTTTCTCATTTATTATATTAGTATGAATTAGTATTTAGTATTTGATCGGTGAATGCTCTGTTATGATCAAATGATTAATTTCAAGCAACAGCTGTGGTGTTACTTAATTGAGCAATCTATTTTCTTTTATCGCACAACATTACACGTGGGCCGTAGTTTTATCGCTTTTTTCGATGATTACTTTTGTAGACTTGATAAAAAAAACTGCTTATAAATCTCACAGTATAAGGATTGAGAATACCAAGCTTTATAAAATTTGGGATTCACTTTTGTTGAAAAATACGTTATCGATTTTTCTTACGCTAATTATGTTTAATAATGAAATCTTTATTTTTCTTTCTTATTATTTGTTTCAATACAAAACTTGGCTAATGTTATAAGCTTATAAAAAAACTACTATATTTATTAATGCATATTTTTCAATATATATAATTACTTTTTCCTTTTATAAAAGATATATAAAAGTTTTTTTTTTGTGAAAAAATGATATATGCTTATGATATATATCTGCGAAACACACTGAATCATATATTTACCTTTGTACAATTTACAGATTTGTAGTAATTTTGACAATATTTTTATTGATCACATTATTAAAAAATAAAATTTAAAGAATTTCAATAGTAAAATAAGACAAAAAGTTGCTTAAGTAGGCTCGTTTTTCATACATACAAACATATAGTCACGCCTTTTTCTCATAAGGGTAGCCAGAGACCACACGCGTAGCCCACTTTTCGCCGATGCGGGAAAAGAGACGTAACGGATGGCGAACCACGTTGCCGCTATTTTGGTACGAGTCAAGAAATTGTTATTTCCCGTCACGTTCTCACAGAAATGTTAAACTGAACGTCACTTTTTTGTTGAGATTTTATACAAAAATACCATCAAATTTTCCGACTTTTCCAGTGCATTTTCCAAAACATTTCTTTCATAGAACAGCCAAATCGATCGAGCCGTTCTGAAGTGATGATCTTCCATACATGCGGCAATTGTTTTTGTTGTATAAAATAAGATAGAAGAAGAAGCATGAGGTAGTGTTTTGTAAAAATCAAACCTCGAAAACAAAAATATTTATGTTATATTTTAGTGATTAGTTGTTCTTTTAAAAAAGTATCAGTTTAAAGTATTCGGTATTTTTTACTTTTGTATTAACTTTTATGACAACATTTATTACTCTTCATTCGGCATTTGCAGGAGCAAAGGAAAAAGCTGTGAAAAACATAGTACCTTTTAAATTTCAAGATATTCCGTCCATAGCACAAAAGTTAGTCTTTAAACATTGCTAATTTAAAATTTAGAAAATTACTACGCCGCCTGGTGGCCTATTCCGGTTGAATTATGGTGTTTAAATTTTATTTTCAAACTCGTTCAAAATCTGAGGCGGACTATACCCAAGAGTGAGATGGATATAGGTTGTTACTATACTATACTATACGTTTTACCTAATATCGAATGGTAACGTCATAAAAGGAAAAAATGTCAAAACGATGGGCGTTGCATGGCGAGGCTACAAATATAGATGTGTCCGGTAGAGTAGTACAGCACCAACCTCTTTTCTAGCAAAGTGTCTTAAAAGACGACTAAGGTTTTGTACGGACAGACTTTATTCGTGCAGAAAAACACCATAATACGCAATGCTGTCACACTATAGGTATTGTTCGTGGGAATGCGGTGGCGAGCAAAATTTTTTTTGGCTCGTACCTACCAAAATGGCGGCGACGAGGTTCGCCACCTGTCACATCGCGTTTCCTACGGGGGCAACGTGAATGTATGTACTATTAACATTTTTATATTGTAAGCTTATGTAAGTATGAAGATATTGTTACTCGTTAAGAGTATATATTATTAATTATTTTTTAATCAAACAGTATTGAAAGAACTACTATACGATATTTTTTTCCTAATCACCAACATTATTAATTAAAAAAACTGTCACCCACAGATAAATCAAAAGATATTTAAACAAATATAAGTCTATTAAAAATATTTTGTTTTCGGCTCTCACATGTAAAACTAATTTTGTATCACAATCATCGTCATCGGGCTGTGATGGTCCACTACTGGACATAGGCCTCTCTCAATAGGCGCCATTTAGCTCGATCTTCGTTTACACCATTTCGGCTTACGCATCCAGTTGCTGCAAGCCGCCTTGCGCAGATCGTCGCTCCCTCTAGTCATGGGAACGCATAAAGATCGACTTCCTGTATCGAATAAAAACAGGTAATTAAATGATTTAATCTTGTGTAAAAGTAGACGCCTACAAACTACTCGGGTTAAATCCTGTCTTTTTTATTGGATAAAGTGATGATACGGGAAAAACGTTGACCTGATGGTGAGTGCAACGTCTGCCCATAATAAATGCTTTGTCACCCAGAAAATTTTGTTTGTGACACCACACTGTGCTCATCACCCTGTGACATAAGTTCTTAAGTTACATATGCCCAGTTATTACGCTAGCTCACAGTGCCTTTCAAACCAAAACACAGTAATGTTTGCACACTACTGCTTCACGGCAGAATAACTGTCCCTGGGGTGGTACCTACCTAGAAGGATTCCTGCATTCTATGCCTTTTATATCACACTAGCTGGCCCGCCATACGTTGTCCTGCCCGTTCCTGTTTGTGACGCGATGAGTTTGATTTCTGAATTACATTCAAGTATGAAACTTTACACGATCATAGCGCCGATACCGAGTCTGATTTTGTAATTTACTTTTTTGGGCTTCGACTTAAATTTTAGAATTATATTAATGATGCACTAGTGGTTAACGATTCTCTGCAATTATATGAACGACCATACATTGGATAACCATCATTATAGTCAGTATTATGCAAGTATTTGGTTTCTATGCCACGGGTCGCGGGTTCGATTACTGAACGGAATAAATATTTGTGTATTATATCTATAAACATACAAACTTTGTATAAGGCATCATTCTTCAAAAAATAAAAGAAAGTGTTAGTTTTTTTTTAATATTTTATAAAATATTGTATTTGTCTTAAATATATTATCGTCAAATTAAGGTGCGATTAACACGATGGTATGCGTACATTTTAAACAATTCTGAAGATAAATTATTCAGCTCTCTGTTACTATTATATTCTTACGATTGATTAGTGGATTAGTTCACTTGAAGCTAAGGATAATCACATACTTTTATGGTAAAATATTTGAAGTGGTGGTAGTAGGATTCCAATGCAGGAATCCGTCTAGGTAGGTACCACCCCAGGGCCAAACACTGTTATGAATCATAGCTCGAGCAACTATGATTTATATTAATGAATTAATATTAAATAATATTAAATAATGAAAACTCAATGGCCTGGCAGACGTTGTCCTGCCCATTCCGGTAAGTTACGCGATGAGTATTGTTTCTGAATTACATTTAAGTATGAAACTTAACAGCCATACAATCACAGCGCCACCTACTGGGTCGGATTTTGTACTTATCTTTTTTGAGTTTCAACTTAAATTTTAGACTCATAGTAACGATGCGCTAGTGGTTAACGATTCTCTGCAGTTATATCAACGACGATACATTCGATAACCATCTTTGCCAGTAGTAGTCTCCGCCATCAAACTTTGCTCGAAACACTTGATGTCGACCATGCACTGTGATAACGAAGACTTGTTCGTCTCGAAACTTTATTTCATAAAGAAGCTCACTCTAGAATGCACATACAAAAGTCACATAGGCTAAGATGTTCCGTCTACACTATCTAGTAACCCACATAACATATTATGTTGCACGCTGTATTTCAACAACGAGGATAACAAATTCCCGTTTAGTTAAAAGGTGTAGTATAATAAAAAAAAGGTACAATGTTGATGAAATTTTCATATTTGATAATTCATAATCATCAGGGAATAATGAGAAATAGTAAGTGAAATGGGGAATTGTACGGACCGCCGCAAGAATTCAAGCTCTTAATATCTATTTTAATTAATTAGGACATTGTAATAAAAAATATTATAATATATTTAGGCAAAATGCGTCGAAACAATGTTGTCATCAATATCTAAACGTCACACTTTGTAGTCAGGTTGGCGATTCCAGTACCCGAAACCTCGCAGCTTATGTGCTCAAGCTATCACTGTCATCGGTCTGGACAATTTAATTTTGCACAATGATTTTATGTATGAATTTGCAAGGTGATATAATATAAATATATCTATTGATATTTGTAACTATTCCAAAGAAAATATTTAATAAGATTTGCTGACTGATATCGGTTTTGCCGATAATCTCATGAGCATAGGAGCGCCACCGACAAAATAGTCCATTAATATAAAAGCCTTCTTTGTACTTTTACTTACCGAGGCGTGTCAAATATATATATATATATATATATATATATAAGGTACTCAGTGTTATTCCTTAGCATTTGGTTTCTTTTACTTACCGTTTTATTAAAATGAGAGTATATTGTTTGGTATTATTACTTCCATTAAACTAATATTTAAAATTGCGATAATATACATTTGAATAATAGTAACAACCTATACTAATATTATAAATGCGAAAGTAACACCCTCTGGCCCGCTGTCTGTTTGTTACTTCTTTACGGACGGACGGAGATGACCATGGTATTCTTTTTATCCCGGAGGATCAAATAGGGAACTATTTGGATATAACTGTGGCGGTGTGAATTAGAACTTTGAACTGCCACCCTGTGTGGCACTGCATTTCGTTCGTCACCCTGAGGCATCTTATACTATAAGATGACAGCGCTGGTGATGCCGTATACACCGGCCGTGCTCATATTTCTCGGGAATACGTGGACGAGTACCGGAACAAACTTGTGTCTGAAGTCGAGATTTTGTTAGACAAAATCTCGGATTGGGGCCAACTAAATTTAGTCCAGTTCAATCCTAAGAAGACACAGGTTTACCACTAAAAAGAATCATTTTGAGAGCACTCCCCTCGTTGCCTCAGCCAGTATCAGTATTCTTGGCGTCGACATATCGAGTGACGTTCAGTTTCGCGGTCACCTGGAAGGGAAAGCCAAATTGGCTTCTGAAAAGCTTGGCGTGCTCAGTAGAGCGCGACAGTACTTCATGCCGGCCCCACACTTGCAACTTTATAAGGCGCAGGTTCGGCCGCACATGGAGTACTGTTCTCATCTTTGGGCGGGGGCGCCCCAGTGTCAGCTACTTCCATTTGACCGCATTCAACGAAGAGCGGCTCGAATCGTCGACGACCATGTTCTATCTGATCGGCTTGATCCCCTGGCTTTGCGAAGAGATGTTGCATCCCTTTGCATTTTTTATAGGATCTACCATGGGGAGTGTTCCGAGGAATTGTTCGGATTAATTCCAGCCGCTGATTTTCACCATCGCTCATTGCGGCACAGCGTAAAATTACATCGTCACCACCTTGATGGTTGGCATTCCAGCACCGTGCGTTTTTCGCGCAATTTTTTGCCACGCACAAGCACTTTATGGAATCTGCTGCCGCCAGCGGTTTCTCCGGACAGATATGACGTAGGTACTTTCAAGAAAAGAGCCTATTCCTTTCTCAAAGGCCGGCAACGCATCTGCTATTCCTCTGGTATTGTAGATGTTCATGGGTGGCGGTGATCACATACCAACAGGTGAGCCGCTTGCTCGTTTGCCCCCTATTCCATAAAAAAAAATAAGACAGCAAATCCTGTATACATACGGAAATACTTATTTTGAAAACTGGCCAGAAATGTTTGAACTGATGATGAATGTTTTGAACAAGGATCTTTTGCGTCATCTGAAACAACAAAAGACATTGATTTTTTTTATTTAAAAAAAAGAAGTAGACACATCAGGAAGACAGTGTTGCGGTTATTGCGCTGCATCGCTGCGGTTACGCGCCGACTGAGATTTTTAAACTTCTGCAAAATTTGGACATAACGCTGGGTTATATATTGTACTATGAAACGATCAAGTAAAGATTCAACATTTTAAGACCGTTAATAGGAGCCGGGAAGAGCCCGCCATGCTGATCTATTGCGGATTGGTGGACTTCACAGGTCGTCAAATTTTGTGGCAAAGTGGAAAATGACGGCCTATGGTAAATCAGCACTTCAAATTCCATTTACCAATTTCAGAGAGAATTTTCAGAGATTGGCTCTTGTCACTCGGGTAGCAAAACGTTCACCTGATGGTAAGTGAAACGTCTGCCCATAACAAATGCTATGTCACCCAGAACATTTCTGCGTGGCACAATCTCGTATGCCCAGCGATTAAACTAGCTCACAATGCCCTTCAGACCAAAACACAGTAATGTTTGCACACTACTGCTTCACGGCAGAATAACTGGCCCTGGCGACCTAAAACTAAAAAAGTCTACTGTAATACAGAATGCGAATGAAAGAGAGTTCTTTATTCTTACGTTATTAGGCATTTTAAAATTAATATAGCTTTAATGCACCTTTTAAAAACCCAATTTGCAGTTAATTTTAATAATATGCTCTATTGTATTAGATTTTCAGTGTGCATAAAGCGTAATTTCAGCACACAACTACATAAATGTTTAGTTTTACATATTTCTATATCTTTCACAAAATAAAAATAAACAATCTTGTGTATTCTAAAAATGTTTTATGTGTACGTAGCAACACTTTTGTTTTTTATTTCCTTTCTCCTTTTCTCTTTTGAATTACAATAGGTTTTTGGTCTTTTTTTCGCTACGTTCTTTTCGTGTCATCAATTGAATGTTGTTTGCATAACGTGTAATAGTTTTTAGCGAACTACTTCAAACGTACTTTCTTTAATATTTTAACAACTCACCTAGTTAGACTCAACTTAATTAGTTTATTATTAACATTTCGCGTTTATCTACAATATATTGCATATGTCGAGATGTTTTCTTAATTACTATATCATGTCAAATAATCTTAATTATTATTGGCATAATTATAATTTATCTGGTACTTTTACTGTCTAGTGTACAAGTGTACAGATAAAAATTCTCAAATAGGTTAAAAAAAATAAAAGTAGTATATAATATTCAATCAATTTAACAAACTGTAGTCGTCGTTAAGTAAACGCCGCAAAACGTCACAATCAATCCATAGCAGGTATAAGTAGTAATACTCTCTTACCAACTTCAAAATTACACAAGTTCGTTCTGCGCAATGAAAATAAATTATTCTACATTATGTTTCGAAAGTAAAACGATTTCATTCCATTCTCTGAAGGGAGCCTGGAAAGGTGACCTTCAGTATGAGACATTCAAAAGAGAAGTTAAAAGTTCCCTATTGAAATTAGGATGTTGTACCGGCGAGGGATCCAATTATTAATAAAATTAAATCAAAAACCATGCATACCACTGCAAGGCTTCAAGACATAGTAAGCTCCTTCTGCGTAGATCGGACTAAAATAATAATTAAAAGCTAAAGGTACTCCGGGTTAACTGTGACATCAGGACCTCTGTCACCTCAGTCACCTCGTGACCATGGGTGCTGTAAAGCGCCCGAAACGTCGGGTTATAAATAGTTTAAATTAAACGCGATACAATCCGTAAAAATTAATTTTATTAAAATGTATAATATCAATATTTTTTATCAAAAATCGATAGAACGTTATTAATCCTATTAACATCACGTTACCTGAAAATTAAACAAATAAATATTCATTGAATAAAAATTGACAATTACCCAACTACTGATGACTAGAAAATTATTCTACATTTGTACAAAATCTGAACCAATGCCAACACAATACATCAATATGACATTTTTATTCATTAATTTTGCATGTGGATTATATTCACTTTTTCTGAATGATTTCTTATATTTACGCGAATATTACACATTTAATGAAACTACTTTGACCGTGACCATGGGTGCTGTTAAGTACTTAAAACGACGGGTTATAAATAGTTTAAAAATTAAACGCGATTAAATGCGTAAAAGTAGTTTTATTAAACTTTTTCTGATTTACTGTAATAGATTTCCGCAAAGTAATGCTTGATACTTTTAACTATCTTAAAACAACTACAGATAACTACAATTAAGCAATCCACTAAGATGCTGGTAAAGAAATACATAAAATATATCGTAGTGTATAATATACTACATTAAATATTAATACATTTATCTTAGACCTGGCACAAAATAAGTACAAAATTGCACAGAGTAAAACAAACACATTTTTTTTTAGAGTCGATTAGTTTTTTAACACCCAACTACGATGACCCAACACCATAATAAATGCTGTGTCATCCAAGACATATCTGTGTGGGCGCTATACTGCGACCGACACTCTGAGACATCAGTTCTTTAGTCTCAATGTAATCCAGCTCTCAGTGCCCTTCAGACTGAAACACCGGAATGTTTGTTCACTACTGCTGCAGCAGAATAACTGGCCACGCGGTGGCACTAGGTAGGAAGGATTCTTGCATAAGACTCATACCACTAGTAAAACAACATTTCACAGCATCTGTATATATACGTGCAGTAAATTTTATATTTGCTTGAATTGAGTGAAAATATATTAAATAATGAATGAAAACAGCACACAGTAGAAACTTATTTATTTAGGACTTGAAACTTTTCCAGTTTCTAGTATTTTTATTGCGTTATTTGTTTTTGAAGATAAAAATAATTTAAATGAAACTAATTTACGGATTTTATCGCGTTTAATTAGAATTTAAATGTGTAGTGTCCGCGTAAATATAAGAAATCATTATGATTACAAATAATGTAATATTTAAAATGAAACTTCTAAAGAAAATGAATTTGATCACCGATTTAAAATTCTGTTCCTCAAGTTGTACCACGTTTGAAGAAATTGTATTATGAGGTGGTGTCCTAACCTCGCGACATAAAACAATTTGTAAATTTCCTAAATAGGCCACGACTTTTCTAATATTTGCTAGAGTAGCGAAAATTTTCGTAAACTGAATTTCTTCAAAACATAAAATATTCTCAGTGATATTAAACGTTTCGTTTATATTTTTATTGCAAAATCATAGTTTTGTTTTGAAATTTCCGTTATAGAATAACATTGAAGAACAACACGAACTACACTATGTTATGCATGTTGGGCAAACGAGCAAACGGCTTATTTGATGGTAAGTGTTCACCACCGTCCCTGAGTTATTATAATATTTGTGATAATTATAATACTCAAATATCGTAAATTATCGTGAATGTAAATTATCGTAATTCAATGACCGATAACAAGTGTTTTTCTAGTGTGGACAACAAATTCTATAGATTGTTGATTGCTTCGGGCTGATTTCCGCAACTCCGCGCCTATGCGCGTATTTTGCGTTTTTTTAAAAGAAATAAGCATGCGGCTCATTTCATGGTAAGTGTCCACCGCTGTCAATGAACACAGCAATACCAGAGGAATTACGGGCGTGTTGCCGGCATTTGAGAAAGGGAAGTTTTATCGGTCTGGGAAAATTATACTACTCACCAAATTATGCTAAGCGGCCATGTGACGCTGAACCAAAGCACTAATGTCAATGGCTGAGCCACTGCGGTAACCAAACTGACAATTATGCATTAACTATTCCAATACATGAAGTATTAAATAAATATAAGTAAAATTTCATGTACATATGCTAAAATCGCGTATAACTCCTTAGTGAAAAATACTTAATTTCACTTGAAATGTTACGTTTGCGTGTTCTAACATAATTTACAAGTAATTTGTTAGTTCAAATAATTTGAAGAAATATTTAATAAGCAAAATAGTGAATCATTACAATTATGGTTTCATGGTTTACTACGGCGTAGCTATATTATACATGCATACATGTATTACTGCACATATTTTTAGTAATTTTGTTATCCAATTTCCTTTACTTTTATTAAAACAATGCGAATACTTATTAAACATCTGAAAATATCTTTATTACGAGTATCAACTGCAACATTAGTTAATTCTGTAATTTTTACTGGTAGTAGGATTACTACGCTTAAATTGGGCCAGTTATTCTGGTGTCAAGCAGTGTGCATACATTACTGTGTTTCGGTTTAAAGTGCACTGAGAGCTAGTATAATCACTGGGCATATGAGATTTAAGAACTGATGTCTCAGGGTGACGGGCGCAGTGTGGTGTCACACAGAAATATTCTGGGTGACATTGCATGTCATATTATCCAATAAAAAAGCTTCCATTTTAGGTGAACATTTATCGTATTTTTGACTTCAGTAGTGAGTATAGTGTGGATGGTATCTGATGTACCTAGACAGATGCCTGCATTGGCATTTTATCACCAGTGAAAAAATTATCAAGTGTTATTGTCTCTACGACAGATAGCCGCCAAGCAAACATATGTTTGCTGTTAATATCGTCTGTTAATTCGTCGACCGCGTGGCGTAGTGGTTAGCGTACCTGACTTCTGCGCCACCGGTCCTGGTTTCGATTCCCAGCCGGAGGCAACATTTGTGCAAAATCACAAATTGTTGCTTTTCGGGTCTGGTTGTGTTGTGCATGTGAAATATATGTTTGTAAAACGCACCCACGATACAGGAGAAAATCCTACTGTGGGGCTTCGTTTTTTAAAAAAAAAATAAAAAAAATGTGTTTGTAGGTAAGCTGTCTGTCATAGAGTTCATTAGAGAATACTTCGTTTTGAGGCAGTCGTGTTTTCGACTTTAGACGTATCTACTGCGATATTGATTATGATGTAGTGGTGGAGGGTATCTGGTGGCGGTTCCTGATGGCGGTATTAGTTTGCTTGTGCAGGCTAATGTGGGAGGGCGTGCGGTGCTTTTCAAAACACTGGATAATCACACCCTATTTAATTTTGCATGCTGATTATAATAAATAAATTTTCTTTTCTTGGTTATTTAGATACATTCGACTCTCAATTTTAACTTCCTTATTTCGACTAATATTCATACATACAAGTCAAATAGTTCGATAATATGAATGAACTTTCTCAACACAGTCAAACACTATTCGGTTTCTTGACTAAAATTATGTCAATAAATGAACATAATCAGAAGTAGAATATACTATAAAAGACAGCGAATATAATGAAATAGAACGGCGTCGAATATCTTGTGAATATTGGTGAATGGATCATTAGTTTTATGACCAAGCTTTAAAAGGAGAGGAAAAACCTTCTTTCGAAATACGCATCGTTGGCTACATATTTACTTTGCTCATCCAGTGAACTGATTCATAAAAAAACAGTAGAAATTCAGTCAATAAAACTTCTATAATAACCAGCAATAAAGGAAAAGGGTCAATGAAAATAAATTGTAATAAATCGTTAATTTGACGATAAGTCGAATTTTAAAGTTCTTTGTGGTACCGCACTGCGTTCCTCACCAATTACACAAGCCACAGTGTTCTCTGATCCGCAATAGAGTGATGTTTTCACACCACTGCATACCATCACTTCAAAATAATTGGCGCTGCGGTAATATTTTTTTTATTGAAGAAAGTGTCGAGACCATCAATTGTTCCCCTGATGGTAAATTCAAAGCCAATAAGAAATGCAGTATCACCTAGAACGTTTCTGTGTGGCACCATCCTCCGACCGTCACCACGAAGCATCAGTTCTTAAGTCTCATATGCCCAGTAATACACTAGATGTCAGTGACATTCAAACGGAAACACACTAATGTTTGCACACTACTGCTTCACGGCAGAAAACAGCGGTGGTACCTACAAAGACGAAATCGTACCGGCAGTAAACTTACACGTTTGTAGAGTTTTTTTTGAGTATTTTTGGAATAAACGACAAATGTTTTCTAAAAATTGTGAATAATAAATCTAACATTTTTTTTCATAATGCAAATACTGAAAACTGTCAGCACAGTTGATCTATACAACGTTTTTGAAAACAAAAATCGTATTAATATTTTATGTGTTTTATAATTATTGAGTTCGGCTAGAAGCCACACCTCGCAATTTAATAGGAAGTTCTTCAGTGGGCACTTAGCGAATATATTACGTTTTTTTTAACAAGGATAGCTTAGTAATAGAATAGATACGATAGAATAAATTTTCATTCAACATACATTTTTTTCATAATACTTATTGAAAGTAATTTTTTTTTCTTATTTTTTAAAATACACTGGTTCCCACCAGTAAGAAACCCAGCTGACAAATTTTTTTTTCTTTTGTCCTGTAAAATAATGTACAATTGTGGTATTATGAAGATGAAGAAATAGCTTGGCAGTGATTACCTCATTCCCAGGGGTAAACATCATCCACGTATTCTTTAATATTATAATAACCCTTCTTAAAAAGTCTTTGTTTAATAAAAAAAACTTTTTGATAGAAAGACTTTGTGAATTTTGTTGTAAAACGTATTAATATTGCCCCATAAAAGAGTTACTGACCTTGTGAATTCGAGTAAGCGGCATTTTTAATATGTGCTTGTTACTGGTATTTACATTATGAACATCATTTTTTTTTGTAAACTGTTTTACGATTATACAAAACGTTTTCAAATATATATTGAAAGGCACATGTGAAGATATTAATTTCTTAAAATGTATCTCTTAGAGACACTTTAGAGTCAAGATTATAAATAGCTCTTACGGCCCTCTTTTGCAAAACAAAAATCACTTCTATATCAGTCGCACTTCCCCATAGCAAAATACCTTAAGACATTATGCTATGAAAATAACTAAAATAAACTAATCAAGCAGTTTCAACATTAGTCAAGTTCCCAATTTTTTTTACAGCATAAGCCGCAAAGCTTAGCTATAGAATATATATAACAATATAATTAACTAAAATGTTGTGGGTTAATTCATGCAGTACCTACTTTAAGTTGTAAAAGACTACCACATGACACTGAAAAGATTGACTGAAAAGTTTCTTGCCGGTTATTGTCTGTGAAGGTCTAATGTTAAGAACCGATGTACATTTTTTAGTTCATAAAAGATTGAACAAGACTAAGAAGTTTTGACATTTTAAAGTTATTTATGTTTTTATTCTCAGAGAGCGATGCTTAACACTAGTATATATTTCTTATGTATCGTGTATGTGTTTTAAAGACATAAATTTCTCATGCGCAACACAATCAGACCCGAAATCTAACGATTAGTATTTTTTTTCACAAATGTTGACTCCGGCTAGCGACTATTGCGGATTGCTCCTATATAACTGTACAATATTATGTAAAAACTGTGTAATAGTGTGAATATGTCGTAATAGATTTGACCTTAATATTGTAAATGACCCTTTCAATTTTATTATCTATGACAACGGAAGTGCGACAAGCATGATGAAGTTAGCCTTTAATGATTACACGAACTTACCTAAGTGAAGTTCTATCATAATTATACGAGTTGCTTTGTCCGAAGAGATTTAGTTTACATGTAGTAGACACTAGGTATCGCCATCTGTACTGTGTTTGTGATAATTTTTTTTTGCTGACTAAATCCCTGTCCTGCAAACATTATTTAGTTTAGAGCCTTTGCCTTGTCTGTAGATATTTAGAAACAACGGGAGAAAAATACACAAGGTTTTACTTTTTTTGTGGTACATAATTATTATAAGTTAAGTGACTTTCTCAAAACATGCCCGCATTACGACACCTTTTTTGAATTAATAATGTATATCAATGTTTCATTAGATGTATAATATTCGCGATGATAGTTTCAGCAGCATCCTTACTCTTCATGATACCCTGGATACTGCTTTTAGTGACGCTCTAAACTTTTTTAATGGGGTACATATTAATGCACAGAGCATTTCGGCTCATTTTACAAATATGTATACTGCCGTCCTATATTGTTTAATTTCAGTTTTTGTCCATCCAAAGGTTGCCTGGAAGAGATTGTTTTAGCGATAATGCCGTCCGTTGTACCTTTTGTTTATTTCATTTCTTCCTTTTTGTATTTTTGATTATGGTGTACAATAAAGTGATATTTAATTAAAGTAATGATTTAAATTATGCCCACAGTGTTCATAACAAACCCTCATTCGTTCCCAAAGTTCGCTATACGGAAGTCCGACAAAGGGCGAGCATTATTTCTTCATTGTCGCATTTATAATGGCGTCTGGAGACATGAATGAATTGAAGGGGGAGGGTGTCTCAGACTCTGTCTTGTTACATTACGGATATTTCATATGAATTAATTATTGTCGTGATGTTATATGGAGGATAAATCAATAAAAAGTAAAAATAAAGTAATCGACTATTTGTGACATCGTGGACATGTAATTATTATGTCGTTATCCTTTTTTAAACAACGGCGCACCACTTGTACTGAAGTTTTTTTTATTATTATGCTAACAAATTGTTGTCATCATTGGCACTTATTAGTTAACTTTTAAGACTCAGACCTTTCTTGGAAAGTACCAGTAAAAGCTAGCAAGCATTGCAGTGGAGATTGGTATGTAAAACCTCGGGCAATCGAGCACTTGTTCGCGGGATTTGAGATCACGATTCCTTGAAGGATTTTCCACCATTGAACGGTCGCCGGAGCCTTATTTTTCAACCAGTTGTGCAGTGTGAGCCAAATAAAAATATCCTTCTTGCAGGGTGTAAGGCTCCCAAATTGGATGGCTGGAAATTTGACATTTTTCGGCTCCAAAACCTTCCCAAAAAAGAAAGGACGTAAATAGGAATATACAATTGTAATATGTCTTTCTCTCGGGACTGTTGTTGTCTTCATATAAATGATAAAACTAAGACTTGCGGCACAAATGTTATAATAATCAAATAATCTTTAATAATCAATTGCATTTATAAACGGTATGTCATGAAGAGAGACACCATGATAATTAAAGTATATGAGGCATTCGGATAGTAATATATCACTACTGATAATAAGCACCCCATGTATCTCTTCTTTAATTAATGTACCTATTGTCATTTTTGGATAATAATTTTACCATAGTATGGATTCAATACTCATTTTAATAATTGCTGAAGGAAAATAAAAGGATGCAATGAATTCAAATAGTCGCTTATGAGCAAATGGAATGGGAATAAGGCTTAAAGAGGATTGTCTAGAGGGATGCCACCCACCCCATTAATTGTCTATCATCATTTTTATTTGTCAGTTACTTTTATGGGGGCTCTTCCATATTGGGAGGAATCATCGTAGTCTGTGGAAATGTAGGTTAGGTTTGTAGGTATTTTAAGAATTCGTAGAATTAGATAAAGCCCAAGAAATATTTATATTAATTAATATTTGTGTATTCGAATTAAGCAGTGTTTGTTCTAATAAATAGTTATATAACAAAAACTTATATAAAAATGGCAAATACGTTGTGCATTTTTATCGAAAAACGTTTCAAATTCTATTGATAATATCTATTGCTGTTTATGTATTACATCACATATAAAACAATGACAGCAATGATATCTGTAATACTAATAAGGGATTAGCCACCCAGACTTCATTTGAACCCCTTAAACACACTCAAATAGATTCAGTTGCGTATTGTGTTTCATGTAATACATAAGTATTTGGACACATAAACTCATAATTACATATTTCCTGATTTTCTTAATTGCGTATTTATTTCCTGTAAACCGCCTTTTACAGATTATTTTCTTGAAGGAGGTCCTTTCTCTATGAATTACTTCAGAGGTCGTCACATCTACAGTGGATATGTTAAATCTATTGCCACTTCGGTGTGCAAACTCGGAAGGTCATTGCGATAATCGGTCCTCTAATGCATTTGCTTCTAATGCTCTTTCCATGGCTCTTGAGCTCTTTTTAAGCTTTTGAAGTAGTTGGATTGTGAGTATTCACATTTTGGTATTACAGGAAAGTAATTCTCAAGTGCACAATATGGCATGCAGAAAACTGCATCTTACTTCGTTTTATATTAGTGGAGTGTATTAAGGGATAAAGTTAGAAAGAAAATACATATATTTGTCACGACAACCATTGACATAAAAAGGAAGGCTTGACATAATGCTTTAAAAATGTAAAGTAAATAAAGTCATCACCAATCGGTCCCAACTCAGCATTTGACTGCTGCTCTGCTCTACCGGACACCTATTGGCTATACTATGTGAGGTGTACAAATGGCAATAAAAACAACGCGATTCTAGGTTACAACCAGTCGTGTCGCTATGGTCTAAATCAGCTAGCAAACGGGACAGGCAAGTTTCATCTAATGGTAAGTGCAACGCGTGCCTATAACTGTTGCAGAATTACATAGAATATTCAACAGTTAAGTTCTGCGTTGCACTGCAATACTCTCGTCGCCACGAGACAAACCACACTAGAATCGCCCACGTATCGTAAGTGCGTTTTACAGATATAAATTTCACATAGAATAGAATAGAATATTTTTAATTCAATATAGATCATTTACATAGTACCCATTGAACGTTATTTTTTTAAACAACACTGGTTCGCAAAGAAATTCCTCTGTCCTGGGAAGAACCAGTAAGAAACCCAGCGGGATTATATTTTTTTCAGTCATTTTAAATATACAATTACAGCAGTATTATAAAGATGTAAAAATATTTTGGCAGCGATCACCTCGTCCCCTGGGGTTATTATCATCCAAAAAACGTATACATGACCCCAGATAAGAGTTACTGACTCTGTGAAGTCGAATTACTGGCATTATTTACCTCGTCTTTATTTTGAAAATCAATGATGTATCATCAGCAAATAATACTAGATCATGGTTATTCCCTACTAGGTATGGTTAGTCATTAATGTAAATTAGGAATAGAAATGGGCCGAGAATCGAACCCTGCGGGACTCCTATATATACTGCTGACCCGTAAGAACTGGTACTATTGGTAACTACTTGCTGCGTTATATTGCTCAAATATGAAGTTAGAAGTTTAAGTGCAGACGCGCGTGCATACGCAACACAATCAGATCCGAAAACTAACGATTTATGTTATTGCGTTACAGTTGGCTCTGGCTTACAATTAAAACCGGCGTAGAAGTAAGGTATTCTGAATTGTAGGCCACGCGGCCTTCAAATCGGCACACAAGTAATGCTCGCACATTATTGGACTCTTGCATAAAAGTCCTACGATAAATAGTATACGACCGTGTAGCTCACCAATCTGATCCAATCTGAACAGTTGATCAACGCACAAATAATTGGTTTATGGGTCAAGCTTCTCTGTATATCCAACACTACATAGTACTTTTGTTTCGGACTTGTATCAAAAAAGAGGCATTAAGGATAAGTGTTTGCAAAGGAATGCCATTTTACTTGTAGAAAATGTAAAAAAGTATAAAATATCATGTATATATATATACATACGTGATATTTTATAGTTAAAACTTTTTTTTAATTTTTTACAATTATATATTATAGTGTGAAGAAAGTGAAAAAAAAAAAAACAAAATAAGCGAGCAATAACACCTCTTTATTTATTATGAAAATGTAGACACAATATATACACGATAAAGCAAAAAAAAATTGCTATAAAATTTCGGCTCTTGTTGCAGAAGCAAATGGTGTCTTTTCCGTGTCGACATAACCAAGATTGAAAAAAAAATATTTTGTACAACTACATAAAAAGTTTCTTTGAACTGTGGCTGACAATATATATATATATATATATATATATATATATATATATATATATATATATTATTTTGTTTCGTTTGTATAACGTAAAATACGAGATTGTCATCGTTATTAAAATATAATGGCATTTAACTCTTTTAGAGAGACTAAACACTCTTTGCGGACATGTCCTTTGAGACTTTTAAATAAAACGTTTCAAAATATTTAACTTCCCAAGTTAATTCACACCAGGCTCATTTCTTTCAACGTCAAATATTTCATCCGTTATACTTTTTCTTAAAACTTAATGAAATGTCTTTCAATGTTCACTGAAGACAGTCGTTTAATGAATTCGTACGTAATGAACTGAACATCAAAGAAAATTTGCTACTTTGTCTGCTAAAGGTTATCGATTCAATATTTATTATACCTTTATTGACTATGATATATTATGTTCCCTAATACAAAAGATGAACTCTGGAAATTTCTCAGAACATATAACTGAATAACTAGATTTAATCTGATTTGAAGGATAATTTATACCTTATAATTTTTCTTCTTCTCTAATGAGATCCATAGCATTTTAGATAAAAAACAAATAATTTAAAAATTAAAATCATGTCCCACTTCATCATCATCATCATCACTTCAGCCTATCTTAGTCCTCTGTTGAACATAGGCCTCCCACATAGATTGCTACAAAGCATGGTCCTGAGCCACCTGCATCCATCGACTTCCCGCAAAATCGCGCAGATCGTCGCTCCATGTCGGTACGAGGTTGCCACTCTAGAACCTTTCTTCCCCATCGGTTATCGGTTCTACGGGCTATATGGCCGGCCCATTGCCTCTTCAGCTTGCTAATCCTTAGGGCTATGTCGGTTACTTTAGTTCTGCTGCGGATATCATCGTAATGGATTTTATCACGCAGAGAAACTCCGAGCATAGCTCTTTCCATAGCTCGCTGAGCGACTCTGAGATTCCTCAAGCGTCCCGCAGTGAAGGACCACGTCTCGGTTCCGTATGTCATCACTGGCAACACGCACTGGTTGTAAACTTTGCTTTTGAGACATTGAGGTATACTCGACGAGAAGATGTGACGTAGTTTCCCGAACGCTGCCCAGACGAGTTGGATCCGTCGATTGACCTCTAGGTCGAAGTTGGACCTACATAGTCGAACAATCTGTCCTAGGTATACATATTCGTCAACAACTACGAGCGTAGTGATCCCAACAACAACCGGTATAGGTGTGACATGGACGATGTCTAGCATGACCTTCGTCTTGTCCATGTTCATCTTACTACCTACCCGTTAGGAGACACTATTGAGGTCATTGAGCGTACTGCCAAGCTCCTCCAGCGATTATGCCATTATGACTATGTCGTCGGCAAATCGAAGGTGAGTGATGTATTCGCCATTGATGTTAATGCCGTATCCTTTCCAGTTCAGTAGCTCAAAGACATCTTCTAATGCAGCGGTGAAGAGTTTCGGGGATATTACATCGGCGTGTCTTACACCTTTCTGCAATTGGATCGGTTTCGTACTCTGGTTCTGTACTCAAATAGCCATCGTAGCCTTATTGTACAAACACTGCAGCACTCGATATACCGACAATCAATTCGGCACCGCTGAAGTGACTGTAGCACCGCCCAAGTTTTGACGGAATCAAAGGCTTTTTCATAGTCCACATACGCCAGACATAGCGGGAGATTGTACACTTTGGTCTTTTGTACAATCTGGCGAAGGTTATATATGTGGTCTATGGTACTAAAGCCTTTTCGGAATCCGGCTTGTTCGGGAGGCTGGAAGTCGTCGAGTCTGCTTGCGAGTCGATTCGTAATGACTCTCGAAAACAGCACGTAGACGCGGTTCAGAAGCGATATCGGTCTATAGTTCTTCAAAAGGGCGTTATCGCCCTTCTTGAAGAACAGGACAACCTCGCTTCTGCTCCACGCTTCCAGCGTAGCGCCGCCGTGGATGACAGAGTCAAAGAGCCTCTGAAGGACTTAAAGTACCGGTATTCCACCCGCTTTCAGAAGCTCCGCTGTAATTCCGTCCTCACCGGGCGCTTTGCCATTCTTGAGCTGTTTGAGAGTCATACTAATCTCGCTCAGACTGCCGTCCGGGATATCGTCGGAATAGTGTCGAACTAGTTATGCTCTTGGGTCGTAGCTCACACCAGTGTGTGGCTCCAACGACGATGTGTACAGCTGCCCATAAAATCTCTCGATCTCACTAAAAATCTCTGGCCCAGCGGAAATGACGCTAACGCTCTCGGTCCTCAACTTTGTCCGTTGGCTCTTCCCGGCAGACAGATCCCTGGCAATGACCTTAGAGCCTTGGTTTCACTCTATCGCTTCTTCAATACGTATTGCATTGAAGTTGCGTAGGTCTCGCCGCACACATTGGGAGATCTGTCTGTTTAGTTGCCGATATGCTGACGCGTCAGTTGAGGACTGTAGTTTCATTTCACGCCTGGCCTCCATGAGACTGAGAGTGTAATCGGAGAGCTTCTGGATCTTCTTTTTGCGGCGGGTCTTGCAAAACTTTGCCCCCACCGTCTGGACAGTTTCCACGAGCCTCTCGTTCAAATCGTCCACTGTAACGCAATCATCTAGGCACTGAAAGCGATTATGCAATTCGAGCTGATAGCTCTCGGGTTTATGGATAAGGGCACGTAATGGACGGAGTGTATAGCTTTACGTTCAAGTTCAATGTGACTCTTACCATTCGGTGATCACTGCCGGTTTTCACCCTAGCGATCACAGAGACATCATTGAACAGCTTTCGTTTGGTCGTCATGATGAAGTCGATCTCATTTTTAGTGGAACCGTCCGGGCTCATCCAGGTCCACTTTCTGTGGGGCCGCTTTTGGAAAAAGGAGTTCATCATAAAGAGTCCCACCTTCTCCATAAAGTCGGCCAGCTGTTGGCCCTTTTGGTTCCGGTGCCCTATTCCAAATTGCTCCACTACCAGCTCATCGTCTTTCTTCATGCCCAGGACTGCGTTAAAATCTCCCATAAACACCGTGTAGTGAGTTTTGGAGGAATGTATGGCTTTTGATATATCCTTATAAATTACCTCCACCCCATCAGGGTGTGCCGAGGTAGGTGCGTATACCTATATGACCTTCAGCGAATACCGATTGGTTATTCTGAGTATAAGACACGCAACCCTAGTCGATACACTCCCGACCTTGACAACGTTGTTAATGAGAGACTTGTGGACGATAAACCCGACACCTCCTTGGGACAGATGGTCGCCTTCCCTGTGGTAGAACAAGTTACCGGATTTGAGTATTATTGTGTCCTCCCCTGTCTTCGGACTTCAGATAACCCTATAACATCCCATCGAACTTGTTCACCTCTTCTTCCAACTCCAGGATTCTATCGTCGGTCCTCAGCGTGCGTGCGTTGTGTGCCAGGTCCAGTCATCGTGGGTGGTACCAAGATCTCCTCCTCCGGATCCCCTGCCCCGCTGTTACCATGACTGCTACCGTAGCCAGGACTAGCGGGGCCGCCGGAGACTAGGGGCCGTTCCTTTGTAGCTCTCATTGGTGGGTATTTTGCCATAGTTGCCACGTGTTGCAGGCGGGTTGGCAACCGCAGTTTGTTTGTTTTGATGTTCCAGGAAGACGCTGCTGCCGATCTCCTGGTTTTAAATTTCCCTCTGTGGACTTTTACGACACCCACGGGACGAGTTGGGGTGGTAGATTCTCTTATGCCGCTACCACACGAACTAAATTCCTTCTTATTGTGTTAAAAATTGTAAAAAAAAGTTTTATATTAGACTTGAAATAGGGGCCAAGCGCTGGCCTTAAATTTCAAAGTACGCGAGTGACCCAATGCGGAGTATTCACAGATCACACAGAGCAGCGTAGCGGACTCTTGGCGGTTACAAAATCCTCAGAAATGATAGGAGGCTGTGTTCAGTAGTTGGATATTTATAGGAATGAGTTTCTTTATTGCACACAAAATACAGCAAAAAAAAGAAACTTAATAAAAATTGCTTTCTTAATCTAGCGGCCTGATAAAACATCGTGATAAGTGCGTTGAAATATAAATTATTAAATAACTAAAGAAATGCTTCGTAAGATAAAGTGCCACCCCAATCCCATCCTGTTTATATCGTAAAGGTAGACTAAGGTCGACGCTAAAAACAATCACAAGGTTTACAACAAACGATCAGATACGAGATAACACAAAAAATGCATGTGGCATTATTGGTGGAATATTTTATTTTAATTATAATACTTTTTTATATCGTAATTTATAATATTCTTTCACAATAGTAATATAATTAACACACATAAAACTTAAAAACTACCCCAGCTACAAAATACTATTTTTTCTTCGGCTTCAAAAAGCCCATCTGGAATCTTTTGCGGTTTAAATGTGCTCATTAACGTTGCTGCTTCGCAACATGTAATGTGACATGCATTAAATCTAAAAGGGGTTTTTAGTTTTGGTTTTGGTTTCAAGCGCTTCCAAAAATCTCCACCAAACCTTACATTTATTTAAGTGAAAATTGGTAATAGAACCAATATGCCTTAAAGAGTTCCATATTATAAATATTTTGGGAAGAACGAAGTCGAGAAAGACTTGCAATCTTTAGGTGTGTACAACAGAAACGAAGACGCTTTTACTTCGTGTGGATGAAATCCGTCCGTGTGAACGTCGTTCAATGAAGAAAATGGACAGCAGAATGAGAGAATGTAACTCCTAATTATTTTTTATTGAAGAAAGTGACGAGACAAGCAAATCGTTCGCCTAATGGTAAGTGAAACATCAGCCAACAAATGCTGTGTCACCCAGAACATATCTACGTGGCACCACACTGCGCTCATTACCCTGAGGCATCAGTTCTTAAGTCTCATATGACCAGTAATTACGTTAGCTAAAAGTACCTTTCTGAAACTGAAAGATAGTTGTTCTACCGTAAACCAGTAGTGTTAGCTGACTACAGTCTGTGTACAAACACTATTGCTTTACGGCAGATAACTAACTAAACGGATTCCTGCATTGAAGTCCTACCACCAGTAACTGCTAATTACTAGTGGTAGGATTCCTATACAGGTATCCGTATAGGTAGGTACCACCCCAGGGCCAGTTATTCTGCCGTGAAGCATTACTGTGTTTCGGTCCGAAGGGCACTAATACTCGTAGCTAGTGTAATCACTGGTCATATGAGACTTAAGAACTGATGTCTCAAGGTGACGGGCGCAGTGTGGTGCCACTCTTTGTTCTGGGTGACGCAGCATTTATTATGGGCAAACGTAGCATTTACCATCAGGTGAACGTTTTGCTCGTCTCGTCACTTTATCCAAAAAAAAAGTCATTTTAGTAAAGGGTGAAATAGCACATCTGCACCTTGATTGTACGTTTATAATGGATATTGTGTAATACTCGTACAATGGGCCACTGAGATTATTTACCATGAGGAGAACACGAATAAAGTATTTATACTGAGAAACATCATATTTATCTTTAAGGCGGCCGCGAGGTCCGTACTAGTGCGCCGCGGCTCCTTGGTTCCTTGGTCCAGCTGGAGCCAACGTTTGTGCAAAACACGAATTGTTTGTGTTTGGGTATAATTATGTTGCGATTGTGTCCGTGTTACTGACACTGAGTCGTAGGCTATCTCTGCTCTATTCTTATCTGATGTGATGTATGAAAAATACACATTTCCAATAGCAACATGAATTATTTTAATAAAAACCAATATGTTCAACAAACGACGCAATAGTACAAGAAGCAAAAGGTTAGCTTTTTCAATATCAACCAAACAAACAACAGTGTTAACAACATAAATTACATTGTCTTATTTCAACATTATCGCGTTACATCAGGCGCGGGTAGGTTGGGACGAGTAGTGCAATCACACTCTATTATCTTTTGTGCAATTGACAGATAGTAGATAGTATAGTAACTATTTTCTTTCAATACTAATAAAATAAAATCTTTTTCTTTTCTTCGGATCATTTTAAAGGTTTATTTTGTAAGGCAGGTTATGATAACTTTATTTTAAAGCGTGATCGGATCGGTAAGGACCGTTTATTACATTGTGTTTGTTAAGTAAACAGTTACTCCACGTTTCATGGCGCGATGCGGCGTGAGAAAGTGCTTTATACCCGACATGTCAAGGTCAAGCGATTCGGCGGTCTTCAAATGCTTCTATCATAATTGTAATGCACTTATATGCTAATTTGAATAGACTCATACTCGTGTCAAGAAAACACTGTAATTAATTCATTAAAATGATTTTGAAAACTCATCTAATATTGCCACTATGTATATAAAAAAAAAACATAAAAAAAATTAGCTGTGGACGCCCGGATTTTTTTAGGGATGTGGTCACAATAACTCCCGCAAAAATGGACGATATCCGTTAACTTGCTCTTCAAGCAAAATGTGCTTAAGACACAAACTTCGCCTCTACAAGACATGCATTAGACCCGTAATGTCCTATGCATGTGTCGCGTTCGCACACGCGACGGGCAATCATATAAAGAAATTGCAGACGGTGCAAAATAGATTCTTGCGAAGTGCCACCGGAGCCGGCTGGTACCAACGCAATGTCGACCTTCACAGCGACTGTGAAATGCCCGTACTCTCTGAACACTTCAGAGAAGTATCACGGCGGTTTTTCGAAAAAGCCGCGGTTCATCCAAACCCGCTGGTGGTTAAAGCAGCGAATTATCGATCCGACAAAAACGCGACCGAACGCAAACGTCGACCGCGAAATGTGCTAGACGACACGGACGTCTCAGCACTCCCTGACCACGATACGGTCAGCCACGATCCGAACAACACTGTACACACAGTTAATAGTTTCAACATCACACGCACAACGTCGCGCGACCGCCGTAGAGAGCGGCGCGCAGCTATCGTTCATAACACCGCGTACACCAGATACACCCGTGTTCGAGGGCGGTTCTCACCGCCCAGAGTTTCCGACACACAAGTCGACAGTCCGAACGGAGGCCCGCAGTCTCCCTCGGACGGTCATTAGATGACTTCATATAATAAATTTATGGAGATATTCACTGTAGCGCAAGCACGCTAGCGAACGCAACGGTCCGAATTTAGATGTTTAGTAGGAGTTTATATTTATGTATCTATGTTTTGGGTCAAACCAAACCTGGCACGCGGGCCCCGGGCCCGCGAGCACAGCATCCGATGAAGCTGTAAAAGCCAAAAGGCTAACAGCGATCAAAAAAAAAAACAAAAAAAAAAAATTGACGTATCGAGACTGGGTTTTTTTACCGTGTCCAGAATTTTATCTACCGCTTTACTATTTTATATAAAAATTCAAGTACTTGCAGTTATTAGAAAAACATTTTTTTCTTATTGTTTTCATCTGAAATGGAAATGACTCGAAATATTTGAACCTCAATACGATTTTTTCCTTAAGAGTATATGAGCGTCATGAGACGTGCACTTTTGGATTTTCCAAACTTTTTTGAACTTTCTTGGAAAGGTAGACAGTGCCCGAATACTATCTTAATAACTAATTCCTACTCAGATGTATATGTAGGGACAGCCTTTATTTGTGCAGAACAACACCATAATATGCAATGCTGTCACTATACTACTCGTGGGAACGCAATGAAGAGTAAGAATTATTTTGACTCTTACCAAAATGGGGGCGTCGTGGTCACCACCCGTCACGTCCCGTTTCCCATCTCCTGGTTTTCATATTCCCTTTGTCGACTTTTGCGACAACCACGGGATGAGAGGGGGTGGTAGATTCTTTTAAGCCGCCACCACACGGCAAAATCAGTAATATACTCTTTCTTAATAAACAAGCAGTTGTTTTTGAAGAAAATAAATACAGTAAACTTTTATGGTGCTACTCGACCTGTCAAGATATCCAAGACAATAAATACCGGTTTTTAAAAAAGTTATCTCGATATCGCTTTGGTAAATTCATTCCATGGAAAAATCGTAACGTTACTGCCAGTCGTCGACTGAGCATAATATATTACTATGTTATTTGCAATAACGTGCTTGACACAGTAGCCTTTTCTCCTTTTATATTTGTACATTAATATTGCACTGTTTTATTTATTTCGACATGAATGAAATCTTTGCAAGTGCAGTGCTCGGCAGCGTATGGATTTATATTACGTCGGCACAAATAAGGTACCGCTATGTCGGAACGTCCAGAGTTGAAAGTATATTAATATTGACGTCCAAGGTTTTTTTGTAATAAACAAAACGAAATGATAAACAAATGTTTATTGATATAATCATATGTATTTATGGACGTGCCTTCTTGATATTTGGGAACTTTTATTGTCTGACAAGTGTAATAGGGACGATTTAAGTTTTTTTATTCTGATGTTCCAGGAAGCGTTGCTTGCCTTTGAGAAAGGAATATGCTCTTTTCTTGAAGCTCCCTAATTCGTAACGGTCCTGAAAAACCGCTGGCGGTAGCAGATTCCATAAAGTGCATGTGCGTGGCAGAAAATTGCTCGAAAAACGCACTGTGCTGGATTGCCAACCATCAAGGTGGCGATGATGGAATTTTGCGCTGTGCCGCAATGTGCGATGGTGAAAATCAGCGGATGGAATTAATCCGAACAATTCCTCGGAACACTCCCCATTGTAAATCCTATAAAAAATGCAAAGAGATGCAATATCACTTCGCAAAGCCAGTGGATGAAGCCGACTGTTACTGTCGACTTTTACGACACTACAGGATGAGATAGGGTGGTAGATTCTCTTAATCTGCCACCACACGGCACATGCGGTTGTCTATAAAGCCTCCGTGGCATTCTAGAGATAGACAGAAATGATGATGATTATTTAAGTTAGAGAAATCGCTTGACCTTGATGAGTCGTGTACAGAGTAAATATAAATAAATAGCATATAAAATAAATGTGTAAATTCGTCAATCAAGTCAATTACAATTTATTTGATCAATTATAAGAACTTCAAACATTATGCTGAAAATGGAAGAAACGCGTAATTGTTAAGCGATTGGTAGATATTTGTAAGCGTTTTACATACCTTACACATGCAGAACATAACCAGACTCGAAAGCCAATAATTTGAGTTATTGCAGAAATGTTGGTTCCGGCTGGGATTCGCACAGGACCCGCGGCTTAGAAGTAACTCTGACTACTAAGACATGTCGTCATCCAGGTAATTGTTGCGAGTCTAAATGTTAGTGCACGTGGAATTTATGTTTGCGAAAGCATCAAGGTCGTAGTTTACGGTGCATGCTCGGACTCCAAGTCTGTGAATGCTGGTGTTCCACAAGGCTGCGGGCTTTTCCTAACTCTGTTTCTTCTGCATAGCAATGATGTGTTACAAATTAGTAACATTAATTGCTATGCAGATGAGAGCACTAGTGATGCTTTGTACATCGGCTGTGCTAATATTTCTCAGGAACACGTCGACGAGTGCCCGAACAACCTAGTGTCGGAAGTCGAGATTTTATTAGAAAAAATCTCGGATTGGGACCGACTAAATTTAGTCCAATTCATCCCAAATAAGACACAGGCACACCTGCGTTTACCGTTAAAAAGAAACCCGTTGTCGTATCACCTCGTTTTGGGAGCATTCCCTCGTTGCTTCAACCAGAATCGGAATCCTTGGCGTTGATATATCAAGTGAGGTTCAGTTTTGCGGTCACTTTGAAAGGGAAGACTAAATTACCCTCTAAAAAGCTTGCCTTGCTGGGTAGAGTGGGACAGTACTTCGTGCCGGCCCACCGCTTGCATCTTCACAAGCCGCAAGTTCGGCCTCACAGTACTGTTCTCATATCTAGGCGGGGGCACCCAGGGCCAGCTCCTTCCATTTGATCGCATTCAACGAAGAGCGGCGGGAATCATCGTCGAAGACCAGGTTCTTTCCGATCAGCTTGATCCACTGGCCTTGCGAAGAAATGTTGCATTTCTTTGCATTTTTACAGGATCTACCACGGGAAGTGTTTTGAGGAATTCTTAGGATTAATTCTAGCCAAATAAACACAGTCGTACATAGCGGCAGAATTCCAAAAATTCTATTGTTACCGTCTTGATGGTTGGCATTATACCACAGTGCGTTTTTCGCGGAATTTATTGCCACGCACGACTACTTTATGAAATCTGCCACCAGCGGTTTTGTCCGGACCGATACCACTTAGGAACCTTCAATAGAAGAGCCTATTCCTTTCTCGAAGGCTGGTAATGCATCCGCAATTCCTGTGGTATTGAGGATAGTCATGGGCGGCGGTGATAACTTAACAAATGCTGTGTCACCGAGAATATTTCTGTGTGGCACCACCCTGATCCCGTGACCCTGAGACATTAGTTATTAAGCCTCACATGCCCAGTGATTACACTAGCTCTTAATGGCCTTCAAAGAGAAACACAGTGATGTTGTATGATGAGTAATAATTAATTATACAATATTTCTTGTTCGAAATGAATTTTGATTAGAAACCATACTCGTTTAAACTTAATATACTGAAATTTCGTCATCAGTGGTTATTAATCCAATAAGGAACATCGAAACAAGTTTTTTTATAATTAATATCAGCTTATTGGGATTAAGATTTTCAATTTAGGTTTTGTGTGCTCGTATAGCTGAGTGTATAGCTGTTGAAAAATATTGTTTGGAAACATTAGTCTCATAATTTGTAATACGAGTATATGTACTTGACCCTTGTAATATAGTGTTGGTGGCGTGACGAGTGAGTCGTTCACCTGATGGTAAGTGAAAGTCCATTACTGTAGCGGTCCCTCACAGAAGATGCGAGTGGCATAGCACCTTCTTCCCCTTGATTTTGTAGCAACGCATTGCGCCCGCCACCGGGACACATCGATTCTTAAGTCTCATGCCGAAATTCACAAAGATAAATAATGGAAAGCAGTGATGTCAGATTTAACTTACAATGCATTTCGTCCAAATCGGTTCAACGGTTTAGCCGTAAAAAGGTAACAAACAGACAGAGGGACAGAGAGGGTTACTTTCGCATTTAAAATATTGGTATTTATTTTCTAATCTCACGTGAGCTTTTTTAGACAAGCTATTTAATAAATTGATATTGTTTTTTTTTACTAAAATGTTAATTACGAGACACTTAACAGGTGGCCAATCACTTCGCTGCCATTTTTTTTTACAGATATATTTCACATGCACAACAGAACCATACCCGAAAACCAACAATTTGTGTTTTTCTTACTCCCCATTGTGTTCCCACGTATAGTGACAGCATTGAATATTATGGTGTTATTCTGCACGAACAAAAGCTGTCCGTACAATACCGTCCGTACAATTTTACTGGTGGTAGGATTCCTATGCAGGAATCCGTCTAGTTAGGTACCATCCCAGGGCCAGTGGACGGTAATGGGCACAGTGTGGTGACACACAGAAATTTTCTGGGTGACACAGCATTAGTTATGGGCAGACGTTGCACTTACCATCAGGTGAACGTTTTGCTCGTTTTATCACTTTATCCAATAAAAAAAAAACCTTAGTCGCCTCTCACGACACCTCGGTAGGAAAAAGATATTAGAGAGCTATTCTACTCTGCCGGACACCTATCGGCGTTAGTATTATAATTAAACAGTAAAATAAAACAATATTAATTTAAAAATAAATGGCAATAATCTTCCTATTAACCTATTATATCCTATTATTTGTCTAAAAGAACAAATGTCGTGTAAAGCGGAAATTTGACGCCGGTGTCGTCGTCGCGGCGCCATCGTAAGCCGACGATTACCGCAGCTGCGTGGTTATTAGCAATAAGGAGAATGCATAAACGTTCAAACGTTTTATATGCATTTTACAATTATTTATTTGTATTAAAATCAACAGTAGTACGTTTTTGTTTGTCCTTTTTAAGTTGAACATAGCTTAGGTAAATAAATCTGATGTAAAATTGTTCCGCAAATGTAACTGAGTCGGAGGCGAAGGAAAACATCGTGAAGAAACCTGCACGTAATAAAAATACTTCGCGGACATGCTAAGTCCGCCGACCCGATTGGAGCGGCATTGGGTTAGCGATTGCTGTTCCTGACTGTGTACCGTATATCATTTTTAAAAAACAATAGTTTAATAAGACATGTTAATAAATGATGATATAAAATGCGCGTAGTGTGTAAGTATATGTAAGTTTTGAAAAGAGGAAAAAGTCGGCATGTCAAAGGCATCGTCAAGTGAGCTACGTGAGTGGCCTCTGCCTACCCCTTATATGGTGTGACTCTGACTAATCATAGTAAATAAATTTTGTTTCTTTCTTTTACTAATAAATAACCAAAAGAAAATAATCCTGTGACATTTTTGACACAGTTTTAACTATTTCATCTTCCTGACCAACATTTAGAAATCCACTGTTGAACATAGGTCTTTCCTTTAAATCGTCGCGCTGGAAAGTTGGGTTGGTGAGCCAAGTGCCGATACTCTCGTACTAACGATGGCTTCTGATAATGACTAGGAAGTGGGATATGGGTTCAGAAAATTCGGATGTATACTAGTAAGGTAAGGTGCATCACATGCAGGTAAGGTTTACATTTGAACAAAAAAACTGGTATATTTCATCTTAAACCATCAATTATAATACAAGAATTGATCATTGGAAAATAATTAATAAAGGAGTAACCCTGAACGTTGTTAAATTCAAATTTTTCCACCATATGGCACCCTTGCTAATATAATACTATTACGGAGTGGTGAGGAATTCATTGTGGTTAACATTGTCTTTGTATGGGGTGAAAGGAAGCTTGATACAAGAACTGAAATCACTCTATAAGTATTTTAGTGCTTGTGGCACGGTAAATGGACATCGAAAAAGATGTTAAACAGGACAGCTACGTCGGGTCTGTTTAACCTATTTATAAACAATTACTTAAAAGATTTGAAAAAGAGTGCGTTTGGATCAAGAATGAAACTGATCTGACTATGAAACGCCTCCTATCCGCTGATGATCATATCAGCATCATCGGAGAAGGGGTTCGGCGATGGTTAATATCGTACATGGTACTAAAAAAAAGCAAAGGGATGACAATATAGATAAAACGAATGTAATGGATTCTGAAAGAGAAAAGAATATTGGGCCAGGCAGAAGAAGAATGAAAGGAAGATTAATGCTGTGGAAATGAAAAGTTTGAGAAGTATAGCTGGAGGACTTCAATGGACAAAGTGAGGAAACGCGTGATAAGGGAATATTATGGTGTAATAGAAGATGTAGTGACAAAAATAGAGAAAGGGATGCTCAGATGGTAGAGAGAGAGTTCAGAAAATCGTAGCGAGGACGGATGAAAGAAGATTAAGGAAACAGATTCATGTGGCAAGCCGGTAAGGGTCATCGTAGGCGAACGTATCACATTTGGTTTTCATGAAAGGTCACGTCAAAAGTACCCGCTACCGACGAAGTTGTATAAAAACGATAATGACTCTCTCTATATTTATTTGATATCGTGTTTAAAAAAAAAACATTTACTTAGTTATAGAACTTAGTTATAGAAATTCTTTAGAATTTTATGGATTGAAGCTCATTAAAATTTTTTGGCAGAGATAGTTGATGTTTTTGTTATGTAAAAAGATGTGAAGTTGTAAGTCTAGGGATTAATTTGACGTGAAAAAAATAAATACTATCACAGAAAATAGATTGAAAGAAAATCACAGATAATCAACATTATTTTACCAAACGGACATTACTATGACAGGAAATTAAATACGTGACTAAATCAATAAACTTAATTAATGAAACTACGTTTGTAGTCCACTTTTCGATTACAGCTAAGTAATTGGGTACCATTGAATGATAATCTATTGAATAGAATACATCGAAAATATATGTACTCCTTTTCCTAATGTATTTTGTTGTTATTTTTCTTATGTCGATTATAATGATTGTATTTTAAGTAAAGGGAATATAGTAGTGGCGGCGTAAAAAAATACCTGCAGTCATTTGGCATATACTGGAGGTGTGGAAATACCGATAGACTAGCAAAACGTTCAACTGATTTTAAGTGCAACGTCGCCCAGAACGTTTCTGTTTGGCACCGCACTGAGCTGGTCACCCTAGGACGTCAGTTCTTAAGTTCAATATGCCCCGTAATAATACTAGCTATTAGTTCTTTTCAGACCGACTACCGCTTTAAGGCAGAATAACTGGCACTGTCGTAATTTACTTAGACTCTACTTAGACGAATATCAATTCAATCAATTTTTTGCTATACTATATACATAATAAAGAAATTCAAAAGCTCAGTTCGGTTATTTGATGTATATTATATTAATAACATTTAATACATATTGCCAACTCGCCTGCCAAGCGTAGCAACTATGGCACAATCGCCCCGACAAACAGCAGGTGACTAGTGATGGGCTGAAATGATAATGAACATGATGATGAATACATATTAAACATTGCCTTACACATGAAATTTTCTGTATTTTATAAATATTAACTTCATGCACAGACACGCAAACCCGGAACAATTGTCTGTAGGCTATACAAATATTTTGTCCGTGCAGGAAACATATCCACGGCACAAAGCGTAGAAGCCAACCGTTTAGCCACTGCGCCAAACGAGCCGAGTATTTTAATCAGGACTAGCAACTGTGTGTTACAATTATTACCATACCGTGGAGGATTATGTACGGCACCAAAATTTAACGATGACAGCTTATTATTATTAACCGGAAACACATTGTCGTGGTCAATAGGAGGGTTTCATTTCAAATAAAGTATTCATTACTCTCATCTTTTTTATTTTTTTGAGACATTTCAAGAACTCCATCGTCGTCAAATATTAATCAGAGTAACTTTTAATCTTCTAAATGTCTCAAATTTAAGGATGTTAATAGAGATCTACTCAAGCACCCACACTTCAAAAAATAAAGTGAAGTTATTTCCATCTCGTTGAATTTATCTTAATTGTGACGAACAAAGTTTTTAAACAAGGTACAATATTGAAAACCGTGCCTCATTGTAATGATTCTAATTCTTATGAATTAAACGTAGAATTTAGCGAGAAAGGTAAAAGCTATACAAAATCACTAAATAGGAGAATGAAAAATAATTGTAGTGTAAAATAAAATATTACAAACTTTTGACTGGTTTTGTCAAGGTACTTCAATAGTTGAGAAATTATAGGACCGATTATTCAAAAATAAAATTGAAAGCAAAAACAAATCTATCGTAGTTCTTTCTAGCCGATGAAAATACTCGCCTGCAGTTAAAAGCGAGCTACATAAAAAGATGAATTACGTTGCGACCCAATTACTTTTTCTTTTCAATGTGGTGAACGAATGTTCTATAGTGCTTAATGATACTACTAACTTTTATAGTTTCTATCTATGCTGTAAGTACTACCCTGAAATATACACTACAATTACATTTTCACAGACCAATTCTATTTACCTTTTTTATGGAAGAGGGGGCAAACGAGTCAGGTGCCTAACGTGATGGTAAGTGATAATTGCCGCCCATGAACATCTACAATACCAGAGGAATAGCCGCGAAAGTGTTGTCGGCCTTTGGGAGAGGAATAGGCTCTTTTATTGAAGGTCGTATCGCTCCGGAAAAACCGCTGGCGGCAGCACATTCCATAAAGTGCAAGTTTTTCGGCTACAGTTCCCTATTGCAATTTAATATCAGAATTTATACAGTTCTCTTTAAAACTGTCTCTTGGAAATAATTTTCTGAAGTGAACAAGAACATAGCGGAATAGAAGCTTTACAAAGATTATGTGATTTGAACAACAATAAAGTAACAAGTTTTCGATGATTAAGTTAAGAAACTTTTTCGGCTTAACCTGCTTCAAAAATGTTGCCATTCTAACAATTGTCTCCAGTATGGCGAGTTCAACAGCGAGTTTGTGAAACTGTTAAAAAATTAGTGTTTTAAATATGTATCCTAAAATATGTAGGGACTGTGTGGAAGGATTCCTACGGAATCTGTCTAAGTATCACCGGAGGGCTAGTTTTTGTGCCGTCAAAGCAGTAGTTTGCAAACATTACTGTGTTTAAGTCTGAAGGGCACCGAAAGATAGTGTAATCACTGGACATGAGACATAAGAACTGGCGTTTCAGGAGGATGGACGCAGTTTGGCGCCGCATATGCCTTCCAAATGTTTTTATTTCTCGGACATGCAGGTTTACTCACCATGTTTCCCTTTACCACTGGTACGTGGTAAATCAGCACTTAAAATAATAATTTTAGAAGTGCCAGCAAAGGCTAACCCCTTTGCCGGAAGGCATTTGCCCTTTGCATACATAGTATGAAATTTAAAGCTAGCATCTGGTCCCTGAGCTACCACGACTCAAAACCCTTAATTGAATTTAATTCATCAAAACACTAACTATCTACCTCGGGACAAGAGGAACGTAACACAAGAACATCGAACATCGAACTTCATCTGTTTATTATACCATTCAGTGAAACACTTTGTTTAGTCTTAGAAAACGATATGAGCTTAAATAATAATTCTCTTTAAAAATAATAAATTCTTAAAAAACTCGGAACGACTACCTGGTGAAAAATATTTGTTCCGTGCGGGAATTGAACTCGCTGGCTTAAGTTGCGCCAATCGCTTAGCCGCTGTGCAGACCGCGCCGTTTCGGTAAAGATTCACAATAAAAAATATTACTACGAATTCAGTTCAATATAATATAAAATTACTAAAAAAGTTAATACACACAATCTACGAAAGAAAAACAAAATAAAACTCGCTAGCTCACGCACTAATTACGGGAAGAAAACCATTTTGATGGAAGGAGTGCAGCTATATCATAAGTTACCAAATGAAATAAAAGAATGCGATGGAGTACATACTCGTATTTTTAAGAGTAAACTTAAGACCTGTATTTTGCACAAAGTAATATTTTTTTTTCAAATTCGTAATGTCAGTGTGGTAGCGGCTTTAGAGAATCTACCACTCCATCCCATCCCGCGGGTGTCGTAAAAGTCGACAGAGGGAAAATTAAAACCAGAAGATGGTCTTCCTGGAACATCCGAATAAATAAACTGCGGTTGCCAACCCGCCTGCCAAGCGTGACGACTATGGCAAAATTCCCCTCAAAATGAAAGCAGCACTTTTGTAGTAATCTATGGGGGAGGCCTATGTTCAGCAGTGGACTAGTGATAGGCTGAAATGATGATGATGATGATGATGAATGCAATAGGGGTAAAGTGTTTTAATTTAAGTATTTTGTTTCTCATTCTATGTGAACCTATGTTCTTATGAAAAATGAAAATTCTTTTAACCTAATATATCGGCAACATATCTGCGATATGAAAATTTTTACATTTCTCAAACGATCATCCTAGTCCTATGATATTCTTGGCATAAGAGTGTGTTAGTGTTCGTCGGGTGTTTTCATAATATATTTTGTATATTTTTCTTAGTATATTTAAGAGCACGTTGAAGTAAAGTCAAACGTAATATTGCAAAGAATTAGAATAGGTCGGGGAAAAGGCTTTACTCCTATACGAGTAGTACGAGTATGTATAGAATTGTAATAAAATCTCTTTAGCTGTACTATTTGTAACGGTCTGGTTTTGATGACATTAGAAAGGTTACATTTCAAAAACAGAAATAAATTAGTGAATTTTTTTTTCAGCTAATTTTCTTTATTTTATATTTCTGTCAAAATCAGTGAAGAAATTTTAAAATTATATTACAAAAAGAAAAAATGCAACGCTAGTTTAAGCGTTTTTAATCCGTGAATTTTGATGTCAAATATGCACCTCGCTTTGGTCGCCATGTTACGGATAAAATGGACGCCATTTTTGAAAAATTGGAGCAAGATAGGCATATTACGATGTAACCGAAAAACTGGGTTGGCGCAGTGGTTAAGCTCTTGACTTCTGCGCCGCGGGTCGCGGGTTCGATTCCCGCACGGGACAAATATTTGTATAGCTTACAGATAGTTGTTCCGGATCTGGGTGTTTGTGCATGTGGAATTTATGTATGTAAGACGCACCCACGACACAAGAGAAGTCCCAATGTGGAGCATTTAAAAAAAACAGTTTTGACCCATTTCAAAACTCGATATTTGGGCGCCACACGAGCTCATTGAAAGAAACAGTGTACTCATTTGCGATTTTTTATTGAGACGTAATGAAACCGAACCGTTTTTGAAGAGATTGATTGAAGAGAAGTTAATTGATAATTCGATTGGATCACGTACGACAAGAACGTGCAAAAAAAGTCGTGGTCAAAGGTCGGTCGGTAAGGAATAGATTTCACAGACTATGCCAAAACCCGGGTTAACTCTTTTTATATTTCTTAATAATGTATGTTTTTAAAAGAACTTCGCAAATTGGCTTATAATTTGAATGCTTAGACAATTAATCCGTTGTTATGAAATGACGTTTCAAAAAGCGAACTTAAGTATACTACGAATTTTATGCAGTTCTGAGTTACGAATTGAAAATAATTTATCCTTCTTCAATCATTGTAACTTACATTTCATGTTACAATAATGTAACATGAAATGTAAATTACATTATTTATTTCAGTGTAACCATTTATGTAGACTGAGTTAATACATAAGAAATAAATATTGTGTTAGTTTTTAATAATGTATTGTGTTTTTGAAGAAATTATTTTCTTAAACATATAGTTCAACGAAACGGTTACTAATACATGCATTATACAGAAATGCGTAAATACCCTGAAATATCTATGTATAGACCATACCAGTACACCCGAGTCTTAATTGAGAATCAAATTCAAGTTACCGTAAATTAGAAATACAAGAATATGATAGATAATAATTTTAATCACTGCAAAAGGGCATTAATGTTTAGATAATTATTAGATGAAACCTGGCATCGCCTTTACTTTAACCTTTAGTAAAATATTGGATATTTTGAAATCAGTAAAAAAGGATAATATTTTAATTTTATAATTTATTAATTTAAGTAACCAACAATAATAACATCAAAAAAAGTTATAAAAACAATTAATTAAACGTATAAGGATGTCTCCTTAATTAAAGGTCACTGCCGTAATTCAAAAACAAAAGAAGAGTACCAATTGCTGCTGCTTTACAAGAATAAAATTTACAATATGAAAGAGAGAGCTTAAAATTTCATTTTTAAATTTATAACGTTTCATAAAGAAAATGTTCAAATCAATCTTTCTTTTGATTATATTATACTGAAATTAAAAATAGTCGTAGTTTATAAATTACCTTAATTACTTTAGAAAGTTTTAAGTTGAAAAAGAAAACCCTTATTACAAAGTTTTCGAAGCAGTATATTAAATTAAACCGATCAATGATGATGACAAAAAAATCAAACCAGTAAATCGTGAACATTCATAGTAACTGTATTGATAATGTTATTTATTTACAGCTGCGATGAGCTATAATCTGCGTAGACTATTTATTATTAACGTTATTGTGCCACCTTTTCATAGTCTACCACAAATTTACGAATAAAAATTTAAATGACAAGTGAGCAATGAGGACGGAAACAGTTACCATCCGAAGTATTCCCAAAATATGTAGTCGTCTGTATGATTCACTTGCAAAAATATTTCCCTAAAGACGTATTATTCGTAACGTCGCCAATATCTCGTATATCAATCAACAACATTAAAACAAATCTATAAACATAACGTAAAAAAACACCTAGTTAATTCAAAGACACAAAATGTTTTAAAGAAGCTTTTTTAAAAATATCTTCTTCACCAGCCTATTAATAGGCCACTGCTGAATATAGACCCTTGACAAGAAGGGAATATTTTCCATTATAAAAACTACGCTTGGCAGGAGGATCGCAGTAACAGTCTTACAACTAACACTATTTCAACTCTTCGTAATGGTGTAGTGAAAAAGAATATATATATTCTTCTATTCATATAAAAGAAATCTATTGGATATTAGCCAACTTAGAGGAATTTTAAATTTATTTGTTTCAAACCAAATTCAAAAAAACACAAAAGTACCATAAGTTAACAAAAACCAAAAAAAAAAATGCATTTCTACATCAATTTAATACTTATTAATACTCGTATGTAGTGACAGCATTGCATATAGCATTATTCTATTGGCTGGCCGTACAATACTTTAGTCGCCACTTAAGACACCTTGTTACCATTTATTGTGTACACCATTATTAATATTTATTATAATTATCAATTGTTTTATAATTTTGATGTAAAACATAAAACCAGTTTATTAAAAACTAAATTTTTATATTATTTATATATTTTCGGAATATAGCTACGAGTGTTAATCTGCGTAGAAAGTTTATCAACGATCAAAATGTGCCACGTTCTCAACTATAAATTCACTAACAAAATTTGAATAACCAGAAAGCATCGAGAAAGCGCAAAGTTTTCAACTGAAGAATTCTCAACGGACATTAGCCTGATTCACTTTCAAACATATTTCCCTGCAGGTGTATCTGCTATTTCATGCTGTTGCATATTCACACGCTGCCAATATGTTATAAATCATACATTACATAAAAACTATTCCATGATTTTTTTTTAATGATCAAATTAGTTCGTTGACGGTGCATTTCCATAAAATATGTTAAACAGGCTTTATCACATTTTGTGGAAATGCAATATCCCGGTACTGGAAGTAGGGTTGCTTATATTACATAAACCGATATCCTTTTTAGGGTTTTTGATTCCTTATAATTGTTTTATTTATGTATTCTGTTTTATTGTTTTAAATACCGAAACGTAAGAATAAAGTGCTCTCAATGAGCAACCACGGGTACTTTTATTTACACGAATATTACACATTTAATAAAACTAAAACGTATTTACCACCTCATCTCATTCCGTGGGTGTCGTAAAAGTCGTCAAAGGGAAAATGAAAAAGAAGCCCGTCTTCTGCAGAATCTTCCTGGAACATCTGAATAAATAAACTGTGGTTTCCAATCCACCCGCCTAGCGTAGCAACTATGGCAAAATCTCCCCAATTGAGAGCTACTATTTTTTGTAGGCTGAAATTATGATGATGAAAATGAATGTTATCACATTTATTTTAAATATTTATTTACTGACGTAACTTCTTCTAACACAAAAAGACTGGTGTCTGATCCGTAAAATTTAATTTTATTGAAATTCATTCTACTCCAAGACAAATTGACTTATTTTTTTAAGAATAACCCCAAATCGAAAATAAGACTGCGTTCATCTTCAATTTACACAATCAAGTTTAACTATTAAAACTAAAACTGACGATAATGTTACTATACGGAGTGTTTCAATCTTTCAATGTTTATTATTTAAAAGGAACAGTCCCTGAATGCATTTCAATGTTAGCACTACTATCTAGCCAATACCTAGTCTGTAGCTATTTCATGTTTTATGTGAAATTCCGTCTCTGATGCAATTTTTCCCTGTAGCAACCTGTAAGCGCCTCGTAACTGTGACTGACTGAACCTACTCGTATCTTAGGTAATTTTCTGTATTTCTTTCCGCTGAAATACCATCGTATATTTTTTTCTTATGATGGATCAATAAAATGATAATCAATAACGAATATTTTAATTAATGAAATGTAATGATAATTAACATATGAAAAAGCTTCGTTATGTTCGAAGAAGCTACTATACCGATGAATAAACACTTTGTAATTACTAGTTCATCCTGTCGTTTTAAACATTAAATTAGTTAGAATAATTTTAGCATAACTAATTAGACTTTTGAAAACTAATGGAAGGTCTTGTCTACTTCATATATGGCTCTCCAATATAACATTTTCTTGGCACTTCGCCTTTTACGACTTTTAGGTCATTCACAGTGATAAATGTAAAAAAAACTTATAATTTTTTCTTATATTATTTATATATTATTTATTTACTTACTAACTGAAGCCCGCGACTTAGTCCGCGTGGATATAGGATTTTTAAATATACCGTGGGATCCATTTGATTTTCCGGGATAAAAAGTATCATATGTCCGTCTCCAAGATGCAAGCTATCTCTATGTCAAATTTCATCAAGATTAGTTCAACGATTAAAGTGTGAAAAGGTAACACACATGCAGAGGGACAGAGAGAGTTTCTTTCGCATTCATAATATAAAAATATGGATGTCATATACTCTACCCATATCAAAATTGCGTTTACGATTTACTAATCCACACCTTATTTTGTTCAATTACAATCCTGACCTTCAAAATGGTGTCTAGAAAAAAATATCTATTAGCTCGTACTAGACGCCCATTATGCTGTAGTAAATTTATAGTATTTCTTTGTATTTTTTGTTACTGTAAAGTGTATATGTTGTAACTCTACGAGTACTTTCAGTGTAACCTTCGCGATATCTGTTAGTTTTTTTTAAATAAAAGAAAATGACGAGTCAAGCGAAACGTTCACCTGGCCAAATTCTGTCTATAACAAATGCTGTAACCCAGAACCTTTCTGTGTGACACCACACTGCGCTCGTCATCCTGAGACATCAGTTCTTTAGTATTTTTCCCAGCTCTCAGTGTCCTTAAAACCGAAATTCTGTAATGTTTGCACAGTACTATGTCCTATATGTATTTATTTCGAATTTGTTTTAAGTACTTGATCATGATATGCTGCTGGTCCACGAGTACAAACGAAGGTTGTCAGTTGCGCAGGTTATATTATAGTGCCAAATGTGTACTCGAAAATCTCATGTAACTCGAATGCGATAACGATGCGAGGATCGGATGCAATGCCACTAACACGACAATATTCAACATTTATTTGCTCGTACACTTGTGTTACGATAATATCTCCTGCGCAGTTGATAGCTCCCGATAACAAAACGTACTATTTTCTTTTGCTTTAATAAATATAAATCAAGATATTTTTTGGTGTAAACAACCAAAAATATCTTGATTTCTATGTCTATTCCTTAAAATATTGATTGTCTATTTAAAGTTATCTCGACATAATGTAATACGGTATTGAAAAAAAGAAAGACCCCAGAGTTTTTTGCCATTTCTTCTCTGAGGAGGTCATTTTTTTAACCGGAGTAGATTTTGACATTCACAAGAGCTTTAAACAAACCTAAATTGAATAAAGAAATTTGAACTTTGACTTTAAAAAAGTATTTTAAAGAATGAAATCAAAAAAAAATAGTTGGTTTTTATTTATTATTACTAAAGCAGAAGAAAATAGTCTGTTTTGTTACGTTTACATTAATTGATAGTTAAGTATGTTTCGGATTTGTATATATTTATTATTTAATTTCTTCTTTCTACCTCTTTCCTACCGATGTGTCGTAAGAGGCGACTAAGGTATTGTACGTACAACCTTTATTCGTGCATTATACTGCTCGTGGGAACGCAATGGGGCGTAAGATTTTTTTCCCGCGAAGGCGAAAAGTGGGCTACGTGAGTAGAGTGGGCTGGCTACCCCTTATATAGGAAATATCGTGACTGTATGTATGTATGTATTCTATATGCAAGAGCGCTTACAAAAGACGTTAACATGTATTAGCAGACTAAATTAGCAGTTTTCAGGTAGCTATTTAACTTGCGCTGATTTTATCATAATCATAATCATTACATACTTCACTGCTGGGAAAGAATCTGTCTCTGAAAAACGAGGATTTTCCGTAATCGCGTTTTGCAGGCATATAATAATATATGTATAGGTAAACAAGCTCTAATAAAAAAAAAACTTTTTTGTTTTGGATAAAGTGACGAGACGAAGAAAACGTACTCCTGGTATGTAATGATGGTATGTGCAACGTCTGCCCATAACAGATGCTGTGTTACCCAGAACATTTCTTTTGTGATATACGGTAGTGTGTAGCCACAGCGTGTGTAGCAACAGCCACATAGCACTGTGACATCAGTTCTTAAATCTTATATGCCCAGTGATTACACTAGCTCTCAGTGCCCTCCAGATCGAAACACAATTTACTTTTATTAAAACAATGCCACGACGTATCGACAGAGTTAATAATAAAAAACTTATCTTTATTTTTATCAGAATCAAGAATCAGTTTTGAGAATATTTATTTTTGCCTATGACTTTATAAATACAACTTTCATCGCTGCACATTTATTTTCACAACTAGACAACGTCCATACTCCCGCTGGTCATGTCCTTTATACAACAACTTCTGCTTTTACTCAAATGTTTGTTTCGGCTGATATTTGAACCCAGAATCCGCGGCAGTCATGTACTTTAACCACTAGGCCTCGCGGTCGATGCATTATTTTCATTACTATGAAATAATATGCAATTGCTCTTAGTGATAATCTTTTTATTCTACTTGCTGCAGATTTTCTTCCCTTTCGCTTGTGTACGCCTCCGATGAACCAGTGACATTACGAAAACTAATTAGTGATAAATTTCAAAAAGTTTCAAACTGTCTTCACATTTGCCATATAATAACGCAAAGTATACCTCAACATCATACGGAGCTCCTGGATACTTTATCTTTAACTGCAGTACAAGTTATAGTCATATCTGAAAGCTGAAGTAAGTCAGAACTTACTTCCACATCTCACAGTCTCCCAGATTTTGTTTTGCTCCCTAACGATCATACTGGTAAAAGAGGTGGGGGAGAGGCGTTGCTATTTACTTGCATAGCAAATAACCTTACAAAATTTTAGATACTTCCTCCTCCCTATATTCAGGTTCAATAGAATACTTATTTGTTAAATAGAATACTCATGAACGCTTTGATTAGTAATTTATGAAGACTTTTCGATAAACATGCACTTGAGCGTGATATCAGACTTAGACGTCCTCCGTTTCCATTCTCTCGGCTTCGGTGGACATATTGAAGTTTCTCAATACACTTGGATGTAGAAAACCTCAACTAGACTATAATAATCTACCTTTTTCTCCTGAAGACTTAATTTTTTATTTTTATCTGATTAGATATTATCTGATAGTTCAAGAGCTAATGCTATCTCATTGATAACTTTCATGCTTTCACTTTTTCTTCTGTCAATGAAGATGAGATAAGAATAATACTTTAGTCTATCAAATCTAAAGCTGTGGGCTGTGATGATGTGAGAAGGACAATGGTTTTACTCATACTTGAGTCTGTTTTATCCGTAATAACTCACATCATCAATTTTTCGCTGACATACGGCTATTTTTCGACTATCTGGCGCAAACCTAGTTACTTCCTGTAGCGACGATGCTTCACATCAGCTATATGTACTTTTACGTGGGTTTTTACTGATTTGTTCGTTTGTCCTATGTAAGGAGAGACCACATTCACAATCTACCGTGTATACTCCTGCATCTTGAATAGGGATGTTATACTTGAATGTTGGTAAAAACTGACTTATCTTCTTCGGCGTCTTGAAAAATGTTCTTAAGGAAGCCCGCTTCAAGATATAGCCCATCTTGTCTTTGACTCCTCTGGGGTTATAAATAGTTAAATTGAATGCGATAAAATCCGTAAAGTTAGGTTTTACTTAAATGTGTAGTATTTGCATAAGAGATTTTTTTATGACGTTAAGGGCTCATTGCGTACGACTTCAATAATATTAATGAACATTTAAAGTCGATAATTTCCTTTTAATGAAACAAGCCTGACGCTTAAAGAGATGTTTTAGTGTTAAGGGATATACCTTTACAGTTTTCAGTAGTAAAGTATTTTAAGTAACAAGCTGAGCTAACCATTCATCTAGTAGTAAACTTTACGCCTGATCATGACAATTGCAGTGTCAACAAGAATTGAATTGAAAAAGGCAAAGTCCCGCCGCTTACGACTCTGAGACATCAGTTCTTAAGTCGCATATGCCCTGTAACTAGCTCCAGTGTCCTTCAAATCAAAACATAGTGGTGTTTGTTCTGTAACTTGAAAATAATCTAAGAGTATTAACAGTTGATAAGTAATGCCACCGGAATTATTACAGACGTCGTGTTTCAAGAACCCTTCCTTCATATGGATCAAAGTCATCATATTTCTTACGTGGATTTCATCATAATTTCTACATAGTGTTATGTAAGAAAGTAATGCCTGTTAAAATGTTTTTTTTTATTAAATATAACCAACAACGTTAACTTTAACAAAAAAAATTAGTACCATAATTTAAGCCATTTCTGTAACATAAAATAACAATACTGTCTTAAACGCATTCATGATAAAACTAAAAAATACAGATAAACACATATAAATGATTTAATTAAATATTTCCTTGTTATGAATTAATTTTAATTATACTTGTATGTATAAAATACGGTGATTATGGCAAATTTTACCAAAATGATACCGCAGTAGATTTCTTATAGGCTGTTGAAGGAGATATGAAGAAGTAAATAACTATTAAGTAATATGTTTTAGCTGAACGAATTATGCTGTAATATTTTTTATGTTAAAACGTGAAGAGACGAGCAAATAGTTCAGCTGATAGTATGTTCAACGTCTGCCTATAACCAATGGGAACCATTCAGAATATAGTCTGTGTGGCACCAATTTGTTCTAGTCACCCGGAGACATCAGTTCTCAAGTTTCATACGCCCAGTAGTTATACTACCTATCAGTGCCTTCGTTTGCACACTACTGTTTGACGGCTGAATAATTGGCAATGCGTAGATACCTAGACGGATTACTGCATAGAAATCCTGCCGCCAGTAAAGTAAATATATGTTACAGTATATTAATTTGTTCTGTATATTTGCCCCAAAAGCATTTACTTTCGAATGACGTAACACTGTATCTAATTAGTGACTGGATAGCGCTTTTGCTTTTTGTTATAAGCTTGAGAGATAAATTTCCACTGGCTTCAGTTTGCGGATTATGTTTCACTTCCGCTTCCTTATTTATTTAATCAGCTTGTTTTTTGTATGCATTTAATCAGTATAATTTTTCGGAATTATTTTATATTTAATTAAAAAACGTTTAATTTATTTTTTTGGGCTAATTAGACTATAAAAATGGAAAATGTTTACAGGTACGTTCACAGTATAAAGTTTATTTTATATTGAACGTACACAACAACTAGGCCTATTTTCATGGACTAAAATAGGCGGAATTGATGATGATGATGATGTACACAACAACTTCAAAATACTGACGGAAGATATCATCTAATTATTTTGTCCTAAAAGTAAAATATTTAATCCGAGTAATTTTATTCATATTTTTTAATTTTAATAAAAAAATTACGCCTATTGTCAAAGTACATTCAGATCGTACTTAATACACTATTGATGCACATTATTACTCCTTAACAGACAGATGTTTGTTCTTTAATACACTGAAAATTACTTCTATCATTTTTAACTTATGTTACTTTTTACAAATGATTTTGCCAAGGAAAAGAGACTACCCGCCAGATCGGATGGTCTGATCAAGGAGGATGTCTCTTTCAACCGGTAATCTTTAGATGTTTAATATATTAGATTACATCGCAGAAAAATTATTAGCTCGATTATGGCCGTATGAGATATTTGAGCTTCTCATGTGGCGACATATATATATGTCGTACTCGTATCATATCGATTTCAGTTTTCGGTCCTGTAAGTCGTTATGCTAAGACTTAAGAAATTATCAAAAGTTGGAGTTAATCAAGATCCGTAGCTGACTGCTAGTTAGTAGTCTGAGTACCTACGTATTTTGCCATTTTATCCGAATGAAATGTTCGCAACCAAATATAAATTATTTGAATCTAGATTTTGAATCTAGCGAAATTATCTTAATCACTGAGAAGATTAGTGAATCGAACTCGAATTACTAGCTAATTTTCCGTAATGTGTGAAAGCTTTTTGCTACTCTTACTACTTTTATCTTCATGTACTCGTATTACGGTAGACATAAAATGTCACCTGAAATAAAAATACGGGTTTCGGAATTCCAATAAACCCGTCAAGTCGTTTTCCTTATTTATTACCACTGCAGATGATTACCGTATGATTACGAAAACACATTTTTCGTTTATGTCGAACGTAAAGCGCGAAATGTGTAGGAGATGAGATGTCACGTGTATTATATAGCAGAGTTGTGAAAGATAATCTCGTTTTGCGCGGACTTTGGAAAACATGGAAACTATAAAATTATACTTAGCTTATGCCCGGCATGCGTTGCAATACCTCATCCAATTTTCTTGTAATTTATTTACACATTTCCAAAGCAGACACATTTACATGTACAAAAGAGTAAAAGACAACGATTTTATGTTTATTTATTTCGCGCAAGTCCAACAACAACTTGTATCGGAGCGATCGATTATTCAGCGATTGTCCAAACATAAAGATAATACATCAGATCATACGGTAAGTCTACAATTTCTGTTGACATTTGCCCAACTAAAATAAGCAATGCCTTTTTTCGGAAATTTTGTTACGTTTTATATTTTACTTTGATAACAATTCTAAAAATTATACCAATTATAACGTATTTATGATAATTATATATCTTTTCGGTTATATTTGTATTTAATTACACATTATTTTATTTACTAATACTAATAAGAACACTTAGTAATTAAAACTGAAGTTGAAGACCGCGTGGCCGAGTGATTCTAGTACCTGGCAACTGTGCTACGACGAAAGAGATACTTGTATTATAGTCAAACACTTGTGTTAAACAACCTGTGCGCGATGAAACTATAATGTGATATGATCAATGTATGCAGTGTCAGATATACGAGGACATTCACCACACAACCAGGTCCGAAAACCAACAATTCGTGTTTTTGCAAAAATGTCGGCTTCGACTGGGATTTGTACCCAGGACGAACTTATCAGGTTCTCTGACCACTATGCCTCACGGTCGTTAGTAATGTGGACTAAGTTTACTTGTTTATTTCTCCTCACACTTATTATGAGGTATTTCATTATGGTAATTATTTTTTAAAACCTTATTAAAGATAAAATGTTTATACGTAAGTAAAAAAATGTTTTATCCTACATACACGACTAAAGAGATTCCCGGTATCTATTTGCAATATTACTTATATTTCATGATGTTACTGAGAAAGATGTAATTTCTCGATAAAACCAGAAAGCCGATACAGCGGCATCGACGTCGTATTTCTAATTTACAACCTACTAGAGTTGTGTGAGGAGCGTGTCGTCGTAACTCATTTAATAGAAATGTACTTTATTAGAAAATTATACTTTATTTATATAACAGAACATTACCGATGCTCAGGTCAGCAAGGAGCCATGCCGTACGGCGTAGTCATGTGTTGAGTTTATTTCACGCGGTTGAAACCGCTGATTTCACTGCGGTTACATCTGCATAGTAATATGTATTGTCTTATTTAGTATATCATCATCATCATTTCAGCCGATCTTAGTCCACTGTTGAACAAAGCCCCCCCCCTCCCCCCGATTGCCACAAAACACGGTCCTGAGCTACATGCATCCATCGGCTTCCCGCAAAATCAGCATGGCCGGCCCATTGACTCTTCAGCTTGCTAACACTTAGGGCTATATCGGTAACATTGAATTTCACAAAGGCTATCGATTTTCGGTCACAGTTTCTATCAGTTTATGAGTTATCCAGATCCACTCAGTTGTCCATGCCTTTTTTCTCCTAGAACGTAAAGATGCAGTGTGAAGGACACTGGTGCAGCCGAAATGATTTTTTTTAAAGAATACTAGAAGTACTAGAAAATATTAGTGAATTTCTGTAAACAACGACGATTAAGTTAAAAACGCCTGTGCAAGAAAATTGTTCACTACAATACTCAAAAGACGGACTCCAATCTACGACTTTTAACTTTTACAGACCGTAGTATACCTGAACCGTGAGGTTACTTGCATGTAAAACATCACAGACCCCTAATCTGTAAAACGTCACATTCGAATCCAGAACTTAATATTCATTATGTCATAACACTTACACAAAGTACTTTGACCGCACAACCCACGCAGAAAAATACGACATGCAAAATAAAGTAATATATATTTACAATACACATATGTGCCGAAACAAATTTACAAAGCATTATAGATTAAAGCCAATCGGAAAATTTAACGCCACCATAGGGAGACGATCGAGTACAAATGGCCAACAAGCTTCCATTTGTACTCAAACGCGGTATTCGAATGGCAACCGATGAGTGTATGGGAACATAAATAATGACCCCTTTCTACTGTCTGGCTTATCGCTGTTTCGCAGTTCGTATATCAACCAGTGGTTGTAGGTCCGTTTCTATAATTCATTCATCATCATCATTTCAGCCTATTCCAGTCCACGGTTGAACATAGTGTAACTATTCAACTTTCACGTTGATAAATTAATTTCGTGACCAGAAAATCGACTTAATCTTTTTCAAGATCAATTTCTAAAGGTTATTTCATTCTAGGCCATTTGAATGATATATGTTAATAAATTGTGATCGTCATAGGTAGGACCCTTTTATTTACGTTGTGTTTAATTTTAGTAACTTGTTCTTTTAGGTGTATCATGGAAAAATGTTTATTCACTAGAGAAGCTGCAAATCCAAGACAGTGTACTAATACTAATTAATTACTATTCCCTATACTCTTGTAAAGGGTTCACAATGTTTAATATCTATTGCAAAGAGATTTGTATTCCGCACCTGTATAAGATTAACTTTAAATTATTAATAACCCACTACAAGTTATCGCTCCCCCAACATTTTTATTTAAAAAAATGTGGGGAAGGCACACGGCTCCAACTCCCGCCGTGTGCGGTGAGCGCCTTCCAATCCATGCGCTCCCCCCGACACAGGACAAGAAGTCGGGAACAAGGACCGTAGTCCACAGCAACACTGGCGAACCAGCAAAAAGAGGGCTTAGCTCCACCAACGATTGTAATGATGTATTTTGCCATTATTTATCATTTATAATTATCATTCAGCCATCAGGCAATCAGCATTCTATTATATTCGTCAAATGGGTTTGTGTAATTGACGTTGAGTATTATGTATTTCGATCAAGTTTGTCTCACCCACTACCAAGTTTCCAGTTATCATTCATTTGTGGGAATTTACTGAGAGCTTTATTTAATATTGTTGTTATTCAACACATGGAGGGCAGACAGTCTGCAGTCTCGTTATAGAGAGACCCGACTTGGACAAAGCTAAAGAAAATGTGAGTCAAACCAAGTGCAAGACGCAACCATTATATTAACGACATCTAAGCAACTGTCACTAAGACGCATTGTCACAGGTGCAACAAGCGTCATTACGACCATCGCTCAGGCATACGCCAACACAAGGGCCTCTATACGGTCTTAGCAAACATCTACATTTCTGCAAAAACCTCCGTCAACCCGAATCATAAGTTGTATTGAATCAGATGCGACTCATTCATATAACCGTCACTAAAAACACAATACCACAATAGCAGTAAGTATTATTGTGACTATCACATAGATGGTGCCTCCTCACAACACCCCTATATGATAATTATCGACTTTGGCAAAAGTTGTTTAACTAAAAAATATATACCAACGTGTCATAGTAGTAAGCCACTAAGACGCTGGTGTATGAACCATGTATCATAGAACTAATGCTCTAAGACATGGGGCGAAAGAGTAAGCTCCAGCACCGAAATGCTAAAAGCCACACCCTCTCTTATGTGATTGTATAAAAGTCTAATGAATTCTCTATCTTAATAATTTTAAGTTCCAACTCATTTTTATAATATCATATCTTACAAGAGACCTTCAATGATAGACCATTTTATCATATACTTTACTTACATAGGATCTTTGTATGGAACATTAGCACTATGCAACTTGATACTATAGAGAGTCATGCTCGACCTCACACACGCCTATGTTGAGCTGTTGGTATGCCCCTCCGCACGGTACTCGCGTCTCGGACTTAATAGTATGGTGTTAGCAATACACGAACACTTTCTAGTTTTAAGATAGGTTTTATAATTGGCATTACATGAACACTTCCTTATTATGAATAACTATATAGAGTATTTTCCATACAACTGAAGTTAATTTTATATTGTAATATTTTTAATTAACTTCTATAGTACTTCGAGAGATAAGGTCTCTTGGATATAGTTTATATGTTTTAAAGTAATTTTTAGGCACTGATCTATGTAATATTATGCCAAGAAAAATTAAATTGAAAATAATGAAATTACACTATTGGGATTGGTCCTCATATATATTATCCCAACTTTTTTGGACCACCATTTTTTTTTTTTAATATTTTCTTAAATCTTTCTAAAACGTAAAAATACGTAATTAGAGATAGTATATCGTTACAAAAGGCCTCCCCCATAGATTGCCACAAATCACGGTCCTGAGACGCCAACATCCATCGACTTCCCGCACAACTGTGCAGGTCGTCGCTCCATCTAGTGGGGGGACGCCCTACACTTCGTTTTCCGGTACGAGTTTTCTATAATATCAGGATGTAAATTGTGTGTCACACACACCCCAATCGTTCACATAAAGCCCCTCAACATCACCCCCAAGACTTTCCACGCAGAGCATTTTTACAAGTGGTAGGATTCCTGTGTAGGAATCCGTTTACGTAGGTACCACAAGGTCAGTTATTTAAAGCAATCGTTTTTATTTATTGAATAAAGGGACGAGACGAGCGAAACGTACACCTTATGGTAAGTGCAACGTCCGTCATAACAAATGCTGTGTCAAACAGAACGTTTCAGTGTGGTACCACACAGAATTGCATTGATACAGGCAAAAGTTGCACGTACCATCAGGTGAACGATTTTCTCGTCTCGTTATTTTCACCTATTAAAAATAACGTGGCGTAGTGGCGTAATTTCTTACCGATTAACTTCTGCACTATCGTTCTCTACTTTGGCGTAGTGGCGTACTAATTTTAATAAGAATGACGGGCATCAGCGTCTAAGGTCCGAGTTGTTGATTGCCATCTTTACCTGAGGGAGGTCTTCGACCTTCTGCCTGTTTATAACATACATATATATACTAGTCAGGCTTCTTTTTCACATAAGATGTTGACCCGTAGCTTTTCAATATTTTTATTGTAAAATGAAAGAGTTTATAAATATCCCACTGTTGCGCAATGGCCTCCTCTCATTACTGAGTGAGTTTTGGAGTTGGAAAGAGTCCGTCACGTTGCTCCAATGCGGAATAGCGGACTTCACATGTCCTCGAAATTTTTTTTTATTCCTCAGACATGCAGTTTTCCCCACGAAGTTTTCCTGAGCACGTGGTAAATTAGCAATGGAGGTGCCGGTACCAGGGATCGAACTTAGGTCACGCGTAGTATAAAATTTTGCACCAGCGCCCGGATGTTGAGCTGCGGCAGTTACGTCGCTGTAACGACTGCGACGACGGCAGCACAGTATGTATTTTTACTCATTAGATATTAAAAGGCAGTATTAATTTTGAGTAAAAAAATTTACTTATTGAGAAAATCAAAAATATAAATATTAACAACTAAGTTTACATTTACGTATTTTACTACTAAATTATTCAAGAGGTACCAATGACATAAAATATTGAAGTTAGCTTTATAAGATAAATAATTGTCTCTTTGACAAGCAAAAAAATTATTTAAAACCGAAAGGGAATTCTCAATATGTGCACTAGAAAAAAATTACAAAATTCTATGATGCTTTTAAAAATTGCATTATTCATACGACATATTCACACAATATATTTGTTTTGTCGAGACGACGGATCCTAGCTATGTTAGGGATGTCTGGACAGCTTATCTAAAAAGTTCGCAAGACTGAACAGTGGAAATTTTCTTAGACGTAGGACAAAGATAAGAAGTCATTCACTTTACCACTTTACCTTTAAATAAAACTTTCTATAGCACGCTTGTCCTGCCAGTCCAGTTTCATGAACATACGGAATTTTCCGTCCAACTTTAGATATAAATTCCTATCGGCTATTCGATCAGAAACCAGAAGCACCAAAATATTTCAATATTGAAACCGTTTTAAAGTTACTGCACGGAAAACATCGAAGCTCTTTTCATCACTTATAGCTTTAGCAAATTCTAATTTAATTAATTTGAGATGATTCAAAACTAATTTTATTAGATAACTCAAGGAATTATAATACTTATGCCCTTGGATAAATACATCGAAAAATAATGCTTTGTACCAGTATAACGCCTTTAATTACATAAAAGAAAACAATTAACTTTTAGCTTTAAGCAACGCAAAAACACCCCTAGAAATCTATATAAATATAAAACAAAGTCGTGTTAGTTACACCATTTATAACTCAAGAACGGCTTGATCCAGTTTTATGATGTTGGATTTTTTGGATTTGACTCCGCTCCGAATAGCAGAATAACTATTTAATATTATTCTGCTATTCGGTTAGTACGTCTAAAATAATTTTTTTATACATTTTCCGTATACAACACCATCTGTAAAAACGCCAAGTGACACTCATCTGTCATCAGAAACAAAACTTATATTATTTTGCATGCTTGACAATTCTGTGACAACTAATAATTAATAATAATTTATCTTTCTTCCTGTCTTCTTTCATTATCCCCTGATAGCTGATTTAACTGCGCGGTCCTTTTATTGCATGCCATTGAGCTAGCTGTGCAGGCGAGCGCAGCGATTTATCAGCATTTTTTTGAGTTTTCAACAATTTTATTTAGTTTTCGACCGTTATTGCATCTGTATAGTCAAGTATCTGTAACAGTACTTTGCCTTCGAAGAAGTTGACTTTGTGAGGTTATCAAAATTGTAGTTGATAGTTGCTTCCTTATGTAATTTTGTATTGTGTGAACAATTTTCCAGTGTTATTTACTATGCCGCGAGTCAGAAGACCTAATTTTTCACATCGTAACCGTAACGCAATTAGATTTCGGAGTATTGAGAATCAATCCACTGCAGATGAAAATTACAACACTCCTTGCAATGCGCCTTGAATGTTTGGGAAAGAAGTGGCGAATACGGAACAATCCAAGTGTTGTCGACCACAAATTTTTTTCCTCTCACTTTCGTTGTGATAGTCTACCGTTATCACTGGTGGTAAATGGTTTCTTGTATTTACGCGAATATAACACCTTTAATATAACTAATTTTACTGATTTTATCGCGTTCAATTTTAATTATTTATAACCCAAGGTTTCGAGCGCTTCATAGCACCAATGGTCACAGGAGGACTGAGGTGACAGATTTCCTGATGTCATAGTTAACCTGGGTTACCTTCAGCTTTTAATTATTATTTTTAGGCCGACCTACGCAGAAAGAGCTTATTGGTCTTGCAGAAGTATGCTCGGTTTTTGATTTAATTTTATTAATTATAGGATCTTAAGCCGGTGGGAGTACCCAACCATCTTCACTATTGCAATTAGGATGTTTTATTTTTTATTTTAATAGCCTCGCGAACCATCTTTGGTAGGAATCAGTGTCATTTTTCAAGGTTTTGTGGTCTATCAAATCTGATGCAATGGTTGGGATATAAATCGTTATATCGGGTTATAAATAGTTAAAATTAAATGCGATAGAATGCGTAAAATTTGTTTTATTTAAATTAGTAGTTTTGTTATGTAAGTATCACACCTGCCAACATTTTATCTCTTCTGCTCCTAAGATCGACTAGTGAAAATCACCACCAGGCATTAAGTCCGACCATTGCAACCTATAGAGTATAGTGTTTTATTACAAAGTATAAAGAAATAAATCAAAACAGCCTGTGTTTTGCAGTGTTCTATAGTAGGTCTTATTAAATAATAATGAACATTGAAATGTGTATATTAAACTATCTTTTTTATTGTTAACAAAGCAATATGTGTATTCAAAACTTTTATACACTTAAGATAGCAGTTTTTTTACTAAAAACGTAGAAATAATTGTCCTGGATTTTTTTATTTATCTTTTTAAAAGTGATGTAAAAATTAAGTTGAATTACGTAAATGAAAATCAATTTCACAACAGAAATGATACTGTTGTAAACATTTGAGAGGCTTTTGTGTATAGAACTAGCAAGTTAAAAAAGAGCGTAACATAAACAATAAACAGAAATTATTCGAAGTTCCATACTACATATTAAATTATTCCTAAACACAAATTGTAATTTTATTATTACAGTATACGAAAACTTCGAAGTTTGAATTCAACTACGAGGTATAATAAATAAGAAATATAAGAAGTATAAGTAATCATATTTTTACTATTATCTAAATCTATGAATTAAAAAAAGCTGAGGTCGTAATTCGTTAATTTCGTTTTCACGAAATATTCGTTTTCAAATGTGTGATTTGCGTGTTTCAAGAAAATTAAAAAGTCATTTCAATGGTTAGTTTAAAGGATACTAGATTTTTCTATAAGTTTTCCACAAAATACACCACACAGTAAGATTCTTCGATTGTTTTTCTAATTGCAGTTTTATGTTTTATACATATATTAAGTTTTCAATAGTTCGTTTTCAGCGCGGTGACACACAGAAATGTTCTGTGTGACAGCATTTGTTACGGGCAGACATTGCGCTTACTATCAGGTGAACGGTTTGTTCGTCTCGTCCCTTTCTCCTTTTTAGAAAAAAAAACATTGTCAACATTGAAGCGTGTTCGTAAATCGTACATTAAACACTTTTTTAATATTACATTCACTGACTGAAACACAGTATAGTGAATTTTCGTATACTTTCGTATATTTTTTTATATTGTACTAATTATGCATTGCAAAAGAGTTCACTTCGTTATTATTTTTTTATTTCATAAATATAAACTGTTTTTTTTTATATAATCATCATCATTAAGAACACAAATGCATTTATCTATTTTTAGCGAAAACCAGGCAGTTTATCCAAATAATTTTGATATCTGCGCTGTGATGGCGGCTTATCTACCACCTCATCTCATCCAGTGGATGTCGTAAAAGTCGACAGAGAGAAAATGACAACTAGAAGATGGTCAGCAATCTTCCTGGAACATCTGTACAAATGAACTGTGGTTTGTAACCCGCGTACGCGAGGAAACTATAGGGAGATTCCCCAAAATAAGAGCTAAAAACTTTTGTGGAAATCTGTGGGGGAGACCTATGTTCAGCAGTGGACTAGTGATTTGCTGAAATGATGATGATGATGAATTAGATTTTTCATTTATTATCGAGTTAAAAGTAAAAAGTTCATTATTGAGTATAAACGAAAGTGATAAGTAACCAGCGCGTGACCTAGTGGTCAGAGTACCTGACCTTTTACGCAGCGGGTCCTGGATTAGAATCCCAGTCGGAACCAACATTTATGCAAAAGCACAAATTGTTGGTTTTCGGATCTGATGTGTTTCGCATGCAAATTGTATAACATATCCTCGATACAGGAGATAATCCTACTATACGGCTTCGTTTACTAATAACGAATAACGATTTCTTCCTATAAGAATTTCTACATATTACTGAATATCTTTATATTAATACAATACTATTTAAAATTATATATAACTACCATTTACCGCTAAATCTATGCACGAATTCTTCTAAAATGCTATCTTACCAGGACCAGGACATTATAGTTAAAGCTATTTAAGGTCTACCACAATAGCTTTAACAAGAAAGTCTTTTTCGTCACATGGCTATTTCTCAAAGATTTTGCGTAAAACAGTACAAAGAATGTAGTAGTCAGAATTAAGTAATTTAACCATATTAGTTATATTACTATATAAAATGTAATTTTTTTTGAAATTTTTGCCAAAACTACCTAGTTACAATGCATATGGTACTTGAAGTTCAATAGAAGCAGTTTCTTTGAAAACTCGGTACTTAATCTATTTCTTTAGAGGGCTAACAATTTCCTCCGAGCCAAGGTGACGTGCATTGTTCATATTGTTATAATGCAAAGTAAGGTTTTGTAACTTACGAGTATAATACTTTATTAAACTAAATTGCATATATTCGTTTTGGTTTTCATAGAAGAACTAATTAGAAATTTCTATATGTACATAACATAAGACTAACTTTATGCAAGAAGTCCCATCTCAAAAGATCATTTTCATTTTATGCTTGCATGTGTCCTAGCTTCTTATTTCGAAATTCCTTCTATTTTCTTTAAATCACAGTTGAGACTTAAAAGTAACGTAACATCCTATTAATGTGTGACTAGAGAGCACATGCTTCCTTTAATTTCTTAGAGGGTTTTAGGAGACGGGAAGAGTCTCTTACGCTGCTCCAATGCTGGTAGGCGAAATTCACATTTCCTCGAAACATTTTTATTTCTCAAACATGCAGCTTTCGTCACGCCATCTTCCTTCACCGCTATGCAATGCATGCGATGCACTATGTATGCGAATGGAGCAAATCGAGCAGCGTGCCGTCATTAAGTACCTCCATAAGAAGGGGCTATCATCAAAAGCCATCCATGATGACATGGTCAGTACATTAGGCGATTGTGCTCTGACATATTGATCCGTCAAAAAATGGATAGCAGAATTTAAGCGTGGTAGAGAGAGTGTGAAAGATATTTTTAGCGAAAACCAGGCAGTTTATCCAAATAATTTTGATATCTGCGCTGTGATGGCGGCTTATCTACCACCTCATCTCATCCAGTGGATGTCGTAAAAGTCGACAGAGAGAAAATGACAACTAGAAGATGGTCAGCAATCTTCCTGGAACATCTGTACAAATGAACTGTGGTTTGTAACCCGCGTACGCGAGGAAACTATAGGGAGATCCCCCAAAATAAGAGCTAAAAACTTTTGTGGAAATCTGTGGGGGAGGCCTATGTTCAGCAGTGGACTAGTGATTTGCTGAAATGGTGATGATGATGAATAAGATTTTTCATTTATTATCGAGTTAAAAGTAAAAAGTTCATTATTGAGTATAAACGAAAGTGATAAGTAACCAGCGCGTGACCTAGTGGTCAGAGTACCTGACCTTTTACGCAGCGGGTCCTGGATTAGAATCCCAGTCGGAGCCAACATTTATGCAATAGCACAAATTGTTGGTTTTCGGATCTGATGTGTTTCGCATGCAAAATGTATAACATATCCTCGATACAGGAGATAATCCTACTGTACGGCTTCGTTTACTAATAACGAATAACGATTTCTTCCTATAAGAATTTCTACATATTACTGAATATCTTTATATTAATACAATACTATTTAAAATTATATATAACTACCATTTACCGCTACTTCTATGCACGAATTCTTCTAAAATGCTATCTTACCAGGACCAGGACATTATAGTTAAAGCTATTTAAGGTCTACCACAAAAGCTTTAACAAGCCATCCATGATGACATGGTCAGTACATTAGGCGATTGTGCTCTGTCATATTCATCCGTCAAAACATGGATAGCAGAATTTAAGCGTGGTAGAGAGAGTGTGAAAGATGAACCCCGCTCTGGAAGGCCTTCGACGTCAACTACTGACGAAAATATTAAAAAAGTACTTGATTTAATAATGGGAGACCGCAGATTAAAAATTAGAGAGATAGCCGAGATTATAGGCATCTCTTATGAACGAACTCAAAACATCATTGTCAACGAGTTGGGTTTCCACAAGGTATCTGCGAGGTGGCTTCCGCGACTGCTTTCAGTCGAACAAAAAAGGACGCGATTGACTATTTCACGCGACTGTTTGGAGTTATTTGAAGTCGATGCAGATGATTTTTTGAATCGTTTTGTTACTATGGACGAAACATGGGTTCATTACTGTACACCGGAAACAAAACAACAATCAAAGCAGTGGAGAAGACCTGGTTCACCACCCCCTAAAAAGGGTAAGTCGATTTTGTCGGCAAATAAGGTGATGGCTTCAGTATTCTGGGACTCGAAAGGTGTGATTATGATTGATTATCTTGAAAGGGGTCAGACTATAAACTCTGATTACTACTGCACCTTACTACGTCGTTTACGAGAGGAAATAAAAGAAAAACGTCGAGGAATGCTCAGAAGAAAAGTCCTATTTCATCAAGATAACGCCCGTGTTCACACGTCAGTACAGTCAATGGCTGGAATTCACAACTGTGGCTTTGAACTGTTACCGCATCCGCCGTATTCACCTGATCTGGCACCATCAGACTTCTTTCTGTTGCCTAACCTAAAAAAGCACTTGGGAGGTCAAAGATTTTCGACAAACGACGAGGTCAAAGCAGCTGTAGACGCATATTTTGACTCTAAGGAAGAATCATTTTTTTTAACGGTCTAAATGCTTGGAAGGGGAGGTGGCAAAAGTGTATTGAACTTGATGGTGATTATGTAGAAAAATAAAAATATAACTGATTTAGTATGTGTTTATTTTCTTGGTTAGGCCGAGTACTTTTCAATCCACCCTCGTAATAATGTTTACTATTCAACAACTTTACGTGGCCGATCAAAGTCCGATAGTCAATTAACCGTCGTCTTATCCAGTACGTATTTCATAGATGGCGGCCAGTAACAAATTTTTCAGTCAAGGGTTCTCTTACTTTACTAAAAATAACGTTCTGTGCAATATTATCGAAAAAACGTTAAAAACTTCAGAACTGGTGAATAAAAACATGAAACACAATTTTAGTTGGTCCCAGAGCTATTATCTACAACCTGTGTAAAATTCATGCTAACAGCTTTAGTAGCTCACTAGGCTAAAATTATAACCTTTTTAATTTTTAAAACCGTTGTCCAACACTACCTCTCCCACGATATGTGGATGTGTTTTAAAACTTTATAATTTTTTGTTTCGTGCGGGAATCGAATCCGCGAACCAAAGTAACTAATCGCTTCGCTACTTTACGAATCTTCACCAATGTCAATGTTAATGTAATTAAACAAATAAAAAAACATAGTAATTACAAAGATACACATATATTTTTTTTGTTAATTGGGGTTTTATTTGTTCATTGTCTATTGTTTATTTTTTCTTTTGTTTATGTATTTTTAAACCGACGTCATATATTTGACGACCGCGCGGTCTAGTGCATTAATGTCTGTAAAATGCACTCACAATACCGACGAAATCTTTTTTTTTATAGTGTATAACGTAACGAGACGTGACGGCTTTAGAAAATCCATCACCCCATCTCATCTCGTGGATGTCGTAAAAGTCGACAGAGAGAAAATGAAAACCAGGAGATGGGCAGCAGCATCTTCTTGGAACATCTAAATAATAAAAAGTAATACGGTTGCCAAACCGCCTGCCAGGCGTGGCAACTAAGGCAAAATCCCCCCAAAATTACAGCTACAAACTTTTGTGGCAATATATGGGGGAGGCCTATGTTCAGCAGTGGACTAGTGATAGAGTGAAAAGATGATGATGATGATGAACGAGACGAGTAAAACGTGATGACACCTACAAGGAAATATTCTTGTAAACATAGGGTCTTTTTTTTGGAATATTTTATATTTTCGTAGCTATGTATATGTGTATGTGTGAATATGTATGTATGTATGTGTATATACACATACCGCCTAATATGATATAACTTTTAGAAATAATGTTTAGAAAGTTTGAATAAATTTTCTGGTCACGATAAATATCGTATCGTATATATCAACGTTAAACGAAAATAGTCACAACAGCTTGAATAAATTATGAAGAGGAAAATAAAATATGTTACTGTGGCAAAAATAAAAACGATTTTGTTACCTATTTGTCATAAAAATATATAAAATCAGATCGAAACCGTAACGTAACCTATAAATGTTCCACTGCTAAATACATGCCTCCTTCCATTTAAAAGAAGGTTTTACAGCCTGGAAGTGTCCGCCACGCTGCTTCAATGCGGCTTGGCGGACTTCACATATCTTCGCAATATATTTTTAAGCTGAGCACGTCCTTGTCCACGTCCCGTCGCACGGGATCGGTGGATCGAAATCGTAATGTAAACAAATTGTATTTTATCCGACTGACTTGATTTATTCAAAAAATACATATTTCAAAAAATATACCTTTCAGAATACAATAGGTTCAGAGTACAGATACGTCTTCTTGTCCAATGAAACGGTCCTAACTCAGCGCGATATTTCAAGGTTAAGCCACAACGTTGATTTTCCTTTAGTAGGTAATAACCTAATTGCGTACTAAAAGAAAATCACGAAATCAGGTTTCTATTTTAGTATAGGTAAATGCTAAATAATGTAGTATAACTACCACTAAAATAAAAATAGAATCTTTAAGCATTTATCAGAACTTAAAAATACATTTTAAGTAGTTAAATTTACTTTACGTTTTAAATAAAACAAATAGAAACTTAATTACCACTTATCCTTAGCCTTCGTGTTGCGTTAAAATAGCGATTTGCATTTTTGCTAAAATTATAGACATTAAAAGCTCACGAAACGATTGCTAGAGGCTCTTCTCGACACTTCCGAATGCAGAATTATTACGTCAGTGTTTTAGATCTTTTGTAAGTTTAACATATAATTTTGTAATTTTATCGATCGCCTGCATAAAATGTAAGGAAGGTTACAATTTTATTGGTTTCTATTACATTTCACGATTTTTTTAATATACAAGTGTTGTACTTCCGATCTTAAAAAAAATTTAACGTTATACAGAAACATTTTTTTACTGTTTTAGGAGGCGGGAAGAGTCTGCCACGGTATTCCAATACGGGTTGACATGTCGTCGACATATTGATTATTTCTTTGACAAGCAGATTACCTCGCGATATTTTTCTTCACCGTCATGGTATATATTCATGTATATTCATACATCACTCACCTTAGATTTGCCGATGGTATAGTCGTAATGGCAAAAGAGGGACTGGGTACTATGCTCATTGACCTCAATAGTGTCTCCCAACGGGTAGGTCTTAAGATGAACATGGACAAGACGAAGGTCATGTCTAACGTCCATGTCACACAAATACCGGTTACTGTTGGGAATACTAGAATCGAAGTTGTCGACGAATATGTATACCTAGGACAGATTGTCCGACTACGTAGGTCCAACTTCGACCAAGAGGTCAATCGACGGAACCAACTCGGCTGGGCAGCGTTCGGGAAACTGTATCACATCTTCTCGTCGAGTAAACGTCAATCCCTCAAAACAAAAGTGTACAACCAGTGCGTGTTGCCAGTGATGATATACGGAACCGAGACGTGGTCCTTCACTGCAGGTCGCATGAGGAAGCTCAGAATCGCGTAGCGAGCTATGGAAAGGGCTATGCTCGGAGTTTCTCTGCGTGATGAAATCCGTAACGATGTTATCCGCAGCAGAACTAAAGTAACCGACGTAGCCCTCAGGATTAGCAAACCGGGCCGACCATATAGCGAGAAGAACCGATAACCGTTGGGGACGAAAGGTTGTCGAGTGGCAGCTTCTTACCCGCAATCGCAGTGTGGAGCACCCCCCCCCCCCCCTCGATGGAGCGATGACCTGTATGGTTTTGCGGGAAGTCGATGAATTCAGGTAGCTAAGGACCATGTTTTGTGGCAATCTATGAAGGAGGCCTATGTTCAACAGTGGACTAAAATAGGCTGAAAGATGATGATGATGAATTAAAGTGAACGTAATGACTTAATGACGAAACCATAAGATTTTTTAATTAAGACAATACTTGGATAATCCTGTCTTTATTATTAGTATGTAGGTAAACATTTTTTTTATTCGAAAATGTGACTATACGAGCAAAACGTTTACCTGATAGTAAGTGCACCACACTACGCCCGTCACCCTGAGACATTAGTTCTAAAGTCTCATATGCCCAGTGATTACGCTAGCTCTCAGTGCCCTTCAAACCGAAACACAGTAATGTTTGAACACCACTGCTTCACGGCAAAATAAATGGCCCAAGGGTGGTACCTACCTAGACGGGTTCCTGCATAGGAATCCTACCACCAGTAAAATAAGATTGTATTCACTATCAGCTATTACCAGCTCTTTTGGCTTTTATATAGAGGATGGCCTACAATCAGCATTTAGATATTATAATATTCAACGTATAAAACGTTTAACGGCTGGTTAGTATGATTATGATGACGTTACGTCTTTTAAATCCAAAACATTTCTTGTTTTAATGGCCAACGCGCTTAAAAGTTAGATGCATCAACTCAAGTGCACTATAATCTTGTTCAGGCTATATTTCTAAAATATACATAATTAAAACATTTTTACATTATCTGTGTTGTTAAAAGTCGAATATAAATGTGTATGTTAAGTGGCGCAGTACGAGCTAGTCTAATTGTTAGTCTCCATTGTAACTCAATGTAGCGAATTAGAGGTAAAGCTATTTCAACAAATTTTAAGCCTGTCTGGACTCATAGCGGTCAAGTTTGAAGTCATGTCCGGAAATGTATGTTAGGTCATTCCTTATGAAGTGAAGCTGAATGCTTTATTAACCCTTTTTTTCATATTAATTCTGTGTATGACATTAGACAAATAAAAAAAAATTAAACAGAAACACGATTTGGAAAAGACGACAATAAAAGTTCAAGTGAAAATATGAGTTTGGAATTTGAAGGCGGCGTGAGAAATTTACAAAATTAAAATTAGCAAAGTTTAATAGACAAACTTTTATGTCGTGAAGGGAACGAATTTCTAAGTCAGTATATTTTAAGCTAAATATTTTCATTGGTACTTTGTACAACAATAATAAATGACGTTATGTGGTAAAAGATAGTACGATTAACAATGAAATATTATTTTGGAAATCTTAATGCATAAGCCGAGATAGATATAGCTGAGAAAGAAGAGATATGTAATCTTTAAAATAAAGTATATTCTACAATAATATAGTTTTCTGGTCATTAAAATAAAACTATTTCGTGATAACTTAAATGTTTATTGCAAATAAACTATGTTGGTAAATTTATTACAAATAAAAATTATTATCAATGAAACAGACTATTCTATACAATCTGTGGAATTCAAAGCAAGTACCTACTATGACCTTTACTAAATGGTTTGTTTAAAATAGCCTGTCAGTGTTACTAAAGTGAGTAGAGCCGTAACGATATTTTGCTGCTGAAAAGTGTTGTACTGAAATAAGATGCTTTTGAATGTTTAGACTGTTTAAAATAGGTAATAGAAGGACATTTCTATGACTCTTACAATATCTTATATCTACTCGAGAATTTCATTTTAATCGACAGACATGTTGAGTATTAAAAATGATTCAAACCAAAAAAAAATCTATTAGTTCAAGAACACATTTAAGAATACAATTCTTATCCATTGAATTAAAATATAATATAATATACCGTGTAATAGCGGCTTAAGAGAATCTACCACCTCATCTCTTCCCGTGGGTGTCGTAAAAGTCGACAGAGGGAAAATAAAAACCAGGAGATGGGCAGCAGCATCTTCCTGGAACATGTAAACAAATAAACTGCGGTTGCCAACCCGCCTGCCAAGCGCGGCAACTGTGGAAAAATTCCCCCAATATGAGAACTCTTATGGCAATCTAAGGGGAAACCTATGTTCGGCAGTGGACTAGTGACATAAAAAAAGTAAAGTAACAGCCTATACAACAAGCTTTTTATTTTTTTTTAGGACTGATGGTCACTGTTAGCCCGAAGGCTTTTACATAGCGCTGAGGGCGCTTAGTCGAAACCTTTATTTATGGATGACTGGCGCAAGGGCCCCCAAGAGGGGACCTCGGCTTGGACCGTCATCCTGTTCGCGTGAGTAACCGACTCGAGGGTGCCCAAGGGGGCCGGCCTCGGCTCGGTCAGTTACTGCAATCGGGAGGGCAATATTACTACTACTATTATTACTATTATTAGATAAGTTTACCACCAATTCGGAATGCGTTTCCGCTGGAGAAGAAATGGCGCAAGAAACTCCAGCGACGCTTCTGTTTATGATACTACTGCTAGGGGAGAACCGACCTGAGATGCGGCGGTATCGCGAATAACTTTGTCTGATACGCCCTCGCCGACGGCGGGGGCGGTATGATGGTGATGTTGTGTGTTTGCGTAGTGATGAGTAGAGCGCTTGGGCCCTAGTGGTCGCGTTGGTTTTCGGGTCTGGTTGTGTTGTGATTGTCCCCGTGTTTCTGACACTTCAACCTTGCCTACCTCCGATGTTATCGCATCAGCGTTACATCGGGCGCGCGTAGGTAGGGACGCGTGAGTGCCTCTGTGTTTGCGCGTACACTTGTGGCACTATAATATCTCCTGCGCAATTGATAGTGTAACGATATACTATCTCTAATTACGTATTTTTACGTTTTAGAAAGATTTAAGAAAATATTAAAAATTATATAAAAAAAAAATGGTGGTCCAAAAAAGTTGGGAAAATATATATGAGGACCAATCCCAATAGTGAAATTTCATTATTTCCAATTTAATTTTTCTTGGCATAATATTACATAGATCAGTGCCTAAAAATTACTTTAAAACATAATATATATCCAAGAGACCTTATCTCTCGAAGTACTATAGAAGGTAATTAAAAATATTAGAATATAAAATTAACTTCATTGGTATGGAAAATACTTTTAAGTAGTTATTCATAATAAGGAAGTGTTCATGTAATGCCAATTATAAAACCTATCTTAAAACCAGAAGGTGTTCGTGTAATGACTATTACAAAACCAATCTTAAAACTAGAAAGTGTTCGTGTATAGCTAACACCATACTATTAAGTCCGAGACGCGAGTACCGTGCGGAGGGGCATACCAACAGCTCAACCTAGGTGTGTGTGAGGTCGAGCATGACTCTCTATAGTATCAAGTTGCATAGTGCTAATGTTCCATACAAAGATCCTATGTAAGTAAAGTATATGATAAAATGGTCTATCATTGAAGGTCTCTTGTAAGATATGATATTATAAAAATGAGTTGGAACTTAAAATTATTAAGATAGAGAATTCATTAGACTTTCATACAATCACATAAGAGAGGGTGTGGCTTTTAGCATTTCGGTGCTGGAGCTTACTCTTTCGCCCCATGTCTTAGAGCATTAGTTCTATGATACATGGTTCATACACCGGCGTCTTAGTGGCTTGCTACGAGTACTATGACACGTTGGTAAATTTTTTAGTTAAACAACTTTTGCCAAAGTCGATAATTATCATATAGGGGTGTTGTGAGGAGGCACCATCTATGTGATAGTCACAATAATACTTACTGCTATTGTGGTATTGTGTTTTTAGTGACGGTTATATGAATGAGTTGCATCTGATTCAATACAACTTATGATTCGGGTTGACGGAGGTTTTTGCAGAAATGTAGATGTTTGCTAAGACCGTATAGAGGCCCTTGTGTTGGCGTATGTCTGAGCGATGGTCGTATTGATGCTTGTTGCACTTGTGACAATGCGTCCTAGTGACAGTTGCTTAGATGTCGTTAGTATAATGGTTACGTCTTGCACTTGGTTTGACTCACATTTTCTTTAGCTTTGTCCAAGTCGGGTCTCTTTATAACGAGACTGCAGACTGTCTGCCCTCCATTTGTTGAATAACAACAATATAAAATAAACCTCTCAGTAAATTCCCACAAATGAATGATAACTGGAAACTTGGTAGTGGGTGAGACAAACTTGATCGAAATACATAATACTCAACGTCAATTACACAAACCCATTTTGACGAATATAATAGAATGCTGATTGCCTGATGGCTGAATGATGCACGTAGCTGGTGCAAGTGGCTTGCTACGATGCTCGTAGCAAGCCACTAAGACGCCGGTGTATGAACCATGTATCATAGAACTAATGCTCTAAGACATGGGGCGAAAGAGTAAGCTCCAGCACCGAAATGCTAAAAGCCACACCCTCTCTTATGTGATTGTATGAAAGTCTAATGAATTCTCTATCTTAATAATTTTAAGTTCCAACTCATTTTTATAATATCATATCTTACAAGAGACCTTCAATGATAGACCATTTTATCATATACTTTACTTACATAGGATCTTTGTATGGAACATTAGCACTATGCAACTTGATACTATAGAGAGTCATGCTCGACCTCACACACACCTAGGTTGAGCTGTTGGTATGCCCCTCCGCACGGTACTCGCGTCTCGGACTTAATAGTATGGTGTTAGCTATACACGAACACTTTCTAGTTTTAAGATTGGTTTTGTAATAGTCATTACACGAACACCTTCTGGTTTTAAGATAGGTTTTATAATTGGCATTACATGAACACTTCCTTATTATGAATAACTACTTAAAAGTATTTTCCATACCAATGAAGTTAATTTTATATTCTAATATTTTTAATTACCTTCTATAGTACTTCGAGAGATAAGGTCTCTTGGATATATATTATGTTTTAAAGTAATTTTTAGGCACTGATCTATGTAATATTATGCCAAAAAAAATTAAATTGGAAATAATGAAATTTCACTATTGGGATTGGTCCTCATATATATTTTCCCAACTTTTTTGGACCACCATTTTTTTTTTTATATAATTTTTAATATTTTCTTAAATCTTTCTAAATGATAAATAATGGCAAAATACATCATTACAATGGTTGGTGGAGCTAATGCGTCTACTTCATGCGGATGGTAGCTGGCGGGAGGAGACTCTCAAGGCTGCAGCCGAAAGCTGCACAACGTGGGACCCCATACCCTTGAAGTGAGCAGTGGACTCACGACGTGCTCTGCGGCAAATTGCCGTGCTGACCTTGTATTGGATGTTGATGCCACACACACTCGACATTCATCTGCAGTTGCAGCGGTCTGGCGAAGTGATGGCGCGTACGGAAGGCTTTACTAGTTTATTGGGCCGAGTGCTCATAACTGCTCGACGTGTGCCAAATCCATGCGACATACATCCACGAAGACTGGACTTAGCTGTATACTTGTGTGATGTAAACACGCATTGACATGCGAGACTTCGGTCTAAGTTTGTGCTTACGCACTAGCAAGAGGCCAAGCCCTCTTTTTGCTGGTTCGCCAGTGTTGCTGTGGACTACGGTCCTTGTTCCCGACTTCCTGTCCTGTGTCGGGGGGAGTGCATGGATTGGAATGCGCTCACCGCACACGGCGGGAGTTGGAGCCGTGTGCCTTCCCCACATTTTTTTAAATAAAAATGTTGGGGGAGCGATAGCTTGTAGTGGGTTATTAATAATTTAATGTTAATCTTATACAGGTGCGGAATACAAATCTCTTTGCAATAGATATTTTGATAATTAAACATTGAGAACCCTTTACAAGAGTATAGGGAATAGTAATTAATTAGTATTAGTACACTGTCTTGGACTTGCAGCTTCTCTAGTGAATAAACATTTTTCCATGATACACCTAAAAGAACAAGTTACTATAAATAAACACAACGTAAATAAAAGGGTCCTACCTATGACGATCACAATTTATTAACATATATCATTCAAATGGCCTAGAATGAAATAACCTTTAGAAATTGATCTTGAAAAAGATTAAGTCGATTTTCTGGTCACGAAATTAATTTATCAACGTGAAAGTTGAATAGTTACAATAGCTATCGACAATATTGGAAAGTTGTCGCCGTGGTCGAAATCGGCCAGGAGAATATCATAACAGAATTTTTATTACCATTTCCTTTTACTAATCATTTGTTGCAATACTGTTTTATTATAAGTTTTCAAAAGTATTGGAGTTTAAGAAACAGAAAATTGTGATATTAACAAGTTATAATGTCACGAATAATAAATTATCGGTATAGAAGCAGAACTTCGCTGATATAAAAAGGCTTCTGCGTCACTCCGAATCTTAGCTAACTGTTAATTTTAGTGGTTTATTGCCGCTGTACCATTTATAACGTAGTAGAATGACCACTTAAGATGATTGAACTCATAATGGACTTCGTGCTCAGTTGATTGGTACAAATGTGACAATTTGTACTCCTCATATCCTAATAAATTCGAACACACTTCCTTATATTATGACTAGCTCGGCCAGCAGAGGTTGTTATGCCCTTTCCGGATTGATTTCTGAATTACTTTTAAGTACGAAGCTTTAAGTACATTAAAATGTAATAAATGTTGATTAATTATTCGTCATACGGAGGTCGGAGTCGCCCACAGCTCCACCTATCGAGTCCAGATTTCGTGATTTCCTTTTTTGTTATTTAGCCAACATAATTATATCGTAGATATGATTTATTTTGATCCATAAATACAGAATCATTAAATATTAATAAATATGATAAATCAAATATATGGCGTCAATATGACCTCAATTGGTCAAATCGTTCAGAAGTTACACGATCACTAACAGATGCATCAACGATTATGTATAGATATAAAGATTATGAACAGCAAACACATGCAAGCATAATTAAATTGTGGTGTTGTTAGCAAATTCTGCTATACCATCTTTTAGGTATCGTAAGAGTCGACTTAAAATAGTGACTGCAAAATATAATGGTTTCATGAAGGGAGCGAAACAGACATCTCAAAAATTAGTAGTAGTATTCTAGCATTCCTTTAAAATAATCTGTATTAATATTAGGATAACAAAACCTACGAAGGTAACTTTTTTCATGAAAATTAGAAAAGAAAGTAACATTAAATTTATAATTCCATTATGTAACTTAACAAAGGTCAAAAATATTGGTTTTGTAGCTTTTAATAGCAATCGCCTATTAATATTCCGAGTTGGTGACCGTATGTCGACTGACGATGTATCTGCTATAAAACCCATTTTTGCCGATTTACCGCAATAGTCACACAATTTTTCATTACATTTTATTCTTAGAAGTTCCTATTTTTTTTTTTCAGAAACAGTGTTACTTTAAGTTGCGTGATTTATTTGTTTCATCGATATTTAAAAAAATATATTGTTTATTGGCTATAGACTTTAGTCGTTGAGCAGAACATATCACCGCATATTATTCAAGTTTTTTTTTTGAAAGTCAATAATTTTCGAACCTATATTTATTTTTGCTTTAAAAAATGTTGCCTCTTGTAGGATTCCCTCTGTAGATTCCACCTCGAAGATGCATTTTACTGAAAAATTGCACATACACATAGATCGTTACCCGGAATAACCATCTGTCAGAATCTGCCACCACATTTTAACACGCGGGTGAGGTAAAAGTAGACTACAGGAAATGTATAACAAAAAAATCTAAAAGCCTTTATTTGATAGCGGTAGTGTGCAAATATTACTGAGTTCGGTCTGAATGACAATGATAGCTAGTGTAATTCCTGTGCATAAAAAAAGTCATTTCTAAGAGGGTTTTTGGAGTTAGGAAGAATCCGCCACGCTGCTCCAATGCGCGTTGGCGGACTGCACATGTCTTCGAAATATTTTTTATTTCTCAGACATGCAGGTTTTCTCAAGATGTTTTCCTTCACCGCCGAGCACGTGGCAAATCAGCACTTGAAATTGCAATTAACAATTTTAGTGGTGCCGGCACCGGGAATCGAACCCAGGTCACTCGCGTACTGGGCATATGAGACTTAAGAACTAATGACGGACGTCTCACAGAAATGTTCTAGGTGACACAATATTTATTATGAGCAGAGCTCCACTTACCATCAGCTGAAAGAGACATCAGAGTGAAAACTGTACAGCAGCAGGGGAAATTCTTCCACGGTTATTGTTTTTCTTTTTAATGTTTTAGTTATAAATTTTATAGAAAAACATGTTTATTTACCACGAACCTAGCAATGGTTTTAAATTAACCACTGAGCCAACACAAAGTCACTCGGATTTATCTGGTGGTTAAATTTATGGATTAAGACGTTTATTAAAAGATTAGAATACTTCACGTGCTTTCCAAGTTTGTATTTTTGATGACTGAAAACTGATGATAATAAGGACGTCATTTATGTATTAGTAATGTAGTACATTTATGTATTTACTGTGATAATATAAATTAAGCCAGTTGAAATATAAAAGCACACCGATTGCAGTCTAAACAATACCAACGGCACAAGGAATGCAGGAACAAACAGTCTACTAAGCACACTATTAAGTTATTTATAATAATAAAATAAATTATCGGCAGTCACTCCGTAAAGCGCGGGCACTATCCGGTTTCAATTTTTGCATTGGTTCCCGCCAAAATGCTACTTTTTTAATTAGTAATATTATATATTTATGTCTTTTTATTTTGTTTTATAGCGGCCAGTCACATGTCATATTGCTACCCTAGCTAATGACGCGTGAGGTTAAGCGTACTTATGCTTTGTATTAGAATGGAATTATCCAGCAACAGTTTTTAACTGGCCATGACAATATCATTGATCGGTTTATTTGTAGGAGCCCTAAAAGCTCGGACGTTGTTTAAAATTTTAAATAAACATTAAGAAGCAATAAACAGAAATAAGATTTTTTCCTTAATTCTATATGTTTTATATATACCTAGTCCGGCCATAAGTTCTGTTACAAATGAAAACGCATTTATTTAATGAAGTAATGTAATAACCTATTGTTATACCTACATATTTATTAGTCTCAGCCAAAAAATAAAAACAATATTCTATTTGAAATGGCCACCTTTGGCTTTTATACAGGCCTTTAATCTGTTGGGCCACGACTCTATGGATTTACGCACTGTTTCTAAGGGAAATTTCGCCACTGCTTGCTCCAATGATTTTTTAAGAGACTCAATGTCGCCGTGTCGTTTAGAGCAGGCCATGCCCTCTAAAACTGACCATAATTTGAAGTCTAAAGGGTTGAGGTCTGGGCTAGATGAGGGCCAGTCTTCAGCTCTTACAAAGTCCGGAACGGTGGTTTCAAGCCAGGCTTGGGTAGTTCGTGCCCTGTGACCAGGTGCAGAGTCCTGCTGGAAAGTCCACGGTATATTTTTAAAAAGTGTATCGCTGAGAGGTTTCACAACATGATCCAAGACTGTATCTTGATAGCCTTTGGCTGAAGTTTTCACACCTTTTTCACAAAAATGTAGTTTTGTGACTCCTTGATAAAACACGCCCCACCAAACCATCACTGACGCAGGATGATCACCATATTGTACCTTTCCGACCAGTTGAGCAGCTTCTTTAGAACTGTGAGCGTTCACTTTATCGCTTATTGCTTATTGTAGTGTTCTTCAACCGTGAAAATTTTTTCATCGGTAAAGAGGATATTTCTGTGCCTTTCACCTGCGTATCGCGACAGAAAGCGTTTTGAAAGATCCACTCCCTTTAATTGTAAAGATTGATTTAGGGCAAGTCCTGTATATCGACGATAAGCTCCGAGCTTCAGGTCTTGTTTTATAATACGTGACAAAGTCCTAGCAGGAATCTTCATTTCTCGAAATAAGATTTGTTGCTTCCTAATGGAGTTTCGACGTATTCAGGCTTTAACAGCATTAACAGTCTTTGTAGTTCTAACTGCACGCGGCCGTCCCGATCTTTTCTGGTCTTCGACAGAGGAAGTGTTGTTGTATCTGTTGATAGTACGATATACGAACATACGCCTGATACCAAGCTTTTGAAGTGTTTGGAATATGACTGACGGCTGCATACCCACTTTGTGCAAGGCGATCACTACAATCCCATTTTCTTTAACACCCCATTCCATATTGTAATTTTGATAATGAAACCGAAAAAATATGTGAAATGGCGCAAAATCAAAAGATTTTTTTAAAATAATATACATGTTCCAAATTCAAAATAATTAAAAAGTTAAAAAAAAGTTTTTATGTAACAGTATTTATGGCCAGACTAGTAATAACTATGACACAGTAACAAAGTAAATGACAAAGTAAATAACAATCCACAACAACGAAGTACTTTCTAAAGTCCTATATGACATTTCAGAAAACTGAAAACATTCGCAGGATATTTTATTTAAAACTAAATTAAAAGCAAAATTTTGAATCTGCGTACATAAAGTATTTGTCTGGTCAGCTTCAATAACTCTCCATTTCTAGAACTTGTTACGTTAAAGTAGAGTAAAATACTATTCTGGGTGACACAGCATTGCTATGGGTGGACGTTATCATTTTTTTTATTCATTAATTCGATTGTGTCCATTGATAAATTCACATTTTTATTCTCTGATACTGAATTGAATTTATATTTATTTTGAATTTGCATTTAGCAACTATCAGAGGTGGATATACTTTAAAAGAAAATATATAATTTAATACCAAATTTTGAAAATGTGTACGACACTGAATAAATAAATTGTCGTGAAAAAAATATTACATTAAAATTATTATTTTACTAAAAGTCTAGTACATAAACTTTTAATAAAAAAGGAAATATTTTTATATGCACCCACGTACACACGCATGCGCGCACGCACGCACGCTCATAAGCACGCACGCAGGCACGCACTCACGCATGCATGCTCGCACACACTCACGCATGCATGCACGCACGCACGCTAGCATGCACGCACGCACGCTAGCATGCACGCACGCACGCACGAAACCACGCACGTAATTGAAAGACATGCAGTAGGCGTCACGCCTACTGTATGTTACGGGGAACGGGGTACGTTACGTTAAAGTACACGTGTAAAGGTATAATTTATTATTGTTGAACTAGACGTAGCCTATAATTTTTTTTCCAAAAACATTAGACTATCATGATGTTGTAAATCGTGTATGTGTTAAAATTAATTAAAAATTATTCTAAACTTCATGAATTGCAATTTGAATTCTTAGTAAAAATCGTTGTTTAAAAACGATCTTGGCTATGAAAGACGTAAAACGATCGTGACTATGAAAAATTACCCCGTTTGTACAGTTTTGTTTCTCCTTCATAATTTATTGTATATAACTACACTAACGGACAACCAAATCGACTCAGCCAAAGGCACAGCGAAATGCTTAAGTGATTTATGAAATACATTAATTCAATGAAAGCTTAAAAAATATTTCTGTACACGCGTAGTAACTAACTGAAATATTACATATTTTTTAAGGAAATTCTATTTTTACAGGTTATGTTTCTATGTTACAGTCGGAGATACTATTTGTTTGTACACAAGTGTATTAAGCAAAGACTTATCTACTACTTATAGACTAAAGACAAAAACAATATCAAAAACTCTGTCTCTGTCTGTTCCAAAAAAATATACTTTAATTATTTGAAACCCGCCAAGGAATTACTTTAAGTTGTTCTCAGCGCTTGGATATATAATTACCACGTCATGATTATCTGTTAACAAGTCGAGATAAATCTGTCGACTGTTCGCAAATAAATGTGCGTATGCAACGTGCAACAAAATAAATGCAGGCTCTCACAAGCAAGATTTTTTTACGTAAAATTTCGAGAAGACGAAAGACGTTATTATCGCGGAAAGTTGCGTAATAACGTTACGTAAAATTGTCTTATTTCAATTAAGTGTCATTGAAAATAGTTTTGTTGTGTTTTTTTTATGTCCTACGGACACTCAACCTAAATACATAAGATCACGACTGTATCCCATAAGGGGTAGTCGAGACTGGACACTCACTGCAAAAGCAGATGACTGCCACAATCCACGTTTCACCAAAATAATATAATGCACTTGGTATGATAGGTGGTGAGCCCATCGCCTTTTACGAGATCCATCGGATGAGATGGAGTGGTAGCATTCAACTTAAATATTACGAATTTTGTAAAACTTATAAGTAATTATATGTTATAAGTTAATTAACTATTGCTATTATTTCATTCCATTACGTCTACTTGGCTATGGTTTAGATGCCAGGCGCTCGCCTCAAATTTCATATTAAGATAGGGACCTGAGTTCGATCCTTAGTGCCGGCACCACTGAAATTGCTTTGGAATTATTATTTGAGTGCTGTTTGTTGTGTGACCGATTACTTTGTTAATAAATTTATAAAATCACAACTAATTATCGCACACGTTTCGAACTTCACACAATGAACTAGTCTGAACTGAACTAAATAATGTGGGTAGATTTGATTTTTAGAATTGAATGGATCTGTGTTAGGCCGAGTACTTTTCAATCCACCCTCGTATATATGCTCTAATAATATCACAGTATACTACAGTTTTATTTTATTTTTAATTTATGATTGAATTTGGGCAAAGATTTCATATATTGTTGGCACTTTGTGAATGCTTCAATATAGGTTTTAGCTTTAAAATTTTGTTTATGTATGTAATTGTTTAAAATACGAATGTAATAATCTCTGGCTGTCTTTAAATAAATAAAACATACTTGCATACATACTATTTAACAGTAACCTGTCTAAACCAATTCCAAAGTCTACATGAACGAAGTACCTGGCAGCTAGTATTATAATATTTTACTTAGATGTATTATTTTATTTCAATTTTATGTCATAACATTTATACATTCGAGCACATTGGTAGGGAATGCTTAAAAGCATGAAGTACCCTTGTCACTCTCATAAAAGTAAACAGTCACCAATTTTAATAGGCTCTGTTTTTTAGGAATTAACGATAGTAGATTTTTTTAAGTTAATAACATACAATATTATTACATTTATTTTAAAATTACGACTACATGAACATTAGTATAATCTCGTGTATATAAATCACTATAAAATCAATTGAAGAATCTCTCATTGATTTTGACGTTTTATTCGTCGTTAAATAATCTTGTAAAGCTACCGCTTTACTCCCGTTCAGAGAGAGATCATTACCTTATCAAACATGATAAAGAAAATAGAGAGTATCCATTGTATTTATGTAGAGACTAAAATAAAATTGATATACAAGTACCTGAGTTATGAGAAGTTAGTGCTAAAGAATCCAGATTTTTTTCGTCGGAACTAGGAACTCCATTGTATAAGAATAATACAATGGAGTACGGAAAACACAGTGCGGTTTATGTTATTTTTTAATTAAGCTGATACTTATTTTCAGTGATGCTAAGTAAATGATCTCCTGAGTCCCAAGGCGTGCCTATCTATATAAGTATCCTTCCTTTTAATAATAGCTGTACATTTGCCTAACGTAGAAACAAATGATGTTCAGGTTTCGCCGTATTAACATCAACTGTCTAAAAACAGTTGCCGTGTGGTAACGGTAAAAGAAAATCTGCCTTCACGTCTCATCTTGTGGGTGTCGTAATTAAATACCATGAGAAACTTTTTATATATAACTTTTTAAATAATAATTATTAATAATAATATATATACATTAATATATATTTTTTAATCTTTATTGTTTCCCTCACAAAGAAAGGATACAAAGGGCGGACTTAATGCCTATAGGCATTCTCTCCTAGTCAACCCATGGAGTGGTGAGATTTTGATAAAGGTGTAACAATATAAGACAAAAAATATAAAATAAAATAATATTATAATAATTATATATTTAAATATAACATTTACATATATATAACGTACATATACACACACATATATATAACGTACATATACACACACATATATATATGTATATATATATATATATTTATTCAATTATACATTTTTTATTATTAAGTAATTACTTAATACACAAATTATTCCGTTAATTTGCAAACGAATATCTTCATTAACAAAGACGCCATTCGTGCTTACGTATAAATAATAATCAGTCGAGCTAAAAACTGTTCACCATTGACATGAATTTTAAGATGGAACAAAGCAAACTGATACGGATAATAATGATATAAATTCTGTATCTATGATAGTTGTTCCATTTGTGTTCAAATTTGTAATTCACTGTCACGCGGCTAAGTCGTCAGAGTACCTGACTTCTAAGCCGCAGGTCCTGGGTTCGAAGCCACTATTTGTGCTAAATGTGTGCTAACACAAATGTTTGGTTTATTCGGGTATAATTGTGTGGTCATTGTCCTCGTATTTCTGACATTGCGTCCTAGCCTACCAACCCCCGATATTATCGCATAAGCGTTACATCGGGCATGGGTTGGCTAGGACGAATGATCTGTGGTATCGTAATATATATATTTATATTACGAATGATAATATTTTTTGTTCACTTTTAAAATGAAGTGCATTATTGAATTAGAAGCTAGGAGTTGTTATCTGTTTATGCTTATACGAGTAGTTCAATAGATATAAAACGTGCAATAAAAGATGTCGATGCAGCTTACTGGATCTAGTAAATGGGTTGAATATATCGTATATAACATTTTATGTGCGTTTAGAATGGGATGCTTCATTGATATTCACTGTATTTTTCTAAACTTAATGTATAACTATTTTTTAAATATCTACCGTATTATTTAGTTGTTAACGTACTCAATGCTGATTTGTGGGCTCAAGGTTTAAATCCCCGTAACCCCGTAATTATTTAACACCAAAACGGCTTTGCAATTCAAAATTCACAATAGGGTTCTCTCTTGAGTCTCCAAGGTCCTGGAGTTTCGTAGATTATTTCCTTCATTTTGAGACCGGGACATAGACGTCCAGACTCGAGACATTCGAGACTATCGACACAAACTCATGAATTTTCACGCCTAAGATGTTATACATCTTCTTTCGGATTGTTATTACTTTGATAAACCTTTATTTCTTTATAGGTATAGGTAATTTTATTACTTGTGTACTAGTAAATCATCATTATGAAACCTGGCTGTCTAATAAAATAACAATTATTTCGACAATATCCGAAATCTGTCAACCCGGACTGAAGAAGCGTGACGAATTTCCCAGCTCTAAAAACCCTCTCAAAAATAATAGAATAGAGCAGTGGGACATTTACAATCTTTTCCTTTTCTTATAAGATTTGTGAAATAGTCGAATAAGTAAAATAAAATAAACACAGGAATCATGACCTGATTAAACTTCCTGTTGTACTACGTCATTATTATTTTATTAATTCCTTTTCGTTCACTTCCTGACAAAGGCTCCCGATATTGTCATACTCAGGTGGGAGTAATATTTCTGTCATATTCAATTAACTTGCTCGCAACCGCGATGTAGTGACGACAGCTCAAGATGATTGAGATAAGCGTCCTATATTTAATACCTGATTGTATTATTAGTGACGAATAATTTTTATAATTAATGACGCGTTTATTCGAAATATAGTAATAACGACGTCATGTGAGGCTTTTTATATTTTTTGCTATAATTAATTTTATATTTAAATTTTATTTACTAATTGAAAGATAAACAAATAATACGATACCAATAATTATTAAGCTAATAATAAAAGTTTAACTTAAAGTCCAAGAATCTACACCTGATTCATGAAGTTCGGTCAAGTATATTTTGTATTTGACAAAATTCATAGCCAAAGTTAAATGAATTCTTAAGTAATTTAATTTTTTGAATTTCCGTACAATAAATTTAATATTAACAACAAGTCTTAAATTAAAGTAATTTCTTAATGAAAAACCAAAATTATTTTCGTACAAAAAGATTTCTTATGAGTTAAATAATTTAATTAATATCTCCACTGGCAGTGATAAATGGTTACTTTAAAATTAAACTTTTCTATTATTCTATTACTCGTAAAAATATTTTTATTTATTGCAGAAAGTGACACAATGAGAACATGTAAGAGCAACGTATGCCCATAACAAATGCTGTGTCAACCAGAATATTTCTGTATGGCACTGTCCGTCACTCTGAGACAATCAGTTCTCAAGTCTCATAAAACTGAAACAGTAATGTTTATACACAACTGCTTCACGGCAGAATAACGGGCCCTGCGGTGGTACCTTCCTAAAAGGATTCCTGCATAAGAATCCTGCCACCAGTATAGCCGTAATTGTATATCTTAAGCTTTTTATTTTGTAAATATGTTTAGTTATTTTTATAGTTATTCCGTGCAGTAGCTAAACCAATGAGCAGAAGAAAATCACTTATGAACAGTTCCTTTCACAAAACTAATATAAGCTACGAAGAGTCAGTCAGAACCGTTCCTATAACTAACGTCAGTAGCTCAAAGATGACTTTAAAAAGGTATGATGCGCTGCATAACGCCTTGTAACTCGTAACAAAGCAACGAAAAGTAACTGTTAGTTGCATAATGTAACCGGGCATTAGCCACTGCAGCAACTGAGCCGCCTTGTGAAAAGAAGATAAAAGAAGTCCAGATAAGGTACTAAGGTACTACAGCGACTAAGGTATTGTATGAACAGCCTTTATTCGTGCATAATAATATGAATGAAAATAATATGAAAATATTCTGTCACTATGCTGCTAGTGGGAACGCAATGGGGAGTAAGATATTTCTTGACTCCCGCGTTTCCGCGGGGGCGAAAAGTGGGTATGCGGTTTGTGGTCTCTGCCTGCCCCTCTTGGGAAAAAGGCGTGACTGTATGTAAGTATGTTTAAATTGATGATGATGCTATCATTTAGAAAAGGAACAATTAGTGAATATTTTACAAACTTTTTAATTTAATTTGCTTTCTTCATGCATGTATTTTCAGTTCAAATCCTGTAAGTCAATTTTGACCTACTTCCCCATGTCCAATTGTGCTAAAATTTGGCATACCTATGTATCTTTAGAGGCAATGTAATAACATGGTACCATGGAGGTGGTCTAATGATGGGATCCAGAAGTTGGCCATAGGACCTCCTCAACTAAGCGAGATAGCTCTGTCATGTTTGGACTTGTTTTGACAAGTACTGTAGCCATATCAACATTTGGAGTCCACTGTTGGACATAGCTCTCATAAATAAAAGCTTTTTGATTAAATATTAACACTGAAATAAGTTTTTTACTAATACATGATCTTTGTTTAAAAATTTCAGTGTTAATGTCTTTTTCAATTGTAGTATATCGATATTATTCTATCTTTAACTTGAGTAAGCAATAAAGTATTTTTATGTTTAAAAGTGTTTGGCACGAACGTTTTACTGGCAAGAAGTAATCATGAAAGAAGATTTTTATAACATTAAGTTTAATTTTGTCACACGAGTTTTTCCGTGCAAAATTTTAGATCGAGAGAAAATATTAATGGGAGCTTTATTTATTTAATTACTCTTTCTTTCAACATCCTTACATTCTAAGGTAACAATGGACGGACAAAATGCCTATCGGCATTATCTGCCAGTCAACCCGCAGTGTTCCAGAGTAGTGCAGTCTGAACAGTAAAGGTACGAGTATAACTGGTGAACCCAGTGCAATGTGTCGGAATGCTAATCTTTTGATAAGACAAGGAGCGTAGAACTCTTTCATGAGTTAAGTGAAGATACTGAAATTTCTGTTTAAGATATGAGAAGGAATAGAATATTTTTAATTCAATATTGATCATTTCCATAATACTCATTGAACGTCATTTTTATGAACTACATAGGTTCACAAAGAAATACCTCTATCCTGGGAAGAACCAGCAAGCCCCATAAAAGAGTTAATGACTCTGTGAAGTCGAGTAACTGGCATTATTACTGGTAATAGGAATCCTACCGCAGGAGTCCATCTAGGTAGTCCACCCCAGGGCCAGTTATTCTACCGTGAAGCAGTAGTGTGCAAACATTACTGTGTTTCGGTTTGAAGGGCACTGTGAGCTAGTGTAACTGTGCACTGGGCATATGAGACTTAAGAACCTATGTCTCAGGGTGATGGGCACAGTGTTGTGTCACACAGAAATTTTCTGGGTGGCACAGCATTTGTTATGGGCAGACGTTGCACTTACCATCAGGTGAACGTTTTGCTCGTTTCATCACTTTATGCAATAAAAAAAAATGTTTTTTTCCGTTATATTCTTATATACGTACATAACGTTTTCATATACATTTTGAAAGGCTAAAGTTAAGATATTATTTTCTTTTAATTTATCTCTAAGAGAAACTCTGGAGACAATATTATAAATACAAATTTTAATTGAAGATTATAAATACACCTCTACGTCAGTCGCATTTCCCCATAGCAAAATACCATAAGACATTATGCAACGAAAATAGGTAAAATAAACTAATCTAGCATTTTCAACATTGGTCAAGTTTCTATTTTTTACAGCATAAGCTTCAGAGCTAAGACTACTTGCTAGTTTAGATATATGGGGGCCCATTGAAGTTTCGCGTCTAGAGTTGTTCCTGGCTTTTTTTTTGCAACATTATGTACAATTTTACAAAGAATAGTTTCATATCAATATTGCTCACTATAAAAAAACTGCTAGTTAAAAAAAACAATTTTTATTTAATCGATAAATATTCATTACGAATAACAAAATCGTTGTACAAAAACGCTGCACTCAAATTCGACCTTAAAATTGTGTGAAGTGAAACTTCAACAACAAGGTAAAATCCCCTTTTGAAATGAAACTTCTTATGTCTTAATGACGTTCATTATCATAAGGATTTTAAGTTCAAAGTAAATCATAAGGATTTTATTCACGAACTGGAATAAAATATTATAATACCCCAATCCCCCTAATGCTTTTATTTTCGAGGGATTTGAAGGACAAATATTCACATCTGTTCCTTGTGATTCGTAAACATTTGGCGGATGTTGTACCAAGGGAAAAGGGTAGTTAAGAAAATAAGTCCACCTGCCTGATCGGAAGGTCTGATCTAGGGAGTAAATCTCCACCAATCAGTAATATTTAGAACTTGTATGTATAGAAACGCGATGTAGAACGTATGGGCTATTTGTTGAGCTTCCCATATGGTCACGTACAGATGTCGCTATAAACATATTTTAGCGTACGAGGAGTTACAAATAGTACGAGGAGTTAAAAACTGAGACTATGTTGAAAAGTCGTCCGCTTTAAGTTTTTAGTGTCTCTTAACAGCGATAGTCTGTCTCACTTCACCACATTTTCGTCATAATTATAGTTTTCTTTTCGAACCTGATGTGAGAAAGCGAAGCGCGTAATACTTATCACAAGGTTTTTCATCAATTAACATTTTAGATACGGCGACCGAGTGATTTGGTTGTTAAAGTACAGAACCGGACCGCAATATACTAAACATGTATGGTTGTTTTCGGGATTTGGTGTGATACAGGAGAAATTCTAGTGAAGAGCATAGTTTTTTTTAAGAATAAAAAGTATAAGCCGGAGGCCTTGTCTGAGCAATTCAAAAAAGTGCCCCCTCACTTTCTTCTGATTCTGATTCTTCTGAGTCCGTGATTCTGACTTCCGTTATAGAGTACTTCCTTTATAAAAAGTCATACTTCTATGAAATTAGTTTTAAACAAAGAGCATGAAGTTCTTCTGGCCGATTCAACCACGGTGACAACTTCCAGATACTATCGTAAGCTACTCGTATCAACTGTACAGCAGATTTTATAGTGCACGCGCAAACACAAAGGCATTTGCTCGTCGTTAGGTAACCTGCACCCGATGAAACGTTCATGGGATAAGATTGGAGGTAAGTTCTTCGGCCTTACTGAAATAAAACAAAATACTAAACTGAAGCAACTGACATAAGTTTTGAAATGTAAAATGCAAGAGATTCAATGTATATAATTTTGCTAACTACAATATACTGCTATTATAAGTGATTTAAAATATTTAAGAAATAAATCTGCCGTAAATTGCTGGATTTATTTGTATCTAAGACTGAATTTTATATTTCGAATGTTGTAAAAAGCCAACGAGCAATATACCTTCCTTACCTGAGTTAAGTAAAAAGGATTGTCAAATTTTACCTGAACCTGAATCTTGTACCTTTTCTTGATTCATTTTAGGGTTACTTTCTTTTTTAGCTTTCTGTTTAAGATAAAATTTATTTAATACGTCTTTTGTCAATGATGACCAAATTTTCATTTCTGTAATGAGGTTATTGTAAAGTTATTATGATAAATATATTATGGCAAATATATTTAAAAATATCTACTCATATTATTAAAGCGCATAATACTATTCATACATATGAGAACGACGTTTATGCAATTTATCGTGTAATTTAATGGATCGATAACACTATGACCCCGTCCATAATACAGACTTAAGAATTTATGTCTCAGGGTGACCGATGCAGTTTAGAGCCACACAGAAATTTTCTGGGTAACACAGCCTTTGTTATGGGCAGACGTTGCTATTACCATCAGGTGAGGTTTTACTTAACTATCGATTTTGCTATGTTCTTCACTTAATTTTTACTTGTCTTTAACTTTACTCTCTGTCTTTTCTGATAATCACTTTCCAATATTACATTTGTGTAAAAACATGCCGATAGATGTAGAATAGCACCTACCTCTTTCAGTCACTACAGCATCGTGTATTATAATGTTATTGTGCACGTGTATGTGTGCGTTCTCACGAGCAGTACAGTGGTACTGCTCGTGGGAACGCAATGGGGAGTAAGAATTTTTTGGCGGCAACGCGGTTCGCCACTCGTTACGTCTCGTTATCCGCGAAGGCGCAGAATCATAAAAGTATTCATATTTTATATATGATATTTACATGTCCAAAATACGCAAATGTTTCAACCAGAATATTAAATAAATATATATTACAGATTATAGTATTAGAATTATGAGTTACAAAGTGGTATTCGTTCAAAATATGACGTGAAAACCAATACAATGCTATGCATTTAAGACAATCATAAAACATAAAATCAATCGTAAACATTAGCTTATTACTTAAGGCCAAATACACAACTTTTACACTGTACATAAACCTAGCATATACATTTTCGTTGTTTCATTTCTGTGCCAAAGGGATCTACTATACAAATGACACTGTCAATATTGAGCAATCACTGGTTTATCGCCACCAGCCAAATACGAAATAAGATAAATTTGTTACTTATATTTTCATTCATGATATATGAACGTATATTAAGTATTTGATAAACAAAAATAGGAGAACCACTAATGAAATATACGGAACATCGAAATAGAGGAAATCTCTACTAATGCATTATGCTAACAATTAAAACAAAACAATCTAGCACAAAATTTTATGTTCGTATATTATATTTTTATGTAGAGGGAGACGGGTGGCTAAGAAGAGTACAGTCAATTTGGAAAGGTAATTAAAATGTAGAATTAAATTAGTTCCTGTGAATCACAGACACTTGCTTATATCTTTGTCTCCCTGAATTATATGTATGGTAAGATGCATTATTACCAGTAATTTATTCTCCGATTCCCGTAGCTCACCAATTGAATCTGAATCTTATCTCAGTGGAATGTGCTGTAGCTTACCTCCACGCTGACTCGGAGCTCCAGTGGTATTTCACGAGTGCATGGTCTTTCTGTACATTTTACTGACAGGGCTGGTAGGCAGCTAGCTGTTTTTTGGTTTTGCCACGTCAATGTATTTATCACCTTTTTGCGCTTTATTTGTCTCATGATGCTTAGTGTTTTATTTTTAAACTTAAAGGTTAAAGGTTTCCTATTTCATATCAAAAGTCTAACACTTAAAGTTATTAAGAAAAAAAAATCTTACTTTTCATCTGAAATGGAAATAACTCGAAATATTTGAACCTCAATACCATTTTTTAAGAGTTAAGTAAGCGTCATGGGACGAGCACTTTTGGATTTACCAAACTTTTATTTTATTGCAAATAGTGACGACACTAGTAATGGCAACGTCGGCGCATGCTGTCACTCAGACCATTTTCGTGTGCACAAAACTGCGCTCGTAACACTAAAACATCAGTTCTGTCTTATATGCCCAGAGATTACATTAACTATAAACTACCTTTACAACTACTTTACACAGTAAAAAGTTAAAAGTAAAGTTTCAGCCTATAAATGTCCCACTACTGAGCACAGGCCTCCTCTCATTTCTGAGAGGGTTTTGGAGCTAGGAAGAATCCGCCACGCTGCTCCAATGCAGGTTGGCGGACTTCACATGTCTTCGAAATATTTTTTATTCCTCAGACATGCAGGTTTCCTCACGATGTTTTCCTTCACCGCCGAGCACGTGGTAAATCAGCACTTAAAATTGCAATTAACAATTTTAGTGGTGCCGGCACCGGGGATCGAACCCAGGTCACTCGCGTACTATGAAATTTAAAGCGAGCGCCTAGCCCCTGAGCTACCACGGCTCACTTTACACAGTACTAACTTTAAACACAGTAATGTTTGCATTCTACTGCTTCGCTGCGGGTATAACTGGCACAGCTGTAGGAACAACTTAGTAAAATTCCTGCATAGGAATCCTATAATTAGTAATGACTTTAGTTAACGATTTCATAAACTAAGCAAAAAGTAACTAAGCGAGTAGATTCCAAGATTAATAACTTCGAGGTCCTCCTTTTAATATTAAGTACCCCTGTAATTTGCGTCAGAAAAGTCAATATCAGGCGTTCCCTTAACACGATTTCCTAAAATCTCATGAGAAAAATCAAAAATTTTTCGTTATAGCTCCAGGATTATTTGCAAATCATTTGCGAGTTTTCTTAACTTTTAATGGTTATGGCAAACTTTAATTTGTAATCTTTGATTACAATTCTCAGTCCTATTCAAATATTTGATCTAAGCCTTTGAATATGATTTTAAATATCTGTATTACGCATTTGTTTTAGAAAATGTAAAAATTTTCCAAAATAATATTAAAAATAACATTGAATGGCAGTGATTAGGCCAGTAACAGGGGCGTACAGATTTTCTATGTCTTATACAAAAAAAAAAATGTAAATCGGATAAAAACTTCGTGGTAATTCATTCAGTAATCAATTTAGAAATAACTATTTTATATTTATTTAGTATATCATTTGATTACTACATTGTTTTATTATTATTCTTTAAATAATAATAAAACAATGTAGTCGCAAAAGTACCGGGATGTTATTTAAAAGGATTCACAGGCAGTCGTGAACTTAACTCGTAAATGACTCCACGGATATGTCTCATATTCCTGTACTAACCGCAAGAAACGTTACCTTCCACTCAAGCGCAAAACGCAAACGGCCAGACCGCAAGACATTGTTACGGAACACAGAAATGTTGCCGAACGTTCGTCTATTAAAAACAATGTAATAGTTGAAGATACTCCAAGATTTTACTATGAGCGATATGATATCTTAAATATTCACTTTAACATCGTCCTGCGTTTTTGTTCACTGCTGTACACAGACCTATCCCGACTTTGAACGAATGCCTTAGGGCGGATTTCACCGTTGAAACTAAACGCGATCGGTTCAAACTGAACGAAGTTTAAGCGTTTAACTGAGTTCAATGCTACTGTTTGCATTTCACCAACATCAACTGAACGCGATTAAAGCTAAACGCGGTTCAAATTCTGAACGCCCAATTTTCGACGTTCAGCTCTTAATACGCGTTTAGAGAGTTGTCATTGTCAAATGCACAACTATGTAAACACAATAAATATTTTTAATACGTTTTGTTTATTGTTTGCATACCTACCTTATCTTATGCATAAAAACAGGCTGTTTGATGTCGCAAAATAATAAATACATCGAGTTTTTGTTTTAGACTGTGACGATATTTCACGTAAACTTCGTTTTTCTGAACGCGATCAAAATGGAGCCGGTGAAATCGGTTAAACAAAAACCGAGTTCAAATTATACATTTGAACTAAGTTCAGTTAAACGAGGTTTTAATAAACTTGGTTTCCAAAGCGATCGGTGAAGTCGGGTCTTAGTCGTTTTTAAGACATGCATGAAATGAAAATAGGTGGCAGATTTTTCACATCGTTACCGTACGGTGAATGTATGTTTCTAACTGATTTCGATAAATTCTTAAGACTTTTAGCTGCAGTAGCTCAGAGGCTGGTCGCTTCTCTTTAAATTCATAGTAGCGAGTGACCTGAGTTCGATCCCCGGTACCGGCACTTCTAAAATTGTTCTGCAATTTTGAGCCACTGAGAAGTTTACATTGGTAAGTTCTTTATAGCACTGCAGTACGGTCTTCACCGTAAGACATTGGTTCTTAAGTATCATATGCCCTGTAATTGGACTAGCGTACCGGCAGGGGTGCCTTTCTAGCCGGATTCCTGAATACGAATCATACTACCTGTTAAATTTTCTTAATTTACATTAGGCGAGTAAATCTTAGTTATTCATTATTACTTATATACCGCCGTGTGGTAGCGGCCTTAGAGAATCTACGATCTCATCCCATCCCTTGGGTGTCGTAAAAGTCGACAGAGGGAAATTAAAACCAGGAGATGGGCAGCAGCGTCTTCCCGGAACATCTGAATAAATAAACTGCGGTTGCCAACCCGACTGCCAAGCATGGCAACTGTAGCAAAATCCCCCCAATATTAGAGCTACAAACTTTTGTGGCTATCTATGGAGGAGGTCTATGTTTAGCAGTGGACTTGTGATAGGTTGAAACGACGAGGACGATTTATATAAATACATACATACTGTCACGTCTTTTACCCATAAGGGGTTGGCAGAGACCACATCCGTAGCCCAATTTTTTTCCCGCGGGAAACGAGACGTGACTGGTAGCGAACCCCGTCTCCTTGTCGATCTTGTTACGAGTCACGAAATTCTTACTTCCCATTGAGTTTCCAGGAGCAGCATTGCATATTATGGTATTACACTACATAGATAAAGGCAGCCGATACGTGTACTTTGCCGGACACGTATCGGCTGTATTTTATTATTATCATTACTAATGATATATTTAATAATATTTCTCTACAATTTGTTAATCCTAGTTCATATTGTAATCAAAGTAATGACTGACTGATGACTATCAAGATGCTGTAAGCATTCACTACATAGTAAAGTAACGTCACTCATCTTCAATCCCACGAATGAAAAATAATGTTTTTACTGATTCAAAGGTCAGACAGTGTCCAATATTATAAACAATGTATTTTTGGTTACTACAGTTACTTTAGTTATGCTATAGTTTGACTGTTGTTCTTAGCATATTACCTGTCTCAGTGATAAAATAAATGTTCATACGATTTAATAGAATAATACTTTCTTTTAGGCTTTGGGCTTTTGTTGCGGTCTAATCAGAAAGAGTATAGTGATTAAGTAGAAATAACTTAATTCGAGTCTTTGGCTACAGAATTATTATTAGCTGTAAGTTGTATAAATATAAATTTCAGATATTAATAAAATTGAGTACCAATTCAGAAAAAAACATTTTAAGTTTCCCGTCAATGTTTTCATTGGTACAAATATTGACTTCGACTTAAAATTTAATCCGTAGCTCTTGTAAGTACAAAACCATTGGGCAGCAAATTTTTCAACAATTAGGAATTGTCTTCCAAATAAAAATATAAACATAAAAACACCAAGTTTGGACATTGAAAATGGTTGGGTACACCTCTACGATTAACACTATGTATGGTATACCACTATGTATGGAAAAGGGACGGGAATGTTTCCAGTTCAAAGTTATTCTGGTGAATAAAGTAACCCAATCCAATCAATACAGTGCCGAACGCACATCTTTAGAGATTTAATTTATCAAAAAAATGCTAGATTACAGTATAAAAATAAATTTGAATATGTTCATACATTGTTTGTTTCAAATAAACATTCTAAATGTGCCGCAATCAAATTTCAGTGCCCATAAAATATTTGAAACATTTCATCAACATGTAAACCGTATACGTCAACCATCACTAAAAAAGGGACCAAAGGATCGTCTTAAGTTACAGGACGTACATCCACCATGAGAGATCGCTTTGAGTCTGTAAAATATCTTAATAATACAATATGTAAATATATCAAAGAGATGCTTAATTATTTGACAACAAACAAACTTACTTATATAAGAGGGAGTAACTTCTGTTGATGACATTCTTCTTCTTCTTCTTCTTTTCAGCCTATCACTAGTCCACTGCTGAACATAGGCCTCCCCCATAGATTGCCACAAAAGTTTGTAGCTCTCATTTTGGGGGGGATCGCCGTGTGGTGGCGGCTTAAGAGAATCTACCACCCCATCTCATCCCGTGGGTGTCGTAAAAGTCGACAGAGGGAAAATGAAAACCAAAAGATGGGCAGCAGCATCATTCTGGAACATCTGAAACTGCGGTTGCCAACCCGCCTGCCAAGCGTGGCAACTATGGCAAATCCCCCCCAAAATGATGACATTCTACTTTAAACATAATAACATAACAAACATTCTAGTAGACGAATGCAAAAGTATTGATCATTTTTAAAGAAATTCACGAGCTTCGTGTCTAAATCAAGCGACAGTGATGATCTGAAGACCGGGCTTATTAGTATTCTCCTTTGTTGATGACAATGATGACTATCATTTGTTTGATTGCTCATTAGACTTCCAGATAACACTTAGCTAGCTGAATTAATTTTCATAAGGATTGAAAAAATATGATATGAATAAATATATAATCACTCGCTGTAATTTTTTATCAGAGTTTTGATTATTTAACAACTAATAACCGAATTCCTCGCCAAGGAAAAACCGACATTCTTGATAAATTGATTATTTATCTACAACCATTTTAATAAAAACTTCAACTTAGCTCCTTATTTTCGGCTCCGCGTGTTTAAGTTTTAAGCATAAAGTTCCGTTTGCCGGCTTTCGGTTTTATTGCTCTTTATGCTTTAGCACATCGCCCTACGTCTGCGATAAGTATACTAGGGCTATCAGATCAAGGACGGGTCCTAGTAAAGAAGCTAGTTCCGGAAATCAACAAGAAGGTCTGCTTCGCTACTTTGAATGTAGGAACAACTAAAGGAAGGACGAAAGAGACTTATTCAAGCACTGCAGGATAGATTTCAATGTCATATGTATATATGTATAAAATTATAGCTGAGCTATTATATTACATACTACATGTATGTAATGTAATAGCTCAGCTATAATTTTATGTTTTTAGCGAAGTAATGTCTTACTTAGTTATTTATCTTTTATACGATTCCCCATTACCCCACGCTAGGATTTCTATTTTGGGTGCGTTCTACTGACATAAATTTCACACGCACAACACTACCAGACCCGAAAACCACTAATTTGCGTTTTTGCTGAAATTAGACATCATTAATTATGTTGTACAAATAGGTAATGAAAACAATCATCTCGTTCTCGTCACATATACGGAAAATAAAAGCATTAACAATATACTAATTAATAGGTAGGCTATGTCATATGAACATAATACTAAACTTGTAAACCAAAACTTTAATTAGGAATACATATTGTATGTCACAAAGTCAAATATATTATTTTATATTAGCAGAACCAGCGAATTCATCCACGTAAACTTTATTCGTGTGATGTAATATCTATAACATATAATAAAATTGTAACTGGCCCAAGGCAGAAGGAAAACAAGAGGTAATCGTATTTAAGAAATTTTTTTTTTATGAAAGCAATAGATGTCAAAACAATAATCTTTATCACACACATTTGTTATGGACAGAGTTGCACTTAACATTATGTGAACGATTTGCTCCTCTCATCCCTTTCTTCTACAAAATAAAAAAAAAACATTTTAAACGCTCAGAGATTTAACAAAGAATATCCCCGAAAAGTCATAATTTGCCACCATTTGATTATATAAGCAAACCAAAGCAGTATATACAATTTGTGGGAGCAGACTAATAGTTTGAGAGAATAACATCACATTCATACAAAAGTGTCTGGATGGCTGCCAAATCATTTAATATCGTAAGTAATAAGTTCGCGTCAGTTTATAAGAAGTAGTTGTCAAGTGAAATACTGTTTCAATATTATAGAAGGGGGTAACGACCAAGTGTCTAAGTGTGAATAATTACTGCCGCTCATGAACATTCGGTATACCACTAGAATTGAAATAAAGCAGTAATACACCACAGACATGCGGGAATCCAAAATCCGTCTAGGTAGGTAGCACCCCAGGGCCAGTTATTCTGCCGTGAAGCAGTATTGTGCAAACATTACTCTGTTTCGGTTTGAAGGGCACTGAGAGCATGATGAGTAATCACTGGGCATATGAGACTTATGAACTCATGTCTCAGGGTGACGGGCGCAGCGTGGTGTCACACAGATATGTTCTGGGTGACATAGCGTTTGCTATGGACAGACGTTGCACTATCATCAGGTGAAAAATTTGTACGTACGTATTTCGTTTCGTCACTTTATCCAATAAAAAAAAACAATAAATTACATATGTGGCGTACTAAATAAGTAAACAATTTATACAGACAACATTTAATAAGATTTGTTATATATTGACTTTTCTGAAATTACTTTTAACAATCGAAAGTGTATTTATGTTTGTATAATTATGTATACCATGCTGTCGTCACATCACTGGGATGCCAACTGGTTTCTTTTCTTTTATTACCATCTAGTCATGGTATGTTGTTATCCTAATGTGGTACACTAAAAAAATAAATTGTGACTGGTCGTATTATCACTTGTGTCGTGGCCCATTGAGCAAACGGGTCTCACTCGGCTTATTGTCGCAGTCGAGACTACAGAGTACAGACTGTTTTTCAGTGAGCCCGAGATATGGCCGTTGGCCGCAGCTCAACACGCGATTCCCGGCCACAAAATAGTTAAGAGATTACAAAATAAATAGTATAGAAAACAAAACAATAGTAACATACATCAAAATTGGTATAAACTTACAAATATAACTAGACCTCATATCGTGTCCAGTGAAATGGTCCTAACTTAGCATTGTGTTGCGAGATTAAACCATAACGCTGACACTTAGTACCTAACACAAAATACATATATGTACCTTATTACCTAATTGCGCCACGCACATCGTGCGCGGAAAGGCCACGTTTATTTGTAAGCAGTTTAAACCATCAAAATTAGTCACTTTATAAATAGGTTAATATAATTACCACAAAAAAAATCTTTAAACATATATTGTATTTTACCAATATATTATAGTTATAAGGAATGTAAAAAAAAACTCGATTCTAACAAATGACCAACAACAAAAAATAAACTACGTCTTTATGTGCTAAAATAAACATATACGAGTACAGCCAGGGACCTGTGTATTTACTTATCTCCAAAGTTGTAACATGTTGAAGAGTCTTTATTATATTTTAATAATATTAATTTGACGCAAGATTAACTCCTCCCCCCATGGGATGTATGCAAGATGGGGGGAAGAATGGGGCGTATGTAAGATTAAATCTTACTTATTTTTTTATAAACACGTATTTAAGTACAACTGATTGTTTTAAAGTTTATTGGAAACGGCACAACATATTTGTTTTGTTGTCTATCAATTCATTATTTTCTTGGAGTACACGTTATAGTTTAGTGTTAAATTTAAATTAATCAACCTAGGAATATGTCCGAATTATATATCTTAAAATCTATTGACAAACGAACATCGAAACGAACTACATTTAGTAATTAATGATAGAGAAATATTCTAGGTGACACAGATTAGGTAAACGTTTTGCTAATCTAGTCACTTTATCCGAAAAAAAAAAGTATATTGCTTTTCAACTAGTGCAATCGAGGTATTAAGTATTGGTTTTATCTACACTAAATATAATTTATGTACTTTGTAAAATTAGCAATCACGGTATTAGAAAATACTTTAGGTAGAAACACTTTCTGGGCTCTTTATGCAATTCGAATCATCTTCATTATTATCATCGTCATCATTATCACACTGTTAATAGTCTACTATTGAAAGAAGGCCTCCATCAAGAAAAACAAAATTTGTCATAATCACGACGCATGGCAAGCGAATTGTGATTGTAGTACCACCAGACTCCTCATCTCGTGAACACTGCTGTCCATCACCAGAGTTTGAGATGGTCCGTCTGCAAACTGTCGGAAACTATTACTGTTACAAAAATTTATTTGAGTCGTCTCTTACTTTACCTACTGGATGAGGGCTACATTTTCTTTCATTGCTACATTTTCTTTGGCAAAGTGTTTAGATTAATTGTTGGTAAAATGTTTTCTTACTGCATATGGAACACATATTTCTGTTTATAGGCTTTATAGTAGCTGTCTTAATGATGTATGTTTTAAAATTATGATCTATCTCTTGTAAATTATCTTCAGTGCTAAAGGCTATTGCTTACTTTTGTGCCATTTACTTTTTTAACGTTTATAATTAGTGTGTATGTATTATCTTTATAAACAATAAACTTTAATTTATGTCGTGTAATTTTTCCATTGATTATGCCTTCACCCATAAAACCATACAATTTCTTATTTGTAGATTGTCCGTTTCATTGCTTGAAAAAAATAAGTAAAGAAAAAGCAATTTTTTCCTCTCAACCTATTAAAAATATTTCATCGATGTTGCCGATGGAAGTGACTAATAAATTATCTGCCAACCGTTTAGTCGTCCAATTATTAGCTTAATAAAAACATTTTTTTTGTCAGTTTACTAGATAAAAGATTCAGCTGAAGCTCTTTAATACGATATATGTGTTTGTTCAAACGCGTTTAACCTTTATTACCGTCTACAATAGTCTATCGTAAATAAAATGTGTAGGTAATATGAAATCTTTAATATCTATATATATGATCTAATAATAAACTCTAAACTTTATTGAAAGTGTAATTTAAGCCGATAAGCTAAAGTTATACATAATTGTAACGTTTTAGGTAAAGTATTTCAATAAATTATTTTTATCTCGATACATTGTTTTATTTAAAACGGAAAAATATACAATTTATTCCATCAGTTTTGTATTAATAATCAAATGTTTTACAATAACCTAGGATTGTTGTCAAATACATAAAATTGCCTCAAACTTTGGCATTTATACATTCTCTTATATTTTTCTGTTACGACTGTGTAAGCTCTTATGTATGTGAACTGTTTCTATCTTCCCTTGTAAAAGTTTTCCAATTACGTCTTATATTCGTATAAGCATACTTCAGTCTACTTTGAAGTTTTTTGCCTCTTGATCTGAATGTTACTGTGATACGAGGAAAAAGAAAACGAAAAGTTTATCCGATTTTCTTTTATATAACAAAACAATTTCGTGTCATCATCTGATACAAGGTTTGCCTACCGAGTATATTAGATCTTTATTTAGAGTTTAAATTAACCATATAGCCACTGTCAGTCGCTACTCGTGCTAGGTAAACCTCCAGTATAACTTCTGTCCGCCATGTTAGTAACCGTGATTTCATAAGAGGTAAGAGTAGAACTACTGCTAATACTGGACCGGCTTTAACCATTTGGCGCTATGTATCGTGATTCTCAGTTTCTGCAGTGTTTTGCAGTAAAGCTCGGAATTCGATGTTGGTGTTAGTTTTAAATAATCGTTCTAAATAATTACAAAAAATTAAAATAATATTGAAAAATCTATAAAAATATATATATATAAAATTAATTTGTGGTAGAATTTTAGATAGATAGATCATTCTTACGTTTTAATGCAGATTCTTACTTCAACGGACAAGATAAACAAGCCTGTAAAACTTACAGACTACAATCGGTTGTCTATAATTTTAAGCGATTTCAGCCTGACAAACCGGGACTAAAAGGAAATGATTAGTTATGTAAGCAGAGATATGTGATAGGTTTTAGTTCTCCATTATGTTTTTAAAATTTACTTACCGTGTTTGCTCAATCATTTCCTAGTGATTTCTTATCATACAAGTTTCTTTAGTGCAAATCCAATTTTTGAATATTAAAAATTATGCATACTCGTATGTTAGAAAGGGAGCATAAGAATATTAGAAATCCTTAGGTGGGACATAGCCCAAAAAAGGTTGGAAAACACTGTTTGAAAACACACTGTTTTTCCTATATAAGGGGGAGGCAGAAGCCACTCACATAGTCCACTTTTCGCCCGCGCGGGAAACGTGACGTGTGGGGTGGCGGACCACGTCGCCGCCATTTTAGTACGAGGCAAAAAAATATTACTCTCCATTGCGTATATTGACAGCACTGCATTTTATGGGGCTAATTTGCACTATAAAGGCTGTCCGTACAATACCTAAGGTATGCATAAAGTTTGCGTAAAATATACGTATGAAGAAAATTATAATTTTTTTCGTCGTTTCAGCCTATCATAAGTCCACTGCTGAACATAGGCGTCCCCCATAGATCGCCACAAAAGTTTGTAGCTCCCATTTTGGGGGGATTTTGCCATAGTTGCCACGCTTGGCAGGCGGGTTGGCAACCGCAGTTTATTTATTTAGATGTTTCAGGAAAATGCTGCTGCATCTCCTAGTTTTCATTTTCCCTCTGTCGACTTTTACGACACCCACGGGATGAGATGGGGTGGTAGATTCTCTTAAGCCGCTACCACATGGCTTTTTTTACCAGTTGATATTATTTGTTCACAATGATCAATCAGCGACGACTTAAAAGTCTGGTTCAAGAGTTACATAAGAAATTTAAAAAAAATTGTAAATGTATGTATACTGCCATACCGCAAAACTTAACAAGAATAGAACTCACTATCCACGAAATTAAGTGGTTGAGCATAACATGCAACATAAAAATATACGTTTTTTTTTATTAATATGAAGTTATTGTGTCTCCATACATAATGCCGTTTATTGAAGATATTAGGAATACTGGTGGTAGGATTCCTATGCAGGGATCTGTCTAGGTAGGTACCACCCCAGGGCCAGTTATTCTGCCGTGAAGCAGTAGTGTACAACATTACTGTGTTTCGGTTTGAAGGGCACTGAAAGCTAGCGTAATCACTGCGCATATGAGACTTAAGAACTAATGTCTCAGGGTGACGGCCGCAGTGTGGTATCACACAGAAATATTCTGCGTGACACAGCATTTGTTATGGGCAGATGTTGCACTTACCATCAGGTGAACGTTTTGCTCGTTTCGTCACTTTATACGATAAAAAAGGTTGCTGTTGTTTATCCTATAAAAGTATGCAGTGAAGAATATATTGACTAATCGATTGATATTATAAACAGAAAAAAAAAACAAAGATTTGTCCTCCTCGTCAATTTTGAACCACGGCGACAACTACCGAATATTGTCGAAAGTTATCAACTGCGCAGGAGATATCATAGTGCCACAAGTGTACGCGAAAACACAAGGGCACTCACTCGTCCCAACCTACCCGTGCTCGAAGTAACGCTCATGCGATAGGATCGGTGGCAGGCTAGGGTGCAGTGTCAGAGATACATGGACAATCACAATACAACCAGACCCGAAAACATACAATTTGTGTTTTTGCACTAATATTGACTCTACCTGAGATTCGAACCCAGGACCCGCCGCGAGGTAGTCAGGTACCCTAACCACTAGGCCATGCCATAAAAAACAATTATTGATTTCGACTAGTATTCCTATGGCCAATACCTAATAATCTATCTAATTTTATCTTTTAGATAGATTGCTAGGTATAGGATAGATGATTAGGTATTTATGTTCCTTGAGATGTCATAAATGTCATACATAATTTATAGTTTTAATGCTAAGGAAGGATCTGATAATATTTATGGGATAGGCGATAGTATTGTCAATATCCCTGAAAAACATTAATTGGTTAAATATACAAGGATTTACGATTTTCATTCGATGTGATATGTGGGAGGGTTAACAGAACGATATTTGTGTGTCTTTTTAATTTTATCTTAGTCGCGTCTGACGGTAGAAAAGAGGTAAGTGATGTTCTTCGCTACCAGACACCTATCGGCTAGTACCTACAAACCTAATATTTGATTCATGTTAGATCAAACCCGAATCCCGAATCACTGCGCCTTTTTGCCTGTTCAGAGTTGAGAGCATTTCTTTTGTTCACCTTCGTTGAAAACACATCACATGTAATCAGCTCTCGAAATTCTCTTAAGTCACCACCACACGGCATTCGAGACATAAGCTTACGCGCTGCGGCTTTCGGTTTCGATCTACTCGTAACATGATTCAAATATTTATTTAGGCTGCAGGCAGTAGGTTTGTAGGTACTAGCCAATAGGTGTCTGGCGACTTAAGAGAGTCTTCCACCGCATCTCATCACGTGCGGGTGTTAAATCGACAGAGAAAAATTAAAATCAGAATATGCATCTTCCTGGAACATCTGAATAAATAAAATGCGGTTGCCTCGCCGCCTTCCCAGCGTGGCAACAATGGAAAAATCCCCCCAAAATTAGCTACACATTTTTGTAGCAATCAATGGGGGAGGTCTATGTTCAGCAGTGGACTAGTGATGTGCTGTACTGATGATAATGATAACTACATATTTTTTACTAAATTATTACTAGTTTTCCGCTGAAAATACTTAGTATGTATTTGATAAGTTTAGTCCTGAAACAATCTTCAGGTAAATATATAACTTTAACTGTAACAAATGTAACAGGTATTGCGTACAGGATAAGGGCCAAAAAGCTCTGCATTAAAAATGTTAGAACTTTGAGATAAAGGTCATATTTGGACAAAAGTTAAGTTAATTGCCTTCTTCTGTGTGATTAAAAAAAAAAAGATTTTAGAAGAAAATCCACGAAAGAGGTGCCGTGGTTAAAAACTAATAACTTTTACGAAAGTCAATATTTGGCGGTGACGCCTCTATAGTACTCAAAAAATAATGTTCGAAGAAAGTTAGTGCTGTCAGCGTTGTAGTTTTGCTGTTTCTTTTACCTCCGGACTCGCGAGTCTGAGGAGCACGAAATAAAGAAAAATGTAACTGCAGGATTATTCATTATCTTACTTACATATTAAATTAAGAACATTTTTAACAATCTTATGTTAACTATTCACGTTTTTCATACTGAATATTCTTTTTTTCATTTTTAAAATAAATAGTTTTTTTTCTTACTAAGTATTTTGATACAAGTGGCCCTAAAACAAATTGCAGAATTGAAACAGTTAGTAGTTTAACTGATCCAAAAAAGACCACTGTAGTAAGAGTGAATACAAAAAAAAAGTGATAAAACACCTTAACGGCGATATCCGCAGCAGGACAAGAGTAGCGAACTTAGCTTTAGGTGGAGCCTGCACCGTTTTGCGTCAAGTCGATGGATGCAGGTGGCTTCGGACAGTGTTTTGTTGCAAAGTATGGGGGTGGCCTATGTTCAGCAGTGGACTAGTGATAGGCTGAAATAATGATGATGATGAAACACTTTTATGAGGATGTCCTACTGACTGTTTTTTGTCCAGCGCGACTTCTTCCGAATGCCATCGGAAGCAATCAACTGAACAGTAGTATAATGGTGCTACAAGTGTACGCGCAAGCACAAAGAGACTCACTCGTCCTAACCTACTCCCGCCCGATGTAACGCTCAAGCGATCGGAGGTTAGGTGCTATGTCTTATACAAGGGGACAATTACAATATAACCGGACCTGAAACTGTTTCCCTCCCGGGATTTGAGACGTGAAAGTCAGGTAGTCTGTCAACTCATCTGGTCATTACTGTCCCTAAATTATAAGTATTTAAGAAATAAATAAAAGTAGTAATATAGTCACTTTGGGTATCTTTGAACACGTTTCCCAGATTTTTACGGATATTAAAATAAAAAAAAACTATCGGTCGAAATAGGTTTTATTGGTTAATGAGTGTTCTTACATACCCAGATTTAGAATAATTTAACTAAAATTATGAATTTCATTATATTTAGCGCTTAAGTGTCCGTACAAATTTACCATGACTTTAAACTGTGTTCTTTCGGACAGCGAAACCTCTTTTTCATTGACCATTAATTGACCTGGGTACAACAATTTATTCGTATATTAAATAAAAAAAACATAGATCTGTCAAATTAAATCAACTTGTCATAGTAAACACGTTATACATACCCAGATTTAGAATAATTTAACTAAAATTATGAATTATATTTAGCGTTCAAGTGACCGTACAAAGTTACCTTGACTTTGAACTGAGTTCTTTCGGACATCGAAAATGCTTTTTCATTGACTATTTAATTGACTTGGGTACAATTATATTCGTATATTAAATGAAAAAAACATAGATCTGTTAAACTAAATCAACTTGTCATAGTGTACACGTTATACGACTCACATGAGGATAGTATGTATCAATTAATAGCTACGGGAAGAAAAAACCTGAATACACAAACTATTTTTTTAATTCTAGAGATTATAAAAAGTTAAACCTTAAAATAAAATTCTTCATATATTTAGCTATCAAATGCGATCAATACTACTATATAGATCAAAAATTACCAGTGAGAAACATCAAGTAAAAAAACATCCCATTGCATAAACAAAATGTTTTTGACAATATGATTTCTTATATTTACGCGAACACTACACATTTAAATAAAACTAATTTTACGTAGCGTTTAATTTTAATTTTTTTACTATTTATATCCCGACGTTTCGAGTGCTTTACAGCACCCATGGTCACCCATGGTCAGTAATTCGGAATCCTAATAACACCTTCAGTCACACTGTGTATAGAAAAAAGACCCATACTAACAGATATTTAAATGGCGAATCTTACCACCGTCCATCACAGTTAGCTACCGTGGGTAAATCCTTGTTTCAGAGAGCACGAGGAATCTGTGACAGGAAAAACCTGGCCGCCGAGCTTCAGCATGTCAAGCACGTTTTGCACGACAACAAACTTCGGGTTCCGCGCCTACGTCGCAGTGATCGAGTGAAACCGGCCACAGTCGAGTGTGTACCTGCTGTTCTAACTTATGTCAGTCACGGACAAGATTGGCTATATCTTGAAGCGGGCTTCCATAAAAACATTCTTCAAGCCGCCGAAGAAGATAAGTCAGTTGTTACCATCTGTCAAGTGTAACATCCCTCTACAGGATGCAGGAGTATACAAACTAGATTGTGAATGTGGTCTCCCTTACATAGGCCAAACAAATCCATAAAAACCCGCGTATAGCTGACGTGAAGCATCGTCGTTCTGGGAGGTCTGCAGTCTGTGACCATGTGAGCAAATCCTTGCAAAAGAACATTGATTCCTACCAAGGACGATTCGCGATGCTATTGAAATTAAAATAACATCCTAATTTCAATATAGAAGATGGTTGGGTATTACTACCGGCTTCGGATACAATAATAAATAAAATTAAATCAAAAATCAAGCATACCACTGCAAGACTTCGAGACACAGTTAGCTCTTTCTGCGTAGATCGGACCAAAAATAATAATTAAAAGCTGAAGGTAGCCCGGGTTAACCATGACATCAGGATGATGATGTTCTCTTGGCCGATTACGACCACGGCGACAATCACAACACAACCATACCCGAAAACCAGCAATTTGTGTTTTAGGCTCCGGCTGGGATTCGAACCCAGGACCCGCGGCGTTGAAGTCAGGTACTCAGACCACTAGGCCACACGCAGTCGTCAAGGAGACGTGACTGTATGTATGAATGACATACATACATATACCACGCCTCATACCTATTGGGGTAGGCAGGAAACACATCTTTCCAGTTGCTTCTACTTTCATTAGCGTTTCCATCGAAACTTGTCGGTTGCGGGTCCATTTGATATGGTCTTTCCTTTAAAGGTCTTTGATCCGATTATGATATGTTCGCCTACGTCAACCCTTACCGGCTTGCCCATTCACACTTGCCGCATAAGTCAATAATAACACAGAAGAAATATATTAATTAAGAAGCTATCCGATGTTACCCATAGACTATAAAATTGCAATTAGATATCATTGAACAGTTCAAAATTGAAGAAATTTTTAAAATCATCCATGATATTACATTTTTTGGTGAAATAACGTAATGGAATTACGAAATTACATAAAAAAAGAACAGTTGAATGCATATTTCATTGTAAGAAGCCAACAAATAAATAGTTTTACGTATCTTTTCTGTATTTAAACCCAATTTGCAATAAACACTTTTGACACATTAAAACCCCCGAACGAAAACGGCGCGAAATTTTCTAAACTTATTCCATAGCCGTAAATTTTATGTCACAGTTGTTAACTAGAATATTACGTCATTATATATCGCGCAGTTATCAATATATTTGACTACAAGTCTTTTGAGAAAAAAAATTATTATCTTCAAACATGTCTATTTCAAAGTTGCAAGGAAATTCAAAGTTACCCAAAGTGACTGTAGCATGCATTAATACAATTTTAATATGTGTATGTATATATTAGTAATATATAATTGTGTAAGTCATTTTCCTACATACCGTCGTAGTCGTCGTTTCAGCCTCCCCAATAGAATACCACAAAAGCTAGTAGCTCTCGTTTTGGGGGATTTTGCCATAGTTGCCACGCTTGGTAGGCGGGTTGGCAACCGCAGTTTAATTATTCAAATGTTCTAGGAAGATTCTGCTGCCCATTTCCTGGTTCTCATTTTCTCTCTGTCGGCTTTACGATACCCACGGGATGAAATGTTGTGGTACATTCTCTTAGCCGCCACCACACGGGCTCTTATATATAAAATATAATATTATATATACCTACCTAACCATGCACAGGAGTCCTACCAATCATACAAATAAACTAATCGTTGTAATGATTAAATGTTAGTAGATATTCTTTCTATTTTACATTGTAAATACAAGTATTAAGAAGCTGGAAGGCCCATTTTTATTCAGCTTTAATCCTGAATCCCCTTCATCTAATGTAACGTGTAATTAAATGTCGAAAACGTTGTTGCCGTAAATACTTTATGAGAATGAACGCCTTTTTCTTCATTTATCACATACGTTTTCTACACCAATGGTCATGAACGTTAATAAAGTTTTACAATCGCATTTCTGAGTGATTAGCGTACTGAGTCATGGGTTGTAATCTCAAGCGAAATCAATGTTTGTGCAATATACTAATTATAGCTTTTTGGGTCCGGCCTGTCCCTTGTTAGTTAGTTTTAAAAAAGATGCCTGATGCATTAGGATTTCTCTTGTGACGTGGGTGGGTGGAATATTTGTCCCGTACGGGAATCGAACCCGCGACCAGTGAGGCAGAGTGTTCAGCCACTGCGCTAACAAGGTCTTTTGATTTAATTATCGAAAGTATATGGACTACTATCCCATCTTTGACACCTCATCCCAATTAGTTTCTGATCACACTGCTTTGAAATTCTATCCAATATAGGTAGATGCAAATGAGAATGTTTTAGGCGCATGAAGATCGCACTATAACATACGAGTAGTACTTTCTGTAAGTAGTAACTGTATCACTATAATTGAAATCATCGCGACACATATTAAAAAGACTGTATAATAATGCCTAATAGTAAAAATGTATTAAACACTAAAACCATGAGATGAATACTTTACCTTACGTTAAGTCATGTTCGCTAATCGACTAAAAAACTGGTATGTGTGGTAGCTACACTACACTAAAGTTAAGTTTTGAACATCGATTAAATTCTGTATATTCAAAAATACTTAGAGCACTTATCTTTGGCGCAAAATCATTGGCAAAATCATTGGCGTTGCCTTATCGAGTAAAGTTCAGTTTCGCGCGCACCTAGAAGAGAATGCCTCTAAAAAGCGAAGCGTGCTTAGTAGAATGGGACAGTATTGTATGCCGGCCCTCCCTTTGCAACTTATAATGAGCAGGTCCGGCCTCGTATAGAGCACTTTTCTCGTTCCTGGGCGGGGCTCTCTACCACCAACTCTTTCATTTGACCGCATCCAACTTTCGCAGTTCTTCTGGTATTCATGAGCGGTGGTGATCACTTACCATCAGGTGAGCTACCTGCCCGTTTGCCCTCTCTTGTATAAAAACAAATTAAATAAACATGAATTCACACATATAACACTTTAAATGCAATATACGTGCAATGAAAGGAATTACAAGAGTTTGGAAAACTAGAATTTTAAACAAAAAAAAGCTTGAATGCCCACTTCAGAACTTTTTTTTACTGTACTAACTCAATTTATAATTAAATTTAAAGAGTGTAATTACTACATTTTACGTCTTTAGTAGAATGACTCTCAGGGTTTTAGTTACAAAAGCACGAAAATATAAGTAAAAGCTATAACAAGCGGTGCTTGCTGGAACGAGATTGCCACTCATCTCGTTATTAACCATAGAGTTAAGCGTCACAAATATCGGCGTTACAGTACTATATACTATAATGTCTTTGTCAGCTAGTTTATTTTTTATTTAACAGTAGTTTGTTTCATTGAAAACACCGAGGCAATTAAATTTCGAAGTTATACCATTATAAAGTAAGTTCATGACGTTAGGATTGGTGGTAGGATTCCTATGCTGGAATCCGTCTAGGTAGGTACCACCCCAGGGCCAGTTATTCAGCCGTGAACCAGTAGTGTGCAAACATTACTGTGTTTCGGTTTGTAGGGCACTGTGAGCTTGCGTTATCACTGGGCATATGAGACTTAAGAACTTATGTTTCAGGGTGATGGGCACAGTGTGGTGTCACACAGAAATTTTCTGGGTGACACAGCGACTGTTATTGGCAGACGTTACACTTACCATCAGGTGACCGTTTTGTTCGTTTCATCACTTTATCCAATAAAAAAAAATTGCCTAAATCTGTATCTGGTAGGATTCCTATGCAGGAATCTGTCGGGGTAGGTACTACTTCAGGACCAGTAATTCTGCAGATAATCAGTAGTGTGCAGACATAATTGCGTTTCGGTCTGAAGGGCACTGAGACGCAGTGTTATGGTGTCTTACGAGTATATTTTAAATAACTAATCACACATGAAATTTTCTGTATATTCATGCATATCAAAACTTTTAATTATTATCATCATTATTACAGTCCATCTCGAGTGATCGCTGAAAACATAATTCCTCGCGCATTGAATCAAAACATGCTGATCAGCTAGTCGCTGTCCCGCAGGATGAGAAGGACTTTTGTCGTGTTTCTAAAGTTTCAAACTTTTCGTGGAAGTCTCGACAACTCCCATAGACACCAAACTCAAATCAACTGGATTGTTTCCTAAAAGACATAATGCGCATAATAAGCTTCACAGACGGTTCTCTTTAATATTCAGATCTTCTTGCCTTGCTTGCTTTTAATATCGTGTACCATTAGCGCGTGCACAAAGCTTATCATACATAAATGTTTTTTTACTTATAGGCTAAATTATGTAATCATTTTAATACGATAACTGTATGTAATATGCAATAAAAAATTATATTTCTGGAAAAATAAATCAATGAAATCCTGTCTTGTATTATTTGCTGAATCAATAATTTCTGAACATTAATTTTACTTTAAGAAACCAAACAAACTTATTGAGAATGACGGATTTGTGCGATCGTTCATGACAGCATTCTGTAATTAAATTGTAAAAAAGATTTTTTTCCGAAATTCATTTCGGAAAATAATCTATTTTACAATTTTTTTTTCCTAAATGAAAACGAAGCAAGACGTTTTCATTTAGGAAATTTTCACTGTATTATTTCATATGACATTGTGATTAAAGTGGGTAATTAATTCAGGAACGAATTGCCGTGTTATGTCGCTGAGCTGCATGAATTAATTAATAGTGTAACTATCCCTTACAAAGTTCTAACACAGCACATGTATAATGCATTCTACTTGAAATTCAGCATTAAGGGCATTATTATCGCTATCTTAAGAGCAAGGATTATAGAACTCCCTAACAGTCTAAAAGTAACGTCAAGTCGAATGATAGTTTTCTGAAGTAAAGGAAGAAAAATAAATATTAATTTTCAATAAATTATATTTCAATGTTATTCCCATCAATTTAAACTTATTCCTAAATTTTTAGTATCATTTAAATTATGGATACAGGTATAGTAATCAAAGGCACTGATTCTCTTTGGATGGTGCCAAAATTTCGTGTGCTGCAGTAACAGAATTTACATCTATTTGAATCGGAAGATAATATATTTCTTTATACTACACTGAATAGTAGTAAACAACTAACTCCCAACATTTGTGAAGGTATAAATGAATGATGAAATGAAAATCGGTGAAACCTACTAATTACAGAATTGGTTAATGCGATTAATAATTGCTGACTAAATCTTTGTGTTGTACAGTATGCAACTGAGAGATTTATTCTAGATTTGATATCAGCGTAATTACCCCTTTCGCAAAAAGAAAGCACTATCTTAGATGTGTAAGATCCGGCCACGCGCGTTTTCAAACCAACAATTTGTGTTATTGCATGAATTTTCCGGCTGGGATTCAAACCCATGCGGCGTAGAAGTCAGGTAACCTGACCCCTGGGGCACGCAATCATCATATTTTATACTTAATGTAAAACTAAATCTTTGCCAACATGTTATACATAACAATGATTAACATTGAATCCTTCTGTACCAAATATAGGACGTCGTTACTCAAAGTGTCTTTCGCTGTTTACTACGCACATCAAATTATACGAGCAATTTATGATCCACGTGAAACAAATGGAAATTCACATGTATTGGTAAAGGTAACTATGACGTTGCCATATCTAAGAAAAAAAAAAGTTTTGTAAGAATGCGGCGGCGGAAAGTTTTGTAAGTTACAGGACTTAACAACTTTAAATACATTCAAAAAGTGAAATATTTGTAAAATTCCAAATACCACTCACTGATCCATCATAAGAAAATAAACACTACATACAGCGAAGTTGAAATGTTAAACATATATTCATCCTAACTTTCTAGAACTCCAAAAATTCCACCCTTAAAGAGCAATCGCTTATTTTAGATGTTTTTTTTTACTTTTCGTTATTTAAAATTTTATACCATAGTTTTAAACCATAAACATAAACTACGTATAATAAAATTGTAACTGACCGATGTCTGTACATAGGCTATATTTAAGAAAAATTTATGTTTTTATAGGTATAGGTATATTAATGTAGGGGGGTCTTTATACCAGCAACAGAAGTCAAAACAATTATCTTTAGAATTTTTGATTGTCAGACAGTCTATCTGTCTGTATGCTTGTACGCATCTCGGAAAAACTACTTCACGGAATAGAATGCGGTTTTCAGAGTTGCATTTAAATTAAACTTGATAGATTAATAAAAATGAAATTAAAGTATAGTCATCACGCTCTGTGAGATATTTATATATAAGACGCTTCAAAGTAGGGCGCCCTGGTACGGGCAAGAAATTCTTGCAAGTGCGTTTAAAGTATTTCTACTGCGTAGGTGCGTACTGGCAATCCGAGTCCGCGAGTACGAGGGCGGCGGACGCTTGTTCCGAGCTCGGGGCACAATAAAATACAAACTGTACAGCTATATTATAGTAGTAAGGTATCAACTAAACAGTCTACAGTACTACAGAAAGTCCAGGTAGGCACCGCAGCAACACCTGTTATGCCGTGAAGCAGTAGTGTACAAACATTACTGCATTTTGGTCTGAAGAGCACTGAGAACTAATGTAATTACCGGGGATATGAGACTAAATAACAGACGTACTCGTATCAAGGAGATGGGCGCAGTATGATGTCACAGGAAAATATTCTGGGTTAAACAGCATTTGTTATGGGTAGACGTTCCACTTCGATGAAGAAGACGATCCCTAACGATTTGATATTCACGATTTAACCGACTTCAAAGATAATGAGGTTCTCAGCTCGTTTGTATATATTTTTAATGTATGTTCGGACATAGCTTCTTCGTTTAAGAACCGATTTAAATGATTTTTATTAAAAAAAATTATTAGATATTTTTTATTACCGTAACGGTGGTTCCATATAATTTTGGTAGAGTTCTGATGATGGGATCTATGAAAAAATCATAAAACTCTGTTTGAAGCTGCTGCATTGAAGTGGGTTTTACGATTTAATAATTATTGTCAATTTCTTTTTTCTGCCTTTCTTCTTAGAATCTATAAAATAAATACTTGGATTCGATAATGTGTCGAACTATGAGCAATAAACATTCATATCTTTAACGTTGTCAAGTGGACCCTAGAGAGCTTTTGTATGATAATAAACAGGACGATATGCAACGCAGCAAGTTTTATTTATAGCGAGAGTTTGAAATAAACAGTTTCCATTTGCTTTCTACCTTATTGTTGAATACTGTAATCCAGTTTTCGAATTGCTATAAAATAGAAAAAAATATATATTTATATATTGGGTTATATATTATAATTAACTTTAACTATTCAATATTATTATATCTTTATTATTTGTAATTGAAATCATAGTTCAACTATTTATTAAAATCATATTTTTTACAATCATATAAACATCTGTTAAAAGTTAGTATGTGCACTACACAAATACTCGTAAAATAGGTTTAAAATAATGTTCGAATACTTTTTGTTGTTTCTTAGTTAACGATTTTTAAGTTTTTGAACTTGTCGACGTAATAAATATATTGGATATTTATTCCACATTCTTTTTTTTAAATATAAATAACAAAAAATATTTCTCTTTTCTTAAATAAGAAGAGAGTTTTTCACACATATGTTAGAACAAGTTATAGCATCGGAGAGCAATAAACACCGAAGTGGACCGAAGTATGTTTGTACAGACGTAATTGGAAAACTTTTACACGGGAGGCTGAAACAAAGCTCATATAAGTGGTTAACTGACAGAACGATATATGATATTACTGCTATAACGGCGAACCTTACGAATACTCATCATCGTCATCATAATCATCACTTCACCGTATCACTAGTCAACTGCTGAACATAGGCCTCCCCCATAGATTGCCACAGAAGTAAGTAGCTCTCATTTTGGGGGGATTTTGACTTAGTTTATTTATTCAGATGTTCCAGGAAGATGCTGTTGCCCAACTCGCTTTTTTCATTTTCCCTCTGTCGACTTATACGACGCCCTCGGGGTGTGATGGGGTGGTAGATTCTCTTAAGCCGCTACCACACGAATACTATCGGAAGTTATCAACTGAACAGCAGATGTTACAGTGCAACCTTAAATCTATTTAGTTATTATAGTAGCTATGGTTTACGTATAAACCATTTAATGCATTAAAATATATTACATAAGGTATGACAGCCGAGCTATGTTGATGATGCCGATGCATAAGTTTTTTGACTGTAAATCAGCTCTTTATGGGATTATTCATACACAGTACATGCTGAGAACAAAACGGGGATGGGTTTTTATTTTAATTTTTCTTCCTTACTTAATTTGTATTTACTTGTGCTGAATAAATGTTTTATTTTTTATTTTAAGTGTATGTACAAACACAGAGGCACACACTAAGCTTGATTAGGAACCTAGCCTAGTATCAGAGACACGGTGGCAATCACAACACAGCCAGACCCGAAAACAACCAAATTGTGGTTTGGCACGAATGTTGATGCCGGCTGGGATTCGAAGCCACTCCGCAAGTACCGAAGCATAAGGGTTGGGTACTCTGACCATTAGGTACGTGACATTCATCATTATCATCATCATTTCAGCCTAAGACTAGTCCACTGCTGAACATAGGTCTCCCTCCATATATTGCTACAAAAGTTTGTAGCTCTCATTTTGGGGGGAATTTTGCCATAGTTGTCTCGCTTGGCAGGCAGGTTGGCAACCGCAGTTTTTTTATTCTGATGTTCCAGGAAGGCGCTGCTGCCCATCTTGTGGTTTTAATTTTCCCTCCGTCGACTTTTACGACACCCACTGGATGAGATGGGGTGGTAGATTCTCTTAAGGCGCTACCACACGGGACAGTCATTGCTATAACAAAAATTTTATGTGATGATTTGAAAGCAAGGTAAGACAATCTACCACACCAGCTCATGATGTGACTCATGATAATTTTTTTTGTAAAAGTTGACTAACAGAATTTCCTAAAAATGTCATATCCTACGCAAATGTAAACATAACTGATTCAAATATGCCAGATCTAAATTTTCAAAATCGGTGACAGGCGGCAGCATTTCTATGGTGCATGGTATGGAATTATGAACCCCAAATCACCTGCCATGCGGAGCAGTTACGGTAAACCTCTCAACTTGGGAGAGGTCTATACCCAACCATGGAGTGTACAGATGCTGCTGCTGATGAAAATGATGAATCTTTTTTGTAATAAAAGTAATTTAATAGCCAATAAATGTCCCATTGCTGATCACAGGCCTCCTCCCATTTCTGAGAGAGTTTTAGAGCTGGGAAGAGTCCGCCTCGTTTCTCCAATGCGGGTGCGCGGTTTTTTTGTCTCACTAAAAAAATAGGCTAATGTCTGTCTGTGATTTCGTAATAAAGCCTTTTTTTTAATCTAAATGGTAATTTGCAGGATACCATATCTCAGATTCATTTTAAAAACTAGGTTTGTTTGTTTGTCTGGGCTAATTTCCAAAAAGGCCGAATCAATTTTGACGGAACTTTCATTGGCAGGTAGAAAGCTTTCAGAGAGTAATCTAAGTTACTTTTTATTTGGGAAATATGTTCCTGGTTAAAATTTGAGAAACCGCGGAACTTAGGGGCTATGCGGATGGACGTATTATGCGGCTTTTATTGCACATTAGTATTTTAGTTAATGGCAGTTTAAATTAGAGTAATAGTAAAACTACAATTTAGCATTGTAGTTTTACAGACACTATCGTAGAACATTGGTGAGTCACAAATTATCAAAGTTCAAAGTCGAAGTACAACGTCGTGCAAATCATAATATGGCATGGTACACTAGAGAAACATACTGCGATCAGATCTGTTTATTTCATTATTATTAAAAGAAAAGTTACCCTACGCCAGAATTTCTCCTGTATCATGAGTGCGTGTTGCAGACACAACACAAAATGTAAAAATACTTTTAGTGATAGTATATTAAGCTTCAAGGCTGATTGTATTGAAGCTCATTATACTTCCGAACATCAAAACAGGATTTGATAACTGCGGTTTGCCTACCAATCTCACACATTGCATTAGTAATGTGCATATGGCGTAAATCAATTAAAAGCTTATTTTCTTTCTTAACCTACTTATCTATTTCATTGGATACTTACCAACTTTTTCGCGTTGTTAAGACAAAAAAAAATGTTTTATAAGAACAGTTCGCCTATGTTTAACATTGAAATATATTTCTATTTAAACGTGATCAATCAACTAAAACGTAGACAGTATAATAAAAATAAGGCATTTGACGGGACGGGATAAGAATTCAATTACTGGGAACGAGGCATTTTATCTATCTTCAGGAGTGACAACACTCTTTCATTTCATTGATTCACTTGCTGTGCCCCGAGGTTTCACCCGTGTAAAAAGCCGACCCCGATCGATGATACAATATATACTTTCCAGGACCATGTGGTTGTTTGTTATGTATTTTCTGAATAGCAAATGTTACGGTGCAGCCTCAATTTATTTTAGTTACCAATACAGAAAATATTGCATTGATGACTGCGAATATTGTATCATTTTTAATCGTTTATTTTACCTAATATGCTTTTTTGACGACCGCGTGGTCTAGTAGTCAGAGTAAGTGAGTTCTACGCCGCGGGTCCTGGGTTCGAATGCCAGACGACACCAACATTTGTGCAAAAACACAAATCGTTAGTTTTCGGGTGTCGAGCATGTGAAATTTGTCTGTAAAATGCATTTGCGATGCAAGAAATTCTAGTAAAAGGGCATTGTTTTTATAAAGAACAAATTAATATTAATAAATGTAATAAGCAATCAAATATAAATATCAAGTGTTGTAAAAATTATTTGACATACAACGATATTTGCTATGAACATCATCGGTGTATCAAATTTTTAAATAAATTGGAGATCTCGTTTTGTACTCGTATGATCGTCACAAAAACAAAAATCGGGGCAATACTTTGTATCCACATATCGGTACGAGTTGAAATTCGTGCTCACTATTGCGTTCCCACGAATAGCTAGGGAAAATGTCCACCCAAACGAGCGAAAGAGCAGATCAGCACGCTAACGACTAGGCTCGCCTCTAGCCACGCAGCCGTCGTCACGGCAACCACAGCCACGGTTCATGGGAAATGAACTTGGGGTAAGAAACGAACTATAAGGTATAGGATACTACTATTTCGGAAGGTGCAACAAGAGACAGCAGTAGCTCGGGAGGCCAAGATCGCTTAGCCGGTACTCTACTGTCAAGTATCCCTGGCGTGCCTCCTTCTTGCGTCAATTCCCCTGCTACAGGTCGTGACCCATCACATCAGCCTTTATTAATTGACGATCGCCACGCAGTCTCGATAATAATACAGTATTTATATATTCAGAGTATATAAACTAAAGTACGTAGCAATGGACAGGTCATAACTGTCGCAAAAGATTCAGTTAATCCAATTTTGGAGGGTTTCTACAACAAGGTGCTGGCGGTCATTGCATGATTCTTGGATGGTAAATGCCTATTTCCGATACTGGAATGCAGTAGGTCAATGATTATGATAACGATGATGATATCCACTTTATCCCGCGAGTGCCGTAAATGTCAAATATAGGAAAACTACAAAAATGCTACGGCTTTCGATTGACGGCAGAATAACCAAGGTAATTATGTCAGACTTAAATATGGCGACGAGCAGAAGTGCCTAAGATGCGAAGTGTTTAATATATGTTCCCAAATACTCCTATAAAGCGTGACGATTACAGCCAATTTTCCTGGAAAAAACTTGGGGAGGACCAGCAGTGGACTTTTTAAAGTCTGATGAAGAAATATCAAAGATATTAATTCGTATCATATACAACATAAATTAAAAGGATTCCCTAAGAACTGTATTAAGAGATAACAAACTTTTAACTCTGAGGTTAGCTTATATGTATACTAGAAATATGTTTATTCGTCAAGGAACACCTTAAATATTATTATAAGAAAAGTGAAAAAATAAAAATGTATGATCTTCATACAGATATGATATAGGTACTCGATAGGTGTCCGGTAGAATGAAATAGCATCTACCTCTTTCCCACAGAGGTGTAGTAAGAGGCGAGTGATCTACAGTACGGACGGCCCTTTTTCGTGCAGAATAATACCATAATATGCAATGCTGTTGTTGTTTATTCAACAATAACAAATCCTACTCAATTAGCCCCGGGCATATTAATTACTCCCGTCATTCCGCAGATGTCACACGATAATCTCACATCGTTAGTATGGCATACAAATTGTAAAAGTAATGAATTCGCATTATTTGTTTCAACAATTATTTAATAATAAATAAAAATTAATAAATCCGGCAGTCGTTACTACAACATACTCGTATGTATTTTCATTTTCATTTATGAAAAATGTAATTTGTCTAGTTCTTGTAAAACAACCTGTATTTTTTTTATAATGCAGACGCCATAATTTCGACTTTGTACAATTTTTAAGTTTTTATTTTTTAGTTAAGTTATCAAATTTTTAATTTTAGAACGAGTTACGCTTATTTAAAAACATAGCGTGACTTAGTGATCAGAGTACCTAATTACTATGCCGCGTCCAGGTCGAATCCTAGCTGGAACCAAATTTGTGCAAAAATAATAAATATTTATTTTCGGGTCTTGTTGCATTGCGATTGTCACCCTGCACTCTGGTCCTACGATATTGTTGCATGAGCGTTACATCAGTTGTTGATAGGTTAGGACGAGTGAGTGTCTGTGTGTTTTCACCACGGCATAAGAAGATCTGCCCCTGCACCTCATCTCCTAGGTATCGTAACAGTCAGCTAAGAACAAATCTGACAGCTTCTGACAGATGGTAGTATAAAACCTCTCGAAACATTCAAGGGCTGAAATAAACACACGAAGTACACACAGAACAGACGAAGTAATAAAAACAATCTACGTGAAAGTGTGCACACAATTCACCCCTTAGCTATCTCCGAAAAAGATCCCTTAGCAATCTTCATGTTAGCTTAAATTATAGATATTGGAAAGCCGCCAAGAGATAACTTGCTGTTCTCGATGCCCAGTTATAAAATTATGCGTGTCTATTTGTTATACATATATATTAAGCCGACATTTTATATTTACTATATGCCCGACAGATCTCAAAATTGGACCATAATTCATATTTTTTTAAGTTTGAACGTTACTGAGGTTTTTGTAATTTTTTGTTGGCTACATTTTAAATGCTCTGCGCGACTGTTTGACCATAGACTATTATGTGTTTGACAATGTCAGTGTCAAATAGACCACCTTCATTAGAACTATTTGATTTCATACATACAAGGTTATTATCGGTGCCGGCACCACTAAAATTGCTAATTGCAATTTTAAGTGCTGACTTACCACGCGCTCGGCGGTGAAGGAAAACATCGTGAGGAATCCTGCATGTCTGAGAAATTAAAAATATTTCGAAGACATGTGAAGTCCGCCAACCCGCATTGGAGCAGCGTGGCGGATTCTTCCTAGCTCCAAAACCCTCTCAGAAATGAGAGGGAGGCCTGTGCTCAGTAGTGGGACATTTATAGGCTGAAACTTTACTTTTTTATACAAGGTCACGCCTCTTTCTCATTGGGTTAGGCAGAGACCACATCCGTTGCCCACTTTTCGTCCTCTCGGGAAACGAGACGTGTCAGGTGGCAAACCACATCACCGTTTGCTTTTTGTTTTCGATGTTTGATTTCGATGCATTTCAAAGTTAATCAAAACGTTAGTCGGGTGTTTATTTCTATTCTCTGATTCTTAATTAAATCGTCTAAATCTAAAGGAATAACTCCTACAACAAAAATAAAATACCTGTGAGAGCAGAAGACTTAAATCTTATCTACTGTTCGAATCAGAGCTGTCAATTATTTAAAACACACGTAGCTCTGCGGTCAGGAATGTAATAAAAGTTTGGGTAGTATACTCGTATCAACATATTTTAATGGTTGGAACTGACATATCCAAAATTAAAAGAAAATAAAAGTAAAATATTGGTGGGTATTTAGGAAAGAATCGACCAGGGTAACACAGGTAATCTGACTTCAATTCCCGGCGCTTAAGCCTTTAATATTGATCGGGATTTATAGTACATATTTATCAAGTGCTCAGTGGCGAAGGAAAACATTCGGAGGAAATTAATTATGTATATATGTTTGACTCTGCGTGTATTTAAAATGGTGGACGTAAAAATAAAAAATATCCTTCACTTATCATTAAGCGATATTGTATGTTCCACATTGTTGATATTGACAGTCAATCAAAAAGTCCGAAATCTAAGTTCTTGACAAATTTTCATGATGTTATTCACATGGAGTTGACTTTGAGACGAAAACATATTGATCTAGTTGCCAAGACTGGCAAATACGGTAGAGTACCGGGTACGCGACTCGGCCTCCCGAGCTACTGCTGTCTCCTTACACACCTTGTACACCTTACAGTTCTTTTACTAACTTCCACATTCCCTGCTCCAAGGGTATTTCTTACCTTATCCTTTTCCCTTCCTCTCCGCCAAGCAAGTAGTTGCCGCGCTGATGGCTGCGTGGCTACGAGCAAACCTACTCGTTAGCGTGCGGACCCGAGAATAAGTCCATTTTTTTACAAGGGGAAATGCCTAACGCATACCCGCCTTCACGGGGGGAAGGACGGGTTATGTCAGACTTTCACCAACTACAACCCCGTGGTGTTCCGACTTCGCCGCATGTTGGCGGAGCCACAGGAACGCTCGCGTACACATCCGCGACCCCACCGGCTCTGGCCGCCTACAATCGGCGGCCCCTCCTCGAGAGAGGACGGCTCTTCTACTCTCACCTTCCTAGCGCCCGTCGACGCGCCTTCCAGCAAGGCCTCCTTTTGTGCGCGCAATGAACCCCTTCGAGTAAGCCACACGGAGGCCACGGGGCCAGGTGCTTTCTAGTATAAGTCTTTAGACTAAAGCACCTATCTTCCTGGCCCCGGCGGATCTAGTCTGTGGCTCCGCCACCGACCACATTATGGCCGCGGAGGATTGGGAGAGGCCCAACGATACACCAACACTCCTTTCCCCCCGCGACCCCACCATCGTCATAACTACGGTGGGGCCCCGCCAACGTCGCGGGAGACAGGGAGAGAGTCAACTACGCTCCTCTTCCTCCGCGCTTCCACCTCGTCCGCAGAGGACAGGGTGAGCTACCACAACACATCGCCACTCCTGCCCCCAGCAATCCCCTACCACCGTATCCACGGTACGGCCCCGCCAGAGTCGCGGATGAAAAGGGAGAGAGACAACGATACACCGACACTCCCCGCGACTCCACCTCAGTTGCGGAGGGCAGCGCACTTCTCCCCCCAGCAGTCTCCCAGTTGGCATCTAGAGTGGGCTTGCACAGCCCACTCGGAGCGACCACCCATGGCCAGCCTGGTGTCACAGGCCGACCGGGTTCCTTTTAGCTTTCCCACGAGAGCAAAAAGTGGGTTACGGATGTTGTCTCTGCCTACTCCAACGGGAAACTGGCGTGACTGTATGTGCATGTGCTATATGTGCATATGTGGCGAACCGTGAGGTGAATGTTTTGATCATCTCGTCCTTTTCTCCAATAAAAATAAATCTTTTAGGTGTTTTGGCATCCTGTATGCAATCTCAAACTGATCCGTGGCTTTTTCTTATAGGAGAATGTCGAGAATCGAGCAAAACGTACACCTGATGGTAAGTGCAAAGTTTACCCATAACAAGTGCTGTTGCTGTTACACAGAACATTTCTTTGTGGCACCAGTCTGCTCCCGTCTTCCTGAGATATCAGTTCTTAAGTCAAATATGCCCAGTATTTACACTAGCTATCAGTGCCCTTCCAACTAAAACAGTAATGTTTGCAAACTACTGGTTCACGGTAGAATAACTGACCCTGCGGTGGTACCTACCCTGACGGGTTCCTGAATAGGAATCCTGCCATACCCGCGTTCGATGTAACGCTCATGCGATAAAACCGGAGGTATGTTAGTATTCAGTGTCACTAACTGAGCAGACGGGAAAATCCGCAATTTGTATATGTGCACAAATATTAGCGGAGGCTTGAATTTATACACAATATTCGCGGCGTATTTGAGAGCATAAGTGCACTTACGATGAACTACAAAGGTGATTAACTTCTTGACTCCATATATAAAAGTAATTTAATTTACAGAGCAATATATAATTTTTTAACATTTTGTTCATATATTTATATACTAACAATGAAACCATCTGCACTGGACTCATTAGTACTACGAAATCTCATTTGCGGTACATTTATTATGCCGTCGTATGTATCCGTCAAACACAGGGCCCTCACTGGTAAAATTTAATAGAAAGCCAGATTTGTACAATTGCAGAGACATTTTGGTTTAAGGTCTTAGTGACCCAACTATATAATTTAGGTTTGTGTAGTATAGTATTTTAAGTATAGTTTTTAGTAGTGTAGTTGCATTGAATAGATGAGCTATTTAAATTTATGTTATTTATTTATTTATTTACTATCTAAATTTATGTCACTCTCGCGTTTGACATGTGTCGTGTTAATCTTGAAATGAGTTACATATTGAAGGGAGGTTCAGACCTCTGTCGGACCTTCGACTTGTCTTGACTTGTGTCTGTATAGGTAGCTCTGGGTGTTGAGAGCCGCCCTGGAATGCGAGTGTATCCTGTGTGAGCATTATAAATAGTATAATTACAGAGCATACGAGACTTTAGATCATTCCATTGCAGAGTTCTGAGGATACCACAACTACTACGGGCAGGCGTGGCACTTCACATGAAACGACACGTAGCACTTAACATGAGTAGCATCATGTTCTACAATTTTTTTGGGAATTGGAATGTTTTCGCCCCGCAATGTTTGTTCTATTGGAATGTTCTATTGTTTAAGGACTTTACGTGTCTTTTAATAACACCACGTGGAAAATATGTACAAAAACATTTACATTTACATTTACATATTTTATTAGTACATACAGTGGATATATTTTATGATATTCCATGTACTACAATAATCAATGCAGTTGCCAATGAGCTCCCATATCTGTTAATGTGTGATTCTCTAAGGGTCTTCACCAAAACAAAAGCTGACCTGATCACTGAGCCAAGAATTAAAAGTTAGATATTTTTGCATTGATTTTAGAACATATTAGCTCTAAAATTATTAGGACTTTTCCAAAATACTGAATAGTTAAAAATAATTGACCATTTTAGTAAGTTATTTTTATAAATGTTAAAGAATAAAAGCAAAATTATTTATTGTTAATGGTAATTCTTTAAACACATGGTCGATCTTTTGAACGATCACTCATGACGAACAGTTTTATGGTAATATAATTTTCGTGTTTAAAAAAAATATAATAGTATGTTTATTGACTTATTTATTTAGGCTTTATTGTTGACCTACAAAGGGAAACAATGGGCCGACTTAATACCTTTTGACATTCTCTTCCAGTCAACCCAGGGAGTAGTGACACATTGTGGCAGATGTTTCAATCAAAAAGAAACCAAAAAACATTAAACCTAAAAATTAACAAATATAAATTACAAAAACATAAAATGCTCAAGATACATACTTACGTACAAATAAGTACTTAGTAATATATACATACATATAATTTATGATGAAAATAGAACGACACATAAATATTTTTATTGTTTAAAGTGATGAAACGAGCAAAACGTTCACCTGATGGTAAGTGCCCATAGCAAATGCTTGTCACCCAGAACATTTCTGTGTGACACCACACTGCGCTCATCAATCACCCTGAGACATCAGTTCTTAAGTCTCATATGTCCAGTGATTACACTAGTTTACAGTGCCATTCAAACCGAGACGTGAAGTAAAAGAAATGTTTCCACACTACTGCTTCACGGCAGAATAACTGGCCCTGGTGTGGTACTTACCTAGACGGATTCCTGAACAGGAATCCTACCACCAGTAAAATTAGATAAAGATAAAGGAGTTACCAACGAATTGCCAACGAGTGCAATAATGTATGGTGGAGTATAGAACAAGGACAATTCTAGAGTTGCACTTCTGTTTAACAGTGAACCGTTTAAGGCAAGACCGATATTCAGAAATATGGTCATACTTGCAAAGACCGAAAACAAACCTAATACAGTTATTGAGAACGTTTATTTTTGGCCTTCACTCTTGTTTATATTACACTTGGTTTAAATCTAGGTAACATGCATCGTCATAATCAATAACCGCTATTACGAGTGACTGTACAATCTCATCATTCAATCTCAATCATAAGCTGGATTTAAAAAGTTTGAAAGTTCCATCGACGGTAGAGCGACTGTGAGTGTATCAGAAAACCACCGGCTAATGTTGGTAATCTGAGCCCGGAAGTTGTATACGGAATCAATATACCGTTATAATATAAAAATAAAGATATAACGTTAACTAGTAAGATGAATTTTGCCCAGCAGTGTCAAGCTTCCTACAAACATTGCTTGTAATTTATTTGCGTTAACAGACAGACCAGTTTTAATTTCAGTTTGTATTACAAAAGTCCAAAGTTTTTGTTCTGTTTCAAATAAAGTACTTAATCTGAACTATATAGTTGGCATTATTGATGTTATCGAAATGCATAATGATATCAACCTATATAAAACCAGCATTTGTTTACGTATCTACTCTATACTTCTTTTTTTAGGGAGAAAGATTTAATGCCTGTTACTTTCCTTTGTAAAATTTTGAAAAAGTAACCCAAAAAAAAGTTTTGCTAAAAACTCAACAATGGATAAAAAGGTAACTTTCTTGTCTTAATTTAATTAATTCTTGTTTCTGTATTAATATTATGAATGTCAATTTTAACTTTATTAACTTGTTTAAGTAGTATGTATTTTATAAATATAGAATTATAAGCTAACTTATCGGAATTACGTTAAATATTGTATAAAATCATATAATATCAAAAAAAAAAAAATCAGAGAAGCCACAATAAATCACAAAATATCTGGAAAAAGACAAGCTGAAGACAGCCATATTAAATATGTCAATTGACCTCTTGGACGAATTAGAATGAATATATCCGATCACAAAAACATGACATTTTTAAGAAAACGGTCATCCCAAACGCTATTTTAGAAAATCTGGCCGCACGTGAGGCATCCATCCCACTGCAGGAACATCTTTTAAGGAGAAATAATTAAATTTCAGTTTATTTTACAAAAATAATAATTTATAATTAAAGTTTAAGAGTTAAAACTTACATCATACTTTAAAAGATTTTTAATTTTACGTATAAGTTATGTGTTTAATATCAAAAAGTAGATCACCTATTCTGGATTATTTGCTCTATACTTGAAAGTTTTTGTTGATATAAACTAAACTTTATACTACTTACTACTTACTTAAGTTTGTAGACGACGCTTTGAAAACGTTTTCCGCATTCAATTTCCTGCTACAGCATTCTTCGTTCAATCGTCTGCTAAAAATGTTTATTTAAAATGTGCAACGACAGCACAGCAGCGATGTTAGACCTAGCTCTTAAGATTATATTATTAGTCTTTTTTCAGTGCTAATTGGATATTTATTATTAGCAGAAATATAAACGAAACTCTGCCTATGGATATAGTTATATTAAAGTGTCCTTCGCGCTATCTAGTATCGATATCGTCTGCTTAAAAGTATTTTAAACGTTATTTAAATTGATTAATTGAAGTCCAGATCATAGTTATGAAATTATTTGACTGTCACCGGTACTAATATTTGTGCAAAATTTCAAATTATTCTGACGTCTGACGGTGACAATTGGATTTGATAATTCTATTAGATTTATACAGGTCGAGCCATTAAAAGTCTGTTAGTTAATTTATCATTATCGCACAGATAACTTATGCCTTAAATAAGTACTTGTTAAATTTTACAACCATGCTCAGTAGTACGTCTCCAAGGTAAATCCTATGCGAAATTTAATATTTCTGAATTATTGATTGGCTTTTTCGGTGTAAGGATCAGCTTAAGAAATAAAATACAAGGCATTTCATTTATAAAAATATCGAAATTTAAAATTATATAAAAATAATCTGTTCTCTAACAATTTTCGTAATTAATTTTATTATTTCAATGATAACGAAGCATGGCACTTTCCTACAGTTTAACCAAAAATAACAAAACGGGGCACTGTTGTTTAACAAAAGGTTAGTTAACTATAGAGTAATAGTTATTTAAGAAATTTTGCATAAAATTGTAAATAATAATTAAATTTTTATTTGTTATGCATACATGCAAAGGCTAATACAAATTAACTGTAATATATATATAATATTACAGTTAATTTGTATTACCCTTTTTATTTTCTTTTTTAAACTTTTGTTTTGTTTGTGCTCTAGTCTATTTATTGTGTCTTGTCATTCTTACATTCGTAAACTTATTGAATCATATTTACTCCGAAGAAAACGAAGTCATTAGGCTTTATCGTAGGCCGTCAAGTAATTTATATGGCAGATAAAAGCATAAAATCTACACTTAAAAATGTGTTCAACTGTAGTGGAATTTATTACAGCGAATATGGTTATTAAGCTTGTGGAAAAAAATTGGAATTATCCATCCATTCGTGAAGAAAAAGATAAGAATTTATGCAGAATACTCCCACAACTTGTAATGAGGTCAAATTAAAATACATACTAAATAAGACATGTATTACAAAACAAAGGCTACAAATAGAGATACGTATTTATATATATCTAAGCGATTTACCACTGACTCATCACTATATCTCCGAAACAAACTAGACCTTTGAATTGAATATAATAGAATGAAAATAGAAACATGACTTGAAAAAAAATTTGGAATATATATTCCTTTCACGAAATAGACACCTGAGACATCTGAAAATCAATTTTGTATACATATGTCAAGTACAAGACCACATCTTTCCACTTGCTACGATTCTGACGCACGTCGCTTCTTCTACTTTTACTAGCGTTTTATACAAGCTCCTCGGTACAAGAACGGATTTTGCGAACGTTTACTCTTAAATGTGTAAACGGGCTGCTGTTGTTTTTCTCTATATAGCAATCTTTCGTGCAAAGCCGGGCGGGTCAGTTGGCATACATATATATGTATAAGCGATTTACCACTGACTTTCGCGATACCTCCGAAACTACAACACCTATTGACTTTGAATTCGGCGTATATATTCCTTTCCCGACATAGACACTCACTAACACGTACTTCTAAATAAGTAAACGGACTGGTGCTGATTTTCTCTATACAGACTTTAACTTAACAATAGTTTCCATGGCAAAGCTGGGGCGGGCCAGCTAGTACAATATATGTATACTATTTTTTCAGCTCGAATATTAAAAGTAGATTAAATCGATGTATTAGTTGTATCTAATAATCTGTTGCGCATTTCATAGAGCACGATGTATTGTTTATACGAAATTTAATAAAATCGAACCTTGAAAAATGATGGTTCATAAGTATACAATTCGAAGCTGCCGAGGGCAAAAATAACTGGTAATTTGCAATTTCACTGTCAAGATTGTGCAATGTGATCATGCTGCTAATTTATATGAAAGGTGCAAATTGGATTCAACAGACTATGAATTTTGAAATACGATATACGACTACGTGGTGCAGTGGTCAGTATAATATTCGAAAAGGACATTTCTCAGCTTCCATACAAAGTTGGCCCAAGAACCAACAGTCATAAAACATTCATTATTGGGTTCAAAATAACACATATCATGGATACATAATCCTTGAAAGCATATTTAAACGACGGACACTTCTCAGAATTTATTTATTATCTAAAATATTTTCGATTTTAAGGTTATTCTAAATAGCCTTGTTATTCGATTTTAGGTTTATATAAAAACATACAATCTAAATACCTAACAAACAAACATAAAGATAGCCAAAATTACATTTAACTACAAAGTCAAATCAAAGATGGCCGTTTACGTGTGATTTTGTCTAATGTTTGTCACTACATTTACATCATTCTTCATTCAAAATCTCTCACGCTTAAGATAAGCTATATTTTTTTTCTCGCACTTTCAACACTCATTTTTACAATGGTTTTTAACTGGGCTATTTTGTGTGTGACTTAGGGCTTTGGTTCTTGTTTAGTGGCTTACGGATCCAGCGCCGAAGCGATGATTTTTGATGTTATTCGAAGAACGGTAAAGTGTCGTTATTAATGAAATTATTATTTAATATTCTATTGTTAATCTGAAGTGTCCGCTGACTTCTAGTATTCGGAATAAAGGGCATAAAATAAGCTAAGAATTATGATATACATACAACAATCGTATGATAATTCTTAGGCGGATTTGGGCAATGTCCTTTATTTTTCTTTATTCCTAAGTAAAGTTTATAAGCAGTTTGTAACTACTTAACTTCTATTAATGATGATGTCGTTTTCAACCAAGGCGGTAACTACATAATACTGTAGCTGAAGCTATCAACCCGCGCACGATTAATGCTCATGCGGTAAGATCTGTGGCATGTTAGGATGCTGTATCAGAGACACTGAGATGAAAATAACGTAACCAGACTCCAATTCCGAATTCTAACAATCCATATTTTTGAACAAATGCTGGCGCTCTCACAAAATACTATCGTAAATACTATCGTAAAATGGCAACGAAACGCTGACGCATGTCATAATGTGAGTCTGTACAATTTCTGTCTGAACCTTATTTCTGACATGAAAAGAATACCTTATTACCTGTTTCAATGTAGTCCTCTGGGGAGACAGCACACCGACATATTGACACTTTAGTGGCAGTTGTGCAAAAATATAAATCGTTGGCTTTCGGATCTGGTTGTGTTGTGCATGTGAAGTTTATTCGGATCTGATTTTGTCTGTGAAATGCACCTACGACACAGGATAATTCCTAGAGTAAGGTGTCGTTTTTTAAAAGACGTAGTTGTAGGTGTCTATGGGTCACAGTGACCACTGAATAGGTCAGGTGATCTATCTACTCAATTCGCCATTATATTGCTGAGATATGATCGATGATGAAAGCAATCAGCACCTTGCTTAATTCTAACTCTATACTGTATTTCATTTATGTCTAGTTGGGTTAAAGGGTTTGCCACTTTTTTCTTTTAATTATAGTTATTTTTTAATTTCATTAGTATGCATGGTTTTTGATGTAATTTTATTAATTACAGGATTCCAAGCTGGTGGTAGTACTTAACCATATTCTCTATTGAAATAAGGATGTTCTATTAATTTAACCAGCCTCGCGAATCATCCTTGGCAGGAATCGCTGTCCTTTTGCGAGTAGATGTGGTTTATAAAATCTGATGTAATTAAAGGAATACAACGTGAGATTATAATCAGATAATAATAACACAAATCGACAAAGTGCGATTAAAACTCGTTTTGTCTATGAACTGTCAAAAAGAAAATAAGGTACCCAAAAAACATAGCTAGCCAACAGGCCGTATTGTCATGGTTTCAGAACCAGAACGTTCCTAACGATAACATCAGCGATCACTTAATAATTTATAGCATAAACTACTAACTGCCAAACTATCTCCCATTTCATTCTGGTTCTGATAAAAGACCGATAAAATACTTCAATATATAACACGCTATTCTGCGATTAGAGTAAGTGCTAGAATTTTTTATTCTTAATAACCGCTAATAGTTGTTTTTCTGAAAGCTTTTTTGTTATATTTAAACACTATGTATAAAACCGTCTAGGTAAGACCCACCGTAGAGCCAGTTATGCAGTAGTGTGCAAATATGTTTTCAATGTGAAGTGCACTGAGAGCTAGTGTAATTACTAGGGATATGAGACACAATAATGTTCTGAGTGACACAGCATTTGTTATGGGCAGATGAAATACTTACAATCAAGTGAACGTTTGCTCGCCTCATCACTTTCTAGTAAAAGAAAAAACTATCTTTTTAACTATTCATTGCACCCCAATTATTATGGTATATGGGATTCTTAAAAAACTACAGATTCCTCCTTACATGTGATTAGCAATTCGTATGAGATCTCTTTGATCCTATTTATTTATAATAATAACGTATTTTTTCTTTTTTTTTCAAATCAGTCCTTCACCTTTTGTCAACACAAATAATAGTCGCAGTGCCTTGCAATTTATATATTAAGCCCTAAAGTTTTCTTATTTATATGTAGGTTGTGAGATGTGATGTAGAGAAAAAACAGCTAGTACTAGTACTATTATATTTATTTTATTTATAACATTACATTAAAAGCATAATGATTTCTTATATTTATGCGAATACTACACATTTAAATAAAACTACTTTTAAGGATTTTATCGCTTTTAATTTTAATTATTTATAACTCGACGTTTCGAGTGTTTTATAGCACCCATGGTCACAGAAGGACTGAGGTGACAGATGTCATGATGTCATAGTTAATCCAGGGTACCTTCAGCTTTTAATTATTATTTTTGGTCAGATCTACGCAGAAAGAGCTAACTGTGTCTTAAAGCCTTAAAGTGCTATGCTTGGTTTTTTTAATTTAATTTCATTAATAGGATCCAAAGTGTGAGGATTTTTGTGAGGATTTGTGGCTTATCGAATATAAAGTAATTGTTGGGATGATCTAGAATATGGTCACAGACTGCAGGCTTCGTAGAGCGACGATGCTTCACATCAGCTATATGTTCTTTCAGCCGGGTGTTTACTGGTCTTTTTGTTGTACATTCCAGTAGCCGTCATTAGCGCATTACATTTCCATAAGGCCTCCTTCACAATTAAAAGCGCGTGCTTGGAGCAACAAAATGAAACTATCACACCGCGCCCGCTGGTCCGCTGGAAATGTGTTTGCGCGATTTCATACTAGCTAGAAGAGTTCGAATTTGCCGCGCTCGCTCCCGCACCTGGGTTCGCGCTTTCATTCTGGGGGAGTGGTTAGTGTTCAGTTGCCAAACTCGTCGCGATAGTTTTATATAAAGAAGAATTTCACAAAAAATTGCGTCACTTTCCAGTTTTTTTATATCAGCGGATAGAGACACTATTTATTTTTAATGATAGCCATCAAAACTCTAATCAGATATTACAGAAATAAGAATTTATATCTAACTTGCAATAGCATTGTAATATTAAATTAATAAATTTTGTATTTCGCGTAATTATAATCAAGCACTTAAACATACGCAAATTATTCATGTTCAAGTTTTCAATTAGATTGCACGAGGTATTTTAAGCAACTAAAACGTGTATGCTCTGTGGGATATTTAGCATAACATTGTAAAAGCGTATATGTATCTGCTTTATATATTTTCTTCATAATTTTACTATCTGAGACTTATAAACAAATCAAATTCGGGTATATCTAAGTGAATCCTTATATATTTTGTCTTATAAAATTACAAGATCATTAGTATTTAAAAGTATTTTAAATACTGAAGTATTATTGGTTTTTTATTGAAGAGATTATCTTTTTAGTAACTAATTTACTGGTCTGTTTTAACGGAAATAAGTCGAAGCTCTACCAATTTCTTTTTAGAGATTTTAAGTGCACCTTTTATCTGTATATTATTGACACTGTAAGTATTGAACTTAAATAATGAATGATTATTAGATAATAATTTTGAATGTTTAATAATAACCTAAAAAAAATATTTATAAGTTGTTTCATTAAAAAGGGACCGACTGATGTATCGATTTGATCAGCTTTGTCTAAAAACTAGTTTAGCCGAAAGAGAACCTATCAAAATCGTACTACTCTAATCAGATATTACAGAGATGACAATTTATATCTAACTTGCAATAGCATTGTAATTTTGAATGAATAAATATTGAATTTCGCGTAAATATAATAAAGTTTTAAAGAAGCATACGCGAATTATTCATGTTCAACTTTTTAATTAAATTGTACGAGATCTATCTTGAGGTTTTTTGAGCAATAAAAACGTGTATTGTGTTGGATGTTTATGATAACTTTGTGAAAGCAGACATGCATCTGCTTTATGTATTCTAACCTATCGGCTAAGCATTTTATCACATTGAAATTAAAGATCTTTTGGCAGGAATACTACATCAACTTTTTTTGATACTTGGAATTGTGTTAGGATTTGTATATGGTTACCACAGATTCCCGGTGCGGGCACCACTAAAATTGTTAATTGCAATTTTAAGTGCTGATTTACCACGTGCTCGGCGGTGAAGGAAAACATCGTGAGGAAACCTGCATGTCTGAGGAATAAAAAATATTTCGAAGACATGTGAAGTCCGCCAACCCGCATTGGAGCAGCGTGGCGGATTCTTCCTAGCTCCAAAACCCTCTCAGAAATGAGAGGAGGCCTGTGCTCAGTAGTGGGACATTTATAGGCTGAAACTTTTCTTTACTTTACTTTACTTACCACAGATATGTATATCATAGGCTTTATTGTAGACACAGGTTATTTCTTTTAATTTAGAAAAAAATGACATGCATTAGAAATAAAATTCAATTAATATGTAAAGTTTATTTTTGTTTTAAAAATGGATTGGATACACACTTTTTTAATAAAAAAATTAATGAAGGAAAGACAGATTTTGCTACGATCTGCATTCAAAATTAAAAATGGTGCGTATTACCTACTTTTTGAAGAGCGCCGCCCGCCCTCCCTCAAAAGCATGCGCAAGCAAACTTGGTATAAGTTTGCTTGTGCATGCCACCAGTTTAAATTTAGCATGCGGATCTTTGCTAATTAACTTTCTTTCCTTCATTATGATTTTTATTTTTATTATTGATTTCGGCAATGTAACGCCTGATTATGTTAACTATATAAAAATTATAAACAATTTTCTATACAAATAGTAATTGCTTTATGTCAGTGAGGTCAGAACCCATTTCCTACTTAAAATTTTAAAAAAATGAATGTTTTTTAACCATTGTTACATTAAATATGCATTAGTAACTGCTGATACGTGTCCGGCAGAGTAGAATAGCACCTGCCCCTTTCCTACAGAGGTGTCGTAAGAGGCGACTTAGGTATTGTACGGACAACCTTTATTTGTGCAGAACAACACCATAATATGCAATGCTGTCACTATTCTGCTCGTGGAAACGTAATGGGAAGTAAGAATTATTGGACTCATCGACTTCGTAAAAATGCGAGCAAAACGTTCAACTGATGGTAAGTGCAACGTCTGGCTATAACAAATGTTGTGTCACCCAGAACAAGACTGTATTACACCAAAATACGCCCATCCCTATTCTAAGTCCCATATGCCCAGTAATTACACTAGCTCTTAGTGTCCTTCGGACCGCAACACAATAATGTTTTTTTTCTGCAGTGAAGCAGTAGTGTGCAAGCAATACTGTGTTTCGTTTTGAAGGGCACTGTGAGCTAGTGTAATCATTGGGCTAGCTCTCAGCTCTCAGTGCCTTTCAAACCAAAACACTGTTATGTTTGCACACTACTGCTTCACGGCAGAATAGCTGGCCCTGGGGTGGTACCTACTACCTAGACGGATTCCTGCATAGGAATCCTGCTTGAAAAATAAGCCTGAGCTTTTCTTTCAGGGTGACAAATGAGCGTTATATCAGGAGCGGACACTATGACAGGACCTATGACACTGTCTACCTATGCTAATTTTAATTAAAACGTGTTCAGATTTCTAAGCGTAGTTGAGTAACAATCATCCAAATATGCATGCTGCTCCTGCAACATAAAGAAATTCGATTATTTGTCGGAACAAAAATGTTAGCTCCGGTTGGAATTCAAACACACGACTCGCGGCGTAGAAGTCTGGTACTGACTACTGAGCCACGCAGTCAGCATAATATAAAACAATAAATTAATTATATCAGTGACATATACTCAGTCATAGGCAAATAGCTAAAATGACTATGCCGTACTTTACATTACTTATAAAATATACCGATTACCTCATAAAAATACTTCCCCAAGAGTCGTAATTTCTTAGTTCAATTTGTATGAAATTTTCGGGTTTTAATGACCGATTTGCGTGCTTCTTTTTCATTTACACGTAATTTCAGTACTATACTGAATCGATTTAAAATATTTCATTAATAATACTTTTATAAATAAAATATTTTTCTATATATAATTTTCCACAAAAAAGTGTAAGATTATAAATATGATAACATTTTAGATATAATCGTCGATGGACGACCGCGTGCCTTAGTGGCCCGAGAACCTTTCTTTCACTTCGCGGGTTCTGGATTCGAACTAGCTGGAGCCCACTTATATGTATAAAATAAATTGTTTGTTTTCGGGTCTTTGTCGTGCATGTGAAATTTATGTCTGTAAAATGCACCCACGATACAAGAGAAATCCTAGTGTTATTTTTAAACAACAATCAATGTTCAAATGAGCAATGCTTCAAATTAATTTAGCAAGTCTATGCAGATAGTAAAATTAATAAAGTGTTGAAATTCGAAACTATGTTGAAAGATTATTGAAGAAAGTGTTAATAGAAACAGGCGTTACTTTGCAGAAATCTATTATAATAAAGGAAAGAAAGTTAATTTGCTAAGATCAACATGCAAAATTTAAAATGGTGTGTATTACCTAGTTTTTGAAGAGCACCGCCCGCCCTCCTTCAACAGCGGGCATGAGCAAACCAATACCGCCACCGGGAGACGCCACCAGATACCCTTCACCACTACAACACTACCAATAGGCAATACACGCCCCTGCAGTACACACATTTATACAGCACAGCTAGGTTATGGTTTGCAACTATTGTCTTGTATTTTAATTTAAATGTCTTGACTGCAGCAGACTTTCTGGTTAGCGGTGGGATTATTCCAACATTTCGTGGCAGAATAGCAAAAACTGCCACAAAATGTAGCTGTGCTGTGTGCCGGACATTTCATTCGTAAACGCATTCGTTATCTTTTTTTGAAATTTAGCTTTTCATATAAATGCCGATGATTCTGCGTCTTCATTATGCCAAATAGTAAGCCTGCAAATTGCAAGCGCGGCACGACTTCATATTGATCAGATTTTCACCGTTGAGATAAGGTGTCACGTTTTTTTTTGGATAAAGTGTTGAAACGAGCAAAACGTTCTCCTGATGGTAAGTGCAACGTCTGCCCATAACAAATGCTGTGTCACCCAGAAAATTTCTGTGTGACACTACACTGTGCCCATCACCCTGAGACATAGGTCTTAAGTCTCATATGCCCAGTGATTACGCTAGCTCACAGTACCCTTAAAACCGAAACACAGTAATGTTTGCACACTATTGCTTCACGGCAGAATAACTAGCCCAGGGGTGGTACCTACCTAGACGAACTCCTGCATAGGAGTCCTACCACCAGTGCCCTCTACGTTGAGAATCGTGCACAAGAGTTCTGCACTCGTTAAATTAATTTCTTCGTGCGTGCCAAAAGACAATTACCGATAACAGCATCCGCATAATTAAGTTTTGATAGTATCAGGGATTCGGAGAGGTAGATACATGAATCAATGCTTAAGTATTGCTGTATTCGATACAAAACTTTCAACCGATAGTAACAACTTCGAGCAATCTCATCTACATGGTTCTCGAACTTTAATTTGTTGTCCATCACAACTCCTAAATTTCCTGCTGCTGTTACTTGTTATTTTTGCCTTTCTCAAATTTCTAGCCTAAAGATATAAACATTGATTCTATTTATTTTCATATTTGTTACTTCCAAATACTTGGTTTCTCCGGATTTAGAACCAGGTGGTTGGTTTCTGACCATTGGGCTATTCGTTCCAGATCTTGATTTAACTAATTAACAGCAGTTAATGTTTCACCTGGCTTAAAAGATTTATTCACTTGACGATCATCAGCGTACAAATGATGTTCGTTATCTTTTATGCAGTTAGAGAAATCTGGACACTACACAATAAATAGAATCGGTCCTAGAATTGAGCCCTGTGGAATTCCTCTTTTTATAGAAGCAGTAGCCGACATACATTTAGTATGTCCGTCACGTCTACTCTTTGAGAGCGTCCTGTTAAGTAACTTGAAAACCACTTAACTGCAGCCCTATCGAAGCTATAGTAAACTACTTTTGTTATCAGTAATGTAGTGTTGACGGTATCAAACGCTCGTGAGAAATCAAGTAAAACTAAAATGGCTTCCTGTCCTTCATCCCGACCAGCCAGCAGTTCGTCAATTACGTCTGAAAGCGCAGTTTTTTTGGTAAGATATCGTTTTCATATAAGTAAGTACATTTGCAAAGATACAGCGTTTTTTATAACTTTTGATGTAAATGGTAGAATACCGGTCGCAAATCTTTAAGGTCTTTCGGAAACGTTATTTTTGGAAGGCGTTATGGCTTCTTTCCAAATATCCGGGAAAATACCCAATTGAAGGGACGCATTAACAATAGCAGTTATGACTTTCAGTGTTCGTGGTAATGTTAATATTAAAAAAGTTTAAAGTAATACCGTCCACACCTTGTGCATTCGTTGTGATATTACTTTTAACAAGCAATTGTGGATTAATTTACTGGCTGAAGAGAAGAACTGACGATTAAACCAGAAATGACTTAATTGTGAAATATTAACATCACCAACAAGTGTTCGTTAAAATCTACTATATTTCGTCTTATGTGTAGCGACATCTGTGTCGCCACATGAGAAGCTCAAGAAATATTTCATACATTCCATAATCGCGCTATGAAAGTTTTCTGAGATGCGAACTATATATACAACATATAAGGAGGAGACGTGGCCTCCCCAGATCAGACCATTTGATCTGGCGGGTAGACTTTTCCTTGGCAATATCATCCGTCTAAAAATTTTTCCAAAGCATACGTGGTTTACCCAGATTTTTATTTACCCTGTGTCAGAAAAATGCCGTTTTTTCATTGTATATAGCGAAATTTACTGTTCTTTTTAACTCTTTACAGTATATCTTGTGACAATCAAGGCCTGTCCTACGGTATCTTGTGTGTGCAAAGTTTCTCAATTACAAAGTTTTCATACAACTTTAGATATCTCGCATTTTAGGAGAAAAAATTTGTTATCTCGCATACTTCAATTGTTCAGAACAGAACACTAGCTATATTCTGCGGTTAACGATCTAAAAGGTCACCGAATTTACTAACAGAGACTATTGAACTTTATACTTGTATATAACAAACAGCAAATTTGTGTGTCTAAGAATATTAATAACCTTTAAATTAAATATGATTTGCTTCTTTTGAAATCTACAGATCTATCCAGTAGGTAACGGAAAAAAAATATTTGAAAAAAATGTTATTTGTTTATGTAAAATTGTTTTTATGCTGTTGTCTATGCTGTTGGTCTATTAATAACTAAAAAAGTAAATGTGGGTTAGACATGATTTACGAGCAGAATACTAAAAATAAGTAATGTGCTTGATTTGCACTATCATCAACATCATCATTTCAGACCATCACAAGTCTGCTGAATATAGGCCTCCCCCACAGATTACCATAAAACAAGTTCACGAGCCTGCGTCCATCGATTTCTACTGCAAAGACGTGCAGGTCGTCGCTTCATCTAGTGACAGGTCGTCCTACATATTTTATTAAGCTTAGTATTATTATTCTGAATAGCATAGTATGATTAATCTCGACATAATTTATAAAAAAAAATACCTTTGTGGAACCGTTCAATGCCAGAGAGAGAGATGTTGGATGTTTCTCAATGTCGTCTAAATTATTCATCATTTTAATCATTTGGTATACAAATATGTTTTATAATTATTAATGATAATTATTATAGCCTCTTTGTAGACATAGTGACATCTTATGTGAAGAAATTTTTTGCACTTTAATGGGTAGACATTTAAAGTGCAAAATATCTTCCATTTTCACATTTCACTTATAAATATAAATAAATTTTCTTTAATACATCGTAAGCAAATCACGTATTACAACGCTTTGTAATGTGTTTAAAACATTGAAACAGATGATTAGAAAGCAAGCGTTTTTCTAAGTTTTTTAAAAGCCTTTTCTCTTTTTAACCGGCTTTAAAAAAGGACGAGGTTCTCAATTCGTCTGTAAATATTACAATATATTTTTTAAGATAACTTCTTTGTTTATGAATCGATTTTAATGATTATATTTTATTAGAAAGGGGATATCTGGATATCCCCTTTCTAATAATATATTTTATTGGAAGTGGATGGTTCTTTACATACATAAGATCACGACTCTATCCCATAAGGGGTAGTCAGAGACTGGGCACTCACTGCAAAAACAGATGACTGCCACAATCCACGTTTCACCAAAACAATATAATGCACTTGGTGTGATAGGTGGTGAGCCCATCGCCACCATGCGCTGTTGGGTGCACAGTGCAGTTTAATTCCTTACTCGCCTTTTACGAGATCCATTGGATGAGATGGAGTGGTAGTATTCTTTTATCGAGCCGCTACCACACGGCATGGTTCTTTATAACTTTGGTAAGTTTAAATGATCCATTAGAAAATCATGAAAATCTGTTTGGAGCTGCGTTAAAGTCGGTTTTTTAATTCAATAACTATATAAATAAAATGTATGTATCATATACATTTGTAATTTAAACCAGAAGATAAGCAGAGGCATATTCCTGGAACATCTGAATAAATAAACTGCGGTTGCCAACTCGCCGCCAAGCGTGGCATCTGTAGCACAATCACCCAAAGTGGGGGAGACCTATGTTCAGCAGTGGACTAGTGATAGGCTGAAAATAATGATGTTACACTTGTAAAAGTATACATTTAGAAAAAACAAATGACAGTGCAGTCTTCGCCTTCGTAGGAAAATGTCTGCGTATGTTCGTCAAAGACATATCGCAAAAAACACGTGTCAATATTCAGTATGTCTTACATACCAGTAGAGTAAGAAAGATGATTACTCAATTCTATACAAGTAAATCTGAAGATATGCCTTTATATTATTATTGTGTACTTTATCCTTAGAGTAATTTTAAATGACCCCGTTCGTCACGTTGGCTTCTTGTTCATTTCTTTTACCCCACTTGACGTCCTACTTTGAAACGAATTACTAATCATTATACGCAGTGCTTCATTTCAATGCCAGAACTAACAAGGCTTCATTCCAACTCTTGCTCTGAGATTACTATCTGGCAGTGCGGACATAGCAAGTAGTTTTCTTTTTCTACCACTACTTTAACGTAAGAGTCGACTTAGGAAATGTCTGAAGAACCTCATGGTGTCCGCCAGGTAATAAAAGTAACACCTCGAAAAATAAAGTATATGACGTCTGGTGTAGTAATTGCCAATCGGGTTGCGAAGCGTTGGTGTTAATTACGACCAATCCACCTCCTTGGGTGTTGGCTACGTCACGCAGTAGACTATTAACATGTTGATGATAATGAGTGAGAACGACAGTGCTGATGAACCTGATGGTAAGTGGGGATTAACTTAAGCAATTAAGCGTATTTAAACTTGGCGTATTATGGAATGTATGGAAAATCTAAAATGTTATATGCTCACTGTGCAGTTCTTCCATATTAATTCTTTCCTTGTTATTAATACCCGGAACGGGTGCCGTGAAACTTATGAAATTATTTCTACAGCAATATTACAAAACGAATAGAAATATATGCCATTATTGTTACTCTTAAGCTGCATTAAACATTTTAGCTCTCCTCGGTCAAAAGAAAGTTACCGCCTCGCATAATATTATCGCGATTTTTAGCGAGTTACTTATTTTTTAATGGAATAAAGTAAGAAAACGAGTAAATTGCTCACGTGATGATAAGTCTACTTATACCAATGTAGTGTACAATTCTGTGTTGCTCATCACCCTGAAACATTACTTCTCAAATCCTGTATGCCCAGTTATTACACTAGCTATCAGTGCCCTTCAGATTGAAGCACGTCGGTGTTTGCACACCACTTGCTTGAAGGCAGAATAGCAGTCACTGCGGTGGAACCCACCTAGACGCATTTCCCTTATATGAATCCCATCATTGTGTACTTGTTCGTAGGATTACTGAGACGCTAAAACACATTCTCTATATCTAAAAATTGAGTTGATATTTCTCTGAGGCAGATCTAGCCTCAGATATCAACAATAAAATAGTGGTTGGTAATTAAGGACTGTCATTTCAGTCCACAAATCGTAGATTGGCTCAAAGAGTAGATGTTGTGCTAATTAAACGTGAGTCAGTGGCTAAAGTTCATAACCCTTAGATAAATATGACTGGTGGCTATATCAAACGAAATGGCTGGTAAAAGTAATTGTCTTTTAGCTTTTTAAATACACAAACATATTGGAAAATTTTACACATGATAGTGTCACGCTACACCCAGTGTACTGACAAAAGCTAAAATATGGTTCGACTCAACTAGAGAATAAAAACTTCTAAAGCAATACTAGAAAAAAGTAGAAGCACAACGATATTTTTATGATTCCGTAATGCTTTTTCAAAACTATTGTAACTGAAACACTTAATTTTTGCAGAATGGATGGAAAACTGATTCTCATCGCTCGGTAAAAATGTATCTTGATTACCTATTAGTAGCTTCTTTAAATGTCTTAAAAACTCTTCTAGTGACTCTTGAATTTAATACCCCAAAAACATTTACATTTTTTGAAATTTTAGAGTTACTACAGTCTGCGGTATGTGAAGAGAACTACAGTAGCCTAGCCACAAGTAAATATTACACTGTAAAATTTCCTAGTAGTATAGCAGTGTTATAAATATTATTATATATATTTAATAAACAATCATTTTACCTAGCATTCCCCAAATTCGTAGTATCAAAAAGTTCTTTGTTTTTATGAAAACCTAAAATCCGTTTTGAATGTAAAATAACGTTTAAAAATATCGTTATTTTTATTCCCATTATGTTTTTGATGCTTGTCATTTTTCGGCCTAAAATTTAAGTCATAAAATAATTAATTTATTGTTACATTTAAACACTATTAATCTTTAATATGTCGCCGTGAATCGACCTCGACCTTAACTTGTGGCTCTAGAAACCCAGACACGATTATTTTTGAAACAATTCATCGCGAAAAAATGCCAAGCAGTCCCTTGCGGGCTGCGGGGTTTAAATAACTATAATTTAAAAGAACACGACGATCGCTACTTTTTTAATAACTAAGGTGCGGCACGGATGCAATCTTTTACTGGAGTCAGTTGTTATAAGTCATCTGTTGACTTCTTATTTCTGCCTTCTGACTTTGATTATATTTCATTTTGTATGATTTAAATACGTAAAAAGAAATGTTCGTTATAAAAGTTAACAATTTCGTTGTAACTGTTAAAAGTTTCAACAACAGCTATAATTCAACCCAATTATAACAGACCCAAAATATCCACATCAATAAACGGCAAGGATCGTTAATGATCAATCGCCAAGCAACTTCTAGTGGCTCCGTAAATCCTAGGGTAATGATGATGAAGATAATGATGTAATAACATTTATTAAAAATAACAATATTTATTTCCTAAGGCTGACTCTAGCGGTTTCATCACTCTCTCCTAATGGAGATGCAATGAAAACCTGCCTGGACACAGCTTTACCGAATCTCCGGACTGCACACTATCGCCTAAAGTCTCAATCTCTCGATGCTTATTATATAACCATCTTAAGTATGTCAGGCCTAAATTGTCTTAACTGGAGCTGTAATTTTTGGTACGTAGTGTCTGGTACTAAAATCGGTAAGTACAGCGAGTATGTCAAATTATAGACATCTTACAGGGGTCTTTATAAAAGCTGATTCTGTGAAATCATCCACGAGAGTTCAGAGAGATCATTATTAAGTAAGAGTTATTATAAGTATATAATTACCTTTACAAAGTGACTTAGTGCATTTCATTATACAAGTTCGAATATAATATATATCATATTATTAAATGTATTTTTAAAATTACAGATGGCAGGTAAAACAATATAATAAGTAATTCGATAAAAATAGAATTTTACAAATTAAAATATTTACAAATATTATCATTCCTCAGACATGACGGTTTTCTCACTTACTATGAAATTTAAGGCACGGCCCCTGAGCTTAAACTTCTATGCAAGGAGTGGTACATATATTGGGCTTATGCCTAAAGGTCATCTCCTAATCAGTGTGTAGACTTCACCACAAATCTACACAGATATATACCAATATATGACAGGCCATGCAGCGAACAATATTAAATGAACAACAATTTATTTGCTCATAAAAACATTTTTATGAACAAATATTATATAAAGAAGCTAAAGAGATTACTCGCCTGGTAAAATATGTACTATACTAAATTAAAAATTCTGATAAACAGTTTTTTTATCATTTTTATTCGGAATAAACCATTATTATAATCCATCATGTTGTGTTTTGTACAAACGTTAGTATTAGAATACAGCAAGAATTGAGCGACGCTATAAATATCTAAAATAAGTCTCTAATAAAGGAACCTCTACCACATGCGTCATACTTGTGAACAGATGCTGTTGGTGGAGGCTGTTCTGCTCGAGTTTGCAATGCATTTATTCATTTGTTATTAAACCTTGTATAACATTTTGTCATCGAGCGTGTTTTGGTTTTCTATGATACAGTTCTTTGGAAATTTATTTATAATGTACGTTTGACAAAGATAACAAAAATGAGGATACCTACGGAGTTTCTTTCGCCTGTTTCTTCTCCGTCAGAGGAACCTCATTACGAAACGGCGGTAGATTGTAAAAAATTACGTTCGTCAAACGAAATACTGCTACCACAAGCCCTTTGTGAGTCAAATGATTACGGTGCAAGAATAAATCGTTCTCATTTCTATGACCACAGGCAATTTATGCCTGTTTATGAATAATTTTGATTTGTATATTTATAGGAGCTTATTTTTAACAAAACTCAGCATTATTATTTGTGATACCTATAGAAATAGATCAGCTCGACCGTGAAACCGTTTTTATGGTGGTAGGATTCCTATGCAGGAACCCGTCTAGGTAGGTACCCCCTCAGGGCCAGTTATTCTGCCGTGAAGCAGTAGTGTTCAAACATTACTCTGTTTCGGTTTGAAGGGCACTATTTCGAATAAAAAAATGTGAAGGTAATAGTCTTATATAATACCAGCGTAAAGGACCGGCATAACGCTGATATGTTTTGTATTCTCAGTGAAGAGAATCGGAGGACCAATCTCTGACAAGAATACGTTATATTTATCTAGTGATACTCCACGATAGTGACAACTCACATTCATCGTAATTCTTCATTAGGACTTATGAAGATGCCTATGATTCATACTGACGTTCAAAAATATGATTTATTCTAATTTATATAAATAGACGCATTATTATCACAATTTCAACTACTATAAACATACTATACTATACTCTACCAGTTAAAAAACATTACCTAAATAAATCCAAAAACTTACCCGCTGGTAGTGAAAAAACCATAAAATCCTTTAAATACCACTGTTCTGAGCCTCTTCTCATTTTCAGACGGATTTGGAACCGGTATAGTTCTACTCGTAGTATGAGATGCCACGTTGCCCATTGTGGGTGAGAGAACGTCACATTTCGTTGAAATATTTGTGATTTTACAGACATGCGGGATTCTTTAAGATGATTTCCGCGGTCACGTCAGTTACAGCTTAAAATTAAAATTAACATTTTTATTGGTGCCAGTACCGGAGATCTAGTTTCGGTTGCGTGCATTATTGCAGTTAAGTCTTATTCCCAAATCACACCCTGAACTTATGCATCTCTGATGAGGGGACAATAGACTACTAATCCTGATTATGAATTTAAATATTATAGAATAATACGTAGCCTGTAACGTTATAGTTAATACAAATACGATAAACGTTAGATAATAGTAAAATCTGAGATAATATTTAAGAATAAGATTTTATTTTCCTTTTTTATTAATTTGCTACTAGCACTTAATACTTAAATTAATAACACTTAAAGCCAGCACCGGGAATCAAACACAGAATTCATAACAGAATATATTACACAATGAATTTATAATTATAAATATACTTACATTGTAATTAATGAAACATTTATATGATAAATAGATAACATAAATAGTTAGTAGATGGTCACCGTTACAAGTGTGCATTTATTTATTTATATGTATAATATGTATGTATACCGTATATACGTTTATGTTTATGTGTTTAATATATATTTATATATGTAACTATATTTATAATATTTATATTGTTAGTTAGGTTGTATAGTATTTATAAGAGTTATTTTTTTTCGCTCTTTCTTTCTTTCTCTGTTTTCCTTTATTGCTACACCTAATCAAAATCTCACCACTTCATGGGTTGACTGGGAGAGAATGCCTAAAGGCATTAAGTCCGCCTTTTGTATCCTTTTATTGTAAAGGAAGCAATAAAGATTTAAATAAATAAATAAATGATATGAAATCTTTTACTCCAAGCGAAAATGATAGCTTTTACATTATTATGTAACAGGCGTTGTAAAGAGGATTTACTTTTACTAATTAGTAGTTTAACACACACAGCCGAATTAGGTACCCAAGTGGCGCAAATTGTCTCTAAGTGCTACCAATGGGGGGGGGGGGGGGTCGTTGCTCGGATCCGTAGGTTTTACCCTCGAGACCCTACACGTGCCTCCCGGGTGGTGCTAAACGAGTAACAACGCCGAGTATCAGGCGGCGGTAAATAACCTGACCACCCTGGGCAACCAGGGCGGCTACTACAAGCCGGGGGGAGTTAAAATACCCCCAAACAAGTAGATTCGTCAATCCGCAGTGGCTTGCGTGACGTTTTATTGACCATTTACCTTCATGCACAGGAAATCAAAACAACGGCCCTCAGTCCCCAGTGGTTCTGCTAGGCCCAACCACGGCAGCGGTAGAGGAACCGGCAGAACAGAGGGTGCTAAGAATCTCTGGGGGAAAGATAACGGCTGCCTAAACGACGTTTATTTGGCTACGTATAATGTTAGGACCTTACTTACCGAGGATCGCTACCAAGAACTAGAATCTGAGGTGCTCAACAAGATTAAGTGGGACATAATCGGTCTGAGTGAGACTAGACGAAGAGGTGGAGAACTCGTAAAGCTTAATTCTGGTCAACTTCTCCATCACAAGGGTTATGAAGATAAGTCCCAGAGAGGTGTGGGGTTCTTTATTAATACATCAATATCGGGACATCTACGAAACATCCGCGCTATATCGCCACGTGTGATCTACGCAACATTTCAGCTCAATAAACGGTATATCCTCAAAGTTGTACAGGTATTTGCACCCACATCTACACATGAAGAGGAAGAAATGCTGAGTTTCTACGACGATATCAACAGCGCGCTGGATGTGGACCCATGCTTTTATACCACAGTTATTGGAGACTTCAACGCAAAGCTAGGCGTTACCATCGAGGGAGAGGAGTTCGTGGGCAGGTTTGCACTGGGGCAGAGAAGCACAAGGGGTCACACACTGGCAAGCTACCTCGCTCAACGTAAGCTGTATGCCATGAATAGCTTCTTTCGTAAGAAGAACCAGAGACTATGGACATGGCAAAGCCCGGATGGAAAAACCATGAACCAGATCGACTTTATCCTCAGCAACAAGAAATACATCTTCAAGGACGTAGACGTCATTAATAGAGTCGGAGCGGGTAGTGATCACCGAATACTGCGGGGTCGACTAGTTTTCAACCTGAAGCTGGAGCGGAGACGGATAGTTGACACTACGCGGTCAGCAAATGACTGTCTTTATATTGCTGACCAAAGAGAGTATTTTAAGGAGAAATTGGCAGAAAAACTAAATGCAACAGAGTCGTGGCATGCGGATGCGATTAACAATCAACTGGTGGACTCTATAAATGAGATCGTAAGACAGATTAGACCAAAGTCAAAACCGAATTCTAATCCGCTGTCGCAAAAGATTAAACTGCTAACAGATGAACGTAGGAAAATAAAGGAAACGACAGATCAAAAAGACCTTTCCACAATCAATAAACATTTCAGACACCTCATACGACAGCAATTGCGACAGAGGAAGAACAAACTTATTTTGGAAACGATCGAAAAGCATAGAGGGCTGAAAGTTTTCAGAAAACAGTTGAAGCGGGGTAGCCAGCAAATTCATAAGCTGTGTACAGAGGATAGCTTTGTTACAACTAACCGTGAATACATAAAGAAGGTGAAAAGATACTACTCCAATTTATACAGTTCCCGCAAATCAGGGCCAGATTCGCGGCGGAGGGATCCCAGGGCGCCATTGGTTAGGCACAGAACTAAGGACTTGCCTGAGATAAGTCTGTATGAAATCAAGCATGCCCTCAAGCTCATGAAATCAGCAAAATCGCCAGGCAAGGACAGGATAACGTACGAATACCTGAAGTACGGAGGAAAGCCTGTGTTAAAGCAACTCAAATTGCTTTTCAATAAGGTGTTGTTTGAGGGTGTAGTGCCAGATACATGGAAGAATGTGGTTGTGATACTTCTACATAAAAAAGGGATATAACCAAACTAGAAAACCACCGACCAATTTCTCTACTAAGCCATGTGTATAAGCTTTTCACCAAAGTGATCATCCTACGCTTGACCAATAGACTAGATTCTGCCCAGCCAGTGGAACAAGCATGCTTTCGATGTGGCTTTTCGACTATTGATCATATTCACACTGTCAGGCAAGTTGTGGAGAAGTGTACTGAATATAATCGACCTTTGGTAGTAGCCTTTATAGACTACGAAAAGGCGTTTGATACGGTGGAACACTGGGCCGTTATACAATCTCTGCAAAGATGCCAGGTCGACACGGGATATGTGGAAGCGATCAAAGCAGTCTACCAAAGTGCAACTCTTTAAGTGAAACTCCACGAGCTCACTGAACCGGTTCCGGTCGAGAGAGGAGTTAGGCAAGGGGACACTATTTCGCCAAAACTATTTACCTCATGTTTGGAAGACATCTTTAAGCTTCTTGACTGGTCAGACAGAGGTGTTAACATCAATGGTGAGCGCCTTACTCATCTCCGATTTGCGGATGACATAGTCATTTTTGCGGAAAACCTGGAGGACTTAACAGCTATGATCGGGGAGCTTTACGATGCATCGGTGATGGTTGGGCTAAAGATGAACACATCGAAGACTAAAATAATGTGAAACTCTCAAACGTCGGACCTTTGAACAATGCGTCCTACCAGTCATGGACGCTGACAAAGCAAGTGTTACACAAGCTCCAAGTCACCCAAAGAGCCATGGAACGGGCTATGTTAGATATCTCTCTACGTGATCGAATCAGGAACACAGAGATCCGGAAGAGAACGAAATTGGTCGACATAGCTCATGTGATCGCTAGCAGAAAATGGAAGTGGGCGGGCCATATATGTCGTAGACAGGACCACAGGTGGGGTAGTCGGGTGCTTGAGTGGAGGCCTAGAGTAGGGCATAGAAATGTAGGCAGGCAACCGATGCGTTGGACCGCCGACCTTTTCAGAGTGGCCGGAAAGGACTGGATGCGAAAGGCGCAAAACCGGGAAGAATGGCGTGCATTAGAAGAGACCTACACTCAGCATTGGGTGGTGAAAGCTTGAAAAAGAAAGAAAGAAGCTACCAATGGAATTGTGTATTTTGATATAGAGACTAAAGTCACGTTCCGCGGTGATGTTTTGAAAGGAACTGTGCCCACATCTGGTTGCCACTGGTAACAACCAGGACTAGTTTTTCCTTGCATATAAGTAAAGTATAACAATTCAGCGATACAATATCCAGTGACGTTCAGTTCTGTGCCTTGGAGGTGTAGGCCAAATTGGACTCAAAAAAGCTCGGCATGCTTAGTAGAGCGGGCAGTATTTCGTGCCGGTCCACCGCTTAAAACTTTAAGGCGCAAGTTCAGCCTCCCATGGAGTACTGTTCATTTGTGGGTGGGAACACCCCAGTAGTGCTCCTTCCATTTGATACCAACCAGTTCTTTCCTATTAGCCTAATATCCACTGACCTTGTGAAGACGCATCTCTGCTTATTTTATTTCATTTACCATGAGGAGTGTTCCGAGGAGTTGTTCGGAAACAGTCACTGAGTTTAACCATTGCGGTACAAGTCCATCTATATAACCTTCATGGTTTGTATTCTACCACTGTGCGCTTTTCCAGGAATTTGTTGCCGCCAGCGGCTTTTCCGGACCATTACGACTAAGGAACCTTAAAAAAAAAGAGAAATTTTATTTATTACAGGCCAACAACACCCCTGCGGTTTCTCTGGTATTGCGGATGTTCATGGGCGGCAGTGATCACTTAACACCAGGTGAGCAGTTTGCTCGTTTATCCCCAACTTTATAAAAAAAACTGCCATGTACTTTTATCGGCGTATAAGGCCACATCTCTCTGCCATAGAGTTTTTTGATTGTCTAATCCTTACGCTATTTCTTCTCCAACGGAAACGCAGTTTCGTATTGGTGATAATTCAGATAAAAGAGTTGCTCTTCGAATGAAATAACTGACCGAGCCGAGACCGGCCTGCTTGGTCACCCTCGCGTCAGGTACAGGTATAAATAAAGGTTTTAGCTAAGCGTCTTCAACTCTCGGCCACTTTTTAATCCGGTGTAGCTGCGAAGGCCCTCGTGCTAACAGTGACCTACAGTCCTAAAAAATTACTAGGAATACAATTAGATCTATGAAAAGTAAAGAAAGTAACAGCCTATTAATGTTCCACTTCTGAGCATAAGCCTCCTCTTATTTCTGAGAGTGTTTTGGAACGAGGAATAGTCCACCACGCTGCTCCGATGCGGCTTGGAGGACTTCACATGTCCTCGAAATATTTTTATTCCTCGGCTATGCAGGTTTCCTCACGATGTTTTCCTTCACCGCCAAGCGCGTGGTAAATCAGCGCTAAAAATTGTTGAACAATTTTAGAGGTGCTGGCACCGTGGGTCGAACCCATGTTACTCGCGTATTATGAAATTAAAGGTGAGCACCCGGCCCCTGAGCTACCACGGCTCGCTGCTATTATACCTGTAGAATTTAGTATTTCTATTATTAGGATTTCATAACATTGTATTACTTCTTTTATATCCTAAGTTATGCCACTTAAACAAACTGCTACTTATAAAAACACCGAGTGATACTTTTTAAGAAAATAATAGTCATATTTTCTCCAATAAGTACTACTTTTATTGGTCTAATACAATAACAAACAAATATTTATTAAATGAGGTAAGAATAGTGATTAATAAAATTGTTGTTTAATCTTAAAATTCAACATTATATATAGTGTAGTGTAGTAACTAAAAAAAAAAACAAAAAATGAGATCTTTCTTTTTTTGCGTATTGAAAGTAATACGATAACGTAAAGAGACATTTTTTACTTATTCAGATACCTTACTTAACTTTAACAGATCGTTATCAGTGTTTTATCGAAGCATGGCCACTATGGCAAAATTCCCCTCAAAATGAGAGCTACAAACTTTTGTAGCAATATATGGGGGAGGCCTATGTACAGCAGTGGACTAGTGATAGGCTGAAATGATGATGATTATGATGAAAAATCTAATGCCTCTTTTAAATCTAATGCCGTTGGCTTTGACGGGATTAGTCAAAACATGCTTCTCCTCGTTCTCGATCATCTCCTTTCAACTATCAATTACATTATTAACTTTTCCTTTAATTCCGGTGATTTCCCGTCACAGTGGCGTAAAGCCTTCATCGTCCCCGTACCAAAATACAAAATCCAAGCCAAATTAATCACTACAGACCAATATCCATTTTTTCATATTTATCAAAAATTCTAGAAGCTTTAGCTCACAAGCAAATTTCTGCCTTCATCTTTAAAAATGAGCTTCTCTCTCCTTTTCAATCTGGTTTTCGTTCAGGGCACAGTACCTCTACCGCTCTAATCAAGGTCACAGAAGACATTCGTAAAGGCATGGAAATTTCTCTAGTCACTCTGTTAGTACTTATCGATTTCTCGAATGCTTTTAATATGGTAAACCATGACGTACTCCTTGCTATCCTTCAACACTATAAATTTTCATCCACTGCATTGGACTGGTTCTCATCTTATCTTCGCGGTAGACAGCAAGCCGTTCGTATTGACCGGCATCTTTCCTCATGGAGTGAGATACGTTCTGGTGTCCCGCAAGGTGGCATTCTCTCGCCCTTGCTGTTTTCCGTATTTATCAATTTTCTTACATTTTCTCTTAGCTGTTCTTTCCACTTATATGCTGACGACTTGCAGATCTATGTGCATTCCTCTGTTTCTGATAAAAATCTGTTAAAATTCTGTTAATAAAAATGTTGCTGACATTAAGTCCTGGTCTGATAATTTTGGTATTTCTGTTAATCCAGCTAAATGTCAAGCGATTATTGTAGGCAGTTCACGACAGCTTGCCAAATTAGATATGGGGTCAATACCACATGTAACTTTTAACAATGAAGTGATACCATATTGTAATAGTGTAAAGTATCTCGGCGTCCACATCGACACTACCTTAAGCTGGACAGTTCAAGTCGCAGAAATCTGTCGTAAAGTCACGGCCATGCTTAGCTCCCTTAACAGATTTCGAAATTTCCTTCCGATTAAAACAAAAATTGTCCTGATTCAAGCTCTCGTTTTCCCAGTTATTGATTATGCCGATGTGTGCTATCCGGATGCAAGTGAAGCCCTTCTTAACAAATTGGATCGCCTTATTAATAATGCCATTCGCTTTATCTTTTGTCTTCGTAAATTTGATCACGTTTCTTCATTTCGGTCTGCACTAAATTGGTATTCTGTACGACAAAGAAGGACTATAAGACTTCTCTCCACTCTTTTCTCTATCCTCTTTGACCCATCTTCTCCTGAATATTTAAAAGGTAAATTTCAATTCCTCTCTGAATTTCATGATCGTCAACTTCGTTCTACTAATAACTTTATTATTTCCATACCCCTTCACCATTCTGGTTTTATGTCCAACTCCTTCACTCTTCAAGCTACTAGACTTTGGAACGAACTTCCTGATGACATAAGGACACCTACAAGCAAATGTTCTTTTAAACATAGGGTCCGTAGGTATATCGAGAATTCAATGTCTCTCTCTTAACACATCGTATTATCATAGGTATGTATTTGTGCATGTGTAAATATACGAGTATATGTATGTATATGTACTCGTATATGTGTGTGTGTGTGTGTGTTTTGTGCAGGTATATGTTTAATGATTTCATGTTTGTAGATATGTACATGTGGATAATGTTTTTAATTTTTTTTTACTTAAGTCTAATTTGTTTATATATCTTTGTTATCTTTTGTACCGCCATTGACTTTTTCTGTTTTCCCAAAAGTTTGGCTAGTATAGACTGCATATAGCATTAAGCCCGCCTATTGTACCTTTACTTTTTATGGTCAATAAAGATTAAATAAATAAATAAATGATAACAGACAGTCACGCCTTATACTACTCATAAGGGGTAGGCAGAGACCGCACACGTATCCCACTCTTCGCCTCCTCGGGTAACGAGAGGTGTCGGGTGACGAACCACGTTGACAAATACAATACAAATTATTACTGCGAAACTTTTTCCTAACGAATGTGTAAGTAATTTCCATAACTATATAAAAAAGAAGAACTTTTTGGGAAAATAAAATTTAATTAATATAATAGGCATCTGCTTTGTAAAGGTTTCAACATGTGTAGCCGTTGAAGTCTGTAACGCGCCAAATGTAAACATAAAAGTTACGACTAAAATTGAATTTCTTTCTTTAACTAAAACAAAGTTAGTTTTAAAGAAATGGAATTTTCCTTAAAACAAATTATTTTGTGTGCCAGCGATCGTTAAAAGAATTTTGACAAGTAAAAACATTGATGAACAATATTAATCATATACTTTCACGGAATAAAATGTTGGGGGAATCATAATCATATTTTGGAATTTTTTATGAGAAGAAGACGAGCGAGTCAAACGTTCATTTGATGTAAGTGCAACACCCGCTCATAAAAAAATATGTCTCCCAGAACATTTCAGTGTGGCATCACACTGCGCCCGTCCCCCTGAGACATCAGTTCTTAAGTCTTATTTGCCCAATGATTACACTAGCTCTCGATGCCTTTCAGACCGAAACACTTATGTTTGCACACTACTGCTTTCCGGTAGAATAACTGGCCCTACGGTGGTACCTACGAGTAGCTACCTAGACGGATTAGTGGATGGGAATCCTACCACCAGTAGACATTTTTAGCCCAAGTCGGAAGGATTTGGCACACTCGTCAGACGGGTTGGTAATCGCAGACCCAGCGATTCGCATTTATCTTGAACTTTAGATGCTTGGCCTACACCGGTCTGGATAATTTAGGTAGGTATCGTTTCCAGTACAGAAGCTCGAATATATCATGCATCATGATGGAGAAAAGTTTCTGGCAGTAACATATCCTTGTCTTAAACTTTCCTTAATAAGACCATTTTTCTACCCCGGTGCTGTACTCATATATACTTGCAAATAACTACTTTACTTTACTTTGGAAAAACTGGTTGTTTCTGGTTGTAAGATTTATATAAAGGAATCCGACTAGTTACCACCACAGTATTCTACCGTCAAGCATCGATGTGCAAACATCGTTGTGTTTCGGTAGTGCAATGTAACTAGTGTAAGTTCATGGCGATAAGTACAGCGCGATACTACAAAGAATTTGCCAAAACAAAGTTTTCTATTTTCGAAAAACATTTCGATGTAGGTAACATGTAGGTTTCCTCGAGATGTTTTTCTTCATCGCCAAGCACGTGGTAAATGAGTAATTAAAATTGTAGAATAATTTTAGAGGTTCTGGCACTGGGAATCGAACTCAGGATACTTGCGTACTACGAACTTTAAGGCGAGCGCCCGGCTCCTCAGCTACCACGGCTTGTTATTATTATGTGTATGAATGAATTTATGATTAAAATTTAAATTATTTGTTTTTATAAATATGATTGGTACAAAGTTGTTTAATATTTTAGAAGTTTTGTAACACATATTATATTCGTCTGTAGAAGTTTAACGTACATATAAAAAATATAAAGGGACATATTGGAATAGTACTATAACATTATTATTCTATGCATTACATAGAATAAAAACCATAAAGATAAAGTAATAATGAAAATGCCATCAGAAACTTTTTTTATCAGAGAAAGTGACGAGACGGGCAAAACCTTCTCGTGATGATAATTTGGTTGAACGCTAATCATTTTCTTCTCAATACAAGGTAAAACAAATTTTACTACGTTTAGCCTACCTAATAATAAACATCAAAATGCCCACATATAGTCCGAAGGACACTAATGAACTTGTGAGTTCGACTTTGTTCCTTAGAAACACTTGTTCCATGTGCGATTACAAGCTATAATGAGGAACGTAATTTCCAGTTGATATGATATAAATAATTATCAGATATCGCAGCAGCTTTATTGATATTCATAATAAATTTGTTATCCAGGTTCGCCAATTCTAAGAAAACGAACACTTATGGAAGGAAATAAATACATACACTTTTTAATAGAAGGGGAAGCAACCGAGCAAGCGGTTCACCTCATGTTAATTGATAACCGCCGCCCATTAACAACCCAGCGAGTGCGTGATAAATACAGTACCAAACCTTAAATATCTATATTCAAAAAACCATAATAAAATAGGATACATAAAGTATACCAAGGATCACGACTAAATTTACTAATATTACAGTAAAAAGTATCTATGGAAAAAAAACACGAAAAGAAAAACTGAAAACATATCAGTGTGGTATACACTTTCGACCCTTCCTCTTAAGTTGTGCACTTCGAGAAAATACACTCAGAATTGAAAAGTGCCTGTATGGGCAGATCAGCCCTCATTTTTAAGTTGTACGCTTTCAATAAATATAAGAACTTACACACACTCATGCATGTGCACGCAGGCACGGACACGTACTACTTTTCACTTATAAATTAAAACAATACACAGTAAGCACGCTTTTAGAAACAGTGACTACAGGTGAAAAGAATCATTTCAAATAAATTATAAATTTAAAAAAAAGTCCATGCCACACTAGTATTTGTCTCTCCAGTATCGTTAATTAATTATATAGGCAAATTTTACATGCACTACATACACAACTGGACCTGAAAACCAACAGTTTGTTTTTGTGCACAAATGTTGGCTCCGGCTGGGACTCGAACCCAAAACTCGCGTCGTAGAAGTCAGGTACGCTGATCACTAAGCTACACAATTGTCTAAGTCGTTATTTTATTATTTATCAAATAATGTACTAGTTACGACAAGGCTTGAGCTCGTTGTCCTAGATTGTTTTTCCATTCGCTAAAAACATTTCTAACTAGACAATTGCACAAAGAGGCTGCAGCAGGAAATTGAAGCCGGAAACCAATTTCAGAGTGGAGTTGTGATGTCTCTATATTTGTACTCGTAGTATACTTTATATTTTTAGTAATTTTTATTTGTCGGTTCGGCAGGCGCAATGGCAAAGTAATACACTGCTACGCTATTAGCAATTCTCGCATAGAAAAACATGTGTATGGTGTTAATGCATGTAAAATTTACATACTCTTATGTCTAGAAAAACCAAATCCTTGTGTAAAACATGTTTTTTTTTAATAGAATAAGCTTTGTTTGGAGACTGCAGAGCTCGCGGCGGAGGCTTTGGCAGCCTTTGCGGTGATTTCGGGTAGTGGAGAGGTGGCTTTTTTCTGCTTATTTTTTGACTTCTCCACGAGGGTTTAACCAGTGTCGGGAGAGTTCTTAGGGGGCGGGGTAGATTCGCACTCCATTTCGGGGTCCGAGGATAACGTATCTGTTTCATACGATCCTGATGATGCCGATGGGTGAGGGGGTCTAGATAACTGTCGGGCGATTATGATGAAAGACTCTGGGTCTGCGGCCAATATGCTGAATGCTGAGGTGGGATGCCTGTATCTCGGGGAGCGCGTCCATAACCGCTTCCAATTTTCTTATATGGCTCTTGGAATTGGAGAAGTGGCCACCGGTGGGATGCCGGGGTGCGTGACCTAACTTCCCTCCCTACCGGGTATAGACAGGGAGGATCAATGCCTAAGGTGTGTATCCCTAGTGCGTCCAAGTGCGGATAATATTTTGGACATTTTTGGTGGTCAATTCCCGAAAAGGGTCGGAGCAGTAACTGCAAGGGATGACCGGACTACCTGAGCGGGTCGAAGCGGGGCGCTAACAACCGTCAGGCTTGGAGCGTCGAGTTCAACTCTGAAATTTTGTTTGTGCCGGCACCAGAGATCGAACCCAGGTCACTAACAAGCTATGACATATTTTGAGGCGAGCATCCGGCCTCAGCTCTTTACCATACCCAAGTATTAAAAAAATACTGTGAAAGGGTCTTTTATGTAAGTATGTTTATCATAGAAGATTCTTTTACTCAACACTGTCGTACATTTAATTAAAAAAATCGATATACGAGTATGATGTTAAACCAAACATACATTGCAGCATTAAATTTGTTTTTCTGCTTTTTTTCACAAGAACAGTGTGAAGTAATGTTTAACTTTTTTATATCCAGTTTTTTTCTTTATACTAATAATGATGGTTCGAATCCCAGCCGGAGCCAACATTTGTGCTCAAACACAAATTGTTGGTTTTCGGGTCTGGTTGTGTTGTGATTGTCCCCGTGTTTCTGACACTGCATCCTTGCCCACCCCCGACCTTATCGCATCAGCGTTGCATCGGGCGCGGGTAGATTGGGACGAGTGAGTGCCTCTGTGTCTCTATAATATCTACTGTGCAATTGATAGCTATCGACAATATTCGAAAGTTGTCGCCGTGGTCGAAATCGGCCAGGAGTTTATCATCACTAATAATGAGTAGTACTCTTCTAAAGAAAAATAGACAATTACTGTGCAAAGTTTTTAACAGGTAAGACTAAAAAAACATATAATTTTAAAAAGGTTAATGTCATCTTTGAGAGGTTGTTATTAACGTGATTTGAGTTCTATTACAATCACTCAATTGATGGGTTTTAATTTTCATCTTTTATTGTCCGTGCCGGGGCGGCGTAAAAAACCGGCCACTCTTTCTCATTCCGTGGGAATCGTACAAGTCGATCAAGGAAAATGCCTGGAAAATCCCATGGCTTACTGCACATAGCAGAATAATCATTTCGAAAAATGGCAGACCAAAGAAGATACCCAACAAAAGAGGATAGCAGCATTAAAGGCGCGAGAACTAGTCGAGGTCTGATAATGCGATTACCAAGTTTTCTCACGTTATCAAATATATTATATATAAAAAACTCTTGATGACTTCGATTTTTATGGTATTTGAATTAAAATATAGAACGACGTGGCTCTAACCATCAGGTGAACGGTTTGCTCGTAAAAACAAAGAAGATTGGACTATTATAATAAATCAAACCGTACCGTTTGTTAGAGGCCTATGAAAATACTACCACGTCTCTTGCCGTGGATGAAGTAAGATTAATCTCAGGGAAAAGCGTAAAAAAGGTTACCTTATTCTACTTATTGCATCGTTGCTCTGAAAACTGTGCCGGAAATATTAAGACTTATTTTTGGTATAGAATCTCCTAAATGAAATACTTTACTTTCTCTAACATTTTTTTATTTATATTTAAGTTTACGAATTGCCTATTAGTTGTAACATACTTTTACAACTCCAAGTTTTATGACTCCCAAGTGTCCCCGGAGGCTCTCATGTTTTACGATTTCAAGCTACACTTCTCTACGAAATATTTTAGTAATATCAAAATGTGTTTCATCATCATCATTTTAGCGTATCTTATTACACTGTTGAATATAGCCTCTCCCCATCCCCCCCAATGGGTTCTCGCCTTGTTGTGGCGGTGGGGCTTAACAGTGGCTTGGTCACCCACGGTGAAGCTAAGAGGGTGTCCACATGGAGCGAACTGGAGGACTGTTGGGAGAAGGAGCGTGACGGCACTCTCCCTGTCCCTCGCGAGTTTGGCGGGGCCGCACTCTAGATGTGGCGGTGATGGGGCCGCGGAGGGAGAGGAGCGTTGGTGTATCGTGGCCTCTATCCCTTTCCTCCGCGGCCGTAATATTCTATCCACCGGCGGCGGAGCCACAGACCAGATCCGCCGTCGGTTCCGGCAAGACTGATGCTTTCGAGTGTAAGTCCGTTGCGCACACAAAAGGAAGGCTATGTTGGAAGGTGCGTCGCGTGTTTCAGCGCGCCTTTCTATGAAGGAGAGAGGAAAGGAGCTATCCTCTACTGAGCAGGGGCCGCCGATTTTAGGAGGCCAGCGCCAGTGGGGTCACGGAAGTGTGCGCCAGTGTTCCGTGGCCCTGCCAACATGCGGCGAAGGCGGAACACCATGGGGTTTTAGTCGGTGCAAGTCCGATAAAACTCGTCTTTCTCCCCGTGAAGGGAGGTATGCGTTAGGCATTTCCCCATTTAAAAAAGACCTCCCCCATAGATTGCCACAAAATTTGTTTACCAAAAATAAACAGAAGGACTTATAATGGACACCAGTGTCAAAAACTTCACACCGTTACGCATCACAACTTTTAGTAGATCAGTACTTTTAGTCGAGGTATTTTAGTATCTATTAATCATATGAATTGATTCTAACAACTAGAATTACTCATATGAAGCATCATAAGAAGTTACTATAGTTAAAATTAAGCATTTGTTATGCTAGGTTATTAGTACATTCTGTAGCTTGTTACGAGTTACGAGAAGTTTTCTATTTTTAAAAGGGTGCTCGCTTAAAAATTTTACAGTATGTTAGTGAACGTGTTTGATTCCCGGCACCATTAAAATTGAAAATTCCTGACTTATTCCTTTTCCTTTGCTTGTTTTTCTGCAAAATCAAAATATTTTGACGACTTCTTAAATCCACTAACTGCAAGAGCAGCGAAAACTTTTCCAAAAGTGAGAGGTGTGCAGTAAGAAATTTAGCCTGAACGGTAAGTTGTTCATATAAAATACAGCCTAAAATTACGTGTGATAGGGCTATAAAAAGAGCGACACTCGGACATACGAGTGCAATCATCAACGCTTTTCGTATCCGATGGAACGATTTAACGATGCATTTGGAATAAAATTAAGAAAGATTCCAAGATTCCAAGAAAGGTTCCAGAAAAATCTTTTAACAATTAATATAAATAAAACATCATACATGATATTTGCCGCCAAAAATAAAAAAATTACTGGCTACCCAATGCTAACAATTAACAATGTACAAATAAGAAAATCTAAACAAGAAAAATACTTAGGTCTAATTTTGGATGATAAATTGACATGGAAAGCTCACATCGATTCTGTTAGAGCGAAAATTATACCACTTACTGGTGCATTACACAAAATAAACCACTACATTCCCTATAAAATGCGTGCCGTGATCTATAATGCTTTAGTAAAATCAAATTTAGAATATCTCATCGAAATCTGGGGTTGTGCTGCAAAATCAAACCTCCAAAAGTTACAGACTACACAAAACAAACTTATAAAAATATTATATAATTATTACTATTTAACACCCACAAACATTGTGTACAGTAAAACAAACTTGTTTAACCTACCCCAACTTTATACATACAAAACATGCCTATTGGTAAGAAAATTTAAAAAAAAGATATACATATTGAAATCACTCTAAATAAAAGAACTTATAAACACAATTTACGCAATAAAAACAAAAGAACTTTACTGTCCAAGAACAACGTATGGCAAACGCAGCATACTTTACGAAGGAGCACAATTGTTTAATAACCTCCCAAATAATATAAAAGATAGTGACACTCTTGGAATGTTCAAGAAAAAGCTTATGTTACACTTGAAAACATTGTCTTCTGAACTCTAGAACAAAAAAAACCATTGTAAATTGAAAAAAGTATTTTCTCTTTAAGAAAATTTTTATATTTGTATGAGAAAATAAAGATCTTTAAACCCAAAGATCAAGTACTATATCAGTGTTTTTTGGTTACTTACATTATACAAATACATTTCTCAAATTATACTTAGATCATTTTTATATCACGTCCGTACATATTTTCCAATAGACTAATATTTATTGCGTGAATTAAATCTTTTAAATTTATATATTTCCTTTACGAAAATCATACAAATCCGCCTAGAAATAGTCTTCCGGCTTCTATTTCCTTTAGCTGAGTACTTCGTTAAATCATTTTTGTAGAAATTCTTTCATAACTAGTGTTGGAATCCGAAGCTTCAAGAAGCATTTTTTGTACGAAAGTGTCTTGAGTAATGTTCCAGTTTATAGTATAAATTAATTTATATTACTATAAAAGAAAAATAAGATTATGAATTCAATATTCAATCAAGAAAACCTTTTACTTATTTACATATTCTTCCATGAATACATTATGACCACCTATTTCCGAAGCTTTACAACTTAATAAACACACATTTAAATATCAAAAGACAAAGCTTCCGTTACGTTAAATCCATAATTATTGAATGGCTACAAAGTCATAACTATCATAATACAGAAAATCTTTTAATCAAAATTAACTAAAAGCACATTATACACTTGGCTCACAAGCACACAATTACACACACACTCTTTCTCTTTCACTCAAACAAACACACGCACGCACTCACACACGCACGCACACTCACACCAGTTACGTATCTTAAGCTTTTTTGAAAATTGTACAGTATTTAAGAATCCATGGCGTTGTGGAAGACACTGCCCCACTGCAACACAGTAAAACTTGAGTAGCATGCAAGGATTACAATTAATACGTTACCGAATTTGTATAGAAATAGGGATATTTTGTATTTGCATAATTACCCCGGAGAATCTACTTTACATGTAATAGTGCAGTAACTATCTAAAAAAACAAAATAAGAAGAAGTAGGGAGGGGTTAGCTCCCAGCATGGAATTTTAGCTGCTCAAGTCAGTGTTCCAAATAACCAAATTACAATAGACTAATGCCTGTGTCGCTCTCTACGATACCGGTGTACCTGTCATAAGACCACAGTGCTTACCTCTTGGATGCATTTCTGGTAGTTTATCTTTTCGACAACCTAGTCCTGTACATCACAGACAAGCTCCTAAAAGGTCCTCAAAGGCAGTAAGTTCTTCGTGATACTCATGTAAACAATTTCAATTATGAACTCCTATTACACAATTAATTTATAAAAAAAATTATAAAAGTTTCAAAATATATAAATATATACATAAATATACAAAATATTAACTTAATGGTTTTTTATATTTACGCGAATACTACACATTTAAATAAATCAATTTTTACGGATTTTGTCGCGTTCAATTTAAACTATTTATAACTCGACGTTTCGGGCGCTTTCCAGCACTCATGGTCCAGCATCCAGAACATGGCCACAGTTCTGGATCATCCTAACTATTACATCAGATTTGATAGACCACAAATCCTTGCAATCATCATCATCATCATTTCAGCCTATCACTAGTCCACTGCTGCACATAAGCCACCCCCATTGATTGCTACAAAAGTTTGAAGCTCTCATTTTGATGGGAATTTTGCCATAGTTGCTACGCTTGGCAGGCGAGTTGGCAACCGCAGTTTATTTATTCTGATGTTCCAGGAATATGCTGCTGCCCATCTTCTGGTTTTAATTTTCCCTATGTCGACTTTTGCGACTTTTGTGGTGGTAGATTCTCCTATTGTTAATAAAATTAATTCAAACCCAAGCATACCACTACAAGGCTTCAAGACACAGTTAGCTCTTTCTGCGTATATCGGACTAAAAATAATAATTAAAAGTTGATGGTTCTCCGGGTTAAATAGTTAACCCGGTTAAATCAGGACATCTTTCACCTCTGTCCAGCCGTAACCATGGGTGCTGTAAAGCGCCCGAAACGTCAGGTTATAAATAGTTCAAATTAAACGCGATAAAATCCATAAAAGTAGTTTTATTTAAATATACATTAATAAATTAAGAAATGATCCGGCGGGAGACACTCAATTCAAAAGGTAGAGAAGCTTTGAAACGATATGGGCGTGACAAAGAGAACTACTTCTTCTGCATCTGACACTGAAGCGATCCATCAAGGAATCCCGATTGTCTAAGATATCGTACAAGATCATTCAGAATTATCTTATCCGCAGAAATGACTACGAGTATTACTACCGTCGATATCACGGTTAATTATTATATGTTGGTAATACGTTGGTACTAATTAAAGACTTTGTATCCCTTGACATATGTAGATACGATTACACAGGATATTATTTAAGCTTTGGAATGAACTTATTACTTTAATGTGTTTAATTATCGATTTTTGTTGTCATCCAGAAAGTGTAGTAGTGTAATGAATGTAATTTTTTTAAGTAATAACAAAATCAATACAGCAGGGAGTACTCGTTGCTAATTGGCAAGTAATTCTAAATTGGAGGAGGCCAGATGCAGACTTTTAAAAGGCTAATGAAGACATACAGAAGACAGTTAAGGTAATATTAAGGATTCTTGTTTTAAACCACGCCCCACATTAAGATTTCTCCTGCATCGAGAGAGCGTTTTACAGATATAAATTTCAAGTTCACAACACAATCAGACCAGAAACCAACAATTTGTCAATAGAATAAAATAATTTTTATTCAACATCGATTATTTACTTATTCATTTAAAAGTCATTATAAACTACTTTTTTATTTATTTTTAGCTACACTGGTTCGTAAAAAATGCCTCTGTTCTAGGAAGAACCAGCAAGAAACCCAGCGGGATTTTTTTTTCTTTTTAGTCAGTTAAAAATAATGTACAACTACAAGATTATAAAGATGAAGAAATATCTTGGCAGCGATCACCTTAAATTTTGTTTCATAAAAAATTTAACTTTTTCATTGAAAGACTTTTTGCACTTTCTGGGATTTTGTTGTAAAAAGGTTCTTCCACCCATAAAAGAGTTACTGACCCTGTGAAGTCGAGTATCTGGCATTATAATTTGTGCTTATTCCTGGTATATTCATTATGAACATCACTTTTTATTGTAAACTGTTTTATGTTCTTGTGTATGTACATAACGTTTATTTAAATATATATAGTGAGAGTCCAAGGTTAAGATAATTTCTTTAAATTTATCTCTAAGAGACACTTTAGAGCCGAGATTATAAATAACACGGCCCTTTTTTGCAAAACAAAAATCACTTCTACGTCAGTAGTAAAATACCATAAGACATTATGCTATGTAAATAACTAAAATAAACTAATCTAGCAGTTTCAACATTAGTTAAGTTCCTAATTTTTTTACAGCATAAGCAGCAGAGCTAAGTCTACTTGCTAGTTTAGATATATGGGGACCCCATTGAAGTTTCTTGTCGAGAGTTATTCCAAGAAATACGGTGGTACCCACAAGGCTCAACTCTTAACAAAAATTTGTGGCTCTCATTCTGGGGGGATTTTGCCATAGTTGCCACGCTTGGCAGGTGGGTTGGCAACTGCAATTTATTTATTCAGATGTTCCAGGAAGATGCTGCTGCCTTTCTCCTGGTTTTATTTTCCCTCTGTCGACTTTTACGAGACCCACGGGATGAGATGGGGTGGTAGATTCCCTTACGCTACATTTGGTTTTGTGAATTTGATACATTTTCTTTTATTTCTGTTCAAAAGCGAATTATTAACGATAAATGAATATACTAATTTTGAAGTAGCATTATTCACCTCGTCATATAGTAAGTTGACGTTTTATCTTGAAACTCAAATATGTATCATCAGCAAATAACATGGTTGTCCCCTACTAAGTAAGGTAAGTCATTAATGTAAATAAGAAATAGAAATTGGCCGAGAATTGAACCTTGCGGGAAACCTACCCAAACAGCAAAAAAATACATCACACAACACCACACAACAGGAGTAATAGATACTGCAGATCCAATGTGTTTTTTTTTGCTTAAATGGATATTTTCGGGTGAAATACGAACCCAGGACCCTCGGCGTAGAAGTCAAGTACTCTGACCACTACACCATACGGTCGTTAATTTAATGTATAAGTTATTTCTATATTAGACTATTAATTTTATACAGAACTATGAAAAGTTTTTGATTTAAGTAACACTTAATTGAAGCGAATGTAATTGCAGTGTCAAGAAAAAATGGAGCTTAATTTGAACGTTTGGTACAGACTGAAGCGCTTAATTAGATTTCTAATACAATAATTTAGTTTTTTAATAAAAACTGTAAAACAACGAGGTAAAAAAAATATGAGTATATCTTTTTTACGAGTTACGATACATGCTTAAAATATATCAAGAAAAACTAATATTTACGTGAGTAAGTTTTACTTTGTTTGACAATGTATATTATTTTCTTACTTGCGCTAGTAAGTTACAGTAACTTGAATTGAATCATACATCACGGGTTCAAAGAGCATACACTGTAACACTACTAGTTATCAATAAAATACTTTACGAAGTTGTAAATAATAAATCGAACTCCATTTTATGCGATGTTTAGAGTTTCGCTGTCGTAAAAGGAACTTTTGTAGTTTTTTCTGCCTGTCTGTCCTAATGACAACTTCATAATGTCTACAGATTTTCAATTTAATAAATCGTTCCCTCATCATCATCATCATCATTTCAGCCTATTACAGTCCACTGTTGAACATAGGCCTCCCCCATACATTGCCACAAAACACGGTCCTGAGCCACCTGCATCCATCGACTTCCCGCAAAGGGCGGGAGGGGGGGAGGGGTCGCCCCTACGCTGCGTTTGTCGGTACGAGGTTGCCACTCGAGATCTTTCTTCCCCAACGGTTATCGGTAGACTACGAGCTATATGGCCGGCCCATTGCCACTTCAGCTTGCTAATCCTTAGGGCTATGTCGGTTATTCTAGTTCTGCTGCGGATAACATCGTTACGGATTTTATCTCGCAGAGAAACTCCGAGCATAGCCCTTTCCATAGCTCCCTGCGCGACACTGAGCTTCCTCGTGCGGCCTATAGTGAAGGACCACGTTTCGGTTCCGTATGTCATCACTGGCAACACGCACTGGTTGTATACTTTTGTTTACAATCGTTTCTTATGTGGAATTAACTTTTTTACAATGAACTAAGAATATTTAAGCAACACGAAATCTGCATTTTAACAAATTGAACGTAAATGTTTCTGTGTTCATTTACAGCCTGTTGTTATGTTCGTGGAAAGCTTTTCAGATATTTTTCCAATCAACAAACAAAACTGTTTTATTTTTTATTTAAGAACGATAACGCTATGCATGTAACTCGCAAGCTTCGCTTCGCTTCTGTTCATTAAAAACGGTCCACGACCGACAGTGTGTGATCATAACTCCGCACCGTACACGAGTAGCGAACGAATAGTCGCAAAATAAAGTACCCCAAAAATATTATGACTGTTATGTGACTGGAGATAGCCAAAGCGAAACGAAATATACATTGGCTCTATTTCAATTAAAATATTTATGTTTTAAACTGGTATTGAGCAGTATTTAATATTGTGGCTGAGTAGTAATACAAACTAGCTAGTCATTAGCGGTTTACTGGTGGTAGGAATGCTATGCAGGAATCCGTCTAATCTTGTTGTGGGCACATCCCCCTTACCATCAACAACAACACAATTTGCTCGAAAATTAGTACGTAACCGTGTATATATTGTATCTAATTAGTTTTCACATTAACATGACTTTATATGACCTATTATTACAGCAGTGCATTTTAATCAATTTCAGCACACGGTCGTCGGTTTTCGAAATAGTTGATGTCGCACTAATGCCGGAAAACGTTCACCGCTCTTCCGCCTTGTTACATCTTACAATATACATTGTCATACTCTAGATATAATGTTGTGGGCTACTCGCACTAGCACATTCAAAAAGGAATTGTTGAAAATTCTTAATAAATTGTAATATGTTTAACATAATCTAGTAATATTATTATTGTAATACCTAATTTGTTTGTTTTGTTGTTAACTTCATAAATTTGTATAATTATCCACTGTAACCAAAAATTCTAGGTTAAGGTCCTCTTCAACGCATTATAAATGTTACAATTAACAACTTTTTATATTTATATTTTTCTTTTAAAATTACAGTGTACACTAGCAATTCTCGCAACACTTATGTAAATCGTGATTAACGATGTTGGTGACACAATTATTCAATTCTTTACATGTCATATTAGTTATAAGTAGATATTGTGTTTACTGTTAGTTGATCCTAATAAAGTAAAAAAAAAATGATGAAATGGGGTTGGCAGATTTACTTGCGCCACCAGATGTCCTTTACATTTAAAAAAAAAGTAATGTGTATTGAAATAATGATACCTTACATTACAAATTAATTATCACAGAATATGTTATATTTAGTTTTCAGCTTATCGTAATTGCACTGTTTAACATAAATCACTATCTAGCATTAAGTTACTTCCATCCATCGCTAGCACTTACTTGGACACACGGTCACCCTACCTTGTTGTAGGTGCCGAACTGCGTTTCCCTCGACAAGGTTTGTTTTCTTCCTTGAAGCTTATCGGTGTTGCAAATTTCTTTGCCCGTACTAGGCTTCATTAACCGATGAAGTGTTTGCTACTTTATTTTTATTGTTGTACTTTTATAATATATTACTAGCTGGCTCGGCAGGCGTTGTTCTGTCCTTTACGGTAGGTGACGCGATGAGTTTGATTTCTGAAATACATTTAAGTAAGAAAAATGAGTACATTATAATGTAATACACGTTCATTAATTATCTATCAAATGGAGGACCACAGCGCCACCTGTCGGGTCAGATTTTGTGATTTTATGTTTTGGAATAAAACCAACACATATTCTGGATATAGGTTATATTGTGTTAATATGACTTTTATCTGTCAATTAGTTACACAATCATTAACAGACGCCACAATTATACACATTTTCAAACGATTTAAAGTAGCAAGTATAAATGTTTTATTTCCTAAGTGAATTTTCGGAGTGGAAATATTGTCGTTATCGCAAGACAGCAGAAATTTCGACAATCCGTGTCGACAAAGGTATTCTATGAGGCGCTATGTAGAGCTGTAGAATACTTACATAATGCAACGAGCAGTTCGCTAAACTATAGCGGTAAAGATGTCCTCTAAAGTTGTGCCTCAATTACCGCGTATTGAGTTTCTTATATAATAATAGAAGTCGTATTATTTTATCTAGTAAACATTTAGTTTGCTTCCGTTTGTTTTACTTGTTCCTTAAAGAAACACATTTTTTTAATTACTTGCATAATTTACGAATATTATAAAGGATTCCTGTTTTTGTTTAAAGAGCAAGAATAACATCTCAGCACCATTTTTATAACTTATTTTTAACCCATTAATATTATTTTTTCACATCAATATTACATCGGGTGCAGGTTAGTTAGGATAAGACAGTACCTCTGTGTTTGTATGCTGATGACCCTATCATTCCGACAACACTTGGTATGAAGATGACTATGGTAATCATGACAGCAAAAGGTTGTGAGATTCTGTGTTATTTATTGTTCTTTACACATTTTTTTTCACATATTTGTCAAACACATCATCTATACACATAATAATATTGTAACTTGCCGATGTCTGCATATAGGAGATATTTATGAAAAATTAATATGAGGGGTATTTATAAGAGCTATAGATGCCAAAACAATTATCTTTGAAATTTTTGTCTGTCTGTCTCTATGTTTGTACGCGCATCACGCAAAAACTACTGCACCAAATTAAATGTGGTTTTGCTAGAGATCTAACTTAAAAACTTAAAATTGTTCATGTTTTATCTTGATACGCTGCCTAGAAACCGAGTTACTAATAATAACAAGAATTAGTTGGGGAGTCAGAGCTACTAATTAACAGATGCCACTTTCACAGTCTATATCCTTACGTAATACTTAAAATAAAACCGTAACTGTAAGTCTTTATAAAATGATTATGATGAATGTATCAAGAAAGTTATTTTTGTAACGTCTATGCTGATGGAAGAAGGCTAAGACAGGCAGCGATTTTCTAGTTTGTTCAATTATAGTTATAAACAGCCCACATAATGATTGCTAGAGGCTAAACTTACCACGGCCGCCTTAAATTTTACCGTTTAAGTCTAATTTTGCTATTACGCCTCATAATCCTGTTTTATGAAAAAAATGTTATGATAGTAATCAATCCGCATCAACTAGCTACTAACGAGTGAAAATTAAGTTAAAACGCAACACGTGCATTATTTTTCGCACTGGCAATTTAGCCATTTGCATACGTTTGAAAAGAAAAGAAAGTGGGTTTCATGCATCTTCATAACGCTCTCAAAAATAATAATTTTAGAGCAATTACTTCAGCCACGTTATTACACTTCATTAATTTTGATATTAATGAACTTTGAATAGAAAATGTAATGCAAATTCAATCGGTACTGAACTGTTTAATAAATTCTGCGCACACTTTGAGCAGTCGCAGTCGTTCCAGTTCTACGAGTAATACATTGAGTTTGGTATAATTTCACGCTCTAAAAATTAGGATGAAATGTTTCATTTCTCGCTTATTCTTTAACCTGCGTGTAATATTAAAACAATTAATTTAAGATTCATTAACATAGTTCTAAACAAATCTTATTAGTTAGGATTACTAGTTTTGATGTGGTTTGAGATACGCGAGATTTATTACAATACACCCACAATTAAAAACTACTAATGAATTTCATCAGGGATTAAGTCATGAATAAAATAATAATTATTTAATTATATAAGTACACTAACATTTATGTTAAATGCCCACAGTTTTTATTAATTTCATCACTTCGAGTCTCAATTGTTCGTATCACCTGTATGCAGATGATCTTCAGATCTACGTGCAATCTGATATCTATACGCGCGCGATTCGCGATTAATAATATTAATAACAATCTTAAGTCCATATACGATTGGTCATTACGCTTTGGAATTACTGTAAATACCACAAAATGCCAAGCTATGCTGGTAGGTAGCCCGAAAATGCTAGGTAAAATTGATTTCTCGAGTCTGCCTTCCGTGCATTACAACGATAACATAATACCGTTCTCTAACTCGGTGAAAAACCTGGGGCTGTATATGATACGACTATGGATTGGAGGAAACATGTCACTGAAGTCTCCCGGAAAGTGACCGGGGCATTATGCTCACTCTACCGCCTTAAAAACTTTCTGCCCGTTAAGACTAAGGTCATGCTTGTGCAGTCACTCATACTTCCATTTATTGACTATGCAGATGTGTGTTACACGGACTTGAACAAAGATCTTCTTTATAAGCTAGAGCGCCTTCTAAACAATTGTATCAGGTATATTTTCGGCCTTCGTAAGTATCACCATATCTCTGAATATCGCTCTCGCCTTAAATGGCTTCCTATTCAACAAAGGCGTAACTCTAGAATTCTCCTTGTTCTCTTCACTATTTTAAACAATCCCTTCACTCCGTCATATCTTAAGGATAAATTCCAGTATATTTATTTAACTCATGAAAGGGTTCTTCGTTCCTCATCTAATCATAAGATTAGTGTACCTCAACATTCCACCGGTTTCGTCGGTAACTCCTTTACTGTTCAGGCTACACTGCTCTGGAACACCCTGCCCGAAGATACTCGTATTAGAAAAGTATCCAACAAATATACTTTTAAAAGGTTGGTGCGGGAATATTGCCTGAAGTCATCTTCTGTTGATACTTAATTTGTATTCGTCTTCCTTGATCATTGCATTTTTAAGTATATGTATCGTATATTTAAGTATGTATGAATATGTGTGTATGTTTATTTTGTATATATATGTTTATATATATTTATATGTATATATATGTGTGTATTTATGTTTTTGTATGTTTAAGTATACCATATTATTATAATTTATTTATTTTTTCTTCATTTTTTTTTTCCTTCGGCTGGTTATTTATCGCATTTTTCACATATTTATTTATTGCACCCTTCACAACTTTCTCCACGCCCACGGGTTGACTGATAGAGAATGCCAATAGGCATTAAGTCCGCCCATTGTTACCCTTTCAATTAAGGTGTTCAATAAAGTTTTAATAAATAAATAAATAAAATAAATAATACCCAGTAGCAGTTCGGGAGCAGAGCACCAACACAAAAAGTTTTTTAGCACGTAGTTCGTCTTATGGTAGTGGGATGTAGGTACCACTGCAGGGCCAGTTATTCTGCCGTGAAGTGTGTGGAAACGTTACTGTGTTTCAGTTTGTAAGGTATTAATAGCTAGTGTAATTATTAAGTATATGATACTTCAGACCTGATGTCTCAGGGGCCCGGGCGCGGTGTGGCACATATAAATATTCCGGGGTCCGGGTACACAGTATTTCTTTCGTCTCATCGAAAATACCTCAGAATAAAATTAAAGCGTATCATTAATATAAACACTGCGTAAAAAATTCTTTGCGTATTTCCAGCAAAGGCATACGTAGTCGAGACGGATTTCTCTGCAAGATATAATTCGCTGAAAAGCTAGGGTAACCGGCATCTCTCAAGGGCCAGTAAGCTGAAGAGGCAAGGCGGCAAGTTCTCGGTTCTCGAGTGGCAACTTCGTACCGCCTATTACAATTTAGGGCGACCCTACTAGAATTATCCAAATGTGCGGGAAGTCATTGTATGCAGACTTCTCAGAACTCTGTAGTGAACTTGCGGTAGGTTGAAGTGGTGATGTGGATGGTCTACTTTGCTCACTAAAAATAATGATGCTTTAAAACATATTACTGTAATTTAATGTAAAGTGGATGTGATTTTCATAATAAATAGAGATGCACTAAATGATACGAATTTCAGCGACATAGCGAGTATATTTTTAAAATTAATATAAATGGAGTTCCACGAAGAACGTTTCAAAATTATATTACCAATTTTATGATAACATAACATAAACGTCCTTAACCGTTAAAGTAATATCATATATGGAATAAAATAGAATTATTTTTATTTAGTGTACACTAGCCACTAGGTAAGCCCAACATCGACAAAGAGATCAATCGAATGATTCAACTCAGCTGGGCAGCACTCAAGAAACTGCTGCACATCTTTTCGTCGAGTATACCTACCTCAATGTCTCAAAACTATATTCCAGAACAAGTGAGTGTAGTCATCGCTGCATCGTGCATTCACTAAAGGTCGCATGAGGAAGCTTGAAGAGTCACTCAGTGAGCTATGGAAAGAACTTCGCTGTGTGTTTCTGTATGAGATAGAATCCGTAACGATGATGTCCGCAACAGAACTATAGAAATTGACATAGACCTAAAGATAGGCAAGCTGGAGTGGCAAAAGGCCGGCCTTATTGATCGAAGGACCAATTATCCTTGGGCAAGAAACGTTCTCGAGTAACAATTTCGTAGCGGCAAGCATGACCTCCATTTTTTATCGAATAAAGTGACGAGACTTACAAATCGTTCGCCTGATGATAAGTGCATCGTCTACTGCGCTCTTCACCCTGAGACATCAGTTCTAAAGTCTTATATGCCTAGTAATTACAGCAGCTGTCAATACCCTTATTTATCGTGTAATCAGCTATGAAAGAAGACGTCGTGAAGAAACCTGTATGTCTGCTAAAAATATTTAGACAGTATACGAAGTAGCAGTTGCTGAGGAAGTTTAAATGCAATAAATGCATAATGCTTCCTTGGAGAAATATTATTTTTAAGTAGCTGTCATGCAACCATAAGCGGAAGAAGTTATTCAATTTATAGAGCCGGACTTCCATGATTATTATTTAATCAAGATTATCATGTTTTCAATTATTTTAATTTTATTTACAAAATATCGAATTAGTATATTGTTCTCAATCTACCACCCCATCTCGTCTCGTGGGTGTTGTAAATATCGACGGAGGGAAAATGAAAACCAGGAGATGAGCAGCAGCATCTTCCTGGAACATCTGATAAAATAAACTGCGGTAGCTAACCCGCCTGCCAAGCGTGGCAATTTGGCGGATGATGGTGCCAAGGAAAAAGGTAGCTACCCACCAGATCGGGTGGTATGATCTGGGGAGGACGTCTCCTCCAACTAGTAATATTTAGATGTTGTATATATAGTTCGCATCGCAGAAAACTTTCATATCGTGATTATGGACGTATGAGAATATTTCTTGAGCTTCTCATGTGGCGACATAGATGTCGCTAGAGCAACTACGGCAAAATCCCCCCAAAATGATAGTTACAAACTTTTGTGGCATTTTGTGGGGGAGGCCTATGTTCAGTAGTGGAATAGTTAAAAGGCTGAATTGATGATGATGATTTTATTATTCTAAAAGGGTCCATCACCCACTCCCCTCGTAGATTTAAGATTGTCACTCCATCTAGCGGGGGGTCGGACTACACTGCGTTTTCTGGTACGAGGCTACTACTCCAGAACTCCAGGTTCTGTGAGTTTTATGACCGACCCGGCCAAGAGAACCTTGACGACCGCGTGTCCTAGTGGTCAGAGTACTTGACTTACACTGAACGCACACATGATCAGGAGAAATCCTACTGTAGGCCATTATTTTTGGTTTTACGATTACAATAACTTTATATATGATAAAAAAATATTTATAATAATAGTTCACTTTCGTACAAACCACTATTAAATTCGTAATAAATTTTAAGGGCTGTAACCAACAACGTACTTCAAATAGCACTAGACGCGAGGATTTTATATTATTTGGCCGTCGTTTACAGAGTTTTATTACATCCTACAGGATATCGAATTTCAAGTTTGCATACTAGATCAATTAGTAAGAGGAAGTAGGAATATGCCAATTGGCTGAATATTTTGAAACAAATTTTATATTTATATTATTATTTATTATTACTTTAGGGCTACTTAAAATGTTACTCTGTCAAAGCTTAGAATTACTAAATTGCTTGTGTTACATTCACTTCAAGTAGCCACGTCATGCACAATTATGATGTTATATATATGATTTTTTATTAAAACAATGTCTGATTGTGTTGTGATTGTAAGGGGTGTTCGGTTGGAAGGGCACTGAGAGCTAGCGTAATCACTGGGCACATGTGACTTAAGAACTGATGTCACAAGGTGACACAGCATTTGTTATGGGCAGACGTAGTGCAACGTCTACCATCAGGTGAACATTTTGCTAATTTCGTCACTTAATCAAATAAATAAAAAAATGTACTAAACTAAATTATCATACTAGGTGCTTACTTAAGAAATAACCAATTTACTCATAAACAACTGTTTGGCGGATTATATTGCCAAGGAAAACCCTAAATTTACCCGCCAGATCCTCCTACTAGTAATATTTAGATGTTGTATATATAGTTCGCATCTCAGAAACTTGTATAGCGGAACTTTAGTATGTATGAAATATTTCTTTAGCTTCTAATGTGGCGACATGGATGTCGCTAGAACTGATTTATTTTGTTATGAAAATTTTCTGCGATTGTGAAAATATTCACCTGTGTCACACCTGCACTCCTTTTAACATGATTATGGCTAGTTTATTTATAACATTACTTAACGTCTTTCTGTAAATAGGACACAGATCATAAAATAATAATGAGAGTTAAAATAATAATGAGTTAAGATACACGTTCTGATCTATTGTTGCGGTTACCTATCGTGGATTTTGGTAAATAATTTCAATCGCGTAGATTACGAAACGTTTGACAAATTTCTAAAAAATTATCGTAATTAAAGTGTTTTTCCACCAGCAAAACTCAAATAGCAACATTGAAATTTTTAATTTTTTTTCGGATAAGACGCTTCATATGAAACTGTTGTGCTCGTAATCAGAAGAAAATGGGAATTCACTAATACAACGTCAACCAAGTATGAAAGACTGGTAAATAGGTTTTTGTGTGTTATTTGAGGTAGTTAGAAAACCAGAGAATCTCCAGTCCTCTAAAAAGATAACTCTTAACAGGCCAGTGGGGTGACGAGACAAGAAAGTCTTTTTCTTGATGTTTAGTGCCTCTGCCCTAGGGTATTTTTTGTTAAAAGCTTTCATAAATTCCTTTTTTTAAATAATTGAGGTTATTAAGTATTTGTATGAAAAATAAACGCGTGCCACTCAATACACGTGACTGAAATGAAACATATATAATATAATACGAGTATATGCCAAAAAGCCGATGGGTGTCGGGCAGAGTAGAATAGCACTTACCTCTTTCCTACCGAGGTGCCGCAATGGGGAATAGAAAATTTCGGACTCGTGCTAAAAGGCGGCGACGCGATTCGCCACCCGTCCTTTCCCACGGGGGCGAGAAGTGGGCTACGTATGTGGCATCTGCCTACCCCTTGTTCAATTAGAAATTTGATTAAAATAAAATAATTAAACATGTGTTAACAAAAACATTACTCACTGTAAAATAACTGCTCTGTGCATAAATAAATATTTAAGTAATGACGTCGTTATAGCCTATCAAAAGTCCACTGCTGAACATAGGCCCCCATAGATAGTCACAAAAGTTTGTAGCTCTCATATTGGAGGGATTTTGCCATAGTTGCCACGCTTGGCAGGCGGGTTGGCAATCGCAGTTTATTTTTTCAGATGTTCCTGGAAGACGCTGCTGCCCATCTACTGGTTTTAATTTCCCTTTGTCGCCTTTTACGACACCCACGGGATGGGGTGGGGTGGTAGATTCTCTTAGGCCGCTACCACACGGCGGATTAATGTATAAGAGCTAATTAAGATTAAAACAAACGCATTCAAATTAGATCTTGAAATTTAACTCTCATCACAAGAAGATTCTCTTCAACAATATTTTTCAATAAAATATATGTTCATCATTTTTCTGCTAGCCGCGGTAGCGCTCGCTTTTAATTTGATATACAACGACTGACCTGGTTTTGAGAGCCGCACTGCTCATCTTTGAAATAGTTCTAGGAATTTGAAGTACTGAAAATATCGTAAAATGGATGTCTGAGGAATAAAAATATCTCAAGTACATGTAAAGTTCAGCAAGTAGTATATACATGTAACATTTATTTATGCAAACGCATTCACGATACACCAGACATCCTAGTATTGGACATAGTTAAAAAAAACTAAAACAGTATGTATCATGCAGCTTGAAAACACTAACAAAATTAAAATATAGTGTCATGGACTGTAGATTAAACACGGTTTTAGGCTATGTAATGGCGTAACTGAATCAACGATTATAAGGGTATGAACCTACACGCAAAATACGCGCTAGACGTGGAGTTGCGGAAACCGGCCCGTTGCAATCTACAATCTACAATCTACAAGGATATGAAGAGGGCAATGTGAGGAAAATGTTGCTGCTGACCGTTGGTGTAATAACGATTACAACAATGCCAAACTTAACTCACAAATACCTGTGACTAAAAGCAGGTGCTTATTAGGCGGATTGGCAACCACCTACCATAATAATCATGGTCTGCAAAAAATTTTTTTGTTTTTCAATTCTCTTTAAAAATAGATTTCGGACTCGAGGGTTAGTTATTCATTCTCTTGTAACTATACTTATTTTTATATTGATACATGCATTTATTTGCGAACTATTTTGGTGCATATATCATAACTCTTCTAATACAACACACATATATTTCACTTGACAGTAATATTGAACTTCATTATATTTTTACATATATTTTAATCTAATATTTTGGACACACTATGTGTCTTCCACACCCCGCCTTGCCACACCTAGTTCACTATAGTTAGGTTCCGACTACGTATCGCTATATTTGTGTTGAATTCTATGATTCTGTTGGTGGTGGCAGTTTTATTAGATGGGCAATTGCATCTTCCTCGTCCCGTTGGTGGAATAGACGTAACTGCTGATGTAACATCAAATAGCCACAACTGCATGCGAAACACTGCTATGAATTCGATATTATGTTTTATAATAATAATTTTTATTTAAGTTATACATCATATTAATTAGTATAAGATTAGTTATAAAACTCTTAAAAATTACGTAAGTATGTTAGTAAGTAACAAAGCCTATTGAATGCTCTCTGCAGTACTCAACCACAGTACTTAACCACATGGAGCCTAGATCAGTGCCTCAAAAATGGATTGTCGATTTTTTCCGCCAGTACACTCAAGATGCCATTAGAGCTGCCCAGAAGTCTAAAGAACTTTCGTATAATAGCCTGAAATCCTTCCACCCCAGCCTCCGTGACCATGCTTGAAGCGCTACAGAAACGTGGCAAACCCAACAACATCCAAGTGCATTATTGAATTGAACTCTCAGAGCGTTGTAGGCCCCCTACGTATATGGGCTCCACAGGCTGCACGTGTAAGACGTTTGACAAAAAGCTCTGACAAGGGTCTAATCCGTCTAGTGCATTGCGAGAACCTGTGTGCCAACATACTACATAAGACCGCCAAAGCTCTGCGTTCCTATCTCTGTATGTCTCGATTGTCCGTGAGACGCTCTATCAGCAAGTGCTCCAACTATTTCACACATTTGACTCTGTTCGGCACTTTGGTTCATCAACTCGCTCTTATAAGGATCGTGCCCAAGTCCACGTTACTTAGCCAACGCCTCGCAAAGTCCCAATAATTTTCTCATTACACCAATCGATGGACTTCGAAGCACCACGTCCCCCGTCCGATCCCACCGCATATCCCGTCCGATCCCACCGCATATCGGCCTATAAGCCTCCTCAAGGCTTTAGGCAAGATATACGAACGCCTACTTCTCGCCCGCTTAAGAGACTTCATGCAGTCTCGAGGGATCCCCATCCACGAGCAGTTTGGATTCCGTGCCAAACACTCATGTACCCAGCAGGTGCACCGCATAACGGAGCACATTCAATCCCGCTTCATACGCGGGCTTCATACCGGAGCGCTCTTCTTCGACGTGGCGAAAGCGTTCGACAAGGTCTGGCACAACGGGCTCATATACAAGTTGTATGGACTCGGTGTGCCAGATCGCCTCGTACTCATCATACGAGATTTCTTACGCAGTCGAACCTTCCGCTACCGCGTCGAGGGGGTGCGATCCGAATCACATCCCATCCTAGCCGGCGTACCACAAGGCTCAGTCCTAGGTCCCGTGCTCTACACCGTTTTCACGAACGACATACCGCACACCAGCGGCGTCGAACTCGCCCTCTTCGCAGATGATACCTGCCTATATGTGTCTGGACGTAATCCAGACACTATCTCTAAACGCCTCCAATCCGCAGCCCGAACCCTCGGGAACTGGTTTCGGAAATGGAGGATCGAGGTCAACCCAATCAAAAGTGCAGCCATGTACTTCTCGCGGCGCATAACGCAGCATCTCCCCACCATAGAGTTATTCGATCGTCCAATCCCCTGGGAAAAGACAGTCAAATACTTAGGCGTCCTTTTAGACTCGAGACTCAGCTTCGGTCCACATATTAACCGAGTAAGGAACCGAGCGGCGTTCGTCCTCGGCCGATTACATCCGTTACTAAATAAAAATAGCAAAATGTCCCTACGTAATAAAATTACACTTTACAAAGCCTGTATTCGGCCAATTATGACATACGCAAGCCCCGTATTTGCGCATGCCTCCCCGCGTCAAATTCACCGACTTCAGGTAATACAAAATCGATTCATGCGTAAAGCCACGGGAGCACCGTGGTTCGTGCGTAATGCTAACCTTCATATCGATTTAGGGCTTCCTACCATAGCCCAATATCTAAAGTTGGCCTCTCGCCGATACTTCGACTCTGCCGCCACGCACCCCAACCCACTGGTTGTCAGTGCCGCCACTTACAACCCCCTCGCGATACACCAAAACTCGACCCGCGGAAAAAGGAGACCGAGGCACGTCCTCGAGGACCCTGACGACGCGACCACTATTGCCCAAGCGCTCTACTCAACACTACACAAACACACATTATCACCATCATACCGCCCCCGCCGTCGGCGTGGGCGTATCAGACAAAGTTATTCGCGATACCGCCGCATCTCAGGCCGGTTCTCCCCTAGCAGTAGTGTCATAAACAGAAGCGTCGCTGGAGTTTCTTGCGCCATTTCTTCTCCAGCGGAAACGCATTCCGAATTGGTGGTAAACTTATCTAATAATAATCATGGTATTAATAATTATAGTAGTAGTAATATTGCCCTCCCGATTGCAATAACTGACCGAGCCGAGGCCGGCCCCCTTGGGCACCCTCGAGTCTGTTACTCTCGCGAACAGGATGACGGTCCAAGCCGAGGTCTCTTCTCGGGGTCCCTTGCGCCAGTCATCCATAAATAAAGATTTCGGCTAAACGCCCTCAGCGCTATGCCACCTTTCAATCCGGCGAAGCTGTAAAAGCCTTCGGGCTAACAGTGACCATCAGTCCTAAAAAAAAAAAGCACCACGTCATCAGCATAACTAATATTAATATTTATCATTTTTCCATCGACCGAACAACCAATCATAATGCTCCTGAGCTCACCGATCAGCCGATTGACATACAAATTTAACAAATTAATTAGTTTTGAGGACGTAATGCCCCACTCCACATTCCAATGTATATTCTCCGAACCGCGCATCAATCCACTTGATTTGATTAATCTGATTATTGTACCACAATTATAAGAATGTAATTGTCTCTCTCGGCAAATCTGTTTCGTTTTCCAACTTACTCCAAAGTACGTCATACGTCACCAGGTCAAATACTCTGGACAAATCCAGGAAGCATGCGTTTGAAATGAAGTTGTTTTATGATTACCACGTGACAACATTAACTACCATGTAACTGATTTATTACATTGTCGCTCTAATCAGAATGACATATCGGATACAAGACTTGTGTCTCGTGATACTGCCGTAAATTATATATTAAAAGTACTACAGATATAAATCATTTGTTTTATCTTAACCTAATCTAGCTCTTTAACCCAATCTCAGCAATATTTGTATGCGTGTTTATCACGGGAAACAAAGAATCATCAGAGCGTTTATTATGTGAGGGTTATTTGGATGTAATATGGTCTTATGAATACCTAGATGTAAGCTAAATTAGTGGATTTTCAAGCCTTTGTTGTTATTAAATATGGGACATTATATCACAACCTTTGCAGGCCAAGTATAATACATTTTTCCTCCTTTCAAAAATAAACGACGTGTACAATGTTAATTTCGATGTTAATTATTTATATAATTCCTTCAAAATGCCTTGGTTGTTTCTTTAGTTTTTCACATTTAAATATCTCCATTAATATTAATTGTATAGTTATAGTTTAATTTTAAATTTATTACGTTAGCAACTGTCCTGGTGATAGGATTCCTATGCAGGTAGGTACCAACCCAGGGCCAGTTATTCTGCCGTGAGGCAGTAGTGTGCAAACATTACTGTGTTTCGGTTTGAAAGGCAAAGTGAACCAGCGTAATCACTGGGCATAGGATAGGACTAGAGAACTGATATCTCAGGGTGACGGTCGCAGTGTAGTGTTACACGGAAATGTTCGGGGTGGCATATCATTTGTTATGGGTAGACGTCGCATTTTACATCAGGTGAACGTTTTGCTCGTTTCGTCACTCTATCCAATAACAAAACCCTATATGTATAGGTCAATGCAGATGGCGTTACTTTCGTTATTATATGTTGTACATACTTCTTGTCTTTTTTAAATTCCTCAGCTTTAATTCGAAAAATCAGCGTATGAATTTGAGTAATAGCTTGAAACAAGATTCATAAACTAGTCAGTATAGGTAGAATACAGGCAGCGCTTGACGCACTCAAATCATTTTAGTGTACTTTATTTACTTCAGGAGAAAGTGACGAGACGAGCAAAACGTTCAACTCATGGTGAGTGTCACCCAAAACATTTCTTGTTAAAAACATTATTGTGTGGCACCACACTGCGCTATCCCCCTGAGGCATCGGTTCATAGGTCTCATATGCCCAGTAAGAACACTAGCTCTTAGTGCCCTTTAAACCGAAACACAGTAATGTTTGCACACTACTAGAAATATTCTGGGTGACACAGCATTTGTTGTGGGCGGACGTTGCACTTACAAGCAGGTGAACGTTTTGCTCGTTTCGTCACTTTATTAAAAAAAAATACCGAAATCACTATCTAGTTAATAATTAAGTACGAATTTTCACAGAACAAAACGTACAGTGCAAGGGATGCTGTTTTAATTTATATATTATATTTTTTTGTTAACTGAGGGTTACAATGTATTTTGGAATTTTCCTTGGCTGATGATGAAAAATATAAAGCAAGCGTCAACTATTACTAATACCAGTACAAAAAAAATGAACTAAATTTACAAATATACACATTAATATTATACTGAATGCCGTGTAATTCAGAAATGTTCAATCATTATTATCATTTCAGCCTTTCACTAGTCCTCTACTGAACATAGGCCTCCTCCATAAAATGCCACAAAAGTTGGCTATGGCAAAATCCCTCCAAACTTTTTGTACTTGAACGTTATGAAGTACTTATTTGTTGGCAACGTTTTGAATACTCCCTGCGACTGTTTGAGCAGAGACTATTATGTGTTTGGCAGTGGCAGTATAACCGTAAACAAACGACAGATTACTATGTGATTCACATTGTTAGCTAGTACATGAATAATGAATGTTTTATTTTATTTTTTTGCCGTGTGGTGGCGGCTCGTTAAAAGGCGAGTAAGGAATTAAACTGCACTGTGCACCCAACAGCGCATGGTGGCGATGGGCTCACCACCTATCACACCAAGTGCATTATATTGTTTTGGTGAAACATGGATTGTGGCAGTCATCTGTTTTTGCAGTGAGTGGCTCAGTCTCTGACTACCCCTTATGGGATACAGTCGTGATCTTATGTACGTATGTATGTATTTTATTTTATTCGATTGAATGTATTTGTAACACATATTATACATTGCCGTTTGGTAGCTTAAGAGAATCTACCACCCTATCTCATCCCGTGAGTGTCGTAAAAGTCGACAGAGGGAAAATAAAAACCAGAAGAGGGGCAGCAGCGTCTTCCTGGAACATCTGAATAAATAAACTGCCAATTAATTATCTGAATAAATAAAGTGACAATTATTCAGCCGTCAAGCAGTAGAGTCCAAACATTTACCCCAACCATTACCGGAATTTGGTCTGAATGGTCGTAAACAGAGAGCAAGTACATAAGTTAAGGTAATATTATTTTACTTTTGCTGTGCAATTGCCAAGTCACGATATTTTTTTTATATAAACATAGATGATAGGTAATGAGAGGCCCATAGTATTGGTTATTTACCTTATTTATAACAAATTTGCTGAAATGGAACTAAATATATAATTACTAATTTAATTATTAATATTTTGTTAACTTTTGTTTAAAATATATTAGCCTACTACTTCCTTAAGGGCCGGCAACGCACCTGCAATTCCTCTGGTATTGCGGATTGTCATGGGCGGCGGTGATCACATTAGTTGAGACGCTTGTTCGTTTGCCCCCCCCCCCCCTCCCCCCCTTATAACAAAAACATAATTACGGGTCTTTGAAATTAAGATAGTCTAGAAAATACTGTCGATGTACATATGAAAGTTAAGCAAACTATTTTTATGATGTGTAACAAATGTCGACACCTATATTACCAACGAATGAACTTATTGTTGTGAAACAAATGATAGTCTACCAAAACTTTTGGGGATTTGGTGTAAAATCAGTTTCAATTCCATTAAATCACATTTCTATTCTAATCAAACTATATTTGCGTTCCTGTTAACAAGCGATAACCGTGCGTGTTTAAATCGTCTCTAAAATAGCAATGAAGCGAATCAATTCGAAACTTATCGCATCCAAACACTGAGCAAATTAGTTTCAAAGTAACCCACGGGTATACCCGTGGGTTACTTTGAAACTAATCTTGAATAAATTAAACATTTTAACATTGAGCTACTTCAGCATTTTGTATTGCCCATATCAGAAATAAATCCAATTTATTTGATTTGTAATGACATCTCTTTTACGCTCTCCCAGTGCAACTTTTAGAAGCTCAGGTGACGGTCAGTAGCAATCAAAGTCAGGCACTCCTAGATATGTGGTACTATGCAATTAAGACAAATTCTAAACGATTTAGCGGATTATTAAGAGACTGAAGATGATAGTAATAATAAAAAATATGTTAAAAAATGAATAAACCTGCGAGGAATGTGAAGAGACCGCAATAAACGATAAAAAAATATAAACCAATATGTATAATGTTTACATTCAAAACAGATAATCTAAATTCGTCAACAAACGTTTATTCACTAATAAATTATAACGAAGCATGACCACCCCACCACCACCAGCATATGGAAATAAACCAGCACATTCTCCAATTCTGTCTTTTTGTTTATTGCCGAAAGTGATGAAACGAGCAAAACGTTCACCTGATGGTAAGTGCAACGTCTGCCCATAACAAATGCTGTGCCACCCAGAAAATTTCTGTGTGACACTACACTGTACCCATCACCCTGAGACATAGGTTCTTAAGTCTCATATGCCCAGTGATTACGCTAGCTCACAGTGCCCTTCAAACCGAAACACAGTAATGTTTGCACACTACTGCTTCACGGTAGAATAACTGGCCCTGGGGTGGTTCCTACCTAGACGGACTCCTGCATAGGAATCCTACCAAACCATTAGTAAACCATTCCCAACATTTATGTTTTAATGTGTAGAAAAAGGGAAAGAGTAAAATAAGTAATATTTTTTTTCTGTTATGGAATAGTTGAAAAAAAAAAGAATCTCAAATATGTGCCTAAAATAATAAATAAATATTAAGTAATCATAAATAAAGCCGTGGTAGCTCAGGGGCCTGGTGCCTTTAATTTCATAGTAAGCGAGTAACCTAGGTTCGATCCCCGGTGCCAGCACCTCTAATATTGTTCTACAATTTTAAGTGCTGATTTACCACGAGCTTAGCGGTGAAGGAAAAAAAAAAATCGTGAGGAAACCTGCATGTCCGAGGAATAGAAATATTTCGAGGACATGTGAAGTCCGCCAACCCGCATTGGAGCAGCGTGCCGGTTTCTTCCTAGCTCCAAAACCCTTTCAGAAATGAGAGGAGGCCTGTGCTCAGCAGTGGGACATTTATAGGCTGAAACTTTACTTTACTTTACTTTTTAAGTAATCATAGGAGTCGCGTAGCTCACTTACTATGAAATTTAAAGCTAGAGCCCACCCCCAGATCTATCACGCTAGCAGAGTTTAAGGTACGAGGTTTCCAAGGATTCGATCTCCAATTCATCTTCAAAGCAACAATCCTTGCTATAGACGACATACAGCAGAGTGCAGCTTCTAAGGGATTGAAAGTGACAGTTAAAAAACAAACGTAACAATTTGTTAGATTTACCAGTTAAAGAAAAATATTGTTTTGTTAATATCCCGGGGAATACCTGGATGTTAGTGCACCAGTCTCTCTCGTCTCGATAAGATCGTTCAACCATAGTAATACTATAAATGCCAAAGTCACTCTCTGTCCCCTGTCTGTTTGTTACCTTTTCACGGTTCAACCGCTAAACCGATCTTGACGAAATTTGGCACAGAGATAGCTTGCGTTCTGGAGACGGACGTAGGATACTTTTTGCCGGAAAATCAAATTAAGCCCACGGGATATTGAAAAAAACCTACATCCACGCGGACGAAGTCGAGGGCATCAGCTAGTTTTCCTTTAAAATGTCTAATCACACATAAGATATACGTTTGAAACAACGACTGCACTATTGAGTTAATCCATATGTTTAACTAAACATCATGAATTAATAAAAGATTTCACACATATTCTATCGCGCTATCTACGACACGAAGCAGCGTAGTGTAGTAGTGATGTTTAATGATATATCCATAAAATTGACGAACTGTCGATGATTAGTGTTAATATTATGTTATATAAATCAAACAATTATTGATTTTCGTACTTTATTCAGATATATATTTATTTCATTTACTTATTCTTTTTTGTTTAATACCTTAAACTAATGGTTACAATGAGCGGATTTAATGCCCTTTCGAATTCTCTGCTAGACAACACTAGCTGATGATGAAAAATATGTGGCAGATATGAACTATTGTATAAAAAATATACTGAATTTAATTTTAATTAAAAGAACGGATACATAGATAATAATACGACATTCATCATCATCATTTCAGTTTACCACTAGTCCACTGCTGAACAAAGGCCTCCCGTATAGATTGCCACAAAAGGCGATAGAAAATTGGCACATTGACAGGCAGGTTGCAACCGCAGTTTAATTATTCAGATGTTCCAATAAGATACTGCTGGCCATCTTCTGGTTTTAATTTTCCCTTTGTCGACTTTTACTACACCCACGGGACGAGATGCAGTGGTAGATTTTTTAAAGCACTAGAACACGGTAATGACATTTACATAATTTAATACATAATACATGTAGAAGTGTACAAGGTTTCACTCACTTTATCATGTTCCACTTCAGAGTACAAGTCTCCTTTTAATTTTGTAAGGGTTTTGAGCCGGAAAGAATCAGTTACACTTCTCCTCTAACACTTTTGACTTACTCCACTTGTCTTCGAAACGTTTCTGTTTCTCAAACAAGTCAGCAGCTTTTGTCACCGTATTTATGCCAAGGTAATTTTTGACTGAACTTACTTCGATTGCGTACTATGATAGTGAAGGCGAGTGTACAGCCTATTTACAACCACGAAACGCCAAAGGGTTCGATACCACCCTTCTCCCTTTCAGCTTAGGCTGTAAAAAAATTAGAAACTTAACTAATGTTGAAACTTCTAGTGGTGATGCCAAAGCCACCATCGGTGAAGTAGACTGTATTTTATGAGTAATGTTATCGTTGGCTGACGTGAAAAGAAGTGAGCTGCTGCGGAATAGAGCAAAATAATACAGCTGATAAAAATGGATGGAAAACCAGTCATTAAGGTGAATACATAAAGAGATTAAATTTTTGATTTCATTCTTTTTTTTTACAGATGATATTTTTGTAACACTATTTTTGAGTCACTAAATATTTAGTAAGTTTTCATTAAGTGAAATATACATTTATTTTAAAATAAGATTATAAACTTACTTTAGTGACCAAAACCAAACCAATGAGTTAAAATTAAAACATGAAATTTAATCGATAAAATATTTAATGTTTCGACGCGCACAGATCTACGCTCTGTTATATTTCCCACAGGTTTCGAATTACTTCCAAGATCTCGACACTTGATACTTAATCGCTTCTTGTTCGAGTGCCCTATATATAAAGAAGTTCAAAGACTACAGGGTATAGATTATAAATGTATGTCACGTCAACATTTAACCTTTTTAGAAAACTTTTAAACTTTGAAATTGTTCAAATTTAACTTAACAGTTTAACATCCAGTCACTTTATATTCGAGTATTTTTTTACGAAAGCATTATGTTTCAATTTCGTAATAAAAAAATAATGATTTTTTTTATTATGACACAAAAAACGCACCACCTATATCGTACCACCACCACGAGCGCAATTTTGAACCAAACACAAATGTGTTTAAATTAAAATTGCATTACGAAGCAAATAATCAACGGCCTAAATGAAAAGCCACAACGCTGCAAGCGCCCTTTCTTGACGTCGCGAACGCATTCGACATAGTCTAGCACAAAGCTCTACATACATAATGCTGTTTAGTTAATTGCAAATTCCACAATAACTTCAAAATGATCTATGTAGACAATTGTTTACACTTTTTGCTAGTTTACTCGTCGAAGCACACCTTTTGCTTCTGAATCGAGGGGTCCACTAAGAGAGTAGGAAAGATTGAGTCCCTGACGACTCCGTCCTTTTGCGCGTCCTCTACATGCTTTATGAAAGCAATATATGGAGTATTGCTCGCTGTATAGAAGCAATATACGAGGTATTGATTTTATATATTGTTTAGCATCGTATAAAGAAAAAGTTCTAAAGTCGAACTTCCTGTGTTCGCTGACAATACCTCCTTTTTCGTATTAGACAAAAACATATCGAGGTTATACATTCGCTACTAAACAATATAGCACTAAGCGTTTATTGCCTCCACGAAATAGAGGATCGCTATTAGTCCTGAAAAAAGCAAAGCGGTTATAGACATGAGAAGGATTTATAAAACAAATATCGTATTTAAGCGGGCCGGTCTATGGGCAACGGAAATTAAATACTTCGATTAGATCGCAGAATAACCTTCGCCAAAAATATTAAAATACTAAGGCATAAGGCGTCATATTCTGAGCCACTGTTTTGCCTTGCAAATAACATCACAAAATGTCCATATGATATAAAATATTACTTTTCATATGACAAACGCAGGTGTTATTTTTGCTCGTATCCCTAAATAAACATCTAGAGAGTTAAAATCTTTATGCACTAGGCGATCGGCGCTTCTTAAATAAAACATGTATATATTTTTAAATAGTGAGCTTTTCCCTCTCAGACAAACTCTGTCCATTTCATATAGGAGAAATTAACGAGATTAGCAAACGAAAAGTAACCTGATGGTAAGTTCAACGTCCATAACAAATGCTGTATCGCCTGGAAAATTTATTTGTGGACCACACGTCCGTCTCCCTGAGACATCAGTTCTTATGTGTCATATGCCCTTTATAAGTATTACTTATATAGATATATAATGAGTATTATTTATATATCTTAAAATATTTTTCAATATATATGTAGTTATATATACGAGTATTTTGAGCAGTTCCAAAGGCTTGGTTTTTATAGCATTCTAATGTTGTGAACAGGATTTTATTACGTCATACAGGATATCGAATTTTGATATTTGCATACTAATATAAATTCCTAACAGGAAGCAAAAATATGCCAAGTGCTACTGACCGTGATCATATAATCGAGTAGCTAGGTGATTTTTGCGCATCGTTTTCGGAAAGTGGAAAAAATGTTTATGTTCTTCAGAAATTTAACACTGTTGGACATAGGCCTCTCCTGTAAGAATTTTTTTTTTGTAATCGCCCGGTTTCACAGGTGGGCGGGCGGTTTTATGGCTTTTACTAATTAGGGGAGTGGCGTTATGGCATAAACGCGATGAAATCCATAAAATTTAGTCTTACTAAATATATAATTTAATAAGTAATATTCGCGTAATTATAAGAAATTATTAACATTAATTTTGATTCAGGACGTCAAAAATTATAAAATCAAAGTCAAATTAATGAGTCTCTGACTTTGATGTTATTTGCTACATGAAACCTACAGAATTTGTTTAATTTGTTTAACTATGTTAGATTTATTTCAAAACTGAATTTCATAACCAAATCACAAAATAACCTTAATGAGACTTCGGCAATAAAATCTCAAATGTCGTTAATCGAAAATAATATTTATGTCTGTCTGTCTGTCTGAATGCATATGTGAATTGAGCTGAAGGGCTAGGTTCCGAATCTCCTTGTGCATTCATTATGGCCCGACAACTACTTGTGCAGTTTGTATTATTTGAACCAACGTCTTATTTAGAGGCTAGATAAGATGTAATTTACAATCATAAATGACATGTGTGAAGTCTCAGAATGACATTTACTATTACTCAGTACCCGTCGACAGCTTATGTCAATTCCTTACATTTCTTTTTGTTGACGCATATAGACTGCAACTGGTAATACATCTTGACTCTTGTCAACTGCCCGTAAAGCGTCAGTGATGGTGACGTCGCACTCGCATGGTATGGCGTACCTTGTGTCATTTCTGAAAATATCTCGTATAAACAAAAAAATCTCTACAGTTGAGGTCCTTTGCAAATAGTCTGGTCAATATCCTTCCAATATATAAGTCTAAACGTTTTATTTAGTATCCAATATCTAAACGTTTTATTATTTTCTTGTATATTTTATTTCCGTTATCACCAATAAAAAATACCTTTGATAAATTTTTGAAAAATAAAGTACAAATTCAATTTTATATCAAATTTCTTAGATAAGCAATCGGTATCCGGAAATAGCTAATAAATCGCATACGACTTCAGCATTAAATAAACTGTGGTCTTTACGTGATAACAAATTGAACGAAATTTTTTAAGAAAATTATATTGATGGTTTACACCGAGTTAAATAATATCGTGCTTTTCATCTTAATTCTGCACGCGGATGTTAGTAAAGATACTTTTTTGCTTCTCACTTTACGAAATTTCATATAGTGCGAGTAACCAGCGTTCGATTCGTGGTGCTGGCACAAATAAAATTTGTGATTGTAATTTTAAGTGCTGAATTACCATGTGCTCGGCGGGAAGGAAAATATCGCGAATTCAGAGCAGCGTGGCGGACTGCTCGGAAACTCTCTCCGAAATGAGAGAAGGCCGTGTTCAGTAGTGGGACATTTATAGGCTGTTACTTTATTTATTTATGTACACTGTAACAATAGCCACCAATATTTTTATGAGCTAATTATAAGTATGAAAATTATTGACACGAATCATCATCATCATCATCATAATTTCAGCCAATCACTAGTCCACTGCTGAACATAGGGCTCCATTGATTGCAACAAAAGTTTGTAGCTCTCATTTTGGGAGGATGTTGCCGTAGTTGCTACGCTTGGCAGGCGGAAGAAGATGCTGCTGCCAAACTCCTGTTTTTCATTTTCCATCTGTCGACTTTTGTGACACCCACGGGATGAGATGGTCTGGTAGACTCACCGTAGGCCGTCACCACACGGCAAGGTTGACATAAATAAATTATAATAATTATTTATTCAAAAAACTGATTTCGACGTTGCGTCTCTGAAGTAAATCATTATGTTTTCGTATCATTATATTTCCGGATTGTACTGTAAATTTAGCCATTCTAGTTAAAAAATAATTATATAAATCGGTCCACAAAAGTTGGAGATATGAACAAGGACGAGCAGGAAGCATTTTTTATCTAATGCCAAACCATTGTCCGACTAGTTGCATCCCGTAGTTTCATCCCTGTAAAATAATGTCTGTATTTACAGTCGGCCCATCTTGGTAATGTTTCTATAGCTATATTTTTTGACTATAGCATTACGTTTTACATATTCTTGAACTTTTTTCAATAAATAGGCTTTGTAATCCAAAAACATTATTTAATTCCTATAACTATTTCCTGAAATTAGCGCGTTCACACATACAAACTTTTCAGCTTCATTGCTTAGTAAAATTAAGGCGTAAAAATATATTATATACTATTTATTTTCTACACTACTTATTAAGAGAAATATTTTAATTGCCATTTACTAAAGTAATAATGACGAAAATACAAACTAAAGCCGCTTGAAAACGTCCATCCATAGACCCTAATTTCTAAAATTAATTACGCAGGAACCCTATAGATTCCAGATCCGAATAAAATATAGTATAATTGTCCTCTACATGTCAATAAAAGTGTCGTCATAATCAATTCAGATGTTTCAGTGTCCAAAAGAAACAGGCAAATAGATAGACATTTTTTTTTAAAAACGCGTCTTTGAGTTTTGGTATTCTACTACCATAACGGGCGATGTGATGTAAAACACAAATGCAGAGGAACGCCATCTGTCTTCTGGACGTAGCTAAACAAAGCAACGTCTAGAAGACATATAGCTAAACAAACTTTATTAGGAGAAATTATGTTAAAATTTTGTTGGTTCAAGTAATTTCAAGGTTCAAGGTTCGAGAATTTGCTCATGGCAAAATTCTAATTGCGGACATCAATTTTATAAAATTATCCATAAATACACAGTATTTATGATTTTTTTTCTTCTAGTGTACATTTAAAACTATAAATTATTATACTTATATGTCATCTCTAAAAAAGACGAGCGCGTGTCCTAATATATAATTTCGGTGATGTAATTGGTGTTAGCCTTTTTGGCTTTTACAGCTTCATCGGATACTGGGCTCACGGGCCAGAGGCCCGCGTGCCAGGTTTGGTTTGACCCAAACATAAATACTTAAATAAACTCCTACAAACAAATCGAAATTCGGACTGTATCGCGTTCGCTGCGTGCTTGCGCGACTTCTAATACGAATGTGTCCTAATGGTTAAAGTATCTGACTATCTCGCTGCGGGTCCTGTTTTAGAATCCCAGCCAAAGCTTTTGTGCAAAAACACAAGTTGTTGGTTGTTGAGTATAATTGTGTTGTGATTGTCCCTGTGTCTCTCTGACACTGCATCCTGGCCTACCTCTGATCTTATCGGATGAGCGTTACATCGGGCTTGGTAGGTTGGGACGAGTAAGTGCCCATGTGTTTGCGCGTACATTTATGGCACTGTGATTTATCCTGCGCAGTTGATGGCTTTCGGTACTTGTGGTAGTGATCGAAAATCGGCCAGGCGGACATCATCTATCGACAGTCCTAACATGTCAAACAAAATTGAGTTGTTTTTGTGAACCTTATTTTGAAACAGCGTTCCTTTATTATATTTTTTCTGTGCAAAGCAAAGTATTTTTGATATTTCCCGAAACTTTCGTATATTTGATAAACATGAAAACTATAAGAATTTTAAATTTTACCGAATTGTGTTTTTACATATATTTTTTTTTGCAAAAATACGGAATTATTACACCGCAATGCAAATTATACCGTAATATTAAAAAAAATAGTATTTTCCTTTATAAGTTTTTGATCAAACGAATACGCGAAATATTTAAAGTATAATTAAAAACCATTGCGATATTTATTTAAGTCATTGTACAAAGTATATTAAGTAATAAAAATAATGTATGCATTTATGCAGTATTTTTATTTTACATTCAATCGTGGCAATGCAGAGCGATGACTAGTATTCTATTTTTAATGTTCAAGAACGGTAAGCGGTAGTTTAACACGTCTACTGATTCGCCTGAGAGCACTGTTTATATTGCACTTACTGTTTGCTCTGGTCACGTTTCCTTGTATAATTTATGAGCAATCTGCGCTTAAATCCGGTTTAGCCGTACATAATAGTTGTGGTCAATAAAGCGTGTAGATAAACGAACCTCTGTGGACCACGTTTGGTTATCCATTAAATCATGTTGCGATTGTAATTCTCGTTGACCTACATACATTTTATTGGTAACATCATTCAATGAAACCAGAGTTTTTGAATGCGGTTGCCAAGGTATGACGCCCATATTCACCTGATGGAAAGAACAACGCCCATAATAAATGCTGTGTCACCCACAACATTTCTGTGTGGCACCGCAATGCGCCCTTCACCCAGAGACATCAGTTCTTAAATCTCATATTCCCAGTAATTACACTACCCCCTGAGTATCCTTCAAACCGAAAAACAGTAATGTTTGAGCACACTAACTCGCGGCAAAACAACTGGCCTTGTGGTGGTACCTACTTAGACTACATGCATCATGTTTTAAACTAATAATATCGTGTACGTCCATTCCTATCTTCTATTGGTTTTGATCTGGAATTTCAACGCTACTTAAATTATCTGACCATTAATGTCGACGCTTTACCAGATTAAAGTATACACCATGTGGCTGCCACACTTCTGCTACTTAAAAGTATACATAGCGTTGTATTTTAAACATTTTTTAACTTTTTTAATAATATTCTTTAATTTTTCAACATTTAATCATAACACGAAACGGATTTCTGAGGTGAGTGTGAATCAGCAAGCTGGTAACGGTCGACGTAGATGAACGTATCACGATAAGTTTTTTTTTTAAGGTAAGGTCACTTCAAAATTATTTGCAACAGAAAGCTTGTATGAAAACGGTCATAAAAGTAGAAGAAACGAAAGATGTGTGTCAGGATCGTAGCAAGTACAAAGACCTCTGCTACCCCAAAAGAGGCAATGCTCTAAATATATATATATTAATCGTAAGCTCTGGCTATTAAATCGTGTACGCCTGGGGCCCTTTCTCTAGTTTCATAAATGGTCCGTTATAGCATATGGCATGCACATAACGATATGGACAAACGAGTATGTAAATGTAAATATAACCATTCATGATACTTCTATGTTAGTTGGTAAACGGTTCACGAAATTAATTGATAGTTTTTTTTTATGTTTAGCGCAATGTTAGCCCGGAGGCTTCAACTTTATCGGAAGCAATTTGCGAGCAGGTAGGCCCGTGAGTGACGTAGGCCCGGGAGTGAAAATTTGTAGTAACTTCCTGTAAATGTATCACTGCTAAGCACATGCTTCCTCTCATTTCTCAGAAGGTTTTGGAGTTGGGAAGAGTCCACCACACTACTCCAATGCAGGTTGGCGGACTTTACATGTTTATCAACTATTTTTATTCCTCAGACGTCTATGGTTTCCTTACGATTTTTTCCTTCGTCGCGAAGCACGTGGTAAATAAGCTTAAAATACTTAAAGAAACTTAATATTTAAAATTGCAGGACTATTTTTGTGGTGCCGGCACTGGGTATCAAACTCAGGTCAGTCGTGTACTATGAAATTAAAGGCGAACGTCCGGCCCCTGAGCTACAACGGCTTGCATAATTCTCTATTAAATTGATCGAAATTTTCGTCAAAGAATTCCTTGTGAAAATTTTTTTTTCTCCAAAATTAAGAATTAGAGCTCGGTGGTGTACTACTGTAGAAACACTGCATTAATACCACGGGTTTACGAAATTCTTTCTGAGACATCGTATTAAAAGTATCCTATGTTCATTTCCAGAGTACAGGCTACATGTACGTAAAATTATATTGAAATCTGCTGATCAGTTATGCTGTGAAAGGGGAGCAAAAAAACAAATTTTCGGTTTTAATAAAATAAAAAAGAGAATGTAGCTTTAAAATATTATAGGGTAATCCATTATAGAAAAATGAATTGTGTATCGTGTGCTTTAAAAATGTCTAGACATTTTAAACTCATGTAAAACTTTTTTCAACAACACAATAAATTCTTTACTCTTTTAGAGGACTTTATAGAGACGGTTCGGTGTGGCAAATGGTTTACCTAACCTCGTACCGGCAAATGCAGTGTAGCCCCCCCCCCCCCCTAACCCGCACACTAGATGAAGTGACTACCTACACGGTTTTGCAGGTAGTCGATGGATGAAGGTGACTCAGGACCGTGTTTTCAGGCAATCTATGGGGAGGCCTACAACTGTGAACTAAAATATGCTGAAATGATAAAATCCGTAAAATCTAGTTTTATTTAAATGTGTGTAGTATCCGCGGAAATATAAGAAATTATTAAGGTTTATAGGTTTCAAAATATTAATTGCTGATGTTAAGTATTAAGAAGTCTACCTAATGAATAATAAATATTGTGTCTTTAACTTACTTTTACTTAATGCTTGGTTTTAATTTTATATTGCTTATTTTTATGAACATTTATAAATTAACATTTGTGTATATGCAGGTGTTTATACATGTATATTTATGTATATACATGTTATACATTATTTTTATCACATTTCTCTAATCTCTAATCCAGTCCAAGTGTTACTTATAGGGTACCTTTTTAGTGACTATTTATCCAAATTTTTCAAGTGACTAGAAACTTATAATTATAAGGAAAAATTATTAACAATGTGTTGCATATTATACATACATACATACATAAGATCACGACTGTATCCCATAAGGGGCAGTCAGAGACTGGGCACTTACTGCAAAAACAGATGACTGCTACAATCCACGTTTCACCAAAACAATATAATGCACTTGGTGTGGTAGGTGGTGAGCCCATCGCCACCATGCGCTGCTGGGTGCACAGTGCAGTTTAATTCCTTACTCGCCTTTTACGAGATCCATTGGATGAGATGGAGTGGTAGTATTCTTTTAACGAGCCGCCATAACACGGCACATTATATAGCATATTTTATTGCATATTATATAGTCAATTAATCCTTATTTCTGAGAGCATTGCATTATTTCGCTGAGACAGCATTGCCCTGTATAGGCTCTGTCGTAAATAACCAAACACAAATTTGGTTAAGTGTTTTCCCTTTCCTACGACCCCGAATTTTGAACATATAAAATATATTTATGAATTTATGTCCGCAGATACAGTCGCCTTTAAATTTCGCCTGGAACTTTTACACTGCAAGTTACTTAACACAGTTGTGAATATCGTACAATATTGATGTACATTTTCTTCGGTCGGAATAACTGCCTGATGATATCTATTGGGTTCAAAAGTAAAGTAACTGCCTTCAAATGTCCTACTGCTGAAGAAACAGTTCGCCACGGTGCTCCAATGCGAGTCGGTAAAATATTGTTCAAATTCGAAAATCATTACTTTTTGGGTTATCTTGTCAGTCCATGATCATGACATAAACAAAACCAAGGCCAAGTGGTTAGCGTACCTATCCGTTAACAAACAAAACCAATATTTTTATAAAAAAAACACTGACGTTTTTTTCTCGTTAAAAACAGTAAAGTAACAGCCTATAATGTCCCACTGCTGAGCACAACCTCCTCTCATTTCTGATAGGGTTTTGGAGCGGGGAATTGTCCACCACGCTGCTCCAATGTAACCCACATTGGCGGAATTCACATGTCCTCGAAATATTTCTATTCCTCACCGTGTTTTCCTTCACCGCTGAGCACGTGGTAAATCAGCACTTAAAATTGTAGAACAATTTTAGAATTGCTGGCACCGGGGATCAAATCAAGGTTACTCGCGCACTACGTTACCGCAGCTTTTAATCGTTAATTTACTACTAATTCAAATATAGATATTATTGCCGCTGATTTTTTAAAATCAATGGTATTAAGTAATAAGACGCAAATCGTTCATCTGATGGTTAGTGTCTGTCCACGTCTGCTTTTAACAACTGCAATTTACTTTCAATTGTTCTGCACTGCCATGCGCTCGTCACCTTAAGACGTCAGTCATTAAATCTCATATGGCCACTAATTTGCCCCTAAAATATTCTTTAAATTAGAACATGGAACATCATGAACTGTACTGCCCGGCGGCAGTGCCTAAAGGCGATAAGACCGCTAAGTTTTGAAATAAATAAAATAAAGAACTGGGATTATGGTGGTACGTATCTAGATGGATTTATGCAAGTACAGCTGTTCGCTTAGTAAGTAAAGCTGTACGCTTTAGTGTTCTTGCGTTATCTAAGAAAATGAGTTGAAATAACGCCTGGGGAATATTTATTACGAGAAGTAAATTATAAACCTGCGTAAGAAGAATACCTTCGAAATTATGTTCGGTGAAGGTTAGCGAATGAAGTATGCTATTATTTTTTTTAAATCGTTTTAAAGATTTGAAAAAAATACCGTTATTTTTGTAATTTTTTAACTCACTGTATTACTTTTGAATAATTATTTTATAGAAGAGCAGTGGTGTGCGACTCTCGTGATGGTGAGTAATCACCGTCGCCCGTGAATATCGGCTATATCAGAGGATTTGCAGTTGCGTTGCCTTTGAAAAAGGGGTTGAAGTAGGCTCGCTTATTTAAGGTCCCTCAATAGTATCGGTCCCGTAAAAAAGTGTTTTTGCATTGTTTACGTAGAGCGTACTGACAGTTTATATAATGGTCACATACAATAAAGATTAAGAAGAAATAAACAGAAGTCAAGAAGCAAACAGGAGCCAAGTAACAGTAATTCCTTTTTATTTGAAAATAAAACTCCTTAGCTATTACATAATACATTTTATTTTCTGTGAATGTCATTTGTTTTTCATTGTAAATTGAATTTGAACACATTCATATTAAAATACGTGATTCGGAAAGTCTGCGTACAAAGAACAGAAACCCAAAAAATTATAGGGCTATAATTTATTTAAGATATTAGATGTCACAGAAAAAGTATCAAGTGTTTATGGCTTGAATAATGTAAGGCTTTTAAGTAGCTTTTCTGCCAAAAGAGGTTCTGGTAGTTAAAGGTCTGAGCGACTGCCTTAAATTTCATAGTACACGAGTGACCTGAGCTAGATCCCCGATAAACCGGCCACTCTGAAATTGTTGTGCAATTTTAAGAACTGGTCGACCATGTAAACAGCAGTGAAGAAAAGCATCGTGAGATCATACACGTAGTATGATATGGGAAGTCCGCTAAACATTGGAGCAGTGTAGGGGTTCTTTTTTCGGCTCCAAAACCCTCTCACAAATTAGAGAGCCAGAGTGCATAGCAGTGAGACATTTATACATACATAGAGTCACGCCTCCTTCCCATTGGGGTAGGTAGAGAGCACACCTTTTTAATTTGCTACGATCCTGACACATCTTTCGCTTCTCGGTTCGGTCGGTTGTGGGTACTTTTGACTTTTGATCGTGATACTAGGAGACGGATCGAGACATTTATATGCTGTTACTTTACTTTCTAATATTGAAATCTATAAAAATTATGTTGCTATCGTTTTTACACTTGATACAGTCAAGTAATGACGTTCATTAGAATATAATGGGGCGGCAGACTTTTTTACGCTGCCACCATGCGACATATACAACTAACCAAAATCTTTACGGCTTTAGTAACCTTCATACGGTAGTCGGGGTGTAGGTTGGTAATGCAATGCCAGTTATTCTGCAGTCAAGCAGTAGTGCGCAAACATTTCTATCTAAAGGGTAGTGATAGCTAGCGTACTACTGGGTAAATGATACTTACGAACTGAGGTCTAAGGGTGACAATGACGTACACCGTGCGGTGCAACGAACAATATTCTGGGCAGTATAACATTTATTAGGGGATACGTTGCATTTATTCGACAGGCGTTTTACAGGTGAACGCTTTGCCCACCCCGTCACTTTCTTCCATAAATCAAAAATAGGCAAACCAAACCAAAAACACTTGTGAGACAAAATGAAAAGCACTTTAATGGTAACCAAAGATTATTTTTTATTTCGTAGATAAGATTTGATTTACACGTCAACTTTCATCAATTAATTAGTCTCTTCGTATGTAACACAAAATTAATTAACCACAAAAGTTACTGGGAAGAGTGATTAAGAGTGAAAGATGTCTTCTAATAATCAATTGAACATTATATTGGCAGGGTTTCATTATCTTAATTTTCCTTTAGTTTATAACGTTGTTCGTATTTGTGAACAAAAAAATACATATATAATTTCGGTGATGTATTTGTAATTGCTGCTAACCTTTTTGGCTTTTACATCTTTATCGGATACTGTACCCACGGGCCAGGGGTACTGCCAGGTTTGGTTTGACCCAAACATAAATACATAAATAATACCTCCTAAAAACCTCTAAATTCGGACTGTTGCGTTCGCTGCGTGCTTGCGCGATTTCGAATATCTCAAAATAATTTTAAGTCGTCTAATGACCGTTCGATGGAGGCTGCGGGCCTCGATTCGGACTGTCGACTTGTGTGTCGGTAACTCTATGCGGTGAAAACCGCCCTGGAACACGGGCGAATCCTGTGTACGCGGTGTGATTATTGACTATTTCGCGGCGCTCTCTACGGCGGTCGCGCGTCGTGGTGCGTGTTACATTATAGCTATTGACTGTGTGTACAGTGTGGCCTCGGCCGGGACTTACCGTATCTTGGTCAAGAAGAGCTGAGACGTCCGTGTCGTCTAGCACGTTTCGCGGACGACCTTTGCGTAAGGTCGCGTTTCTGTTTGGTTGGTAATTTGCTGCTTTAACCACCAGCGGATTTGGATGAACCGCGGCTTTTTCGAAAAACCGCAGTGATAATTCTCTGAAGTGTTCAGAGATTAAGGGCATTTCACAGTCGCTGTGAAGATCTACGTTGCGTTGATACCAACCGGTTTCGGTGGCAGTTCGCAAGAATCGATTCTGAACGCTCTGTAACTTCAAAAAAACATACGCGTCGACTGGAGGATCTCGTGCCTTCCTCGGTTAAAAATTGGGGGAGTAATTTCATTGTCATCATAATATCGCCTTACACTGCGTTTGCTGGTGCGAGGTTGCAACTCGAGTACTTTTATTTGCTAACGGTTATCGATTCTACGAGCTACGAGTATATCGCGGACCCATTGCTACTTCGGGTGGTTGATACTGAGGGCTATGTCGGTTATTGTAGTTCTCTTGAAGAAATCATTGTTACGGATTAACGTTTTCCGGTACATGGCAATTGAGGCAGAAATTAAAAATATAGTACAGATAGAAACAGAAAGAAAAAGTTACTGATAAAATGGTTCTAGTATCTGGCCTACTTTGTGAATAAATTTGGTCGGATTTTTTTAAGACTAATAAAATTTCCTGACTTAGACATTGTTTGATCCCAAATATTTGCAAATAGCTTTTTGTAATGGGTTTTTTAAAGCAATTTGTGAATATTAGGTCGATTTCCTGTCACTCATTAAAACAAGAGGACCGAAAACCAATCAAAAAGTAAGGGCCAACTTTCCTACTCTACTTTTTCTTTATTGGATAAAGTAATGAAACGAGCATAACCTAAAGGAAAGTGCAACGTCTACCCACAGCAAATGCTGTATCACCCAGAACATTTCTGTGACACAACACTGCGCCCATCAGCCTGAGACATCAGTTCTTAAGTCTCATATGCTCCAGTGATTACACTAGCTCACAGTGCCCTTCAAAACCGACACCCAGTAATGTTTGCACACTACTGCTTCACGGCGGAATAACTGGCCCGGGGGTGGTGCCTACCTAGATGGATTCCTTCGCAGGAATCCTACCATCAGTACCCTTATTAATGATGAGTAAATTAAATATATACAAATACTGGAAGTAATTTATAAACTCTTAGATGTATTTTATTTATTTAACTTTAATGCACTAGTGGTACATATGGCGAACTTAATGCTTAAAGGCCTTGTCTCCCAGTCAACCATGAGGCAAAGCAGCGAATAAACATTGTATAATGATAAGTGGTGCAGCGAACTATAAGAAGAGAATAAAATGAAATAATATGATTATAAATACATAAACAGTAAGAATTTACATATAAAACACTACATACACACATACACATATATATGTATATGTATGTATATAAATATATACATACAATATACATATACCTAAATACATATACACAAACGTACATATCTATATAAATATATGTACACACGAAACATGAAAGAAAAATCAAAATTGCAATGGATTTTTAAAGAATTCCCGGACTTTATTTTTGAAAGCAAACTTGTTAGGAGCTTTTTTAATGTCAAGAGGTATATCGTTTATTTACGAAGACCATATATGTATCTGATACAGTTAGTAAGGAGACGATCCAATGTGTTAAGATGTTGTTGAGACAAGTCAGGGTAACACACATCAACATAGTCGATAATGGGCAGAAAAACAAAATCTTTGTAGTGGTCGGAAGAAATTTTTTCAAACGATAAAGAGATCGTAAGACTGCTATAGTTTTGCGACTAACCTCCTGAATCTGCTTGTTCCATGTAAAACAACTGTATAAGAATTAAGAAGAAATCGTCTAGGTAAATATCAACACAGGTCCCGTTATTCTGCCGTAAAGCAGTGGTGTGCAAACATTACTGTGTTTCAGTCTGAAGGGCACTGACGGCTAATGTAATCACTGGGCATAGGAGACTTAAGCACTGACATCCCAGTGTGACGGGCACAGTGCGATGCCACACAGAGATGTCTCGTCATTTCCTTCTATAAAAAAAATATCCTCTTACCTCATTCTCGACTACGGCGCCAAATTCCGATTACAGTCGGAAGTTATACAGTGCCACAAGTGTATATACGCCTTTTTTAAACTAAGAACGCTTCATAGTCTGATAATGATGTAGATAAGACTATTGTTTTTAAAATACCACTAGTAAGGTGAAAACCATGTGCTTGGATTCTAAATCAGAACGTTCAACTAAACAGGCCTAAACTCTGACTGTTACAATGTCGTTTGTTTAAATAGAGGTAATTTACCGAGCTTATTTAATTGACGACCGCGTGGCCTTATTGTCTAAAACCTAACTAACTCCTACACCTGGGTTTAAATCCCAGCTGAAACCAACATTTATGCAAAAACACAAATTGTTGGTTTTCAGGTCTGGTTTTGTTCATGAGAAATAGTTGCAAAAGATGCTTGCTACTTCAGGTAGGAATGGTATACAAACACGTAGCGTAGAGATGAGGTTACCTGCTGTCCGAACGTTGTAAAGATCGTAATCCTTCTGAAACCAATATTAAAAAAGATTAATAAAGATAAACAATTAAAGAGTGTCTAATTTTCAAAAGAGTTTTAGTTTAGTCGGTTAGGGACTGCTTCATTACTTCAGTATGGGTTGGCAGGTATCAAATTTTATAGCTCTATTTTTTATTTCTTAAAAAATATTCTTATTTCTTGATGATATGTTCCTATGCAGCCGAGGACGTCGTGAATCGTCGTTAAACATTTTAGTGGTCTGGCATCGGGGATTGCACCAACTTCATTCGCGTACTACGGGAATAGTACATATGGAAATTTGTACGCAGAAATCCGTCTTGGTAGGTACAACAGTTCCAGATATTCTGCTGTCAAGTCAAAGTCAAAATTTCTTTATTCAATTTAGGCTTGTTTAAAGCTTATGAACCTCAAAATCTACACCGGTTCAAAAAATGACCTTCTCAGAGGAGAACCGGTAAAAAACTCTGGGGTCTTTCTTTTTTCGATGCCATACATAATGTCATTTAAAAATATTAAAAAAAAAAACTCATCATAAATTTAGTAGCGTATGAGTTATTTCCACGTCTGATCTGAAAGTGTCCCACGCTTGAATTTTTTGTACACGGGTGCGCTTAATGTACAAACATCGGACTCGGATCAGTTATCTGCAGGCATCTTATAATTATACATAATTTTTACCGGTAGTAGCATTACTATGCAGGACTCCGTCTAGGTAAGTACCACTGCAGTGTCAGTTATTCTGCCGTCAAGCTTCTTCTTCTTCTTCTCTTCCCTGGAACATACGGATAAAATTTTGAAGAAAAACCGCTCAAATAATGAATGTAGAAGGACCTGCGGTGCAGATCATTAATATTTAGAACAGTTTTACCAAGGACTCGGCGGTTCGTAAAGAAATTAGAACGTTAAGAAGTATAAAATAGAGCCATGAAAATTAGGTTAACTTTACTCATAGACATCGGTTTCAGAAGGCTTAGGATTTTTAGAACTAACAATTTGACATCAGAAAAGCAGGTCTCTACACTATGTGGTACTCTACCTACCTTTTAAGACGGAAGTAGCAAGCATGTTTTGTAAGTAGCAAAAAAAAACACAGAAATTTTCAATTATTTCCAAGTTAAATATTTACGCACAACATGGTACGAAACGTGAATTGTTTAATTTTCCTGCTAACTCCTTAAGCTAATTGTTTAATTTCTCGCTAACGAATGTACTGTCATAGTCAGACCAGCCTTAAATAAACAGCTATATTACATTATGAATAAGGTTCTGTTCCCTTTGTTCTCTATAAGAATGATCTAAATTTGCGCAGCCTTATAAGACATAGAATAGAATTTTGCTATGGTCAAAAATGTCAAGTAGCAGCTCTTTATTTAGTTAATCGGCCAACATGTTTCTCTATAAAATCACGAAGCCATGGCCAAATGTGTATCGGATAGGTATTATTAGTAAAGATGGCATTAAGTCTGCCTATTGTAGTCTAGTAGTTTAAGGTGGCAACGATGAAGAATTAATAAATACATAAGTCCTACTGGATGATTGTGGCCATGAATACATTAATCATCCATCTGTATAGTATAGTTTTATGTATTAGTAGTCAATACAGAATAATGTGTCTGTAGTCGATGTAACACGGCAGTCACAATATAGTATTGGTCAATATTTATATATAATACTATATAATAATAGAATATTATATTAGAAGACTAACATAAATTACAAATGTATTGGGAAATTAAATTCAAGCAAATCAAACTCATATTTTTATCTGTCAGTGAAGAGACGTAGTTCACCTGATGTTAAGCTTCACCTAATTCATTTATTATTATATGAGGTGTCACACAAAACTTTCCTTTGGATGGGTTTATATGTCTGCACAGCAATAAAAAAAACACAGTTAATAAGACTACGGGTTATTAATCTCACGTGACCTGTACTTATACGAGTACAAGCTTATGTGCCTTTCAAACCGAAGAATACACCACTGTGTTTCACTGAGATGGTTCCTACATAGGAATCCGACCACCAGTCATTAAAGGTATTTTGAAGGTGCGATGACTTGCCCGGTTCGGCAGGTGGCTTAAAACCGTGTTTTGTGGCATTTATGGGGAGGTCTATATTTAGCAGTGGACTTGTGATGGGCTAAAATGATGTTGATGATAAGCTGTTTGTAATTATATGATAAGTTTTTAATACACTTGATCTGTATGTACGTAATTAACAATGTAATAATAAAATCTTTATATTAAATTTTGATCCACTTCCGGACGTCCGAATAATCTAAAATTTTACATATATTATGTTATGTATGATAATACAATAATTTCATGACCTGGTATTCTCACCAGGATCGTCCCCTAGTTGTTGTTCAAGCGTGTTTTTTATAGTGTTTATACAAAGTGTTAGAAAATTATTATGCAATATACGATTACGTAAATACGTTTACGTTTTCTGTTTTACTTTAATATAACACATACGTACAGACAAACGTTTCTCACAAATCTAGAACCCGTAACCGATCCTAGGTTTGTATCCCAGACAGTGCCTACATTTACGCAAACACCCAATTGTTGGTTTTATTCTCTGTGTTGTAATTGTCTCCGTATCTCTGACACAACTTCCCAGCCTACTTCCGATATTGTTGCATGAGCTCGGTGATCCGTTGTATCGGGCTCGGGTAGCTTAAGACTAGTGACTTCAGTATTTGTATGTACACTAATAGCATCATTTACTCCCTGCTCAGTTGAAAGCTTCTTGAAACATTAATTACAATTAATCACTTAGTACATGAATGTCATAAAAATGTGATACTTAAAACAATAACAGGAAAGAAAAAGAGTAAAGTAACAGCCTATAAATGTCCCACTACTCTGCACAAGTCACTTCTCTCTGAGAGAATTTTGAAGCCGGAAAGAGTACGCCACGCTGCTCCAAAGCGGGTTGGCGGACTTCACATGTCCTCAAAATACTTTTATGCCCCATACATGTAGATTTCGTTTCCTCACGATGTTTTTCTTTACCGCTAAGCACATTGTAAAACAGCATTTAAAACAGCAGAATTATTTTAGAGTTACTGGCACCGTGGAGCAAATTGAGGTCACGAGTGACCTCATGAGTGACTATATATGAAATTTAAGGCGAGCGCCCGGCCCTTGAGATACAACGGCTCACAGTAAACAGACTCCAACAAATTTCTTTTAAGTAGCTTCGTAAATACTGGTGGTAGGTTTCCTCTACAGGAATCCTTCTAGGTAGGTACCACCCCAAGGCCGGTTATTCTGCCGTGAAGCAGTAGTGTGCAAACACAGTACGTGTTTCGGTTTGAAGGGCACTGTGAGCTAGCGTAATCACTTGGCATATGAGACTTAAGAACTGATATCTCAGGGTATCGGGCGCAGTGTAGTGTCACACAGAAATATTCTGAGTAACACAGCATCTGTTATGGGCAAACGTTGCACTTACCACCAGGTAAACGTTTTGCTCGTCTCGACACTTTATCAAATAAAAATAACATATCAAAATATTTACGTTACGTGTTATCAATTGTTTATTGTAATAATAATATGATACATTTCAATTAGTTAACGCACATGAAATTCTGGAAAGAAAATTATATTAATTGAGGTGCAGTTTCTGTACACGTGACCATACATTGTGAGCCAATTTTATTGCTATCGTTTATCATTTTACTCAAAATTATCTTACTCGTACTGTATTGATAATTTGTAAGTTATATTGTATTAATTATCTTCAGGACACTGGCAATGGCGCAGAGTCAGAGCTAAAAGAAATAATCAGATACTCATGTATGTTCGAGCTGACGAAAATAAAAAATAAATAAGTTGAATACCTCCAACTGGTAGAAGTAGCTGCATCAGCGTGTTAGATGGAGAACATTTGTGGAAGAGACCTAGACTCTCAAAGAGTCGTAGCGCCGTTGGAAAGAAGGATTTAATAATAATTTTCTATAGATTAAAAAACAGATATGTAGACCAATTTTATTAACCGACTTCAAAAAAGGAGGCGGTTATGTCTTGGTCTGTATGTATTTTTTTATGTATTCACCGTTATTTTCGTCAATTGTGAACCAATTAAAAATAAATCTTATAAATAGGATACCGTAAAGGTGGTCCTATATACTCGTATTATTGGCGGTTTTTGATTAAACAATTATAAGTTTTTGCTTCTATCAGCAGTCTTAAATAGTAGTCCTTATTAGTCACTGGTGGTGGCATAAGTAAAACCAAGACAGACGTCCAGGTATTGTAAAAGTCGACTAAAGAAATTGCCAGAAAAGTCATCCGACATCCGGATCCGACAGATGGCGGTATGAAAAACTTAAACAAGCCAGAACTAAAATACTCAGAACTTTGACGGGCGACGGCTTCATAGGTGCATAGCATTTGTTAAGAGACAATTATGGTTAGTTCTCTTTACACGACAGAGGCAGAAAAGAGACATGAGAGCTGCCTACAGCTGAACATGTCTCTTCTCTGCCTCTGTCGCTTGGTGATGAACATGTGTTCACATGTTCTGTTTCCCTTTTTTCGAATGCAAATGTTAACACCGATGACAACTTAATTCAAATAATCACTTTGTTGTTAAGCGTGCCTTTGATTTAATGTAAATTTTGAAATTCAATATTTGTTTTAATTTACAAAGTTTAAGTGCATTTTAAGTCTAGGTCACTTTTGAGGATATTATTTTAAGGCTAAAATGTTCAATATCATGGATGAGGTCTTTATTAATTCGAATAAAGTCAGCGTCGGATTCCACATATTGCATTACTAAGATTAATCTCTTTTATGTACGAGTATCATACTAATGTAAACGTAATCGTTTGTTTTTCGAAGTTCCTTTCAAATTTGTATTTACGTTTTTAAAAATAACGGAATAAAATACGTATTGAATATAAAAGAGAATAGAGTATACAGAACTTTATAGACAATTAAAAATAGGAACACTAATACTGCTGCTCAACAAACAGGAACTTTTGTTATAGTTTCCTTCGTTAGAAAAGTTCTATAACTACAAAACCACCGATACAACTTGCATTTTAACGATGTAACTTTGACGGTTCAATCGCAATTTGGCAAGAATAGTGTTATATCTAGCTTGAATCGTGACATAAGTTTTGTTATTATTTTGTACATACTTCGAGACACGAGGTTCACTGTTATTATAAGTTACTTGGCTTGGCAGCGTTCAGATAATTATGGCACATTTTCTCGCCGTCGAATAAACGTTAAACCGTATAAGTCTTTAACGGGTGCGTATTTCCAGTGATGACACTCGAAATCATGAGATAATCCGTCACTGCAGTCCGTATGAGACAGCTTATAATTTCTCAGCGGCCTGTTTGAAATGGCCTAATCGGTGTTTCTCTACGATATAGAACCCGTAACCATGATACCTGCAACAGAACTGGAGTACCGCAATAGAAAGCTATTGTGATATGGGACTGACAACACAGCACGTAGAATTGATAATCGTTAAGAAAGAAAGGTTCTCGTGCGGAAATCTACCCCAATAGATGACGCCCTCCACGGTTTTGTGGGAAGTCGAACGATGCTGGGGGCTCAAAGTCATCATTATCATCATCATTTCTGCCTAGAATTAGTCATTTGTTGAACATTGGCCTCCACCATAGATTGTGACAAAAGTCTGCAGCTCTTATTTTGGGGGGATATTGCCATAGTTGCCATAGTTGCCATGTTTGGCAGTCATGTTGGCAACCGCAGTTTATTTATTCAGATGTTCCAGTAAAATGCATTTGCCCATCTTCTGTAGTTCTTTGAAAGAAGAGTACAAACAAACAATTCAATAAGATAGTTTGTTTAAGAACATGTTTTGTCTTCAGCATTTGCACTGGCAAGTTAAAGGCCGACCGTAGCTCGACGCTTTATAGAAGCTCCGCGTCACAAAATAAATGAATGAATAGGTAACACTGCCCTGTAGATCCACTATAACAACGCATACAGACTGCAGTTGGGGCCAGCAAACTTATCACATAATACATTTAAAATGTAATTGCGCAGATGGTTATGGTAGACCACTTTTTACTCAGTTGAAGATTTTTTAAATTGTAGGGAATAATTTAAACATAGACTAATCTTTCATTTATCGATGCACCAATTAATTTAAATTTGACATGAATAATACTAGTACTTCAATCCGGTGAGCTACCATCCCAAAAAAAAAAAAAAATTAATGAAATTATTTTATTATGCGTTTAACTGTAGAATTTCTGTTGTAGAGCCGGTGGGTTTTTGCTGTGTTTTTGGGTAAAAATTCGACTTTTATTTAGAAATTTCTAATTATTTTCACAAATTAACGCAATTATTTTCATAATATTAAAAATATCTAAATATGTTTAAGACACTCAAGATTTCTTTGCAGTAAACATGTTTGATACTCATTACCCAAATTTAATAGCTAACAAAAAAAAATAGTTTGAATTTTGGAATAAGGTTTTTAATTTGCTGCCCCGCTTTTCGATCTATTTATGTCAAAGCGAATTGAGTCAGGGATCTTAAATAACTGAGCCCTAATTAAAACGTGGTCTGCAAACATTGTTTTATTATTGAAGCTTGCTGTTTCAGTCACGTATTCAATTTGCTATCATAACAATGTCCGGTTAGTAATAACAATGTGAGTTTAAGGTTTTGTTTATTGTTTTTTTTTATTTTATAAAGTGGCAAGACGAGCAAAACGTTCACCTGATGTTTAGTGCAACTTCTGCCCATAACGCTGCTGTTGCTGATGCTGTGTTACTCAGAATATTTCTGAGTAGCACCACAATGTGCCCGTCACCCTGAGACATAAGTACATAAGAGACGTGAGTTCTTAAGTCTCATATTCCCAGTGATGATGCTAGAGACCTTCCCACCGAAACACAGTAATGCTTGCACACTACTACTTTACGGCAGAATAACTGGCCCTGGGGCGGTAACTACCTACTTACTTCCTGCATAGGAATCCTATCACCAGCCTTTCTGCATTTTTTATATCTTACTAAAGTAACCGCTTTTATATTTACGCGAATTCGTCACATCGAATAAAACCAGGTCTACGGATTTGATCACGTTTAATTAACTTTATGTTTTCGACGTTTTGGGCGCTTTGGTTAACGATGTAATGGTTGACAATGTTATAAATTGTATCTAAGTAATGACAATGTAGTAATAATAAACTTTTTGTCCATGGTAATTCATTTTAATTAAATAATTTTTAATTAACAGGATCAGGCTTATGCAGCGGGCATACATTTCAATCAAACTGGTTTTATGCAAGGCAGGCTAAAAAATATATTTACGAAAGTATCGTCGAGATATTTTATAGAAAAATATTGTGCATACAACTTAGCAGACTTGAAAATAAATCTTTATTACCGGTACTTTTAGACCTTCAGAAGCTATTTAACAATAGCTTATGTAGGACTAAAAATACCAGAGAAATAACAGAAGCTATTTAAGAAAACCGGTACTTTTAGTCCTTCAGAAGCTATTTAATTTTGTCATCCACGACGGCGCTTCGCCGGAAGCGTGGAGTAGAAGTGTGGTTGTCCTGTTTTTCAAGAAAGGCGACAATGCTATTTCGAAGAACTATAGACCGATATCGCTTCTGAGCCGCGTCTATATGCTGTTTTCAAAGTCATTACGAATCGTCTCGCAATCAGACTTGACGACTTCCAGCCTCCCGAACAAGCCGGTTTCCGAAAAGGCTTTAGTACCGTAGGTCATGTACATACCCTTCGCCAGATTGTACAAAAGACCGAAGAGAACAATCTCCCGCTATGTCTGGCGTATGTTGACTATGAGAAAGCCTTTGATTCCGTCGAAATTAGGACGGTGGTTCAGTCACTTCAGCGGTGCCGAATTGACTGTCAGTATATCGAAGTGCTCCAGTGTTTGTACAATAAAGCTACGACGGCTATCCGAGTACAAAACCAGAGTACGAAACCGATCCAATTACTGAAAGGTGTGAGACAGGGCGATGTCACATCCCGAAACTCTTTACCGCTGCATTGTATATCGTATATATCTTCAAGTTACTGGATTTGAAAGGATACGGTATTAACATCAATGGCAAATACATCACTCACCTTCGATTTCCCGACGATATAGTCATTATGGCACAATAGCTGGCGGCAGAATTGCTCGAATGACCTCAATAGTGTCTCCCAACGAGTAGGTCTTAAGATGAACATGTACGAGTACAAGACGAAGATCATGTCCAACGTCCATGTCTCATATATACCGGTTGTTGTTGGGAATACTACGACCAAAGTAGTTAACGAATATGAATATGTAGTATAGATATTCCGACTAGGTAGGTCCAACTTCGACCAAAAGGTATCGACGGATCCAACTCGGCTGGGCAGCGTTCGGGAATCTGCGTCACATCTTCTCTTGTGTATACCTTAATCTCTCAAAATGAAAGTATACAAGCAGTGCGTGTTGCCAGTGATGATGTCGTCGTCGTTTCAGCCTATCACAAGTCCACTGCTGAACATAGTCCTCCCCCATAGATAGCCACAAAAGTTTGTAGCTCTCTTATTGGAGGGATTTTGCCATAGTTGCCACGCTTGGCAGGCGGGTTGGCAACCGCAGTTTATTTATTCAGATGATCCAGGTAGATGCTGCTGCCCATCTACTGGTTTTAATTTCCCTCTGTCGACTTTTACGACACCCACGGGATGTGATGGGGTGGTAGATTCTCTTAGGCCGCTACCACACGGCAACGGCGATGATGTACGGAACAGAGACATGGTCCTTCACTGTGGACCGCATGACGAAGCTCAGAATCGCTCAGCGAGCTATGGAAAGGGCTATGCTCTGAGTTTCTCTGCATGATAAAATCCGTAATGATGGTATCCGCAGCAGAACTAAAGTAACCGACATAGCTCTAAGTATTAGCAAGCTGAAGTGGCAATGGGCCGGCCATATATGGCCGTAGGGCATATAGGCTATAGCTTGTAGGACCGATAACCCTTGGAGAAGAAAGGTTTTCAAGCGGCAAGTTCGTACCTGCCCGACCTGTACCGTTTTGCGACCGTGTTTTGTGGCAATCTTTGGGGAGGCCTATGTTTAACAGTGGACTTAAATAGGCTCAAATGATGATGACGATGAACCTGTAATAGGGCAGGCCCGCTCGTCCGATTTATTATATGCTTGTCTTTAACTATAGGTAATGTAGACATGTTAATGATTAGTTTTTATTAGTAAATGTGTTAAAGATTCAATATATTATTAGACAATCTACGACTTCGTTTCATCCCGCAGGCATTGTACGAGCATAAGTTTATTCAGGGAAATGTGACGAGATGAGCGAATCGCTCACCTGATGGCAAGCAAAACGCCTGCCCACAGCCAACGTTGTATCACACCGTAGCATGGCATGGTAGAAATAACTTCTGGAAATATGCCGGACCGAAAATACACAGACCGGTGACGGGCAGCAGCGTCTAAGGTACGAGGTGTCTGATGCTGCGACCGCCAATCCTGCCAAGCATTGCGATTACGGTGACCGTTCTTAGTGAGATGGTTCATGTTCTGCAGTGGACTATCAAAAGACTGATGAAGAATATTACTTTATATTATTAGATAGATAAACCAGGAAATGGGCAGCAGCATATTCCTAGGAACTGCGGTTGCCAACCCGACTCCAAGCGGGGTAATTATGGCAAACCCCATTTCCTATCAAGGTGTTGTAAAAAGCGACTAAGCTATTGTACGGACAGCCTTTATTCGTGCAGAATAACACAACAATATGCAATGCTGTCACTATACTACTCGTAGGAACGCAAAGGAGGTAAGAACTCTAACCACTCGCAGCGGCGACATAGTTCGCCATCCGTCACATCTCGTTTTCCGCGAGGACGAATGTAGGCTACGTTAATGGCATCTGCCTACCCCTGCCTATAGGAAAACGCGTGACTGTATGTGTATAAATGTAAAAAATAATAAGATTACTTTTTAATTATGTTTCTCAGGATTTTTAAATTATGTTCTTCAGGTTGTAGTGATTGAATAACAATACAAGCCGCGATTTTAGGTTTGTATGTATGTATTCAATTAGGTACACGATTACTTGCTGCTCTTTAGATAAATAAATTGGATCGGGGTAGAAACAACGTTAAATGGTCCAAAAGTACTATTGCACGTCGTTTTACCGTATTTTACTGCGGTATTTAGTATTATTAGTACGAGTATTTAGTAACTACGTGGTTTTACTCGATTAAACTGCGTTCAATGCTATTAATATCTATTAGTTTCGACGAGTTTCACAAGGCTTTTGTGTTATTAATCAATTATTTGAGGGCCACCATTTACGACCGCGTGGACTAGTGGTAAGACCTATCTTTAACACTGCAGGTCTCGGGCTCAAATTCCAGCCCGAGTCAATATTTATTCAAAAACACAAATTATTGGTTTTCGGGTCTGATTGTGTTGTGCATTTGAAATTTATTTGCCGAACAAAGACTTACACACTCGGATTTTTTTTATTTATAGAAAGTGACGAAACGAGCAAAACGTGCACCTGATGGTAAGGGCAACGTCTGCCCATAACAAATACTGTGTCGACCAGAACATTTCTGAGTGACCCCACACTGCGCCCGTCACCCTGAGACATTAGTTCTTAAGCCTCATATGCCCCGTGATTACGCTAGCTCTCAGTGTCCTTCAAACTGAAACACAGTAATGTTTGCACACTAATGCTTCACGGCAGAATAACCATGGGTTGGTACCCAGTAGACGGATTCCTGCATAGAAATCTAGAATCCAACCACGAAACCACGAATCCTATTCAAATATAATACTATTTTATTTTTGTAACGTTTAAAAACATATCTCACTTCTTACTACTATCATAAAGCTGGAGAGTTTATAAGTTATTGCGTTAATGACAAGAAAATTCGAATCCGATTTGAAAAAATATTTTTGCATATTATTAGATATTCCGTTTATTAAGAAAGGCTATACGTTCAAAAACTTCATGCTTTATGGGTTTAAGGAGCCGCACACTGAGAACCGAGCACTCTGAGAAGGGCAGTCCGCTCACTTTACGTGGTCGAAACCGCGAAGCGCAGCTAGTGTCATATAAAAATAATAATACATTTAAACGAGAAACAAAAAATTGTAGGAGAAAATAAAAAGTAGTAGCAAACTAAAAAAAAAAATACCGTAACTATTCGTTCGGTCAGTTAAAGTGGCATAGGTCTGTCAAGTGGCAACGTAGTACGAAGTACTGATAACGGTTAAAATACCAATGTTCTCAGATAATACTCGTAATATTAAAGTGTAAGCACATATATTCTCAATATAACAGGTAAGCAAGAATTTAAGCTATAAAAATATTGTTATTGTAGTGCATGGCTATGTGTGCTTCATCACCATCATCATCATTTCAGCCCCTCATAGTCCACTGTTGAACATAGGCCTCTCCCATAGATTGCCACAAAACACGTCCCGCAAAACCGTGCAGGTCGTTGCTCCATCTAGTGGGGGGCGCCCTACACTGCGTTTTCCGGTACGAGGTTGCCACTCCAGAACCTTTCTTCCCCAACGGTTATTGATTCTACGAGCTATATGGCCGGCTCATTGCCACTTCAGCTTGCTTATCCTTAGGGCTATGTCGGTTACTCTAGTTCTGCTGCGGATATCGAGATCGTAACGGATTTTTTCTCGTAGAGAAACTCCGAGCATAACCCGTTGCGCAACTCTGATCTTCCTCATGCGGCCTGCAGTGAAGGATCACGTCTCGGTTCCGTATGTCATCACTGGCAATTCGTACTGGTTGTATACTTTTGTTTTGAGGCATTGAGGTATACTCGACGAGAAGATGTGACGCAATTTCCCGAACGCTGCGCAGCCGAGTTGGATCCGTCGATCGACCTCTTGGTCGAAGTTGGACCTACCTAGTCGGACAATCTGTCCTAGGTACATATTCGTCGACAACTTCGATCGTAGTGTTCCCAACAACAACTTGGTATAAGTTTGAGGTGGACGTTAGATATGATCTTGGACCATTCTTTTCCATGTTCATCTTAAAACCTACCTGTTGAGAGACACTATTGAGGTAATTGAGCATAGCGCTATGACTATGTCGTCGGCAAATCGTAAGTATTGTGTGTCTAAGTATTCGCCATTGATGTTGATACCGAATCGTTTCCAGTCCAGTAGCTTGAAGACATCTTCCAATGCAGCGGTGAAGAGTTTCGGGGATATCACATTACCCTGTCTTACACCTTTCTGCAATTGGATTGGTTTCGTACTCTGTTTCTGTACTCGGATAGCCATCGTAGCATTGGTATACAAGCAATGCAACACATCGATATACAAACAGTCACTTCGGCACCGCTGAAGCGACTGTAGCACCGTCCAAATTTCGACGGAATCAAAGGCTTTTTCATTGTCCACATACGTCAAAAGTAGCGGGAGATTGTACTATGATTGTCGTAGGAGTGCTTGCATAGGGGAAAAAAATAAAGTCAATGTATTAAAATAGAATTTGTTAATATTTAGGATTGTTGATAGATTTCGTTTTAATTGTAAGTTACACGTTGCGGTTGAATGTTCAAAATTAAGGTCAATGTAAGGTAAGTTTTATCAGCTTAAAATCGTAGGAAGTAATCAAGTTTTATTTATAGTTTATTATGCGTTACCTGAATCCCTTATTAACTATGGACTTACAGTGTACGGTCTAACGTGGAATGTCTAAAAATTGGAATCATAGTATTTTTAGTTTATTCTAGAGATAAAAAAAATTTAAAAGTTAATATGAAAAACTGTTTTCCCTGTGTAAAATACTTCAAGTTCAAAGTCGGTAAAATTATAATAATAACGAGTTTATAGTTCATGTAAGTAACAGAGACAACGCAAACAAAATACCAACTGCCACCAATTATTATGGACAGCGTTTAAGGAAATACATTGTACCTAGGATTTTTAATGATTTTTTTTATGGAAGAGGGGACAAACGAGCAAGCGGCTCACCTGATGGTAAGTGATCACCGCCGCTCATGAACATCTACAATACCAGATGAATAGCAGATGCGTTGCCGGCCTTTGAGAAAGCAATAGGCTCTTTTCTTGAAGGTCCCTAAGGCGTATCGGTCCGGAAAAACCGTTGGCGGCAGCAGATTCCATTAAGTACTTGTGCGTGGTAGAAAATTGCGCGAAAAACGCACTGTGCTGGAATGCCAACCATCAAGGTGACGATTGAATATTGCGCTCACAATTCCTCGGAACACTCCCCATTGTAGATCCTATAAAAATGCAAAGAGATGCAACATCTCTTCGCAAGGCCAGTGGATCAAGCCGATCAGATAGAACATGGTCGTCGACGATTCGAGCCGCTCTTCGTTGAATGTGGTCAAATGGAAGGACCACTGACACTGGGGCGCCCCCGCCCAGAGATGAGAACAGTACTCCATGTGCGGCCGAACCTGCGCCTTATAAAGTAAAGAAATTAAATGGTTAAGCGAAACATCTCCCTTTAAACGCAAATAAATGCTAAAATCTTCTCTGAAAAAATTATTATTTAGTCCAGTTTTAATCACACACACTTTGTTTTTTTGATATATATTTTTTTTAATTATTTTGTAAAGGAAAAGAAGTTAATTTGCTAGAAAAATTTAAAATGGTGGATATTTGCGGATTACCGCAAAGTAACGCTTGATTCTATTAACTATAATTATTTTGTATTATTTGTGTAGTCGCATAATGATATTTACATATTATTTAAGAGCGTTGAATCGCCAACAAACTGTTTGCAGTTTGGAGAGGTAATTGTTACAGTAATGTATCTAATTTCTGTTTGAATAAATAAGAGGAATAATATAAATAAGATAAAGAGGAATAAAATAATATAAATATAAATAAAAGATGATAACCATGTACGTAGAAACGCGGAGAAGGCCAACACTCAAGTTAATGGAGCGACAACGTGTCCAAGTGGGATGTCGATAGAATAGATATAAAATTAATCGTGCTTGCCGCAAATCAATCTATAACTCTGCAAATTGACGATGACTATGATGCCGATAAAGAAAACAATAAAATTACAGCCATCATAGCAGTCTCCTGTTTTTGAGATATTTACTGGTGGTAAGATTCTTGCATAGGAACTAGTAGTTTCGGTCTGAAGGACACTAACAGCTAGTGTAATTACTGGACATAGTATGAGAAATAAGAACTTATGTTTCAGGATTATGAGCGTAGTGCGTTGCCACACAGAAATGTTTTGGGTGACCAGGCATTCGTTATGTTCAGATGTTACACTTACTGTCAGGTGAGCGATTAGCTCGACTCGTATAATCATCTATAAAAAATTTTTAAATATTAAATGAACTTTAAAGGTGCTGGCACCGGGTAACTAGCGTAATATGAAATTTATAGCAAGCGAGAGGCCCCTGAGTTACCACGGCTTTGTCACGTGAATAATCCGCCTAAACTATGTCCTGTATCACTTAAAATATTCATCTCATTTGGACCCCTCCGTTAGCATTTACACCTTGTTGAAATTCATTATGAATGCATTGCCGTTAACAAAACGTATCAAATAAATAAGTTTTAGCAAGAAACGCTTTTATTAATATTAATAGGGTAAAACCGCTGTTTGAGTAAATTTATGAGAACTCATATTATGCAGAAACAAAATGAAGTACATTACATTGTATTGTACATTATATTGTTCACATTGTGTACATTGTTTTTAACGAACCAGTTTACAAGAGCTGGGTACCACAGTACACACATGTTTATGTTTTTTGATAATCTAAATTTTTAAAAAGCTAATGCGAGTTAGAAATAGTCAGTGTATGATAACATATTTATTTTATTTATTTTTATTATTAAAAACCGTGTTGTCTAGTGGTCAGACTTTACGCCGCGCGTCCTGGGTTCAAATCCCAGTCGGAGCCAACATTTGTGCTAAAACAAAAACACCGGTCCGTGTTTTTAGGCCTACTTCGAGATGGTTATTTGGCCAACTATCGGAAGCCATGACATTTCACAGGCTTCTACGCTGCGGATCCTGGCTCTGAAATTGAACCGGGGCCAAAACATGCCTTTACAAATCCTATTGCAAGGCATCGTTTTTAACTGTAAAAAAATATTATTCCTTTTTAATAAACATAACCTCACACTAGGATTTCTCCTGTAGGTATCGTGGTTCCGTTTTTCAGACATAAATTTCACATGAACAACCCAACCAGACCCGAATACCAACAAAGGCAAAAAAACCAACTCGAAGTATGCCTAAAATACACAACTGGTGACGGGCAGCAGAAGAAGAAAAAGTGTGTTACATATTTAAATTTGAGAAGTTTTGATACTTATGGAAGTCATTTTTGTGCTGAAACATAAATTGTAGAGGTGTCGGGTATGGTTGTGTTGTAATTGTCGCCGTGTCTCTGATACTGCATCCTTTATTTGTAGCAGAAAGCGACGAAACGTGTAAGACGTTTACTTGATGGTAAGTGCAACGTCTACCCATAACAAATGGTGTTACCCAAAACTTTTGTATGTGTGTTTGTCACCACACTGCTGCTTTAAATGGTTCTTAGTACTTATAATTCTTTATTTACAATCACACTTCATTTTCGTCGAGGGCGAAGTGTGGGCTACGCGAGTACCTTCTGTCTACCCCTTTTATGGGAAAATGGCGTGACTGTATTAATTTTCTTTAAACTTTACAAATTCTAAAACAAAAAAAATATCAATTAATTAAAAAAACTAATTAAAAGAGGTAATGAAAACCCTTCAGTGTATTTTCCTCAGGCGAGTTCCAAGGCTTTCCTATCTCATAATGAGTGAATTTTAATTATGACTGGAACCAAGAAAAAATAATATAGCATCTCTTAATTAGGTCAACTGAAAGTAAATATTTGAGTCAACAATTTTTGAGAGGTAATAAAGACGTCGATCTTATTTCTGAATTTAGAAAAAAGTCGGATTAATATTATTATTTCATTGTAATTCGAATCTGCCATAGTTGAAAAATAATAATCAATTCAATTAGTTTTATCTATAATTGTAAGAAATAAGAGGGCTGTACTAACGCTGCATTACCTAGAAAACCGCATAAAGTTAAATGAAACTAAAACTTATTAAATTGCTTTCACGTGAATGTGAATAAGCATCGTTCTCATGTGTATATGAAAAAGCTTTACCACAAACTTTATAGTGCGACTTCGCACTTCTCGAAGTAACGTTGGTCTATTAAATTTAAAGCTATATAGCTTCCTGATTCATCTGTTGCATTATTTACAAACCCATCATTTATTGAAGTCATGTCAAATATTCTGTGGGCATCGTGAGAGTTGACTTAGTGAAATGCTCGAAATATCTCATGACTTCCGATGCTCGTCAGAAATATTTCTTACCCAAAATACACAATTATGTCGGGAAGCAGCGTGTAAGTAGAAGGTGCATGGTTTGGTACTCCGATTACCAATCGACCTACCGAGTATTTATGGAGGAAAATAACGAGCAAATAGCGCACCTGAGGGTAACTCCAACTTCTCCACAACAAATGCTGTCTCACCAAGAACATATTATTGTGGCACCGTACCGCCCTCGTAACCATGAGACATCAGTTCTTAAGAATTATATGCCCAGTAATTACGCTAGCTATCAGTGCCATTCAGACCGAATCACAGTAATGTTTCCACACTACTGCTACTAAGTCGAGCAGCGTGCCGTCATTAAGTACCTCCATAAGAAGGGGCTATCATCAAAAGCCATCCATGATGACATGGTCAGTACATTAGGCGATTGTGCTCTGTCATATTCATCCGTCAAAAAATGGATAGCAGAATTTAAGCGTAGTAGAGAGAGTGTGAAAGATGAACCCCGCTCTGGAAGGCCTTCGACGTCAACTACTGACGAAAATATTAAAAAAGTACTTGATTTAATAATGGGAGACCGCAGATTAAAAATTAGAGAGATAGCCGAGATTATAGGCATCTCTCGTGAACGAACTCAAAACATCATTGTCAACGAGTTGGGTTTCCACAAGGTGTCTGCGAGGTGGGTTCCGCGACTGCTTTCAGTTGAACAAAAAAGGACGCGATTGACTATTTCACGCGACTGTTTGGAGTTATTTGAAGCCGATGCAGATGATTTTTTGAATCGTTTTGTTACTATGGACGAAACATGGGTTCATTACTGTACACCGGAAACAAAACAACAATCAAAACAGTGGAGAAGACCTGGTTCACCACCCCCTAAAAAGGCTAAGTCGATTTTGTCGGCAAATAAGGTGATGGCTTCAGTATTCTGGGACTCGAAAGGTGTGATTATGATTGATTATCTTGAAAGGGGTCAGACTATAAACTCTGATTACTACTGCACCTTACTACGTCGTTTACGAGAGGAAATAAAAGAAAAACGTCGAGGAATGCTCAGAAGAAAAGTCCTGTTTCATCAAGATAACGCCCGTGTTCACACGTCAGTACAGTCTGTTACCGCATCCGCCTGGCTGGCTGGAATTCACAACTGTGGCTTTGAACTGTTACCGCATCCGCCGTATTCACCTGATCTGGCACCATCAGACTTCTTTCTGTTCCCTAACCTAAAAAAGCACTTGGGAGGTCAAAGATTTTCGACAAACGACGAGGTCAAAGCAGCTGTAGACGCATATTTTGACTCTAAGGAAGAATCATTTTTTTTAACGGTCTGAATGCTTGGAAGGGGAGGTGGCAAAAGTGTATTGAACTTGATGGTGATTATGTAGAAAAATAAAAATATAACTGATTTAGTATGTGTTTATTTTCTTGGTTAGGCCGAGTACTTTTCAATCCACCCTCGTATATTTAAAAATTTGATATTTTTATTAAGATCATATTTAAAATATGGTAGAATTTTCCTTTATTTTATTAAAAAATGTTGTGAAGGCGTTTTCCGACATTTTTACATGCACGACACAGCCAGACCTAAAAACCAACCATTTGTGTTATACACAAATGTTGGCTTCGGCTGGGATAAGACCGCAAGATTTAGTTTCAAACGAACAAAAATCTAATGTAATAATTTATATTCATAGTTGTAGATTTTTTCATTATTGCTGCTGTTGACCTCATACGATATCGGAGATTACAAACTTTAGAGCAACAAGTAAAACTGTTTTTACTAATAGCAATCTGATATACCTCCATTTTAATATCCACTCATATATTTTAGTGCCGACTCTAGCCACCGGACGATAAAAAAATATGTTTTTATATATTTTTAATATAGGAGAAAGTGACGAGATGAGGAAATGTTTACCTGGTGGTAAGTGCAACGTCTGCCCACAACAAATGTTGTGTCACCCAGAATATTTCTGTGGTTCACCACACTGCGCTCTTCATTCTGAGACATTAGTATCAGTCAGACATAACTATCAGTGCTCTTCAGAACTATTATATTATACTCTTCAGATTAGATTAGTATATTATAGATAGATTAGATATTATACTCTTAAGAAACACAGTACTGTTTGCACATTACTGCTTCACGGCAGAATAGCTGCCCCGCAGTTGTAGTTACCTAAACGGATTCCTGCCACAAGTAAAACCATTATTTCTACTGCAGACATTACACGATATGGGAGATAATAAACTTTATTAAGACCGAATAGTAAGTGTCGTTACGAATAAAAACGTGATATAATTTCAATTCAATATAGATACTGGACTAAAAAAATATACGACCCTTCCAAAAATATAAGGCTTTACTCTCCAAGACACGATGCTTTCTTATATTTCCGCGGATACATTTATTAAATAAAGTCCCACTGTTGAGATGCCTGAGGCCTCATGCCACTGAAATATTTCTTAGACAGACATGAAGGATTCCTAACAATCTTTTACGTTACCGACAAATGCTAAAGTTTTTCTTAAACTTTAACGAAACTTTTAGGCCACAAATCAGTACTTAAAATTGTAATTGACAATTTAAATGGTGTGACTCCAGGTCTGAAACCCGGTCGATGTCCTCCTAGCCTACGGATCACGGTCCTCGTGGATCTGGCTTTCATCTTCGCAGGAGATATTAAACCTAACTCTTATTTTTGAGAGCGTGTTGGGACCGTAAAGAGTTTCCCTAACGAATATTCGAATTTGCACTGCACTCCAGTGCAAATTGGTTGATTTTACTTCGGCGTGAAGGCATATGGCGTTCCTGATTCCTTTATTGACAAAGTCGTTGTAATTCAGTACTTAGAAATAAAAAAAGAATAAAAGAACGAATAAGGAAATGATCATTGAAGCAAGTTACCAAAAATTAACGAACAAGTTAAATGTCAAACACAAATATCGACGTATGACCGGAACGCGACCGTTGACAACAGACCAAGATCATAGATTACGCACGGTCTGTAATCTGTCAAAACAAACACTGGATGAATCTACATTAAAAGTATTATCAAAAGGAATGAATTTCGCAATTACACCTCGAAGAATCGCGTATGAAGAAATTATCTGTAACTTCGAAGATTATCTATTTAAAAACAATATCGGTAAAGAAGATTTGGAGGCCATACGTCAACACATTTCGTCTATGTTACGTCGAAGTTCGGTGCCGAAAGTAAATCTTCCTAAAGACGAATTAAAATCGTTGAACAACCTACGGAACAATCCTGAACTAACGATTCTCCGCGCAGATAAAGGTAATGCTGCGGTAGTCATGGATACGTCGGATTACAAAATTAAAATTCATGAACTTTTATCGGACGAAAGTACTTTTAAAAAAGGTCAAATCAGACCCAACTATTAATGCGCTTAAAACGAATAGCGATCTTATTAAGAAACACTCCGAAAAATTGAATTTGGACGTTAATTCGACAATATCATGTTATGCCAAACCACCGAATCTGTTGACTTACCAAAGATACACAAATCAAATGCTCCACTGCGTCCTATAGTAAGCCAGATCGATCCACCAACTTATAGTTTCTTCTTCTTCTTCTTTTCAGCCTATCACTAGTCCACTGCTGAACATAGGCCTCCCCCATAGATTGCCACAAAAGTTTGTAGCTCTCATGGGAGGGGGGGTTTGCCATAGTTGCCACGCTTGGCAGGCGGGTTGGCAACCGCAGTTTATTTTTTCAGATGTTCCAGAATGATGCTGCTGCCCATCTTTTGGTTTTCATTTTCCCTCTGTCGACTTTTACGACACCCACGGGATGAGATGGGGTGGTAGATTCTCTTAAGCCGCTCAACATATACTGAAAATACTCCCACCGCTTAGAGTAGACACAAGAGCACACACAAAGGATTCTTACCATTTTGTCAGTGAGATAAGAGACCTACATCTTGCTGATAATAAAACTTTTGTCAGTTTTGATTTACAGTCGCTATTCAAATGCCTACCTGTTGAAGACTGCATCTCGATTTTAACTAAGAAGCTAGCAGAAAAAAACATGCCAGCGAAATAAGCAAAATTAATTAGACATCGCCTAACATCTGGCTATCTATTGTGGAAGGAACCATACTACACGCAACGGAAAAGGTATAATCTAAATCTTTTCCAAAATTAGTCCTTGATGCTGGTGTAGGAACTCTGAAAATCCTCCTCTTAAGCATCTCACCATAGTTAATATCCTTATACAAGATGCAGGAGTATACAAGCTAGATTGTGAATGTCGTCTCTCTTACATAGGACAAACAAAAACATCTATAAAAACCCGCGTAAAAGAACACATGGCTGACGTGAAACTTCGACGCTGTAGGAAGTCTGCCTACCTGTAGGATGATACGCGAGGCTATTGAAATCAAAAAACAAGATTGGTAACTACCACCGGCTTGGTATCATATAATTGATAAAATTAAATTGAAAACCAAGATTACCACTGCAAGACTTCAAGACACTGTAAGCTAATTTTTCGTAGATCGGACCAAAAATAATAATTAAAAGATACCTTGGATTCACTATGACCTCAGTCATACGGGGTATGGATGGTCCGGAGGGGTACCCGTACCCGTACCAGCCGTACACTCGAAACGTCGGGTTATAAATAGTTTTAAAATTAATTTAGAAATTTCTTAATAAATTTATTTAGAACCATCAATTAAATTTATCACATCATTGAGTAGATTTCTTAAACTTAATTAGTTTTTGATAAAAAAGCTATCCAATAACTTTATTGTGAACGAAATCGATTTGATACAATAAAGTAAAAGTATTTGTTAGCTTATTGTTTGTGAAGTATTGAAATATTTAATCTGCCTGATAATATTTAACCAGGGCTTGGCTTGAGGTTGAGTTACTACAGTAATCGCTCAATATAGGCAACGCCATTTACATCGTTGATCTTTTTGGCAGCAAAATGGAATAAAATTTGTATTTGTCATAAAAAACAGTGTTTGTGTTAGAGTAAAGGCTAAGTTATAGATGTAATTTTGCAGATGGTACAGAATACAATTAATTGATATTAAGTATTTTTAAGATGGTTGGCGACTGAAGAGAATCTACCACCCCATCAACATCCTCCTGGAAAATCTGAATAAATAAACAGCAGTTGCCAACCCCCATATCAAGGGTGGCGACTATGGCAATATCCCACCAAAATGAGAGCTACAAACTTTTATGGCACTCTATGGAGGAGGTCCATGTTTAACAGTGGAATAAAAAGCTGAAATAATCATTGTACTGTAGAGTACAATGATTAATCAGAGTTTTCGAGGTAAAGCCACGGCTGGTTGCAGCACATATAAAGGTCAGCTCGAGTGCAGGTCTTTAGAAATAGTACAAGCTCAGGAGATCCAAAGATAATTTATCAATTTTTTGAGTAACGGAGGTTATGTAGTCTTAACCTTGTGCAAAAGCACTACTCCATTAAAAAATTAAAGGTTATTAAAAAAATTCGTCACCATTAAAATAAAATTTTAAGGTTTCGAAAGATATATCTATGTTTCAGGCACTTGCCACTTTGCAAAGATGTTTAAGTACGGGTTGGAGGATTCTAATATCCTCGAAATATTTTTATTCCTCAGATATGCAGGTTTCCTCACGATGTTTTCCTTTACGGTAGAGCACGTGGTAAATTCGCAATTAAAATAACAGAACAATTTTTAAGGTGCCGGCACCGGGGCACGTACTCAGGCCACTTGCGTACTATGAAACGAGTGCTCGTCCCCTGAGCTACCACGGTTAGCTACGAGTATATATCTAATAAGCATAAATTCAAATTTTGTTGAAAAACTTATGCAAAACACAATTCGACCATTTTAATACTAAAAAAATAAAATATAATACTTTATTAATTTTTTTCAGTTTATAATCTTGATTGATAAAATAAGAGAAACCGAATGCCCATATAAATGAGTTATGATAGGATTTTTTGGTATCGTCACATATAGCAGGTCGATTCGTAATCACAGTACCAAACTTTGTTAACTACTACAAATGAACGACAGAGCAAACTAACAGTGTAACTATTAAACCTAGCAATATCAATACCAAAATGATTTAATATACTTAGAAACATTAAAAATCCAAAAAGTCACACAGTCAACTCTCATAATACAGATAAGTTTAGACGTGTGCGTGGCCTAGTGGTCGAAAATTGTGGATGGGACTTTCTTTTACATCAAATGTTTAAAATAAAACAATGTAACTAAGGAACCTTAAGTCGTTTATTTTTACCAAATTAACCGGGCCGTCACAAACAGCAAGTGTAATGTAGCAAATGTCAAAAAACTATTTGTTTTTGTTATTTTTAAATAAATTGTTGATATTTCGAGGCGGTAATCATAGGTCAACATCTGCTATAAAATCCCTTTTCACTTGTTTAGCGTAACAGTCTCGCAATTTTGCAAGTTAATGTATTTTTCTTAAACGGCCCAACATTTTATCAAGTAAATCAACTAGATTTTTCTTCTATGGTTTTGTGGCCCAATTCCAAATTGCCCCACTACCAGCTCATCGTCTTTCTTCATGCCCAGTTTTGCGATAAAGTCTCTCATCAATACTTCGTAGTGAGTTTTGAAGGAATGTATGGCGAATATCCTCATAAATTTCCCACCGGTAATTAAATTACGGTGTGCCGAGGTAGGTGCGTTTTATTCAAGTATAAAAGGTACGCCACCCTAGTCGACACACTCCCGATCTTGACAACGTTGTTAACGAGAGACTTCTGGACGATAAACCCGACACCTACTTGCGACAGATGATCACCCTCCCGGTGGTAGAACAAATTACTGGATTCGAGGATTACCGTGTCCACCCCCTGACTTCGGATTTCAGATAATCCTATAATATCGTAACTTGCTCACCTCCTCTTCCAGCCCCAATATGTTCTCGTCGGTCCTCAGCGTACGTGCGTTGAATGTTGCCAGGTCTAGTCGTCGTTGGTGGTAACAAGATCTCCTCCTCCGGAGATTATTTGCACCTCCTGCCCCGCCATTACCATGACCGCTAGCGTAACCAGGACCAAATGCTCGGAAACTAAGGCTGTTTTGTATTTGTACCTTTCATTTTGGGGAGGATTTGACAACTGCAGTAGCTTTATTAGGATGTCCCAGGAAGATGCCGCTGCATCGCCTGGTTTTAATGTTCCCTCTGTCGTCTTTTACGACACCCACGGGACGAGATGGGGTGATATCTCTTCCACCGCCACTACATTAAAATTTCAAGCACCTACGGCCAGATATATCATAATTATATATATAGTATATTATAGTCAATATTACTTAATATTAATTATAAAATATTCTAAAGTAAAACTTTTTTTTAGTTACTCCTTAAACGAGATAATTGTCATGTATGAGTGAATATGGGTTTTTCGAGCTATATCGCGGCTCCTCTAGGAATCCCCCGGCGCACAGCAGTCGACAATCACGCCGCGTACACACGATACACCCGTGTTCCAGGGCGGTTTTCACCGCCCAGAGTTACCGACACATAGGTCGACAGTCCGAATGGAGGCCCGCAGCCTCCCTCGGATAGTCATTAGACGACTTAAAATCATTTGAGATATTCGTATTCGAAGTCGCGCAAGCACGCAGCGAACGCGACACAGTCCGAATTTCGATTTGTTTGTAGGAGTTTATTTAAGTATTTATGTTTGGGTTAAACCAAACCTGGCACGCGGGCCCCTGGCCCGTGAGCACAGTTTACGATGAAGCTGTAAAAGCCAAAAAGGTTAACAGCAATTACATCACCGAAATTATATATCTAGGAGTATTGAAGTTTTCAAATATTTTAGGAATCTACTATCTTACTAAATTAGTATGCAATAAACTAATCTATTGCTACACTATAATAAATACATAGCATGACAATTAGACGGAGGCCTCTAATTACGTGGCCTAGTATTCAGAGTACCTGACTTCTACGACGCAGTCAGAGTACCTGAGATCTACGACGCAGGCTCTGGGTTCTAGTCCCAGCCGAAATCAACATTTGTGCAAAAATATAAATTGTTAGTTTTGGGGTCCGTTTGTGTTCTGCACGTGGAACGTGAGCGTGTAAAACGATACAGAAGACATTCTAGAGTGAGGCATAGTTTTTTTAAAAAAATGATAACAAGTTATTTTATTAACGTGTTCCGCTTCTTATTAGACTTGTTTATTACCTTATTTAATTTAATAATGTGTGCTTTGAATTCCTTCCTAAACGTCCTATCTTTCCCCTATTTTAAGTTTGTTCTTATTTTAGAGTAAGTGTTTTGCATAAAATTGTTAAATTGAGTATTCAAAATTAGCCCAGTGGCACTGATCCACTCAAGCATCCCAAAGATGAGGTATTATATATGAAGTCCTTTTAATTTTCATAAAATAATAGACTGCTGACTTAAAATAAATCTTCGATAAACGCCCTAAAAAAGAAATATTGATGCTACATCGATACATTTTTGTACTGGGCAATTTCACTCGCCTCAAGGCTCTTACAATTTGCAGTTTTTTGAACTCATTACTTTCCACACAGTAAATGTAAGTGCATTTTTGTCTTGGGCCATTGTACTTTGTTCATAACTAGCACCTTTCCTATTTCAATATATTTTTCAATCCTAATTTTATGTCATAAATAAGTGATTATTATTAATTTCGATCTCGCTACGCCGCTGTCATGCAGGATAGAGGTCTTCACATGTTCTTGAAGTATTTTATTCTCCAGGCATGCAGATTTCCTTACGATGTTTTCTTTAACCGCTGAGCAGGTTGAAGAACAATTTTAGAGATGCCGGCTATTGGGATTAAATTTAGGACACTTGCGTACTATAAAATGTTAGGTTAGTGCTTGATCTCTAAGCCCCCCGAATAACAAAATATTCTTAGGGTGTTAAAACAAGTGATGAAATTTTGTATGGAAGTGCGTCATTTTTTATGTAATAAATATGGAAATTGGTGTTGTGAATGTTTGTGCTTATAAATAAGTCATTCGTACCTGCGTTTTCGGAAATTTATTTCCTTAGGTTGTAAAGAGACGAAAGTATGTTAAGTGCGTCGACTGACCGACAACTGACACGAAAGCAAGAGATACAGTATTCATTTTAAAGAATCAAATATTTTTATCGGTATTATAATGGTTGAAATTAAGTAATTTATTTTAAAAACCACTTGCTTGAACAAGGACTCTAATAGATCTTTAGTGAAAACAAATACTACACACTGCCTTTTATGGCAGTAATGGATAGACCAAACAATTAGAATCAAAAACTTTAGAGAAATATTATGCCTTTTATGATTTAATGAGAGGAAATTCACATTATATACATTTTTTTTCTAATTTATTATAAAATTTAAATTTTTTTACAAAAATTTTGCAAAAATATAAAATATTTCTGCAAATATTTTTCTCAGTGTGAGGTTCATATATTACTCAGTTATAGCCTAGTATAATTTTTAAACCTGACAGAAAGGCGGCTTTTAATATTTTTTTAACAACAATTTTGTGTCAATACTATTCATCATTTCAGTCTATTGTAACGATTTATTATCTATAATTACGTATTTTTTAGTTCAGAAAGATTAAAAAAAATGGTCGTCCAAAAAAGTTGGGGAAATATATATGAGGACCAACCCCTGTAGTGAAATTGCATAATTTTCATTTAAATTTTTCTTGGCATAATATCACATGTATCAGGGCCTAAAATTTATTAAAAAAACCTATAAAATTTATCCAAGAGGCCTTATCTATTGAAGTACGATATAAGTTAATTAAAAATACAACAATAAAAAACTTACATGGACATTACTACTGGAGAATATTCTATATAATCAATTCATAATTACAAAGAGATCGTGCATACGAAAGCTAAGAGTCTAACACTAAATCTAAAAAGAATTCACGTAATGCCAAATAAAAAGCTTATCTTGAAATTACAAAGTGTTCGCGTATAACTATCTTCATACTATAAGTCCGTTCATGTACCGTGCGGAGAGGCAAAACAGACGATTAACACCTATTGAGGTATGAGGGTCGAGCATGACTCTACAGTATCAAGTTGCTTAGTGCTAATGTTCCATACAAAGATCCAATGTGAGTAAAGTATAGGATAAAAAAGCTCTATCATTGAAGGTCTTTTGTAAGAAATGATATAATAAAGATGAGTTGGAACTTGAAATTATTAAGATAGAGTAGATTAGACTTTCATACCATCACATCAGAAAGGGTGTGCCTATTAGCATTTCGGTGCTGGACTTACTATTTCGCCCCATGTCTTAGAGCGTCAGTTCTATGATACACGGTCCACACGCCGGCGTTGGTGGCTTGCTACTATGACACGTTGGTAACTTTTTAGTTAACATATTTTGCCAAAATCGATATTTGTCATATTGGTGTGTTGTGAGGAGTCATCATCTATGTGATAGTTACATTGATACTTACTGCTGTTGTGGTATTGTATTTTAGTGGCGGTTATATGAATGAGTCGCGTCTGATTCGATACGACTTATGATTCTGTTTGACTGAGGTTTTTTTGCAGACGTGTAGATGTCTGCTGAGACCGTATGGAATCCCTTGTGTTGGCGTATGTCTGGCGATAGTCGTATTGATGCTCGCTGCACTTGTAGCAATGCGCATTTGTGGCACTTGCTTAGATATCGTTCCATAGATTGCCACAAAACACGGTCCTGAGCTGCATGCAGTTAGTCGCCGCATCTAGAAAGGGGTCGGCCTACACTGCGTTTGCGGCACTCGAAATTCTTTCTTCATCAGTTATATGGCCGGCCCATTGCCACTTCAACTTGCTAATCCTTAGTTATGTCGGTTACTCTACTACTGCTGCGGATAATATCATTATGTATTTGACCTCGCAGAGAAACTCCGAGCTTATAGCTGGCTGAGAGACTGAGTTTCTTTATACGGCTTGCAGTGAAGGATCACGTTTCTGTTGCGTACGTCATCTCTGGCAACACGCACGGGTTGTATATTTTTGTTTTGAGGCATTAAGGTATACTCGACGAGAAGATGTGACTCAGTTTACCGAGTGCTGCCCAACCGAGTTGGATCCGTTAATTGACCGTTTGGTTGACGTTAGACCTACCTAGCCGGACAATCTATCCTAGGCTTATATATTCGTCGACAACTTCTTTTTTTTTTTATAGGAGACGGGCCAAACGAGCAAGTGGCTCACCTGATGGTAAGTGATCACCACCGCCCATGAACAACCGCAACACCAGAGGAATCGCGGGTGCGTTGCCGGCCTTTGAGGAAGGAATAGGCTCTTTTCTTGAAGGTCCCTAAGTCGTATCGGTCCGGAAAAACCGCCGGCGGCAGCCGATTCCATAAAGTGATAGTGGGTGGCAGAAAATTCCGCGAAAAACGCACTGTGGTGGAATGCCAACCATCCAGGTGGTGACGATGGAATTTTGTGTTCTGCCGCAAAGTGCGATGGTGAAAACCAGCGGCTGGAATTATTCCGAACAATTCCTCGGAACACTCCCCGTTGTAAATCCTGTAAAAATGCAAAGAGATGCAACATCTCTTCGCAAGGCCAGTGTATCAAGCCGATCGGAAAGAACCTGGTCGTCGACGATTCGAGCCGCTCTTCGTTGAATACGGTCAAAAGGAAGGAGCTGGCACTGGGGTGCCCCCGCCCAAAGATGAGAACAGTACTCCATGTGAGGCCGAACCTGCGCCTTGTAAAGTTGCAAGCGGTGGACCGGCATGAAGTACTGTCCCGCTCTACTGAGCACGCCAAGCTTTTTAGAAGCCAATTTGGCCTTCCCTTCCAAGTGACCGCGAAACTGAATGTCATTCGATATGTCTACGCCAAGGATTCCGATACTGGCTGAGGCAACGAGAGGAGTGCTCCCAAAATGAGGTGATACAACGAAGGGTTTCTTTTTAGTGGTAAACGCGCAATCCTGTGGCTTATTAGGGTTAAACTGGACTAAGTTTAGTCGGCCCCAGTCTGAGATTTTGTCTAACAAAATCTCGACTTCAGACACAAGTTTGTTCCGGCACTCGTCGACGTGTTCCCGAGAAATATTAGCACGGCCGGCGTACAAGGCATCACCAGTACTGTCGTCTGCATAGCAATGAATGTTACTAATTTGTAACATACTCGTATCATTGATATGCAGAAGAAACAGGGTTGACGATAGCACGCAGCCTTGCGGAACACCAGCACCCACAGACTTGGAGTCCGAGCATGCACCGTCTACTACGATCTTGATGCTCCGGTCTGCGAGGAAACTGGTGACCCAATTGCATAATTTCTCGAGAAGCCCATAGGAAGAAAGCTTCGAGAGAAGAGCTTTGTGCCAAACCCGATCAAAGGCCTTCGCTATGTCCAAACTAACTGCCAGGGCCTCCCCCTTGCTCTCGACTGCCTCCGCCCATCTATGCGTAAGGTAGACTAGAAGATCACCAGCTGAGCGACCCTGACGGAAACCGTACTGGCGGTCACTAATCAGCTGGTGCTCCTCTAGATACCTCAAGAGCTGGCAGTTTATAATGGACTCCATTATTTTGGAGAACAAGGAGGTGATGGCGATCGGTCTGTAGTTGGACGGATCTGAGCGGTCGCCTTTCTTAGGGATCGGGTGCACCAAAGCTGTCTTCCATGTGTTCGGGACGACGCCTACAGAGTAGGAGTACCGAAAATGACGCGTTAAGACCGGTGCCAACTCCGGAGCACACATCCTCAGCACAATAGGGGAGATGCCATCAGGCCCACTCGACTTATGGATGTCCAGGGAGAATAGTGCTTTGCGCACAGAACTCTGCAGGAACTTGATTTCCGTCATAGAGCACTCACACCGCGGGATGATCGGCGGCGTGTTCCCCCTGTCATCGAGAGACGAGTTGGCCGCAAAAAGGGAGCCTAAAAGATCGGCTTTCTCCTTAGCGGCATGGGCCAGCGAGTCATCCTCCCTGTGCAGAGATGGAAGGGATGGCTGACAGAAATTCCCAAGGACAGCCTTGGCGAGAGACCAGAATGCACGAGTTCCCGAAGGGAGGCGGACTAATTTCTCGCCAATTCTGCCAATGTGCTCTGACTTTGACCTGGAAATAGCTCTTTTGAAGGACGTAGAGGCAGAGTTGTACTTCTTTTTCAGTTCGCTAGTTTTTACATCTCGAGACGCCGATACTTTAGCCCAGGTCCGGTAACACTCCTGCTTTTGGCGTGATGCTATTTTGCAGGTGCGACCAAACCAAGGCTGGGATCTGCCACCGATGGGCATGACAGAGGATGGAATAAAGAGTTCCATACCCTGAAGTACAACATCAGTGACAGATTCAGCAACGGCGTTCGGATCATCTAGCGAGAAGCAAACCCGCCTCCAAGGGTAGGATGCAAAGAAGGACCGCATCCCATCCCAATCTGCTGACCTATAGTGCCACACACGGCGGTTGCTTGCAGATCGCAACCGCGATGAACACGTGAGAGGCACCGTACTTCGGATCAGACAGTGGTCCGAAGATCCCAGAGGGGCATCGACGGAGACTTGATATCTGTCCGGATGAGAGGTCAGCAGAAGGTCCAGCAGGGAAGGCGTATGATCCTCCACGTCCGGAACCCGCGTTGGCGAAGGAACCAGTTGTGTCAGATCATATGCCAAGGCAAAGTCATAAACAGATCTACCCGCATGATCGGTGGTACGAGACCCTAGCCAATCGGCGTGGTGGGCGTTAAAGTCACCAAGTAACACGATATCTGCGGATGGGATCTGCTGTAACAGGGAATCTGCAGACATCTGGATGTGGTCGATGAGTCGGTCAGTTTCCGTGTTACCGCTATGGGACCTATAGAGGCGAGGATGGTCGTCGCTATCTATGCGCAGCCAAAGGATGGACAGGTCCGTACCTTCAAGACTGCCGAGGCGTCGAGAACACATATCCTCTCTGACGTATATACAAACCCCGGCCCGTGGCACAAAGGAGTGTTCCAATTTGTACCCCGGGTAGAAGAGATAAGCGGTATCCGCCGGAGAAGATATCTGTGTCTCTGTTAGGAAAAGCAAGGCCGGCTTCGCCGTCTCTAGATGGTAGTGGACGGCGTTAAGATTGGAGTGAAGTCCCCTGATATTGCAGAAGTCCACGGCGAGCATGGTAAGGGGTGCCGTAGTCTTGTTGCTTCGTTTGCCTGGAAAATCTGGAGAAGGCTATGTATGTGGCCTATGGTACTAAGCCCTTTCGGAATCCGGTTTGTTCGGGAGGCTGGAAGTTGTCAAGTCTGCTAGCGAGATGATTCGTAATGACTCTTGAAAACAGCACGTAGACACGGCTTAGAAGCGATATCGGCCTATGATTCTTCAATAGGGCGTTATCGCCCGTCTTGAAGAACAGGACAACGAAGCTTCTACTCCTCGTTTCCGGCGTAGTGCCGCTCCTGATGACAGAATTAAAGAACTTCTGAAGGAGTACGAGTACCGATTTTCCATCCGTTTAAAGAAGCCCCGCTGTGATTCCATGCTCACCCGGCGCTTTGCCATTCTTGAGCTGTTTGAGAGAGAATTATATTTAGAAACGTATTTAATATCTTATAATACAATTCCCTGAAGTTATAATCGAGATTCAATGTTTATTTGTGGTCTTCCTTGGTGACAAGTCCGATCGTCGTTAGCGCTTAGAGGTAAAAATACGAATATAGTTTTACAGATTTATTAATTTGTTTTAGTTAAGCACTTGAGTAATTTTAAGATTTTGTATTGAAACGAGGGTAGTTAATTTTGCCCTTTATTGTGTTTACTTAAAATGGTTTGCAGACTATTGTTCCTTAGGACATGGAGTCTGCTTATTCCGGGCCTTATAATTTTTTTATTAGTGAATCACAGGAAATGCTTGATGCGTGGAGAAATCGTTAGGTTAATTTTTCAGATTAATGTATCTCCTAGCCAAGCGGAGCTTCCATTCCGGCTGAGACGGCAGCAATTTCCTATTAGGCTGTCGTTCAGAGATTTAAAATTAGTTTGAAAGTACCGATAAATTTTACTATTAATATTTAATATTTTAGGAATTCATATTTTAAGACGTCGTTTCCCTGTAAACGAAAAATACTGTATACTGTGCCTGTAAAATATTCTTTGTTTAACGTTATGAAAAAGGGGTTCATGAATGCTACTGGCAGTTTCAGTGTATATGAAACAAGTGCTCAACAGTGGGACATTTACAGGCTGTTACTTTTTATGTTACACGTGCGAGCACTACTGGGTAGTGCGCGGATTTCTAGGCGAAGAATTGACTTGTTTAAATATCTGTTAGTGCCATAAAAAAAAGTGTACGTCATTGCTATGAATAGAAAGTATTTTATTATGATTATCATTTTACAAGAACTCATCGATGTGATATTTTAAAATAGTTTAATTTAGAGTCCTGTAGTTGCACAAAGCATCGCCCGGACAAGCCACGTCGAGTTCGGTCCCCAGTGTGGGGACTGAACTTGACCTGGCTCGCCAGTAAAAATTTTAATTACGATTTTGAGTGATGATATATCATGCGCTTGGCGATGAAGGAAAACATTGTGAGGAAATTTGCTGGCTTAAGAAAATAAAGTAATCCGATATATGTGAATCGTGTATTGCGGCGGACTTTCCATGGTTCCATATAAATATATACTTATTTTTTTTTCTTTCATTATTTTTACATTAACAAGGAAAAGCGTAGCTACCCGCCAGAGCGGATGTTCAGATCCAGGAGGACACGTCTCTTCCTACCAGTAATCTTTAGATTTTGTATATATAGGTCGCATCTCAGAAACTGTCATAGCGCGATTATGGACCTGTGACATATTTCTTGAGCTTCTCACGTCGCTACAGTCGTATTTTCAATATTTTCATTAATTGTGTTATGTTATAAAATAAAAAGTGCGTGATGACGGCTAAAGGCCTGACGGAATGTCGTCCATTCCCTGGAAAAACGGGCGCACTTTGGTCTAGGATGCGACTTGTGTTGACACGTTAGCGCCGTCGCATGTTTCAGGGACTGCTTGCGTGGCATGCACTGCTGCTGCGATGGCGGAGTCAATGAAGCGCCACAAATATATAGCCCTTGGTGAGGGTCATATATTTGTGCCGTTTGGAGTGGAGACACGCGGTCGTGGGGACCAGACGCGAGACGTTTGAACAGAGATATCTGCTCGCGCCTGGTTACCATTTCTGGTGACCCATAAGCTGGCTCGTACTTTGGTCAGTGAATCAGCCTCGCGATACAGCGCGGCAATTCGGTTTTGCAAATATTTTTTTGTAAATTTTTTGTTTATTTGTTTTAGGATCGTTTTTGTTTAATTTTGAATATAAAAGACGATAATAAAAGAATTCTGTTATAAAATAAATATTACATTACCTAAAGCCTGTTAGCGATCACCTAATTCCTAGGGGTTATTATCGTCCATGTATTATTTTAACTAAAACTCCTCCAAGTCTTGGATAATATTTTATTAAAGATAACGAATTCAGTGCTCAAAAAAGCTTCTTCAGTATTATAAGCCGAGTCTCATTGTTTTGTCTTATACTTTCGCCGTTTTCTACAACGACGCTATCTTCTGTCTGTAATTCTAAATATTAGAAAATTCCTTCTTGACGTAAAAGATAAACTCAGCCTTGTTTGAAATCGTAATTGTAAGTAACTAAGTTTTCAACATTGGGTGGGTATCAGAATACTTACCAACTACACTATAATAAGGATTAAACCAATTTTTATTAGGCTGAAGCTAGTTGCCTTAGTTTTCAAATATTATTTCTATTGTAATACATCTATAATTAAAATAATAAATATAATGTAATATGATTCCACGGCTAGAGCACGGAGTGAGACAAGATTGACACCGTGTTGGTGGAGTTATTGTCAAAAATACTTTTTATGCCGTGGGGAGTTTTTATTGAAGAAAGTATACAAGTGGCAAGTGCAACGTCGGCCTGTATATAAATGTTGTGTCAAACAGAACTTTTCTGTATGGCAACACACTGCGCTCCGTCACCCCGAGACTTCAGTTTTGTAGTCCTATAAGTAAACTGCCAATTAATTAAACTACCTAAGAGTGCCTTTCATAACGAAACAGTAATGTTTGCAGACTAGCAGTAGTGTGACGAAAGAATAACTGGCACTGCGGTGGTACATCGAAATCCTATCTTCTTACCAAAGTACCATCGTAATTATTAAATTAGTTAATCTGCTTATAATCTGGGGCCTACTGGCTCAGTTATAAAGCAGTAGTGTGCAAAAAATACTGTGTTTCGGTTTGAAGGGAGACTTTAAGAACTGATGTCTCAGGGTGATGGGCGCAGTGTGGTGTCACTCAGAAATGTTCTGGGTGACACAGCATTTGCTACGGGCAGACGTTGGTTCATCATCACTTTATCAAATAGAAAAAAAAAACAAAACTGATGAAAATAAGTGCGAAATGTAGTAAACACAGACTTGTCATACTGACCACTTTATTAAATATATAAAATAATTTACTTTTCTATCGTTGAGTATTGATTTTGGCGATTTGAACTGTGGACACGCGATTCAGTACATACGTACGTTGACCTCCGTTCAACTCAGCCGTCAAACATTATTGGATTCATGTTTGTTGGTGTAGAAAACTGCGATAAATAAACGAAAAGGGCTATTTGTCTCATAAAGTATTTACGTCTACAACACTTTCGATAGTTATCTTTGACATCCATTTGTTTAAAATTGAAAGAAACTGATACTCCGAGCAATTTGGCGAAAAACAGGGCAATATCTTAATGAGTGTCTGAAAAAATGAAGGCTCGAAAGATCGCGGACTTTGTTAAGGCGTTACGCGCAAAAAAATACCGCGAAATCCTTTTTGTGACGAAAACATTTTTGACGTCAAATAGAGTTACATCAAACAAAATCACAAAATGTATTCCCAGAACAGTGTGGAAGCAAGCAGGCGTATCCCGAGAATCTTCATAAATATAGTGAGGGCATTATTCTTCATCATTTATGGTTTGGCTTGAAGTCTTTTATTCAGGCCTAACTGAGGTGTTTTCTGTGCAAACTAACGCTGTTGTGTATCGAAATACCGTTCTTATAAACATTGTAGAACCTCTTTCTCCAACAATGTTCGAAAACAGACACTGGGTATTCCAAAAAGATTCAGCGCCATCTCATTGGACAACAAACACTGTCTTATTTGTCTATCTTATCACATGGAATAAGGCCTCATATGCCCAGTGATTACGCCAGCTCTGTGTCCTTCAAACCAAAACACTACTGCTTCACAATACGTTAATTAATTCAAAATAAATAAAAAATATATTTGTTGAGCGTACGTGTTATTAAATTTGAAATTAGACAGCAATACGTACTCAGATGCCGATTTTTGAAACATTTTGGATACAAAAACCGCTAAGCTAGATTTCGTAAAAATATTTAATCCATTTTCGTGAAACCAGTTAAATACTAACACAGATAAATATATCTCTCATTTATTAGTATAAGGCAAAATAACCTAATATATGGCTGGAGTCCTCCGACCGTCTGGGTAGGTACCACTGCAGCGCCAGATATTATGATGTAAAGCAGCAGTGTTCAAACGTTACTATGTTTCGTTCTAAGTGGTAATGAAAACTAGTGTAATTATAGGACATATGATACTTAAGAACTGATGTCTCAGAGGACTACCACGCAGGGTGTACTGGGTTCGAACCCCAGCCAGAGCCAACATTTGTGCAAAAAAACAAGTTTTTGGTTTTACAGTTTGGATGTATTGTAATGGTCCTTGTGTCTCTGACACTGTATCCTAGCCTACCTCCGATCTTATCGCATGAGCGTTATATCGGGTAGGTTGTGACAAGTAAGTGCCTGTGTTTGCGCGTACACTTTTTGCACTATTATATGTCATGCGCAGTTGATAACTTCCGACAGTATTGGGTAGTTGTCGCCGTGGTCGTTATTATTATTATGAAGGTATATAGTGCTTCTCGTCTGGTTGATATATACATGTATATATGAATATATAGATAAATATATAAAATAAGATACTATAAGACATATACTAAACATAAAACTATATAATAAAACGTGTAAATAAAACCCCTCGGCAGTGGAAACCATACGGTCGAGGGTTAGAGGGAAAGGAAAAGAAACCAGCGGACTATGCGGGCCGTATCGACGAGCACCGCCTTCTGCATTTGACTACAGAGAGGCCCGTCACAAAGTTCCAGTCGACTCAGAAGTCCCCAGAGACTGACCGCGATTAACCCGTTTGCAGACGCGACCACCAGAATTATTTCGGTTGGCATACCACCCCACATGTCGGTCAACTTGTTAGCCAGGTCCAGATACTTTATTTTCTTATGTGTTGCGTCTTTTGGGTCCCAATAGAGCCTGGCGCGCTTCGCGAGACCGTACTTCAGAGCGAGCTCCTGATGAAGGATCCTGGCTACTTAGTTGTGTCTGTTCAGATGCTCAAAGTTTTAAAACGCCGAAAACTGGATATAACATGCCTAAGTGACTCGCTGGGACGGCAAGCTCGACAGACATCGACAGTGCCATCCTTTAGGATGTATCTCCGATCGTTGATGGTCTTAATAACCTGGTCCTGTATCGCACAGAGAAAACCCTCGGTTTCCTTTAAAAGGTCACCAAAACGTAGCAAGTGTAGGGAGGCGACAGGATCTACAAAATGCTCATATAGAGCTTTGTAGAACCTACCATGGAGCTCTTTCTTCTTCCACACTGTCTCCCGGTCGGAAACGCTATGCATTGCCGGGTCCCGCCATTGCTCGTTAGCTAAGTATAGAGGGGTCTTTATTATTATTATTAATTTTATTAATTGTTCTACTATATATACACTGTAGCCAACAAAGCATAAAATAATAATATTTTTTTTACTTCGTTAAATAGATGACGTGGGCAATTTGACGTGATTACAACAGGTTAAAAATGCCATAACTGAAATACTAGTGATACCATATAGCTGATACCATAGCTTATAAGAGTTCACATGGTTTACTTTACTTCAACATAGTAATTACATATACCATCATTTTTATGGGGGTATTTCTACAGTTTTCTCGTCTGGTAGGAAGTATAAGTGAATATATAGATTGAAGAAACAAATAGGATACTATGAGATTTATACTAAACATAACACTACACTATAAAACATATACATAAAATCCCAACCAGACGGATTGTCAATTGTTCTACTAGACACTGTAGGCAACAAGTTGTTTAAAGTAATAATGAATTCATCGTCATCATCATTTCAGCTTATCACTAGTCCACTACACACACCTAATTTACTGCAAAATATGGAGAAATTAGGTATAAGGGGAGTTAAGTTGCAGCTTTTCAGGGATTACCATACGTGGAGAACTCAGTGCGTAATAATAGATATCACGTAAGTGACGAGCTTCCAGTCTGCTTTGGTGTTCCTCAAGTGGCCCCACCTTGTTCTTGATCTGTATAAATGATTAATGCAAACTAAATCTCACTAATGGAAAAATAGTCACGTTTGCTAATGCCACAGCACTATTGTTTAGTGGTGATTTTTGACAAGAGGTATTAGAGTAAACTCAAATTGGATTAAATAGGGTAATCAAATGGCTCCACGACAATATTTTGACCCTTAATATAGACGAGACAAAGTATGTTACCTTCTCTAAACAGAATAATAAATATTCTAACGGCTCTGAACATGCTAATACTGCCCATTCTTGCAAATTTCTATATCACCTCGCCTGTTCATGAACACCCAATTGCAAAAGGAGAATACTATTAAATATCTTGGTTTTGTACTGGATGCTAATCTGAATTTTCGTGAACATATTGACTCACTTAGCAATAGGATACGTAAATTAACCTATGTTTTTAAAAGTCTCCGAAGCGTGGCGAATTCCGGGACTATTCAATTGGTTTATTTTACTCTATGTCAATCTCTGATAATATATTGTATTACCTGTTGCGATGGAGCTACCAAATCAATACTTTTGCCTCTAGGAAGATCTCAAAGGCTAATCTTAAAAGTAAGTAGCTTCCTACCCTTTAAAATTCCAACTTCTGAACTTTATAAAATTTCTAAAGTACTCACGGTTCGGCAACTTTTTATTCTATACACAGTTCTAAAACAACATGCTCAAATATGACCCAAACACTACACAACATCTAAGGCATCAGTCTCCCACATTACCTTGAGCATAAATGTTGTAATCATTTAATTCGTAAATTGAATGTGGTGAGAAATAAATTATTATTATTATAGGCCTCTCCCATAGATTGCCGCAGCCTTTTTAGAGGGATTTTGCCATAGTCGACACGCATTTTTTTTACAGGCGGGGTAGTAATCACAGTTTATTTATTCAGATCTTCCAGGAAGATACTGCTTTTCATTTTCTCTCTGTCGACTTTTTAGACATCCACGGAATGAGATCTCTTAAGCCGACAGCACACGGTGAAATTAAAACTATTGTCGATTCAGTTTCTTAGCATTCCTTCTTTCTTCGTATTACGAGTATTTTAGACATTCCACACTTTTCTACTTTAAACCTTGTACCTATGATATATGTCTGCGTTATTTTTTTAATTTTTCGTTTCTGTTTGTTTACATAACTGTTCGACACCCATGCTGTGTCACCCAGACCATTTATGTGCGGCACAACACAACGTCCGTCACCCATGAGTCACCAGTTCTTAAGTCTCATATGTCCAGTAATTACACTAGCTATCAGTACAGGCCGATCTCTTATTTTTTTATTCTCGTATCTTTCTATTTTTATAAGTTTTAATATTTACTTATTACAAGCCAATAAAAATAAAGAAATACTATTTTCCTTTATATGAATTAATGAGGTCAAAGCGGACGCCGTTTATCATCATCATCATTCCAGCCTATCACTACTCCACTGCTGAACATAGGCCTCCCCCATAGATTGCCACAAAAGTTAGTAGCTCTCGTTTTGGGGGGATTTTGTCATAGTTGCTATGCTAGGTAGGCGGGTTGGCAACCGCATTTTATTTATTTAGTTATTATAGGTAGATGCTGCTGCCCATCTGTCGACTTTTACGACACCCACGGGATGAGATGGGGTGGTAGATTCTCTTAAGCCGCCATCACACGTCGATGTTACCAATAATATAATACATAGCCAGAATAAAATAGATAGGCCCTTTAGTGGGTGAGCTATGGCAGTAATATTGGTAACATTGTTGCTACTTTGTCGCGGTTTTTGACATTTGCAGTTAACAATCAGTCGATGACTATCCATGATTTACTGACTGTAGGAGTTTTCTGCTAAGCGGTGGAGGTGTTTTGCAATCATACATTGTACATAGACAAACATCTAGACCTGATATACTGGCGGTAAGATTCCGATGATTCTTAGGTAGGTGCCGCAATGAAATTTATTCTGCCGTCAAGCAGTAGGGTGTAAAATACTGTTGTGTAGTAAATAGTGCTGTGTTTCTATCTGTTAGGTTAACAATTTACTCGTTTTATAAGCTTCTTCCAAAAAAAAATTGTAAAATAATTTGGTTGCGTTATGCATCTGAAAATTATGTCGGTAACCCTATGAATTGGGTACTCATTTTTAACACAATAGAATTCTTAGTGTGTGGTATCATTTTATTTTAATGAAAGAAAAAGAAATGGTTTAAATAAAATTATTGAACATTACGAAACATATTCGAATTTTTTAAAAAATAGACGTAAAGCACTACTGGTGATAACAGCCACGTTGAAGGTTCAGAGTACATTGATTTAAATTACATGGCACTGGCTCCGAACCAGCATTCATTGTCCCGTGTAATAAAGGGTGAGACCTCGATAGCAGTAAAGCAATAAGAAGTAAATCAATTAAGATCTTTGTGGATATTCGCAGGCCATTTAAAACAGCGTAGGGCGTAGTAGCGAATAGCATAGTTTTAGGTTGATTCTAGCAAAATCTTGTATATCAGTATAAAACTTTAATAACTATAAAAACCTTCACAGTACGTTTTTTTGATACTGGTAAAGTCAGTGGTTTTTTTCGTTTAAGATATTTTTTAATAACAAGTTTTTGAATACTCGTACAAAATGTCCCCTAACGACGTATAAGAGTCCTTTACTTGTTGAGTGGTTTTATGTACTGCATTCCATTTTTTAATCACATACTGTGCGTCTAATCCTATTACATACTCTGGCATTTAGTTATATCCAGTAAAATCTATGAAGTGTTCTCGACTTCAGTGATGTGTATTTTCTAGTGGCAGTGTAGGAATGTTGAAGGGCATCTCATGGCGGTTCGTGGACGCTATTGTAGGCGGGCGGGCGGTGCTCTTCATTAACTAAGTAAATCATACCCTTTTAAATCTTATTAAATTAACTTTCTTTACTTTGCTTAATGCCGATTTGCGATTTCTGCAAAGTAACGCTTGATTCTATTAAATATAACTGAAACTTGACTAAATTGCTCGATTCTCGATTCACTGAAGCTCTACGTATGCTGTACGCCTTTGTAACTACAGGCGTACAGCATACGTAGAGCTTCAGTGAATCGAGAATCGAGCAATTTAGTCAAGTTTCAGTTATATTTAATATAATAAAGCGTCCTTTCTTAGTAATTGAATAAATTGTCTTTCGAATTTGTATTTATAAAAACCTATAGCTTAGACAGAAATTAATATGCCACTCCCTTTTATTTCATCTTACTTAATATTTATTCTACCAGTGAAACAGTGTACAAAAATAATTGCATGCATAAAATATTATTACTTTAATTACCTAAAACAGAAAACAATAATTATCGTTTGCATAAAAACATTTATAATACGGCCTGGATGCGATTGTCTTTCGTCTATGTGTCGCTTATGTCTATTTACGAATAGCAAATGAATGCTTTCAAAGAGCTTTTAACACATATCTATTTTATTAATTAACAAGGCCGTCTAGTTTGGATCTGTATCCAAATTAGATGGCCTTGTTAACTAAATTGGTTATTACTTTATTCAATTTAGAATCAATCTTAGCCGACTCTAACGAACTCTAACGAAATCATTATAAGAATGAGATTTAATTGAAACGTTATATTGATTAAATACAACTTATTGCCTACTAATAAGTAACAAATATCCTATACTTTGCCCGCGTATTATTAATTCTACTTAGAAATTGTGTGCGTGTAGCCTGAAAGTTACTTAAAGTTAGGTATTTAGATAAGAGTTGAATAATTTTAATTTTTCTTTTTTTTATTGCAATAAGTGATAAAACGAGCAAAACGTTCACCTGATGGTAAGTGCAACGTCTGCCCATAACAAATGCTGTGCCACCCAGAAAATTACTGTGTGACACTACACTGTGCCCATCACCCTGAGACATAGGTTCTTAAGTCTCATATGTCCAGTGATTACGCTAGCTCACAGTGCCTTTCAAACCGAAACACAGTAATGTTTGCACACTACTGCTTCACGGTAGAATAACTGGCCCTGGGGTGGTACCTACCTAGACGAACTCCTGCATAGGAATCTTATCACCAGTACAATATTATAAGTACCATAAGAGTAACATCGTCAAAAGTTTTTTTGTTTAATGGCTTTAAAATCTTGCAGGATGGAACTTTTGTCATGAATTGATATGAATGAATTATATGAAATATATTGATATGAATTGATGTGAAGAAAAAGATCATGTATGTATGCTTAGATTATATCAATCACATTTAGTAATGAAATTAGCCTTTAAAAGCATTTTTACGCTTTTGATATTTTTTTATAATAGGCTAGGGTTTCTTTTAATAAACATAGCTATTGCATCTCTGTTGCTACTTCTGATGTCTTTTAAATTATTAGCAGTATATAACAACATTACAATAAAAAAGCGGTTGGATAAGATGAAATGTCCAACCGATTAAAATACCAAAATCCGACATTTGAAAATTAGTGAGAAGTCGAAAAAAAATGCTGATACATCGCGGCGACCGTCGGCACAAATAGCTCAATGGTATGCACTGAAAGGACTGAGCAGTTAAATCAGCTGTCAGAGGATAATGAAAAAAGACAGAAAGAAAGAAAAAATATTTATTGTTACAGAACTATCATTCATACAAAGAATATGTTTTGTTTCTCTCATGTGTCATTTGGGTTACAGTTACAACACGTTTACGTAAAATGTACGAAAAATTAATTTTTTTCATAATGTTTTTTTGTAATTTTATTCAATATTCAATTAGTTATCCTGCTATTCGGGGCAGAGAAAAGTCCAAGAAATCCTATATCATGTAAATCGGTCCAGCTGTTCTTGAGTTATAAATGGTGTAACTAACACGACTTTATTTTATATAGATATTTCAATTAAGTTACAAGCAATATGTACAGACACATGATATTTATTTTATATATAATTTAATATTAGCAAGACAAGAGAATTGTAAGTAGCACGGTTACCTTGGAGTGGAAAAACCTACCGAGGTGTCGCAAGAGGCGACCAAGGTATTGTACGGACAGCCTTTATTCATGCAGAATAAAACGACAATATGCAATGCTGTCGCTATCCTGCTCGTACGCACTCGTACTGCGGTAACGCAAAAGGGAGTAAGATTTTTTTTTACTCTTATCAAAATGATGGCAAAGTGGTTCGCCATCAGTCACGTCTCGTTTACTGCGGTTTCGAAAAGTGGGCTACGCGAGTGGCCTTTGTCTACTCCTATATGGGAAAAAGCCGTGACTGTATGTATGAGTAGGTAGTAGCACACAAATGGGTCTGCTAGGTCAGGGCAGTACTATGCTCTGACAGAATAAAAGCATTACGTTGTTGTGTTTTGTATTGTGAGTAACGAAAATCGCACACCCAGTTCCTAGAACTGAGACCTCTGAAGTTTATCAGAGGGGACCATTTTAAAACATCGATGATTTTTGTGTATATTAACTACAGTAACCACTTCTTTAGTAACGTGTCTATGAAAGCCACTAATTTTTTATGAGTTTAACCCACACTAAGTATTGGCAACAAAATATTATAAAAACATTACCTAATATTAACTTACACAAGGTTGACCCACGTCCCTTTACATATTTATCGTTATTTCAATATCCATTTACAATTGTGCAAACCCTTGTTTACATAATCTATCCATATTTTGTCAGCTTCTATCTTTATACATTTACATCTCCATGTTTATACGCCCCTTGTCACAATATGATCATATCCTTTCTTAGCATCAAAACTATAAAAGCCTTTTGATGCCTTAAGTGACAAAGGTATGACATTCATGTCGGCCAAATATGAAAACCGAGTAAGGTATTTGATACGAATCCCAGCTGAAATCAGTATTTGTTATATCATTTAGGCAATAATGGATGTATTACGATTTCAAGAAGTCCAATCCAGAAAACAAACTAACCCAATAAATCATAGTTTTTACCTAAATATTTAAATACAGTTGTGTGATTTAGCTCAATCACACTCCATCAAAATTAGGTAGTTTTATTACCTGTTATCTAACTTTATTTTAATACATAAAACACAAATCGAAGTAAATCAATTTGTGTTAAGTATTAGAAGTGTACGATATCATTTTCTGAGGTTATTTAATGAAATGTGTGATACATTCCGTATCGACAAAAGAAATAAAACTTTTGATTCTTGCTTTTATCTCTAATGAAAGCTACAAGGCTTATATATATAAGCTCTTGTATTTGTCTCGGTGAACATCTGTCTGATATTGAGGAAAACTACTGACCTGAATTAAATGAAAGAGGCTAATCAAGATTAAACTTTAAAAGTGTATACATCTCTCGAAATGGACAACTGCTACACAATAAGAGTGAAACATAAAAGCAATTTCATCTTTACTTTTTTTCTTTTTCGCACTTTGTTTTTGTGTGGTTAATCGTGGGGTCAATAATGGATCCGACTAAAAACCATTGCTGTGGGGTACCACAGATTATAATCGAGGCGAGATCCTATTTGATATTACACCAAAAATTTTGTATTTTTTTTACACTATTTTTTATTATGCTTGTTAATGTTTTGTCAAATAAATTGGTTTCTTTCTTTCTTTATACATGTGGTAGAGGTAGGAACATGGTCACACAAAATTTGTATAAAACAGCAATGTTACACTACTTTGTATTGGACGGTGATGGAACAGAACTGGATATCAATTACCGAAAGTGATGTATTCTCATTGCAATTCTTTAGTAGATGGAGGAATAATCATCAAAATATTTCAGGCCGAAATACACGGACCTGTGATGTAACGCCTAAGATACAAGGGGTCTGCTTCGTCGATCGCTATTCCATTTACCAATCGTAGCGATTACAGTAATTCCTCCCTTGTTAGTACAGATCTATATACAGCAGAAGAAAGGCTAACTATGAATTACAAAACGACAGAAATGCCTTATTGTCGCATAAAAGTTTAAAAATTTTCATTAGCACTTGAATGGATGTAAATAGTTCATTACTATTAATAGGTATCTTAACAATAAAAGTATAATATCCTGAGACTGAATATTAAATAGATTACAAACATGAAAAGAAGCTGCGGGCCATAGTTCTTAAATAAATTTCAGCGACTGTCATCAGTGGTTCCTAATGAATTCCTTCGCTATTATATTAATTAAGTCGTTTAAATGTGTGGCTCAGGCTATGAGTCACTTCGGTGTGTTTAAATGCAATTATGAATTGACGCTGCAATTGTGAAACAAGGCGAGCAAATCGTTCACCTGATGGTAAGTGCAACTGCCCATAACAAATGCTGTGTCAACCAGAACATTTATGTGTGACACCTCACTGTGCCCATCACCCTGAGACATCAGTTCTGAAGTCTCATATGCCCTGTAATTACGCTAGCTCTCAGTGCCCTTCAAACCGAAACTCAGTAATGTTTGCACACTACTGCTTCACGACAAAATATCTGGCCCTGGGGTGGTACCTACCTAGACGAATTCCTGCATAGGAGTCCTACCACCAGTAACGGTTTATAAATATCTAGAAATTAAACGCGATAAAATCCACTACATATTTCAAGGTAGTGTTTTCACACTCATCAACTCTTAGAGACGTACGTATACGTAAACGTCCTCAAATAATAATTAAATTATAATTTTATAAAAAAACATAAATGCTCGCATGATGTTTTATTTAACATAATATTTTCTTATTTTTATACATTTAAAAAGAAGTTTAAAATATTTTTGGGAGATATTACCTTTATAACCTTTATAATTAGCTTAAACTGTGAGGAGAAATAAACAGTATTATTATTATTATTATTATTAAATTCGTTTTAAAGTAAATACATTAAACAAAAGCCACATAATTCAATTTAAATCGAACTATGGACAATTTTGTAGATATTCAAAATATTTTTAATCCTAAAATAAAGAATGTATTAACTACATATAGGAGAATTATTTCCCTGTTTTACTAAAACCAATTTTATGAAATTCTCGCGTTTCTCTAACGAATAGTTCTTTCTTATAAAATTTACATTCGACTACCACAATTTCCGGAACATCTACGTATGTAATAAGTAGAAATGGTGGCTTTGATATAATAACGTCATTGACATGGTCAAGACAAGTCTTTTGGATATCTGCCAAATCACTTAATCTCGTAAGTGGCAAGTTACTTGAGCTGCGCTGTGTGGCTGCAAGCGAAGTAATTATTTAAATGCTTGTGCATTTCTTGACATTATAAGGTTATACACATGTATATAAGGTGTGTAAGGGTTTTTTCTGTTTCAATTCTATGAAATCTACCAGTATTCATTATGAGTAAGCTTACTATTATTTTTGTGCTTTTAAAAAAATACTTACTATAACCTAGGCACCTAATGTGATCGACTATTATTACATTACATAAATTATTCACGTATTTTCCAGGAAAAGTTTTCACTGTTTGAAAACAATCGGATTCTTTAGAAGGTACCAGTCCTCTATTCTATATATTTTTTTAATTTAAATTCATTGAAATTAAATTATATGTTATATATAAAAAAGCGCCTACGTAACGCCTTAGTAAGGATAGAATCATTTTAACCGTCGGTATATTAATTTTTAAACTTAATGAAAAAAGTTGTTAAGTTTGTATTAAGCTGTACAATGGATTATGGTGTCGCTTTTTAGTTTTTTTTTTCTTTCTTAAATGAATACTAACATAAACATATGTTTGTTAAAAGTAGCTCGTAGCGACTATTCTAGTATTTTGTTTTATCAACAGTCCTACAATTTCCTTATCATACAATTCTCGTAATTCTCAGTTATATTTGTAAGCAAGCGTGACAACTATGGCATAAATCCTCCAAAATCAGAGTCACAGAAATGATAATGATGATAATGATGATGATTTATTTAATGAGTACTTGCCTCACTTAGCCCTACCCCTTAAATGCAACCTACATTAAATTGACATACTGTATTTCCACTGGAATGCTTACATTTACGCTGGTGAAACTACTATTTTCCGAAACAAACTCTGCTAATCACCATCGCTTTAGTAAATGTCAAACATATTATATTAAACACTCTGCTAACATTTTTAGCCCTACATACATACATATACATACACAGTCTACAGAAATAGTTAACGTACATTCGCGAGACATTTCTGTATAAGAATTAATTAAATTAAATTAAATATCGCTTTATTGTACACCATAATAAAATATACATAAAGGAAAAAATAAATAAATAAAAGGTACAATGTGCGGCCTTATCGCTAAAAGCGATCTCTTCCAGGCAACCTTTGGATGGACAAAAACTAAAATTTGACAAATAAGGACGGCAGTGTACAAATTGATAAAAACTAATCAATAAAGTACATAAATAAAATGTAAATATATATACTGTATACAAGATATAAATATATATACATATACATATATATATGTATACTCGTATATACACAAATATAATAAATATAAAATTTCCATACTTAAATATTTTTAAATTGGTAAATGAATGTAACATATTTTGTAAATTTAGGAACTAGAGTAAAATTGTCAATAAGAACGCTTTGGCGTTTGCTGAAAACATTTTATTAAACAAATTACATATGTAAAAACACGCTGCTTGTGAGATACTTTGAAGATTTCCATTTAGTCCTTACTAAGTGGGAAACTTACATATGAGGGAACTCGGATTGAGCCTCCACGTCCTTACTTAGAGAATGGCGTTTCTGCCGAAGAGAAAACAGGTAACCTTATTATGTATTTAGTTTGCCCTTCTCTCTTCTGATTTAATTTATCACTGCAAATTCGATGTTTTGGAACATCTTCGTCTATCCACAAGATCCATCAATTAAATTTTCACATTTTTTTTGTCAAGAGCCACTGATTTCCCACTTTTCTTAGTACCCACTGATTCTTAGTACTCCTTTCCAGTTGTCGTGATGAAATAACTACCATTGTAAGACAAGTCAATAGGACGAACGTTTTAGCTGGTACTAAGTTTTGCATAATATGTGTTTAATCGCTACGCGGGACAAGCAGGATGATTTTATGGCACTTAACCCATGTGACGAAGTAGTGTAATTTGAGAATATTAAATTGTCCCGCCATCATTTAATATGTTTGAGGAGGACAATGGACGACTTTTAATAATTAATAATTAAAATTTTAAACTTGTTCCAGTTTTGGACATATCTGTTACTCGTATTTGTCTGTAAACGCGACCATGTAAAAAATTTAAATAAATATATAATAAAAAATAAATAATTCAGTGTATTCCTTTCGCTTTATAGTCGTTATTTTCTTCGTTAAGGGAAAACTTATAATGCAAAGGTGGCTTTAAAAACGTGGCATTTATCTGTGTTAGCTCCTACTGAGCTCACGAAAAGAGAGGTGACTGAATTATTAAACCGCCATTATACGTTGATTATTACTTCAGCTTAAATGTGCTGCGAATATTGAGAGTTAGACGTATAGAAACACAGCTCTTCAATGACCGACTTATATGTTTAGGTATTCTGTTTTATAGTAAATTAACAGATTTTATCCAGTTTATTTTTGACAAAATGTGAATAATTTGATCAGTTAACTAGTTAACTTAATAACTGTCACTACTACATACTATCACCCATTTTATTAGGAAATAAAAATATAAAAAATTATATTGGGCCGATGATATCCCGGACGGCAGTCTGAGCGAGATTAGTATGGCTAAAGGAGAGAAAGTTAATTTGCTAAGATCCGCATGCAAAATGTAAAATGGTGTGTATTACCTAGTTTTGAAGAGCACCGCCCGCCCTCCCTCAACAGCGTGCACAAGAAAACCAATACCGCCACCGGGAGCCGCCACCGCCGCTCCTGGTGGCGGTATTGGTTTTTCAAAACTAGGTAATACACACCATTTTACATTAGCAAATTAACTTTCTCTCCTTTACTATAATGGATTTACGCGAAGTAACGCCTGATTCTATTAACTATACTAGTATAGCTCTCAAACAGCTTAAGAATGACAAAGCGCCGGGTGAGAATGGAATCACAACGGAGCTTCTGAGAGCGGGTGTATGATCGGTAATAGTAGTCCTTTAGAAGCTCCTTAGTTCCGTCATCAGGGGCGGCGCAACGCTGGAAGCGTGGTTGTCCAGCTATAGACCAATATCACTTTTGAGCCGCGTATACATCCTGTTTTCGAGAGTCATTACGAATCGTCTTGCAAGCGGACTCGATGAATTTCAAGCCACATGCATACACTTCACCAGATTGTACAAAATACGATACGAAGCGATCTCCCGCTATGTCTGGCGTATGTGGACTATGAGAAAACCATCGATTCCTTCGAAATTCGGGCAATGCTAGAGTCAATTCGGCAGTTCCGAATTTACTGTCGATATATGTATTGCAGTGATTGTGTACCGATCCAATTGCAGAAAGGTATAAGACAGGTCGATGTAATATCCCCGAAACTCTTCACCGCTGCATGATCGCTCTTGACCGCTGATGTCTTCAAGCTACTGGACTGGAAAGGATACGGTATTAACATCAATAGAAAATACATCACTCGCCTTCGACTTGCCGACGACATAGTCATAATGGCATCATCGCTGGATGATCTTTGCGCTATGCTCAATGACGTCAATAGTGTCTCGCAACGGGTAGGTCATAAGATGAACATGGACAAGACGAAGATCATGTCAAACGTCCATGTCACGCCTATACAGGTTGTTGGTACGCTACGATCGATGTTGTCGACAAATATGTATACCTAAGACAGATTGGCCGACTAGGTAGGTCCAACTTCGACCAAGAGATCAACCGACAGATCCAACTCGGCTGGGCAGCGTTCGGGAAACTGTGTCACATCTTCTCGTCGTGTATACCTCAACGCTGCAAAACAAAAGTATACAACCAGTGTATATTGCCAGTGATGACATACGGAACCGAGACTTGATCCTTCACTGCAGGTCGCATGTGGAAGCTCAGAGTAGCTCAGCGAGCAATTGGAATTAGAGTAACCAAAATCGCTCTAAGGATTAGCAAGCTGAACTGGCAATGGGCTGACCATATGGGATGACATAGTGGTAACCTCGTACCGGCAAATGCAGAGTAGGGCGCCCCTCCACTAGATGGAGCGACGAACTGCACGTTTTTGCAAGAAGTCGATGGATGCAGGTGGCTCAGGACCGTGTTTTGTGGCAATCTATGGGGGGGGGGGGGGGGCATGTTCAACAGTGGACTATGATATGCTGAAATGATGATGATATTAGGCGAGGTCTATGTTCTATGGTCTATGTTTCGTCGTCGCCGTCATTTCAACCTATTACAAGTCCACTGCTGAAAATAGGCCTCCCCATACATAGCCACAAAAGTTTTGTAGCTCTCATTTTCGAGGGATTTTGCCATAGTTGCCACGCTTGGACGGCAGGTTGACAACCGCAGTATATTTATTTAGATGTTCCAGGGAGATGCTGCTGCCATTCTCCTGGTTTTCATTTTCCCTCTGTCGACTTTTACGACACCCACGGGATGTAAGGGGTGGTAGATTTTCTTAGACGCCACCACACGATGTATATTCGTCTCCGAACGGTATTATTGCTCAAAGCAATTCTATTTAAACTGAGAAACTGAACATGTATGTTTCAGTTGTAATAAAATAGTTAGATAATCTCTACAGAAATTTAGTATTATTCGTAACTGAACATTTATTAACATTCTCAGTTTTAAAGAATCACGGAAGATCTGTCTTAAATTAAGCATGAAATAGCTTCAATAGAATCCGCAAAGTATCATCAGTTAAAAACATAAGAAATAAGCTATTTATGATAATAATACTTACTCGCTTTAAATTTTATAGTACGCGAGCGACTTGGGTTCGATTCCCGGTGCCGGCACCACTGAAATTGTTAATTGCAATTTTAAGTGGTGATTTACCACGTGCTCGGCGGTGAAGGAAAACATCGTGACGAAACCTGCATGTCTAAAAAATATTTCGAAGACATGTGCAGTCCGCCAAAAATCCGGAAGAATCCGCCACGCTACTCCAATCCCGCATTGGCGGATTCTTCCTAGCTTCAAAACCCTCACAGAAATGAGAGGAGGCCTGTGCTCAGCAGTGGGACGTTTATAGGCTGAAACTTTACTTTTACTTCTTTTACTATTCATTTACATAGATAAAAAAGTCTTTATTTTTCGAATAAATCTGGAACAATTGTTTACCTGTGAATGTAACAGACGTATATTAACGTATGACAATACTTGCGTATCTAAAAATTTTTTTTTTATGCTTTTAGGTAACAAAACGAGCATCTCGTTCTCCTGATGGCAAGTGTCACGCCTGTCCCTGTAACAGTGTCAAAACTTTAAATACCAAATTACTGTGTTACATGTGTTTACATGTCCGGTAATTTTATAGCGGGTAACACAAAAGTTGTTACACATTGAACATCAAATGATGAAAAGGTCCAAAGAACATAATCGCTATAAAAGATATGTACACGTGTCGGGAGGGTAAACTTAACTTTTCTCAAAGTTACTTATCAATCTGCTCGTATATATTATAAATAAAAATGTACTCAGAAAGTACTTTATCGATTGCTTAAAAATTTTGATACAAAGTTACATTTGAATACGCGAGTTTATCCTTTTATGTATATTAGATATATTTTTATATAATATATATGTGTTTTGTATGTATATATATAAATAGACGTTGATAAATCTGTTTGAGATTAATAGACTTCACTTCACCGTTTGACCGATCACCATGAAAATTGGTATACATAAGTATTTGAGCACGGATAATATTACCGCGGTATCTACTTCGTTTTACCTTGCCACTAGCCCGAAGGCTTTTACAGCTTCGCCGGATTGAAAGGTGGCATAGCGCTGAGGGCGCTTAGCCGAAACCTTTATTTATGGATGACTGGCGCAAGGGCCCCCGAGAGGGGACCTCGGCTTGGACCGTCATCCTGTTCGCGAGAGTAACAGACTCCAGGGTGCCCAAGGGGGCCGGCCTCGGCTCGGTCAGTTCCTGCAATCGGGAGGGCAATATTACTACTACTCGTACTATAATTATTAATACCATGATTATTATTAGATAAGTTTACCACCAATTCGGAATGCATTTCCGATGGAGAAGAAATGGCGCAAGAAACTCCAGCGACGCTTCAGTTTATGACACTACTGGTAGGGGAGAACCGGCCTGAGATGCGGCGGTATCGCGAATAACTTTGTCTGATACGCCCACGCCGACGGCGGGGGCGGTATGATGGTGATAATAGGTGTTTGTGTAGTGTTGAGTAGAGCGCTTGGGCAATAGTGGTCGCGTCGTCAGGGTCCTCGAGGACGTGCCTCGGTCTCCTTTTTCCGCGGGTCGAGTTTTGGTGTATCGCGGGAGGGTTGTAAGTGGCGGCACTGACAACCAGTGGGTTGGGGTGCGTGGCGGCAGAGTCGAAGTATCGGCGAGAGGCCAACTTTAGATATTGGGCTATGGTAGGAAGCCCTAAATCGATATGAAGGTTAGCATTACGCACGAACCACGGTGCTCCCGTGGCTTTACGCATGAATCGATTTTGTATTACCTGAAGTCGGTGAATTTGACGCGGGGAAGTATGCTGCAGACGCAAATTTTGGTACATTAATGGGTCGGCTCGGGCGGGGCGGGACAAAGCTCTCACGAATATTATATTTATTTATTTAACGTTTTATTCACAAAACTGTACGTAATATATAATTATAACAACATTTTAAAACACATCTCTGATTGAGGACGCTTCTTTGATTCCTATGCCTCAATTGAGGGTCTAAAAAATATAATCAATATCGTACCATGGCTTATTTTTTCCATTCAACTTAATTATAATTATTATCTGGGATCCAAAAAAAACGAATATATTTCGTAACTGATGTTATAGTTAGTGATGAAATGTTGAAATTACTAAACTTTTTTTCTTTTAAAGGAGATCTTCTAAATGAGACATTAACTAAAGTGATCAAAGTTTGGAAGTGATAAGCTTTCAGCTGAATTAACTGAATCCCTTATCGTAACAATTATGCCATGGCGCTTTATCAAATTGAGAACGCTTCAGATAGAATCAAACAATAACAGTTAAAATTGAACGGAAGTGTGTTGTCAAACTGGAAATCAACATCGTAAATTACAATTATGGTGCAAGCTAACATTATCTTGCATTATTTGTAATATATATACACACACACGTACACAGACATAAATGTCACCACGTGAGAAGATCAGGTGTCCTACAAGAACTCCTTACAAATTTCGCACTCTCGTCCTCAATACTATGAGTATAGTATTGCTTAAATTGAACCATTCGCACAAGACTGCAGGAATCCGTCTATGTATTTTTTTCCGGAGTCATCTCGTAGGTGTTGTAAGTCGACTGAGGGAAATGCATGGAAAACTTATGGCATCCAACAGGCAGCAGAATGTAGAAAGAATATATATATATATATATAGATTTTCGGTATAATCCATCGACAACGAACGAACGTTATATACTGTACTAATTTATATTAGAGCCGAAAATTCCTTACAATAATAATTTACAAAGTCTGTATACTTAAGTTTATAATTTATTATTGCACAACTGTGAATTGAACCAAATAATTAATTAGCGTTCGACAGGCATGTGTTGTTGCCAAATACGTTGCTTTATTTTAATACACAGTAATGAAGTTGATGGTTATATTAATTTATACATATAATTTGTTTTGCATTTAACATTTCAAATAAACGGTTTACTTCATTTACCGTGTGGAACACAAAAAGACATTTCCCAACTTTGGTATTCTATAAGAGCATGTAACTTTAAGTACACCGCCTAGATTTTGGGGACATAAACGTTAAGTAGCATTTATTAATTTTACAACTATATCGTACATTTGACGGTCGCGTGGCCTAGTGAAAATCTTGACTTCTACGCCGCGGGTCGTAGCTTTGAATAACACCTAACAATTGTACAAAAACAAAAATAGTTGATTTGTGGTCGTGGTTGTGTTGAGCAAATGTCACATTCATGTTTGTCAAACGCTCACGATATAGGGAATAGCTCAGTGTGGCACAATTTTTTTTTAAAGTAAGGTATCGCCAGAAAAATTTCTTGCTCTCTCAACAATGGCGAAATTACTTTTACCAATTTTTTAAAGTTTTCTGAGCACTTGTGGGAGCAGCATCTTAGTTGCCAAATCTCTCGTATTACGAACACTAATCCGTATGTTAAGTGTCTGGTGATAATGGCCAATCCAATCATCAAATCAAAAAAAAGTTAAGAAGCCGATGATGATCATGAAGCAAATTGACATGTCACAGAATAAATTATTTGATGTATCACAAGACTAAAAGTCCTAACACATTGTTTCTTACCGTCATCTATTTGTGAAATTTATGTTAATATATATAGATGTTTACATTATTACATAATATATATATATATACGAGTATATATGTTTACATGGTATATGTGGAATGGTTTTTAAAAGAGAAAGGCGAAAACCAGCTAGTGATTCACTTTTTGGCAAGTGATCAACGCCTTTAAATATCTGTAACACTAAAGGAATTGCGAATGGATTGCCTGCCTTTGAGAAACGAGTAGGCTTTTTCATGAAGGTGCCTAAGTCATATTCATCCATAAGTGGTTTTGAGTGACAACGGTGGAGGAATGCCAACCATCAAGATAGATGAAATTTTGAGTTCAGTCGCAATCTACGTATGTTTCCACAAAAACTCTTATGAATGTTAAAATCTTCACAGCGAGGCCTGTGGATCGAGCTGATCGAAAAGAACCTGGTCGTCGATAAAGTTTAATTCACTATTACGTTGCCTGAATATTCTTTTTCGCATTTTCTCAAACAATAAATAAAAATAAACAACATGTAGCCACCGCTTCATGAAACGATTTTCTCATAACAAGGTGAAATAATACGTTCTACTCGTCGTCTATAAATTATACGTCTCCTATTATGTACTCATATGTAAAGCACGAAGCTAGATTCTTCCGAGAATAAGACTCTTATCCATTCTATATTACGCCACTTTGTGTTCATATAGTATAACTTAATATTCCTACTTTTTTAGGTAAAATAAGTAAGTATTAAATAAGTAATAAGAGTACCACCGTATCTCAGCCCGTGTAGAGTCGACGGACGGAAATGCCGAAAATAATCATCTAAAAAATATAAAGACTGGTGATTTTTATTTATTGATAAATTGACGAGACGAACACAGCGTTGCCCTGATGGTAAGTGCAACGTCTGCCCATAACAAATGCTGTGTCATTTGTGTGACACAACATTGCGTACGTCACCCGGAGTAAAACTTCTGCGTTGTGAAAATTACATTGCTACTCGTATCACACAAAAGTCTGGATCACTGCCAAATTGTTTAATTTCGTAAGTGATTTGTTCGTTTTTCTGTTTAGCTTAACTGTGTAGCTATTAATGAGTGAAGTACGTAATATTTAAAAGGAACATTATTATTACTTGACTTTTGATAAACCAAAATATTTATCTGGTGGTTGGATTCCTATGCAGAAATCCGTCTAGGTAAGTACCATCCACGTCAGTTATTGTTTAGTCCGAATATTTTTGGCGATATAAATAAAAATGAATCGCCAATTATGAATGAAAAAAAAACACAGATTAACAATGTATAGTTTGGCGAGATGATCCATTTGAAAAGAAAGAGAGCTATCAGCTACTTACCGTGATGTTTGGAACAGCCGCGGCACCATACCTTGCAGTACGAACTCCGAACCTGTTGGTTGATGAGGAAGAAATTAGGTAGAGGAGCTGCAGTCGTGAAGAGCTCGTTCTACGTCTGTACGTGCTCGTTGTACGTGTGAAGGTCTGTCTGAAATCAAACGAATTCTGAAATCAAACTTATTTGCAATGAGATTATATATTAAAGGCAGGTGGCTTACAAATGCAGAAGTGATCTAGTAACTCTGATGAACTGTTGATGTTATTACGAGAATGAAAAGAAATTCCAGAATTTGGGGACAAAAAGAAATAAAATTAGACAAATCGGCCTTTTCTTTGACCCTTTCGGATGGCCCTCTCCAGTGGTTTTCACAGCTAAGATAATGAATGATACAGAAATTATGGCTTAGCAGTCTTGGCTGGGACGATAAATTGTCAGCACAGTTAGTAGAAAAATGGCTTAGCTACAGAGAAGCACTTCAAGATTTACAGAGCATAGAAATTCCGCACTGGATGAAGGCGACGTGGCACTGTAAAGAAGTTTAATTACACGGTTTTGCAGATGCTTCGTCTGTTGCGTATGCAGCAGTAGTTTACATCAAGGTATTTTATGTAGATGATGTTATCCATTTAATACCATCTAAGACCAAGGTGGCGCCATGAAGCAACTGTCTAATCCGAGATTAGAAATCTGTGCTACGGCGTTGTTAGCAAAGTTGTTGCACGAAGTAGCGAGCCTATGCAATATAAATATGGAACACATAAATTCCTGAACTGATTCGATGGTGATTCGGTCGTGGTTACAATCTCTACCAAGTCGATGGCAATTGTTTGTTGGAAACCGGGTATCGGACACAATTCAGTTGATAAACAATGACAGATGGAGTCATGTTCAATCGGCAGACAATCCTGCTGATCTCGCTTCAAGAGGCGTATCGCCTGGACTGAACCTAAGTGGTTGAAAAATAAATATATAAAATTTACTTCTGTTCCTCAAACAGATTTAGAAAAGAAGAAATCCTTCAATATATTTTTAGAAGAAAAACCCGTCTGGGAAACATTTTCATCCATGTCCCGAATGAAGAGAGTACTGGTTTAATGTTTAAGGTTTTTGAATACCAGTAAAGAAAGATAGAAATATTTGACAGCTACTGAAATTAATGTGGTTGAAGAAAGATGTGTAAAATAGTAGCTGTGACGGTATGTTTAGTCCGCATATTATTTGAAGGAAATCTTTCTGACTTTCTTTTGGAAACGTAGCATAAACGCGAGCAACCTTTTTATTTTTAGTTACAAAAAAGTAAGTGTCAAGTCGATCATGGGAGTGACAAAAAATGTCTCGAAATACCGGTTTTGTGACAGACTTTCGAATTTCGCCCCACCAGGCACCGAATGTGGATCGAATGACGTTGACATTCTTTTCACATTTGTTTGTGATAAGTATAATTATTTTGTTCTAAAAGTTATTAGAACACGAGACTGTTATTATCTTTTTTAAAACTAGTGAACCGCTCCCATAAGCAACGGTAACGTAGTCTGTAATAAATCACATGAATATGTAATGCGAAACACCTTCGTGTTACAGCCGTGTTACAACCGTGTGCAATAAAGAGACAATATGATTTTCACTGCTATCGTGGATAATGTTTTTAGTCGATGAATGATTAATACTTAATTTAGAAGTACTAAGTTAAGGATTAAAAAACTAATACTACAGTCAGACTAACTCGATAAATTCATCTTCTATTCTTTTTTATAAAAGTCACTATTTATAAAATGTCGAATTTTCCTTAAAATTAATTTTATGTACCTTATACTAATGCAAATCTTTGTATAAATAAAATACATCTCAGTGTAGAGTCACTGTTCTTTCATGTCAGTCAGCATAGTATTGAACAGAAACATCGCCTTTGAGGGTTGATATGCTCGAAGTTTCGTTAATCCTTTTCACAGTGGATATATGTTTTGGGATTAACATCAAATATTGCGATATTTCAATATAAATATTTTTCACAACAATCAAATTTGGTTTTAAATTGCGTTCACGATCTGAACACACACGAAACCTTAAAGCAGTACGTACTAACGTACTTGTAAAGTCGTTTTGCACGCGTTTGACCTGTGTGGTGATTTCGGATTAAATGGAAGCTTAGAAGTGAGTTGGATATATCTAGATGTACTCCATGGTTTTAACTGTCACTCCGAAACAAGGTCGGCATGTATCTTTTTGCTATCAAAAATTAGATAATTGCAGGCATTCTATCCAGGAATCCGTCTAAGTAGGTACCACCGCGGTGCCGTAAAGTAGTAGTGTGCAAAGCCAGTGTAATTACTATCCTATAAAAGTGATAATATTAATACTATTAACACATTAATGGTTTTCGTTCCTTACCTGTTGACTTCACCGACTAAACCGACCAAGAGAACAATGCCCTGCGTTATACTAGCTCTCAGTGACCTTCTAACCGAAACACAGTAATGTTTGCACACTATTGCTTGACGGCAGAATAACTGGCCCTGTGTTGGTACCTACTTATACGCCTTCCTGCATAGGAATCCTCCCACCAGTGAAGAATATTTCGGTGTAGTACCACACTGCGCCCGTCACCCTCAGACATAAGTTCTTAAGTCTCATATGCCCAGTGGGTGATAGCTATACGCGAACACTCTAATATCAAGATTCCATCAACTTATTATAACTCGACTCTATTAGATTTTTCTTAACTTGCTGTCGGTTCTGCTCTATGTTATATTTACGCTTAGATTTTGAAATGACTCTTTCAAAAGACATCTCATTTGGTTCACCATAAAGAATTTCACAAGCCGTGAAGCCTGTGCTATCTTGATGGGAGTTTTTATATGATTCTTCTATTTTTGGCAAAATAATTGCGGTCTCGTCATAAAGAGACTTGACTTGGATAAATAAAGAAGTGTGAGTCAAACCAATTGCAAGACGCAACCATTACGACTAACGATAACTAAACAACTGCCACAAAGACGCATTGCCACAAGTGTAACAAGCATCAATACGACTATCGCCAGACATACGCCAACACAAGGGCCTCCATACGGTCTCAGTAGACATCTACATCCCTGCAAAAACTTCCGTCTACCAGAATCTATAAGTATTGAATATATAAGTCGTATTGAATCAATCGCGACTCATCCATATAACATTACTGGTGGTAGGATCCCTATGCAGGAGTCCGTCTAGGTAGGTACCACCCCAGGGCCAGTTATTCTGCCGTGAAGCAGTAGTGTGCAAACGTTACTGTTTGATTACTGGGCATATGAGACTTAAGAACCTATGTCTCAGGGTGATGGGCACAGTGTAGTGTCACACAGAAATGTTCTGGGTGGCACAGCATTTGTTATGAGCAGACGTTGCACTTACCATCAGGTGAACGTTTTGCACGTTTCATCACTTTATGCAATAAAAAAAAACCGCCACTAAAACACAATACCACAATATCAGTAAATATTAATGTGACTTTCATATAGATGGTGCCTCCTCACAACTCACCAATATAATAAATCACCTCTACGTCAGTCGCATTTCCCCAATGCGAAATATTATAAGACATTATGCTATGGAAATAATATGGAATAAATAAATAATTTCAAAATTAGTCAAGTTTCTAATTTATTTTACAGCATAAGCTACAGAGCTAAGTTTACTTGCTAGTTAATTAGGGGTATTGAAGTTTTCCGTCAAGAATTATTCCAAGAAAAACAGATTGATGGTTGAATCAATCTTTAGAAAGTGTCATGTTACACAGGTCTCTCATTAAAGTAATGAATAATTACTTCGTGATTGTAACTTTAGTTTAAATTATTGCAGTGTTTGATTAGGATGTACATTTGCATTTTGGTTTAAAGAAAACTCACTTTTAAAAGAAACAAGAACTTCTTGAATATGAAATTTTATTAGAATTTATGGAAAACTGATTATTTTACTGCCTGCAAAAGTGAAAGTATTTTTTCTTATTATAGAATGATCGAAAATATTACCTAGATACCGAAACGTAACGCTATTTTGTCATAAAAAGGTTCGCAAAATATTACTCACCGCGTGTAGGGGGGCAGAAGCTAATTTATTACGCCACTCGTCCCGTACTTGTTATTAGAGGTGACAAAGGGAGTAAATTAACTAGGGAATAGGCAATAGTATCGTGTTTATGAGCTTAGTCGAGAGCAATTTGTTAAGATCGCTGTCGGTAACTTCCTACTAAATAAATAAATAGCGGCACGTCTCCGCGACCTTCTGTTGCAAACTCTGAATTTTCGTATTTTCTCCGTAATTCAGAGAGCAGTGAACTAGATGGATCCTGCTTAAAAATATAAATAATTTTAATAAAACTAATTTTTACGGATGTTATCGCGTTTAATTTTGAACAATTTATAGCACGACGTTACGAGCGCTTTATAGCACGAATGGTCACGAAAATAATGAATTTCGCAATAACACCGCGAAGAATACCGTACGAAGAAATAATCTGTAGTGTCGAAGATTGTCTGTTCAAAAACAATATCAGTAAAGGTTTTGAGTCCATTCGACTAGAGTATGTTATTCGACAAGTCTATGTTACTTCGAAGTTCGGTGCCGAAATTAAATCTTATTAAAGACGAATTCAAAGCGTTAAACAACCTACGGAACAGATCTGAACTGACGATCCTTCGCGCAGATAAAGGTAATGCTACGGTAATCGTGGATACGTCGAATTACAGTTTTAAAATACAAGAACTTCTGTCGGACGAACGTACGTATAATAAGGTCAAATCAGACCCAACCACTAATACGCTTAAAACGACTAGTGATCTAATTAAGAATCACTCCGAGAAATTGAATCTCGATGTTAATTTGATAATACTATCTTGTGCCAAACCACCGAAGTTGTATGGGTCACCCAAAATACAAAAAGTAAATGCTCCGCTACGTCCAATAGTAAGCCAGATCGATTTACCAACGAATAAAGAATAGAAGTAAATGTTTTCGTGGAAAACACAAAGGAACAAAAGTCTTGCACTAATTAACTAGAACGGCATTCGGAGGAGGCCTGTGTTCAGCATTGGATTAGTGATGGGCTGAAATGATGATGATGATGAAAACTCGGCATGCGCTTTTTACGAGTTTGTCCATTTGTATATATAAAGCAGAGACATGTATAAAATATATAAAAAGCACTAACGTTTCAACTAAATCGGATGAACGCATAAAAGACGAATAACAATCCGATGCGACTCATGCGTTACTTTTTGTAAAAAACCTTCCTTGACAGACAATAACTGATACTGATGCACTGTCCAAAGTACTTAAAGCTGGCGTTTTGGTCGTTAATAGCTTAGCAACAGTTTCGATTTATGACCAAATTTTTTACCTGTGTTAGAATTCCTACGAAGAAATTAGACTCGGTAGGTACCACCTGTAGGGCCATTTATTCTGCCGTGATACTTCACGGCGCAGTGCGCAAACATTACTGTATTTTTTTCCGAAGGGCACTGGCAGTTAATGTAATTAATTGATATATTAGATTTCTTATTTAATGTTAAATATGGCTATTGGTCTCTGGAATAAAGAGTATTATTAACATTAAACAACAAACTATACCAGAAATGATCGTTACAGCCAATGGTAATATACCATCGATCGATATAACGAGCAGAACTTAATAAGAATAAAATAAGGGTATTTCTAGGTACAGCAAAAAAAACTCGCGTAGATTAATTAATATTGAAATTCACGTCAAATTTCGTCATAGTTTTATTAAGAAAAGTATCTATAAATCTTAACTAACAAGCCGTAGTAGCTGAGGGGCCGGGCCTTAAATTTCATAGTACTCGCGGTGTCCCCCGGTGTTCGATCCCCGGTGCCGGCACCTCTAAAAGTATTCTGCAAGTATAATCATCATCACCGTAAGAAAACCGGCATGTCTGAGGAATAAAGTATATTTCGAAGACATGTGAAACCGCCAACCCGCATTGAATGTGTGGCGGACTCTTTCCGGCTCTTAAACCCTCTCAAAACTGAGAAGAGGTCTGTGCTAAGCGTTGGGATATTTATAGGCTGTTACTTTACTTAAACCGCGATAATAATTGACAAATTTAAGTTTTTAAGGCACTGGAGTAAGATGATCATTCAAGAATAACTAAAAAAAGACTTAAGGTAGTGAAAGAAATGTAATAAGCGAAACGCTTGCGAAAACATGCGAACACGAGGATCTCTACATCCAACGACGACGACCGAAAGTGAAACATAAAAGATTATGTTGATTTATAAAAAATGAGGTTGACGGGCGCTTTGCATGCTGCTCCATTACTTTGTTATTATAAGAAATGTTATCGCCTTTATCTGTTTAAATCCGTAAACTGTTATTTCTTCGAATGTCCTGTTATTATTAAGAAATATCATTTTTTCAATGTATTTTAGTAGTAGATAATTAGTTTTTATTTTCTTTTATGAAGTGGATTAAACTATATTTATAGATTTAACGCTTTTAATTTAGTTTTGAATTTTGAACGCATCTCTACATCCAACGACGACGACCGAAAGTGAAACATAAAAGATTATGTTGATTTATAAAAAATGAGGTTGACGGGCGCTTGCTTTGCATGCTGCTCCATTACTTTGTTATTATAAGAAATGTTATCGCCTTTATCTGTTTAAATCCGTAAACTGTTATTTCTTCGAATGTCCTGTTATTATTAAGAAATATCATTTTTTCAATGTATTTTAGTAGTAGATAATTAGTTTTTATTTTCTTTTATGAAGTGGATTAAACTATATTTATAGATTTAACGCTTTTAATTTAGTTTTGAATTTTGAACGCTACGGGCGATTTGCAGCACCTATTGTTGGGTTAGTAATTATTCTAGTTAATTTTTATAACTTAATCGATTATTTAAATAAAATATACTAAAATAGTTATCGAGATAATGAAGGTACATTTAACATCAGTTTAGAGTGGGGCGGAAATAACCACCGCCCCACCATATTGCAAACATAATAGCTCGGCGCAGCCTTTATAAGAAGTCATTCTGTGATGTGACACACATCTGTGCTTGTCGTGAAAATACGTGTAACTTTTAAGTGGTAAACTGTTGCCAATTGCATATGAAAGTAATATGTTAATTTATAGTGAATAAGTATAAGTGATTGTGTGTGGATCAATAAACTATTACTAAAATTTAAGTATTTTGTTTCTGGACTGACCCCCAACAGGTCAGAAGTGGGATAAACAAGGTTAATAATTATCCTGCCACGTTCACTGCTCGAATAACGTAAGTACTCTTTTTTTTCTGCTCTTCCGTTGTTAGGAATACACATCAAATGGTTGATATTTTTTAGGGAATAAATTTGAAGTTAAGCTCTAGTAGTTAAAAAGATTATTTATCGTGTTCCTTTAAAATTATTTTTATTGTTCATACTACTGTTACGAAATTTATTGGCTAAACAATTTTAACATACGTGGGTAGTTTTTTTTAGAATTATTTCTGTATACCCCACTATGAATTATATTATTAGAAAATGCTTATTTCTGTATTAAGACTGTATGGAATCTGTATTGAATTTTGGACATCAAAATTGATGGTTCCGGAGTAACGACAAATACATGAATTTGACTACCTAAGTGTGCCCCTGGCTCTATGCGATATTTCACGGCTGCCGATTATGTCTTAGAAATAATTTAAATATACCAATCAAATCTTTCGCATCCCGCGTTATGCAATGAAAATTCACGTACCGTCATTAATTTTAACCAATGAGGAAAAGCCGTGGGTCTTTGGTTATTGATGTTTTGAAAAGTTATTCACTTCATTGATTATGAAAAATGCTTCGTTTTCAACTAGCTACTTTGTTGGTACTGAAACGTAATTTAAACTCGGTAAAGTACATTAAAATAATAATAATAATAATTTTGAACGCTTTTTAAGCTTACTCGTGTAAGTTTCAGATAACTAGAATCAATATGGATGATGAAATTGTTCAGGGAAATGAACAAATGCATGGAACGACCCGTGGTAAAGGGTTCATGGATGTTGGAATGGAAAGTGATGCGATCAGTCGAGGAGGAGGGCTGACGCATCGGTCCGACCAAGTAGCACCCTGGTTGGAGGTGCAAGGTCGTGAGCTAAGTCCGACCATAAGGACACGGAATATGCAATGCTCGAGGAAAGAGCAGTTGCGGAAGACTGATAAAGATGGGAATGGAATATTATGGAAAAGGAATAGGAGTCGGTATCATATAACTGAGTCGTGATACCGAGGACGGAAATTATGAAAAAAATGTGAAGGAAGGACTGACATCGCGCCGCGGTTTTGAGTCGAGGAGGAAAAGGAGAAGAGATCTTTCTTCATCTTCCGAGGAATGTGCCTCTTCGCGCTCAATTAGATTCCGGTCACGAAGAAATAAAAGTAAGGAACTGGAAACGAATAACGTATTAGATAAGTTTTTAAGAATTATAAGTCGGGTCAAGAGCTCGGATAGATCCAAACTTTCTTTTAATACTAACGTCATACCAGAGTTTGACCCTATGTCAAATGAACAAACCATCCTCACTTGGATAAATAAGGTAGAAGAATGTGCTGAAATTTACGGTTGGGAGGAGAAAGAGGTCATTCATTATTCATTACCGAAACTTAGTGGAGTAGCTAAGACTTGGTTTCAAGGCTTACCTACACTATTATATACTTGGCCCGAATGGAAGAAGAAATTATTAGAATCTTTCCCTTATCGCGAGGACTATGCCGAGCTTTTAACTCAGATGTTAGGTAAAACTGTTAAATATGGGGAGTCTTTAGAGCAGTATTATTATGCTAAAATTAATTTGTTGAATCGATGTAAAATTTTTGGTAGGCAAGCTGTGGACTGTCTGCTTTTCAGTATCGAAGATCGTGCCATAAAAGTAGGAGCTCAGGCGGCTCATTTTAGAGAACCCGAGCAGGTTCTTAAATATTTTAGATCGGTTAAAACTAGTCAAAATCGTGAAGGATTCAATTTGCAAATACGAAAACATAGTGATCGTAAGTCAACGTTTGCAGCTGGTCGACCAGGTTCTTCGAGATCTGGCTACATTAATTATAATATCAGATGTTTTAATTGTAATGAAATAGGCCATCCCAGCTCTAAGTGTGAGAAACCCCGGTTAAAATGTACAACTTGTGATAGACTAGGACATAAATCTATAGATTGTTTCAGAAACAAGCAATTTCCTGAACAGAGTAAGAGCCAAAATAATATTGACCCTAAAGCTGAGCAACACGTAGCGAACGTTGCTCTTGATAAAGATGATAGCCCAAGCAATAAATATATACTCACGATAAAAATAAATAACTGTTGAATCGAATGCCTCGTCGATCTGGGAAGTCAGTGCTCTTTAGTAAGATTCAGTGATGCTAAGACTATGCAGCTTAATATCAATTCTCGAATAGACTTACCTATACTTAGAGGCATAGGAGCTAACTTAGTACGACCACTAGGTATAGCAACCGCTTCTGTAACGGTACAAGGTTTGACGGAGAATATAGAGCTATACATAGTCGAAGATTATGTTCTGAATCATCCTGTTCTCTTGGGTCACTCTTTTACAGAAAAACCTGATATTTTGATAATAAAAACTCCTAAAGAAATAATTTTTCAAAGAATAGCGCAAAATAAAATCCCTTTATTTATCGAAAAAGACGTCAATATACCTACTAAAACTTTACAGGCTGTGGTAGTTTCCGCAAATTCAGAGTTAAACTGCAATGTTTACGTTCAGGAATCCTATCGTGGCTCAGTCGGCAGAGAATATTATGTATTACCTGGTGAATACGAAATCAGGGGTGGTCGGGGAGCTTTCTTAATCTATAATATATCTGAAAATAAAATAGGTATCGAAAAAAAAACACTTTTAACGCGATCATTACGCAATGACTTGATATCGCCAGTTTGCAATTTGGAATCATGTAATGTAACGTTTGATACCCAAGGATTAGACAAAACAATTAACATCGGTCCTGGGCTTCCTGATGAACATAAACAGGAGTTAGATAAATTACTGAAAAAATACAATGAATGTTTCTCAAGTGGACTGAAAGATTTAGGGTTCACAAATGCTACAGAGATGGTCATTGAATTGGAGAACTCTGATCCGGTTGTTTATCGTCCCTATCGCTTGTCTTATACCGACCGAAAATTGGTCAGAGATATGGTAAAGGACATGTCCGATAGTGGAATAATCAGAGAATCACTATCCTCCTACGCCAGTCCAATTGTATTAGTACAAAAGAAGTCTGGAGAGAAACGTTTATGTGTCGATTACAGAGCACTTAACAGAAAAACTAAGAAAATTCACTATCCGTTGCCTCGCGTGGAAGACCAGCTAGACTTATTAGCAGGTAATACATTATTTACTTCATTAGATCTGGCTTCAGGCTATTATCAGATCCCTATTTCTGAAGAATCTCGCTGTAAAACTGCTTTTGTGACACCTGATGGGCAATATGAGTTTAATCGTATGCCGTTTGGACTGGTTAATGCTCCATCGGTCTTCCAGCGAACCATCAATAAAATACTCATGGAGGCTAAAATTAAATATGCAATCGTATATATGGATGACGTGCTGATTCCATCCAAAAACTTTACTGAAGGGATACAGAGGCTTGAAGAGGTACTGAGACTTTTGAAAAAAGGTGGTCTGACTCTAAAGTTGAATAAATGTAACTTCTTTTATGAAAATATAGAATTTTTGGGATTTGAAGTAAGTGCTAATGGAATTCGTCCCGGTAGCAGAAAAACTGATGCTGTTTCAAAATTCCCGAAACCTCGCAATCAGCATGAATTACGCCAGTTTCTTGGATTGTCTGGGTTCTTTAGACGTTTTATTAAAGGATATGCTATGATAACTGTATCATTAACTAATCTTCTAAAGAAAGACTCTCACTGGACTTGGGGATCGGATCGGGAAGAGTCGTTCTTAAAAATAAAGGACATATTAGTTAATCGGCCAGTGCTAGCCCTTTATGACCCCAATGCAGAAACTGAGCTACATACAGATGCAAGTCAAGAAGGTTTGGCAGGAATATTACTACAGCGAAATTCTAATAACATACTACAACCTATATCTTACTTTAGCCGAAAACAAGCTTACATGAGCGTCATCTTCATTCATATGAGCTCGAAACTCTAGCCGTAATTGTTTCATTGAATCGTTTTAGGGTATATCTCTTAGGGACACATTTTAAAATTGTAACTGACTGCAACGCTCTTCGGTCTACTTTGATAAAACGAGACTTAGTAGCTCGCATTGCGCGGTGGTGGATTCAGCTGCAAGAATACGACTGCTCTATTGAATATCGATCAGGCGCTAGGACGTCACACGCGGACGCACTTAGCAGAAATCCGGTAGATATACCTACAGATGAGCAGCATGTATTAGATGTGTTACCGGTACAAGAAATTGATTTAGACTGGATTGCTACTGTCCAAACCGCTGATGATGATATTAGCAAAATAAAAACTATATTATCTGATTCTAATGCCGAAAAGGTCGCTGACGTGCTTAAAAACTATAAGCTTAAAAATGACCGCGTCTATCGCGTCGTTGGTGATTCGTTAAGGTGGTTAGTACCAAAAGGCGTACGCTGGCAAATATTAAAAATGAATCACGACGACGTCGGTCATTGTGGGTTTGAGAAAACACTTAAGCGAATCCAAGGGCATTACTGGTTTGCTAAAATGCGTAGATTCGTCAAGAAATATGTTACTTCTTGTCTAGAATGTGCTCACCATAAGATTCCAGGTGGAAAACGTGAAGGCGAATTACATCCAATTGAAAAAATTAGCATTCCTTTTCATACAGTACATGCAGATCATTTAGGTCCGTTTGTGAAGAGTAGGAAAGGTAACTGCTACTTATTCGTTTTGATTGATGGTTTCACTAAATACATTAACATTGCCCCTGTAAAGAATACAAAATCTGTAACAACTGTGCAGGTTTTAAAAAAGCACATAAGTTACTTCGGTGTACCAACAAGGCTCATTACCGATAAAGGCTCAAGCTTTACAAGTAGAACTTTTCAAGACTTTATTAATTTATATGGTATTAAGCACATTGTGAACGCCGTCGCTACTCCAAGGGCCAACGGACAAGTAGAACGGTTTAATAGGACTATTCTGGATGCATTGTCAGCATCAGGACACGGCAAAGATGACAAACTATGGGACGATCACATTCAGGACATCCAGGTGGGTATAAATACAACCAAACATAAAACCACACAAAAGTCTCCTTCTGAATTATTATTCGGATTTAACATTACAAGTAGAGCAGAAGGAATCTTAAGCTCTGTAATTAATGATACATTAAACGCAACTCCATCGGAAAACTTAAAAGAATTTAGGCATTGTGCTAGTGAAAAAATTAAAATACAACAAACCAAAGATGCAATAAAATTTAATGAGCGTAGAAAGCCTTCCACTAAATATAACGAAGGTAACTTAATACGATTAGAAAGGAATGTCCCTCACGATGGAAAGTCTCAAAAACTTGTAGTCAAGTTTCAAGGCCCCTATCGCATAGTAAAAGTGCTACCAAATGACCGATTTCTTGTCGAAGACACTCCTCTTACTCGTAAAAATGGAAGGAAATATGAAGCTATAGTGTCTATTGACAAAATACATCCGTGGATGAACTTTGAAAGAGATTTTGATTCTGATTTGTCTGATGATAATACAACTGGAACAGAGGAATAGAGTATAATTCAAATCTTTAAAATATTTCTTTAAAAAGTACAGAATTTGTTAAGATGGATTTGTAATTTTTATTAATCCGCTGAACTCTCTTTATTTATAAATACTAGTGTTTTGATTATTGATTGTATATGTTACTACATGCTTACTCACACCTTGTAAACATTTAATTTAAATTGTCATGTGATAAATATGTTACTATTACGGTAGATCTTTCTTCTTACGACGCGTTGGAACTTGCTTTGAATTGGATGGCCGAGCTGTTGGGTTAGTAATTATTCTAGTTAATTTTTATAACTTAATCGATTATTTAAATAAAATATACTAAAATAGTTATCGAGATAATGAAGGTACATTTAACATCAGTTTAGAGTGGGGCGGAAATAACCACCGCCCCACCATATTGCAAACATAATAGCTCGGCGCAGCCTTTATAAGAAGTCATTCTGTGATGTGACACACATCTGTGCTTGTCGTGAAAATACGTGTAACTTTTAAGTGGTAAACTGTTGCCAATTGCATATGAAAGTAATATGTTAATTTATAGTGAATAAGTATAAGTGATTGTGTGTGGATCAATAAACTATTACTAAAATTTAAGTATTTTGTTTCTGGACTGACCCCCAACACTATGGTATCGGGGAACTGGGGTGTTAGACATTCTGACGTTATAGTTAATCTAATAGAGGAAGCAGCCGAAAAGTCGATAATTTAAAATAAAATTGCACGTAACAAAATCTTTAAATATAATTTTATTCAATGTAGTAGTATTCATATAAATATAAGAGATATTACTTTCACGACTTTTCTTTCTTTTTCTGTGTAATTTTTACTTCTTAACACGTTGCTTTTAATAACCTTCAATTATTTAAATATTGCAAATACACACAGGCATACACACTAACACTGCTCAAAAAAAAATAGTTTAAAAATTAAAACCCTCTAACAAAATTTTCTTGTCTACATACTATTCACTATCTTATCATGTAATAAGTAGAGAACTTACGTATACTATTTTAGTTAATACATAGACATAGAGATGTTCAGAAGATTCACTGGTGGTAGAATTCCTATGCAGGAATCCGTCTAGGCAGGTACCACCCCAGGACCAGTTATTCTGCCGTGAAGCAGTAGTGTGCAAACATTACTGTGTTTCGGTTTGAAGGGCACTGAGAGCTAACGTAATCACTGGGCATATGACACTTAAGAACTGATGTCTCAGGGTGACGGGCGCAGTGTGGTGTCACACAGTAATTTTCTGGGCGACACTGCATTCCCATAACGAATGCAGACGTTACACTTACCATCAGGTGAACATTTTGCTCGTTCTGTCACTTTTATGAAATAAAAAAAAAGGATAGCTGTGGTCGTAAGCCACCTTATCGTAAAGATTTTTTACACAAGAATATATTTTATAATATTACAATACATTATAACAGTAGTAGCAATCCTACTAATAATATAATATAATATACATATATAAATATGTATTTATTGTATATGTATTTTGGGTAGGTTTGGTGAAAAATATGTTTGGCTCACATCTGAAGCAAGATTTTAGGAATTCTTACCAATTATCGGGTGCATGCAAGTAAAGCCGCGAGCAACAGCTGACAAGAGATATACTTAAGAAATTTACAAATTAAGCCCTTTCATTTGATATCCAACAAGGCATAGAAAAAATAATAATTTAGGATAATAATCTAGAGGGCGCCATATTTAATTTAATGTGACGTCACATAACCTTTAACCAGCGGACGATGAAGCCGCTTCCAAGGATACTTAACAATATCTTTCTTCCAAATAGTGGAGCCAGGTATACACAGGGCATAGGGTGTCCTAGTTTGGGCTTCTGTCTGTCTATCTCTCACAAAGAAGAGTAAGTACAGAAAAAATTTTTTTTGTCAAAAGTCCTATGTTCAATTAATGGGAGATTAAAATAGGGATTTTTTGTAATAATAATGATGCTATATTTTCTCCGGAACTTTGGGTCCGCAAAAAGTCTTCGTTCTTTTATGTGAAGGCAGCAAAAATTTCAATAATCTGTGATGGCAGATTTTCTTGACAGTACTTTCGTAAAGCTCTTACATAATGCAACGTGCACTTCACTCAACCGTAGCGGCAAGGATGTCCTCTAAAGTTGGATTATGGCGTGTTCATCAAAAATTGCGATTGAAAATCGTATTATCAAGAAAATCGTTATATGACTTTGTTCTCACTATTTTGTTATTATCTGTTCTAATGGAAACCAGAAATTATTGTAACCCAAAAATTTATTGTAAAAAGTAAAAAAAATATTGCATTTATTATAAAACATTTACTGGTTGGTGGTCCGCCTAGGTAGGTATCCGCACTATTGTAATAATCGAGCTTATGAGACTTAATGTTCTAGGTGACACAGCATTTGATATGAGCTTGAACTTACTATCAGGTGAACGATTTGCTAGTCTTGTCAGTGACGACATAGGATGATTTTCTTGAAGGTCCCTAAGTCGTATCGGTTCGGCAAAATCGCTGGCGGCAGCAGATTCCATAAAGTGCTTGTGCGTGGCAGAAAATTCCGCGATACACGTACTGTGCTGGAATGAATGCCAACCATCAAGGTGGTGATGATGGATAGCTAGATAGCTCATAGGCAAACGCGTAGGGCGAAGCCCTATTCGATGGTGCGGCGACCTGAATGGTTTAACGGGAAGTCGATGGATGAAGGTGGCTCATGTCTACGTAATTTCTGGGCATATGAACGTTAAGAACTGATGTCTCATGGTGACAAGCACAGTGTAGTTCCAGATAGAAATATTATGAGTGACACAGCATCTGTTATGGATAGACGATGCACTTAACATCAGGTAAACGCAAGTTTATAGTGTAGGCCCTTTTTTATCTTAAGTATGATGGAAGGAAATATGTCAGGGTCCTTGTGAAAAAATACATTTACTTGAGAACAAATAACTTTAATAATAGTTCATTTGTTATCAGCAAACAAACGCCTGGATTTAATTATTTGGCTTCACAGAGTTGTTCTTCATTTAGGTACGTATAACATTGCGAAACCTAAATGAGCTTCCCCAGGTGAACAGTGCAGTAGTAGATTCCAATTTGTACAAACAACAAGCTCTCCAACACCGCAGTTTATGTATTTTAAAATTGGCTACGAAAATAGCTTTAATAAATATTTTTGATGTATTGAAATCACCACAAAATCCTGATTGTCATCAGCTTGTTTAGAGTCTTGTATAAAAAATCTTCTGAGAGGCCTGCGACACGCAAAGTGACCGGTTTGGCGATCGCAGTATCAGGCACCTCGCACTATAGAGACAGTTGACCGTTTTATATAAGTTTTGTTTTGTGACATTTTCAAGATTATATTTCCGTCATCTATTTGGATTTCACGAAATCCTCGGAATAAGATTGGGTTTCAGATTTTCTTACATTGCAACCACACGGCATAACATTATGAGTACCATAATTTTTTTATACTATTATAATAACAAAACTATGACAAAGCAAAAGAGTCCCACTTTTGAAACGTCTTACATTATTGTAATGAGCTGAATATGAAAATGAAGTAAGTGAAGTGCTTTCTTTCCAAATAAAGCTTTTCTTCGAATATTTTCCGGCAAACCAGAAATCGTTTATTTGAATTTGATATTTAATGGACTTTGATTCGCTTCGGTAAAAAGTCTATCTATGGTTTTTAATACGACTAAGTAATAACTTTTTATGCAGAACTCTGTTTTTTATTTGTCATATAATTAATTAAAATATAAATTATAAATTCAGCATTTGCTAATTCATTTTTTTTTTTGGATTAAAAATACAAAATAATGATCAATACAAGTTAATGTATATATAGGTCTCTAAAATGTAAAAGCATTGTTATGATAGACTTATGACTTTAAAATGATTAAGATAGAGCTACGTTAGCTTCCATACCGAGACATGAGTCCACGCTAAACGGGGACTCCAACCGATACGGTCTAATTGAAAGACTTATTTTTTTATTTGGTAAAGAAATAAAACGTGCAAAACGTTCACCTGACAGTAAGTGCAACGTCTGCCCTTAACAAATGCTGTGTCACCCAGAAAATTTCTGTGTGACGCCACAATGCGCCCGTCACTCTGAAACATGGGTTCTTAAGTCTCAGATATATAGCCCAGTGATTACGCTAGCTCACAGTGTCCTTCAAACCGAAGCACAGTAATGTTTGCACACTACTGCTTCACGGCAGAATAACTGGACCTGGGGTGGTACCGACCTAGACGGATTCCTGCAGAGGAATCCTACCACCAGTAAGAAAAGTCTTACCTTACCTATTATTTGGTGTTCAACTAATTCATCTCTTTTTTAAGTTCTGTGTAATCAATCTACTCTTTGTTCACATGCATATAATTCAAAACGAATTTTCATAATATGGCTTAGTTTACACAACGTCTTTTTTATTTCTGTAATGTATTTGGCAAATCTTATTAAAATAAATTAAATCCATGAAAAAACGTGCTGTGCAATTCCTAACAGCGTGTTAGATGTTTGGCACGCCTAAGTAAATAAGTATATGAAAACTTTTACATAAATAAACTATTTTGTCGGCAGCGGTATTTGAAAGGTAAATGGATTATATGCGTCACCGCTAACGCCTAAAAAGTATCCTTTTTAGGCGTTAGCGGCCAAACGAAATAAGCGCACAAAAATATCATTGATAAAATAAGATTGTGTTTTTTTTTTGTGAAATCTTAATACTACGCGATGTTATATTTAAAAGTAAAAGTAAAGTTTCAGCATATGAATGTCCCACTGCTGAGCACAGGCCTCCTCTCATTTCTGAGAGGGTTTTGGAGCTAGGAAGATTCCGCCACGCTGCTCCAATGCGGCCGCCGAGCACGTGGTAAATATGCACTTAAAATTGCAATTAACAATTTTAGTGGTGCCGGCATCGGGAATAGTACCCAGCTCACTCGCGTATTATGAAATTCAAAGCGAGCGCTTAGCCCCTGAGCTACCACGGCTCAATGTTATATTTGTCGAATTATAAATACAAAGGACGTAATTATCTATAAACTATTTACTATAATAATAAATAAGTGTAAGTTTACACTTCTTGTTTTGTTTTATATACGTTTTTTTCTTTTTTTCTCTTATTGTGTATTTATGGGTTAAAGTGACTACACGGGCATAACGTAACGTTCACTTGATGGTAAGTGCAACGTCTGCCCGTGACAAATGCTGTGGCACCCAGAACATTTCTGTACCACATTGCGCCCGGCACCCTGAGATAACAGTTTTTAAGTAACGTATGCCCATTAATTACACTAGCTCACAGTGACCTTCTCACCGAAACACAGTAAGCTATGCACTTTTTTTATAGGAGAGAGGCAAACGAGCAAGCGGCTCACCTGATGGTAAATGATCACCGCTGCCCATGAACATCCGCAATATAAGAGGAATGGTTCGAAATAATGCTTCTGTTCAAGGAAGAGCCACTAACCATCCCAGCGGGCAAAAAAAAACAAAAATATTTTAGTCTTTGTTTGTGCAAAAGAAACGTTTTAAAAATCTTTTATCTTTTATCAAGGGAGAGAGCAAACCGTTCACCGGATCGTAAGTGCAACGTCTGTCTATAAGAAATGCTGTGTCACCCATAACATTTTTGTGTGAAACCACACTGCGCTCTTCGCCCAGAGACATCAGTTCTAAATCATATGCTCAGTAATTACACTAGTTTACAGTGCTTTTCAGACCGAAAAACTGTAAGGTATGCACACTACTACTCCACGGTAGAATAACTGTCCTTGCAGTGCTTTCTTATTACATAGAAATCCTACCATCACACTTAACGTAATTTTTTTAAACTAAAAAAAAACACAAATAAAACGAGTAAATCGTTCACCTAATGGTAAGTGCGACGTCTGTTTATTACAAATGAACACCACTCTATGCTCGTCGCCAAGAGACGTCAGTCCTAAGTTGTCTGGCGCCTCTACAATTCCCTGCCCAAAGCGATCGTTGAACTGCCTTAATAAATAAATTAGTCTGCCTTACAAAAGTGGTTGATAATTAAAAAAAACCTACTTGCTCGTTATGTCTAGAAAGGCATTGTTAAAAGTATCATACTAGCATAGTATTCCACGTACGTTTTTTTTTTTTGGTAATGTTTGTAATAGGTACTTTCCGAGAAGAAACTCACACTTACGAAACATGGCAATAAATTGAAAACGAAAAGTGTAGGTATTCGAATGTTTCTCAATATGTAAATGTACTTTGGTTATATTCTAGCTATATGCTGGTTTGCAGTTTACGATGTCAGAGTTACGTTTTCAGAAACCGCTCTCGTACACCGCGAAACGTACTTGTAATAATACTGAGGTTATTGGAAGTACGATTTTATGATGTCCTAGGACAATTTTATTTCTGAATTAGGTAAGATGTATAAAGTGGAGTTCCATAAATGAAAACTTGAATAAATAAAGTGTACTGATTTTTCCCTAATAATAATACTAGGATATTACAATGGAACGTTGATCCTATGCTGTAGCTTTGTAGAAATATTTCAGGTAAAAGAAAAAATCAGATTGCATAGAAAAAGACAACCTTAGAGTTATCATTTTCGTCTTATTATTCTTACAAAATATTATTGACCTTCAAAATAGATGTTTGACATTTTTTCGGGCCAGAATATGGCAAGAATTTTGCGAAAGATGCTATTGTTAAAACGTAACCTGATATTATAATTTTTCATACTATTGCAACTTTTCCTGTAATTTTAAGTTCTGATTTACCATCTGCTCAGCGTTGAAGGAACATCGAAAGGTAACCTGCATATCTGAAGGACTAAAAAATATGGAAAAGTTATGTGAAGTCCGCCACCCACAAAGGAGCAGCGTGGCGGCCACTGTGCTCAGCAATAGGACATTTATAGGCTGTAACTTTATTTTGCAAGCGGTTTGCTGAATATTTTATGTTTTACTCGCTGAATCGATTTTATCGACTGTTTCACAGGTTTTAGCTGAACGAAATTCAGTCAGGCTTTGGTGATACGAGTACATTTTGTTTAATAATGTTTTTCACATACAGTTATTCTTATATTCTGCTGGCAAAAATAATATGATGAAACTATGTACAGTCGTAAACGGTTTTGTCTGTTTTTTATTTTGAGAACAAAGTGATACACATTGGTACTCATCCTATACTTTGACAATGTATTCAATTAATTATAACTACAAATAATATAAAATGGCTTTAAGTTCTGATATAAACATTTATTAATTATAAAATAAAATAATTTTAAGTTAAAATCCAATTATCAATTTTCTAAACCCACTGTTATCTATTTAAACGTACAAGACTGAAACATCGTAAGCGATTTGCATATTGCATATAAAATATCCGCATAACGCGAACAACACAGCATGAACACGATAGGGCATGCAAATTACAGGGTATTCTTGGTTACCGGAGATTAGTACTTGTAAAATATTGTATTTTAAGATTTGATATAATCATTATTGTCGAATTATGTTAAACATTTTAAGATAACCAACCCGGAAACTGTTTGTTATTAAAGTTTTCAGTTTCAAATTGTAACGTTTTCAAAGTCATCAATTTGTCAATAAAACATATTTTTTTTTTTAAATTGTCTGGTACGTTATAATATATATGTAGTTGTATATATAGAATATGTTGTTTAATTGCAATAGTTATGTAATGGTTCTAAAATAAAAATAAAATTTGAGCGCTTAAAGTTTGTTTTTTAATTAATTTGTCATAAGATTTCGTATCAGGATCACCCTTTCAGGTCATCAAACACGTCACCCAACAGGTATTTTCAGGACCATTAATCTTATACCATAAAACCTGTTGTAGGCAGTCGAATTGGCTATTGCAGAACTAGGCCTTTGCACTCTAGACTCCGCTGCAGTAACCAGTGTATAGTGTCATCTGTGATTTAATTCTGGTATAGCTTTTTCGTTAACGGACAGTATTTTTAGGGTTCCGTACCTCCGAATGAAAAATCGGAGCCCTCATAAGATCACTTGTGTGTCTGTCTGTCAGTCTGTCACAGTCAATTTGCTCCAAATGTACAGGACCGATTCAGTTGAAGTTTGGTACACATAATATGTATGTCTGTGACTTAAACACGGACGTGTGACGTCAATAAATGAATTTCAAATATGGTCTCACTTTTGAGAGTGTAACGATATATTATCTATAATTACGTATTTTTACGAAGAAAAATGTAAGAAAATAATTTAAAAAAAATGGTGGTCCGAAAAAGTTTGAAAAATATAATATGAGGACCAACCCCAGTAGTGAAATATCATATTATCAATTTAATTCTTCTTGGCATAACATCACGCATCACATATGTGTCAGTGCCTAAAATTTATTAAAAACCCTATAAAATATATCCAAGAGACCTTATCTATTGAAGTACGATATAAGTTAATTAAAAACACAGCAATTAAAATTAACTTTATTTGTATGGAAAATACTCTATATAAGTAATTCGAATATTAAATAATAATAAAAAGTTCGTGCATACGGAAGCTTAGAGTCTATCTCTAAATCTAGAAAGACTTCATGTCATCACATCATTCTTAAAATAAGAAAGTGTTCACGTATAACTATATAACTATCTTCATACTATAAGTCCATTTTATTGAGTATTTCACAAGAGGAGATACATTTTGTTTAACAAAGTGAGAACAAAGTAATACACATTGAGAATCATCCTATATTTTGACAATGTATTCAATTAATTATCATCTGGATTTAAATAAATTTTGTTACCTCCTTTCAAGCCGTATTACTAGTACGTAAAGCGTATAATATTAATATTTATATACAGACTAGAACAATGTGTATGGAAATTAATGTGAACTATTTGTTAAATAGAATTGCAATTCCATTGAACGCTGTACCGCTACTACGTGCAAGCTCTCCACTCATTTGTTCCATGTTGTACGAATGTATTTGAAAATTAATTTCAGGGGCGAGGCGCTCGCTTTTAATTTCATAGTACGCGAGTGACCTGTGTTCGATTCCCGGTGCCGGCACCACTAAAATTGTTAATTGCAATTTTAAGTGCTGACCTGCATGTCTGAGAAATTAAAAATATTTTCGAAGACATGTGAAGTCCGCCAACCCGCATTGGAGCAACGTGACGGATTCTTCCTAGCTCCAAAACCCTCTTAGAAATGAGAGGAGGCCTGTGCTCAGTAGTGGGACATTTATAGGCTGAAACTTTACTTTACTTTTTTTTACTCTAATATCATTTTTAAATATAATTACATTGCATAGCTGAACTGAGTTATAGAAATATCAGAAAAGCCGTGCTTAAAAAAAAATCATTTTCCAAAATATTAGCAATTTGTCATAAAAGGTTTTGGTGGCACAGACAGCTTTTATGGAAGTTTGTGCGGGAGACCTATGTTCAGAAGTTGACTTCCGTGGTTTTAAATCAAAAACATATTTGTCATTAAATTGCATTCAAATAATGCTCCGGAAAAGATGTTCAATAATAATAATATCCTCCTGACGGATTCTCGACCACGGCGATATTACCGAATGTTGTCGGAACCTATCAACTGCGCAGGAGCGCAGGAATGATTATAGTGCCGCAAGTGTATACACACACAAAGAGGCACTCACTCGTCAAAGATCCTGTGATAAGATCGAAGGTAGGCTAGGATGCCACGCCATAGACTAGGGGACATTTACAATACAATTAGAGCCGAAAACCAACTATTTATGTTTTTGCACAAATGTTGGCTCCGGCTGGGATACCCAGGCACGGTATTTCGATACTCTAACCGTGAGTCCAAGCGGTCGTCGTCTTCCCTTATTAGTAAAACAGTGAATCTCTCGACTGTTCAGTTCCAGTAATTTAAGCACATAAGCAATAGGATATACATCAAATATTTCTGACAGACCTAGCGAAACACGAGTATTTTGACAAAATCCTCTAGTTTCCACACTGATTGTATATCTGCACTGCACTACAAGAGCTGCTTGAATCATTCCATCGGCTTCATCCACTGGTCTGACGTTGATTTAGCATCCGATGAAGCTGTAAAAGCCAAACGGCTAACAGCGATTACTTCACCGAAATTATATATATGACGTTGATTTTAATGAAGTGATGACGTCAGAATAATAGTAAAATTAAACATGATAAAATCCGTAAATTTATGTTTTATTAAATTTATATCTTGAAGTATCAGATCATATAAGTACTGCAGCCTAATGAAATTGTGCCCTAGCTGTAATAGTGGTCGCCGTATGTTCGAAATTCCGCCGTAATTTTTTTTTTTAAGTCAGCATCAGCTGAGCTTCGAATAATTATTAGATGGCTACATTTTCAAATTCTATGGCGTATTTGACATTGGCAGTATGAACTTATACAAATCACTAACTTTTTTGTCATCGACATTGTCAGCATGAACAAAAATAATGAATGTTTTATTTTATTCATTTGAATGTATTTGTAACACATATTACATATAAATATTCGCTTTCTCGCTGTTTGTATTATTATTTCAAACTAATTACATTTAAGTACAAGAATATATTGGATATTTTTTTTTCCAATATAATAATTTTATACCTAAGGTATGTAATCCATAGCATAAAACAGAGTTCGTGCCGTAATTTTATCCTTTCTGTCGTAAAATGAAACACACGATTGACAGCATAAAAATTTATCTATACAAATAAATACAATTGAAGTGTCTGTTTGTAATAACAAAATAACAGCTTTTTACTCGATGCTTATGAAAGTATACACGGTACTTATAAGAAAAAACATTTTTTTTAATTTTTGCTTGTAATATATCTTTTATATCCTATTTCTCACAGGGTTGCTTTATACACTACTAGCTGTGCCCCGCGATTTCACCCGCGTAAAAAGCCGACCCCGATCGATGAGATATGTATACATAAAAAAAGGGATTTTAGGGTTTTAACTTTTTTACGTTCGTTTCAGTCTATCATAAGTCCACTGCTGAACATAGCCTCCCCCATAGATTGCCACAAAAGTTTGTAGCTCCCATTTTGGGGGAATTTTGCCACAGTTGCCACGCTTGGCAGGCGGGTTGGCAACCGCAGTTTGTTTATTCAGATGTTTCAGGAAAATGCTGCTGCCCATCTCCTGGTTTTCATTTTCCCTCTGTCGACTTTTACGACACCCACGGGATGAGATGAGGTGGTAGATTTTCTTAAGCCGCTACCACACGGCTTTTTTACGCGGAACCCTAATTATTTTTCTAGATTTAAAGTAACCACAGTTACCCGCTATAATATCAGATATCTATCAGTGAAATTCTGGTCAAAATCGGTCGAGCCGTTTCGGAGATTAGCCGGAACAAACAGACAGACAGAACAATTATAAATAAATGTTTTTTTCTTATAAGTACCTTATCCATTTTTATAAGTATTGCGTAAAAAGCTGTTATTTTGTTATATATAAACACTTCTGTTTAATTGATTTGTACAGATTATCCACCCTGTTTTTGAAGTCCGCGAATTTAACGACAGTGTCCCCAAAAGAATGACTGAGGAATGGTCACAATAAAAGTACCCGCAACCGACGAGCGTGTGTGAATACGCTAATGAAAGTAGAAGAAGCTGAAGATCTGTGTAAGGATCGTAGCAAGTGGAAAGATGTGGTCTCTGTCTACCCCAATGGGAAAGAGGCGTGACTGTATGTATGTATATGTATATGTCCCCAAAATATTTAGTTTTGTAAGTCAGGTATAAAGATTTTCCCACGTTGTTTTCTTTCGCGACTAAGAGCGTTTAACAGCACTTAATATTTGTGGTCAACAAACAATTTATTTAGTGGTGCCAGCAGTAGCAATCAAACTGGATTCTCGATTAGCTTTCTTATAAATTTAAGATAAACTCAGATTCTGATTTAATTTAACCTATTTCATTATATTCTATTACAACAACAAAAAAGTTCTGTTAGGCCATTTCTTGATGAGTGTACAAAATGTTGTAAACAGAATATGAAATTACTTTGCGGAAATCCATTATAATTAGGAACGAAAGTTAATTTTTAAGTTAAGTTTACCGCTCGCCCTTCCACAACATCGTACATAAGCAAACGCGGCGGTGCACCGGGAACCGTTACTATACCCTTCACCACTACAACACTACCACTGGGCAATACACCATTTAAATATTTTGCACGCGAATCTTGGAAAATTAACTTTTCCTTATGAGCAATAATTGCCATTTATCGTGTAAGCAACAAAACTGAGTGTATGTTGTTTTAAATATGTTCTTAAGCCGAATAACATTTAATTCTAGTGCACTTTCCAACCGAGTACTCTTATAAGACGTCATACGCGTACGCGTTACATCTGCCAATAAAACTTTATCGTAGTCGTTATACAACACGATTCGCGTTTCTATACGATATGTTAAATTTATGTGTTTAGGAATAAAGTTTCTACTAGAGGTGTTACGTTTTATTCAACAGAAGTGTCCCATGTTTTTAAAAAAAGACGTGGAAACTTTTATAGCGAACCGTATGAAAAGTTATTGTACGTACTGTTTACAATAAGAAGTATTATTATTTTATAGCTCATTGGCCTAGCAGTGGAAAGATAATTAAGATGTATCTTAAGGAAGTGATTAATTAGCAGATTTATTATTAGATAATACATTGCAAAAATTATTAGATTTATACATTGCAATTACGAAGCTGAAATATAAGTCCTGCGTCATAGCATTATTAAAATTTAATCGATACTAACTCAGATCTAAAATTTTTTGGCGAATGATGGTGCCAAGGAAAAGGGTAGCTAACCGCCAGATCGAATTGTCTGATCTGGGGAGGACGTCTTCTCTAACTAGTATTATTTAGATGTTGTATATATAGTTCGGATCTCAGAAAACTTTCATAGCGCGATTATGGACGTATGCGAATATTTCTTGAGCTTCTCATGTGACGACATAGATGTCGCTACATCACTCCCCCGCTGAGACTGGAAGTCGTAGTTTAGCGTGGAGAACTTGAGACGTCAGGCGATGAGGTGCAGTCTTGCGTTGCGGTGTACCTGTGTCCAGGTATTCAGTGCATCGAGACGTATGGAAACATGTGTTGATGCCGCAGGAGTCAGCCGGAGGAGAAGGGGCCGCCCTTAATCCTCAGTGGCTGAGGGACTAGGAAGCACGCGTTGTGCCGACAGTAGTCTTGTGCTGTGACTGTAATTGGCTGATTACGTTGTTGCTGTGGTTCGGAGTAGCTGGCTGTGGATGTTCATACCGGGGTCACCAGTTTAGCGGATGATATTGCTAAGGAAAAGGGTAGCTACCCGCCAGATCGAATGGTCTGATCTGAGAAGGACGTCTCCTCCAACTAGTATTATTTAGATGATGTATATATAGTTCGCATCTCAAAAAAATTGCATAGCGCGATTATGGACGTATGCGAATATTTCTTGAGCTTCTCATGTGACGACATACTCGTAGATGTCGCTACATATTACTTATAGAAGAAGACGTCCGTAGCGGATTGGTAGGAGGTGACGTTGTAATTTTCACAATAGAACCGCATATTGTAGAGAGTGTTTTCCATTAAGTTTCTTTATTCAATATTCTCAAAAGGTTTTCGAAGGAAATAAATTCTTTACTACATGCGAATAATATCGCGAACACAAGATCTAACACAGATAATTTAAACTTGGGTCTAACAAAAGCTAGCACTTTAAAGCTTGTTACTTCGCAAACGGATCCATGTTATGGATGGCACCTTACCTTACCTAACATTATTTATATTTCTAAACCAACTTCCAAACACTATACCACGCCTCATTATTTTCCGGGTATGAATTTAAAAGTAAAACATCGCATGTATATGCATAAGAATGTTCTTCTTTCAAATTCACACGCGGAAGAGAAGGTAGCGAAGCGTAATATAAATCCGCAAAGGATCTGACTGAATCTTAACTAAAAAGGATCCATATAGAAATGATGTTAAAGTTTTTATATTTATTCAAGTGTGCGTTATATTGTAAGTTTTTCTTAAATCTACTTGTTTGTATTTTCAAGCAGAATTATTTTTCTTCTATTATAAAAACGATGCCCCAGACTATGGCTTATCCCTGTTTCACAGATATAATTTTTAAAGTGTGGAGAAGTGGAGTTCAAAATCAACAAGCAGATTTTCAAATAAACAACCAGCAATTTTATAGATGACGTTGCTTTGATGCGCCTGATTACTATACACTGAATTTTCATTTCTCCTACCTAACAAATCAATTCATACCTTTTAGCTTATTTCAGGAAGCCAGTAACTAGCTATCATCGTTTGATGATTATGGACGATGAAACATATCCTTACTAGAAAATGTGAGCGACTAGGTAGTAGGTACCACCCCAGGGCCAGTTATTCTACCGTAAAGCAGAAGTGTGAAAACGTTACTGTGTTTAAAGGGCTCGTATGAAGGGCACTCAGAGCAAGTGTAATTACTAGGCATTTGAGACTTCATATCAGGTGAACGTTTTGCTCGTCTCGTCACTTCATCCAATAAAAAAAATTGTAATTTTACTTGATAATATCCTTCGTGAAATTCAATTAAAATTTAGCTTTATCTGATACTTATAATTATAAATGCATATTTTCACATCTGCAACGACATAATACGGTTCAAGCTTCCATAATCATTGCAACTTACATGACGTAATTAAAAATGCTTTAGTCAGCACGAACAGGCTGTAAATATATTTAAAATGCTTGCAATAAAAGAACTGTGTGATTTGATTGTTAACAGCGAATTCGTAGACGTGAAACTGGCGGACCGTCATAGAAAATTGAGTGCAATATATGTTAATACTAGCTGATGGCCGCGACTCTGTCCGTGTGGATACAGGTTATTCAAATATCCCGTGGGAATTATTTGATTTTCCGGGATAAAAAGTATCCTATGTCCGTCTCCAGGATGCAAGCTATCTCTGTGTCAAATTCCGTCGAGATCGGTTCTGCGGCTGAATCGTGAAAACGTAAGAAACAGACAGAGCGACTAAGATAGTTACTTTCGCATTTATAACATTAGCATGGATATATTATGTTTGTGTTAGTCAAATAAATAGGTTTCTTTCTTTCTTTCAATATCGTATGTGAAAAAAAAACAAAGTGAAACGCAAACTTCTGTCCTTCAGTTATATATTTTTTTTAAATATGTCTTAATTTTAGAAATTACACTTAACTAAACTTTTGAGATTACATTTAACTTTGCATTCATGCAAATTCTATTAAAATACATTTTTAACCTAGAAACTTAAATTTTAATTAGTATTGTGCAGTGTTCTAGTCAGTACGCTCCAGAAAGCTGGCTAGACGTGGTACGGGCATGTTTTACCCAAAACCAGGAGAGTTAGTAATGTGTGCCTCATTTTGTCTGCAAAAGTTGCGGTAAAAGCAAAAAAGTAAACCTAAAAATTCGTTGCTTAAAAAAGCCTAAAAGCTTGACATCGTGATGTCGCGCATATGTGAATCAATGGACCACCTCCATGACCGCCAACGCCGGAAAGCGAGTACTGGAATGTTGTAGCATTTCTTGTCTTAAAAGTTTAAAAAATACGTGTTGTAGATTTTGTAGCAGACTAAAATAAAATATTACTGCGTGGTAACGTTATTATCTGATGCTCTTATTGCAAGGTTACGTAAATTATTTTATGGTTTAAAAACCTTGAGGCTGGTGATTTACGAAAAGCTGGAAAACCTATTCTAGCGTTTATGATTGACCTATTACATCTGTATCCTTTATCTCCAAAAGAGTGGACATCTGGCGTTCAGATGAAATATATTATACTAGTGAATGCCTTAATTTCATTGTTTCATTTAATTTAATGTATTTGTTACACATAATATTTAGTATAAACCAGGGATTCCCAAAGTGGTCGAAATCCCTGTAACCGATTTCGATCTCGTGGGGTCGAAATTGGTTTCCCAGAGATCGACATAAATGAAAACTGATTTTGGGGACCATATTAATTAACACAAGTACTTATTTTGAAATTTTCGGGATACTGTATAAGTTGTGTTACGTGTACCAACTTATTATAAGAATGACTAATATTTTATTTATAGTAGGAACATTGTTGTACTTTTAATAACTAAGTCGGTAAGCGTGCATAGGTTCGTACACGATGAAAAACTCGTCAAGTCAATAAGCGTGGACGAGTTCGTGCAAGAAAATGTGTTCGAGCGTACTCGTACAAGTCTTTCAGGCACGCTTTGACTTTTTCTGTATTTGACCTCACACCGCGTACACACGATTCACCCATGTTCCAGGGCGGTTCTCACCGCCCAGAGTTACCGACACACAAGTCGACAGTCCGAATGGACGCCTGCGGCCTCCCTCGGACGGTCATTAGACGACTTAAAATATTTAAGATATTCGAAATCGCGAAAGCACGCAGCGAATGCGACACAGTCCGAATTTGGAGGTTTTTGTAGTTTATTTATTTATTCATGTTTGGGTCAAACCAAACCTGGCACGCGGGCACCTGGCCCGCGAGCACAGTATCCGATGAAGCTGTAAAAGCCGAGAAACTTAACAGCAATTACATCACCGAAAATATATGTATTTGACAATTATGCGCGATTTTACACGGACGATTATATGATCAAGTTTAAGACCAAACGTGCTCCTGATACTCGTATTTTACTATATCACAAATTTGCATTTAGGTTGAAAGTTCATTTGCGTTTTGACATTCGTTGGAGCTTGAATGATAATAACTCTTCTACTAATTTATTTCAAGAGATTACAAAGTAATTACATAGCTTAAAAAAGTGAATTAAATTAAGTGATTGAAAAAGAATTTACGTAATTCTTAGTTACCTGCGCGCGTTAATAGCGTAACCAAACATTGCTGCAGTTTATGAAAAAGTAACATGGTAAGTTTGGTACTTAGAGCGTTTTTATATTTTTGCGTTGTTAAATAAAATTGGTAGCGGCCTAAGAGAATCTACCACCCCATGTCATCCCGTGGGTGTCGTAAAAGTCGACAGAGGGAAATTAAAACTAGGAGATGGGCAGCAGCATCTTCCTGGAATATCTAAATAAATAAACTGCGGTTGCCAACCCGCCTGCCAAGCGTGGCAACTATGGCAAAATCCCTCCAATATGAGAGCTACAAACTTTTGTGGCTTTCTATGGGGGAGGCCTATGTTCAGCAGTGGACTTGTGATAGGCTGAAACGACGAAATAAAATTATAAATGTTCAGTTTCTCAGTTTAAAGAGAATTCCTTTGAGCAATAATACCGTTCGGAGACGAATATACATCGTGTGGTGGCGGCTAAGAGAATCTACCACCCCATCTTATCCGTATGTGGTGTCGTAAAAGTCGACAGAGGGAAAATGAAAACCAGGAGATGGGCGACAGCATCTTCCTGGAACATCTGAATAAATAAACTGCGGTTGTCAACTGGCCTGCCAAGCGTGGCAACTATGGCAAAATCCCCCTAAAATGAGAGCTTCAAATTTTTGTCGCAATCTATAGGGTAATCTGTTGTTAGGATATGTTCGATATGTTAAAGTTGCTACCATACCCGAATACTAACAATTTGTATTTTTTTTGCACAAGTATTAGTTCCGGATTCGAACCCAGGACCTGAAGCTAGAAAGTCGGGTACTCTAACCACTAGGCCACGCGGTGCTGCAACCGTATAACCAGAGATCCAATAACTGATCAAATGCCTATCGTCAAGAGTAACACGTACTTGATCCTCCAACGAGGTTGAATGTTAGTGTATATATACGTATTACGATTCCTATGCAGAATATATAGAAATATATAATGCTTTCTCACAGTATAATTAATAAATCATACTGTGAGACACACGCACGATACAGAACACTGTATCGTGCGTTTTACAAACAAACATTTTACACGCACAACACAACTAGACCCGAAAACCAACTGTATTTTTTGCCAAAATGTTGGCTCTGGCAGGAGTTCCGAAGTCAAGTACTTCGACCAGTATTCCACGCGGTCGTCGAATAGGAAAGGGAAAACTGGTATTCTAAGAATATAATTCTATATTTTTCATATCTAAGTTGACTGCTTAAACGGCACATACATTGTGTAGCTCACTCAAATTGTAAAATATTGCTGAAATCACATTAGTCACATTTATTATACTAAAAGGGCTTTACAGCCAACGGATTAAATGTAACGGCGTCATAAATTCACGCCATTCCTGAATGATAATTCATTACATACCGTGGCCGTTAAAACCAGGAGTTCTTATTAATAAAAAATATTATATAATGCAGAGCCGTGGTAGCTCAGGGACTAGGCGCTCGCTTTAAATTTCATAGTACGCGAGTGATCTGGGTTCGATTGCCGGTGCCGGCACCACTAAAATTGTTAATTGCAATTTTAAGTCCTGATTTACCACGTGCTCGGCGGTGAAGGAAAACATCGTGAGGAAACCTGCATGTCTGAGAAATAAAAAAATATTTCGAAGACATGTGAAGTCCGCCAACCCGCATTGGAGCAGCGTGGCGGATTCTTCCTAGCTCCAAAACCCTCTCAGATATGATAGGAGGCCTGTGCTCAGCAGTGGGGCATTTATAGGCTGAAACTTTACTTTACTTTTATTATATAATGTTATTTATATTTTAAAGTGTTTTTGATGAGTATGGTGCAATTTAAAAAAATATATAATGATAAAAAAACACGGACCGTGATTCAGTTTTGATTCTTAATGATACCTCTACTGGTATGCTGCGATTGCGAACCCGCCTGCCAACCGCGTAATGAGAATGATTAACTTCTATGAAAACTGATATCTACGGGAAAGGTTAAGTTTTTTAAGCCTTTTTTTTCAAAACATTAGGAATTCTACCCCCTCTCACAGATCCGTAACGACTATCTGTAGGCTATACAAATATTTTTCAAAGCAAGGGGCAATCGAGTCGACAACATACTACTGAATGCAAAGTATAACAGTGAAAACCATTAAAGTCCATTAAGATTAGGCTGTACTGGTGAAATTGAAACTTTATACATTAACACAGTCATGTTTGCACACTACTGCTTCACTTATAATTTCAGAATAGCTGGCCCTGGGGTGGTACCTACCTAGACTGATTCCTGCATAGGAATCCTAGCACCAGCGGCGATGGCAGTATAATACGCATCCCACCTTAGACTTTGCTGCCCATTGATGGTCTGTGCCTTTTAGAAATGGTTATTCGAACATCTGTCGGTAGCCATGACATTTTCTAGACATTTCCTTTAGCCAACACTTACCGAAAAAGACTCGGTGTCAATTTTACTTACACGGTTACCACTCGGGAGACGTATTGACCTGTAGTGACATGGAAATCTATAGTTAAACAGTTCACGAAGTTATTAAAGTATTCATTGTTAAGCAGCGAACGTATATATAAAATCTAAGTAAGAATAACAGTATCTCAAGAGTCAAAGCGAAAACTCGGCAGCAACATTTTACAGTAATGAAGAAATTCCAGCTTCTCTAGTTTACGCTTCAAACGATTTTAATTCAACTTAAAACAATGCCGACGGATTTGTATTTGTTTACAATTTAATAGATTTTAAACTAATATTTGATATATAAATTAGGTAATTGATTCATAATAATAATCACACTCCTGACACTTGCACGCCTGTTTTAATATTTCTTTTTTTCCTTACGTACATATTTATGTACAAATATGTAAAACTAAATTATAAAGTCCGCTCTGTTATTTAAAAAAATAAGTTATTTATACCAATTTCTGTTTTTAACATCTTACTGCGAAAGTAACTATAATTTACATGATTAAGAAATATTACATAAATGCTAAATTAAGCAGACCCATGTTTCAGGACGGCAGGTCTCCACCCCTTGAGTAATAAATAGATTTTGTATGTCAATATTCGTCTGTTGACAAGTGCAGAAGAATCTAAAAGTATTTAATATGTTAGTATGTTTAGTATTACCGTACCGTAGAAATACCGTCCCCCTTTAATGAGCCCGCCGAGCTTTTTAGAGGCTAATTTGGCCTTCCCTTCCAAGTGACCGCGAAACTGAACGTCAGTATTACTCGATACGTCGACGCCAGGGATTCCGTTACTGGCTGTTGCAACTATGGAAGTGCTCCCAAAACGAGGTGATACGACAAAGGTTTACTTTTTAGCGGTTAACGCATAAACATGTGTCTTATTTGGGTTGAACTGGACTAAATTTAGTCGTCAACAGTTCGAGATTATGTCTAACAAAATCTCGACTTCAGACACAAGTTTGTTCTGGCACTCGTCGACGTATTATACTCGTAGAAATATTAGCACGGATTCCTGCTTAGGAAGGAATCCGTGCTAATATCACCCCAGGGCCATTCAGCCGTGAAGCAGTAGTGTACAAACATAACTAAGCGCAGGGTGATGGGCGCAGTGTGGTGTCACACAGAAATGTTCTGAGTGACACAGCATTTGTTATGGGCAGACGTTGCACTTGCCATCAAGTAAACGTTTTGCTCGTTTCGTCACTTTATCAAATTAAAAAATTATCAAAACTGCCGGTGTACAAGGCATCACTAGTGCTGTCATCTGCATAGCAATGAATGTTACTATTTTGCAACATATCATTCAAGAAACATATGCTACTGCTTGTCAGCAGAATAACTAGTACAGCTGTTGTACCTCCCAAGACAGAGTCCTGCATAGGAATCCTACCACGAGTACACTTCCTTCTGTAGTTTACAATAAATTAATTCTGAATTAAATTCATATCATCCATTGGTCTCTTCGTTTATCGGTGTGTCGTCGTTAAGTTATATCCGTTAACCAGATTTGATAGTAAAATTAAATTATGTCAGTATTAATTTTATATTCTTCCAAAGAAAACTTCCCAACCTTTCCAGTAGTCGTAAAATTGCCCCCTTATTTACTTCCGCCAAACCCCGGTTTGGCGGAAGTAAATAACTTTAGTTGAATGGGAAACGATCAAAGTAACTGTAATATTTTTTACTACGAGTATTATGGATATAGCCAATTTAGGGTTACTGCTGATAAAGTATTCAAAGAGTTTTATTCTAATAATATTTTAAATAGCACAGGTCTAGAAAGGTAGTGTGAAATTTAACTCTTGTGCATAATTTATTATCAGTTGAGACCAATGACTCTATTGAAGGTGTTTTAAGAATAGAACAAAAAATTGCAATGTATGTATATAATAATACATATTACATACATTGCAATTTTAATTTCGCAGTTGGTGAGGAAAATCAAAGTTAGACTGTGGAACTGCATTTTTTAATGAAGGGATTTTAAATATAACACTACCTAACGGATTTTCATTTTCACTTCTAAACATTTTTGAGCTACCACAAGCGTTCTCTTGCCATTGTGATAGTCTCAAAAATGTTTTAAATTTAAAAAATGGTGAAAAATTAAGACATAGTGGCAGATTGCAGAAATTGCTTTTATTCGCAGACACATATAATACTTAAAAATCTGCAATGTTACACATATAATACTTAAAAATCTGCAATGTTACTCATAACAAAATTGTAACTGGCCAATGTCTGGACATGGGAGATATGTAAGAAAAATATAATGAGGGGCCTGTATAACAGAAATAAAAGCCAAAACAGGCAAAGAAGCCAAACACAGCTTAAGAATTTTTGTTTGTCCGTCCTAAGTTAGTACACACATCACGCCAAAACTACTGAACTAAAGCTAAAACATCTTAATGTACCATCTCAGGCAAGATAAAGATCGACCTTCTTCACACAGCTTTCCCGATACTTTATATACTCGTACGTTAAGGTTTATTGCCACATTCGTGGTGGGTTGTCCATGTTACAACCACGTTGTTTGTTGTCTGTCTGTTATTGGAAATATTGTGCCCGAAGTTTGTCAACTAGTATGTAAAACTAGGACAAACCCCCCGACTAGGTAAACACAATTTCTACTATGAGGACTTTCTCGTCCCGACAATCCAAAGTCTAAGGCTGAATTGCTAAACAGTGTCTGCAGCCAATGATGGCAGTGAGATGTGGTCGTTTACTGCAGGTCGTGCGTGGCGAAAGTCGTCGACATAAACAGTGCTATTCTGGAAATGTATCTCTACACAATCTTCAGTATCATTAACACTATGTTTTCTAGAACGTAGTGCCACGTTCTAGAAAACATAGTGTCGGAATGTTCTCACTAGATGGAGCGACAGTTGATTAAGATTCGTGGGAATTCGAAGGATACTTTGTAACAATTTATATAAAAACAAATTAGAAAAAAAAAATATAATATTTCATTCATTGTACTTTTATTTAATCTCATATGTTTCAAACTCGGACAAATGATTCCCACATAAAGCAAGAAACATCATTTCTTACTTACGGAAGTTTACAATATAACTCAATTGTTTAATTGCATCCCATGTATCGCTTAATAAAACAAAACTTATCCCGAATACCACTCCAAGAGAGTGGAAAGAATATATTAAATTTCTCTGAACCTTTGTCAATGCACACTCGGAAGTGAACGTTGATGAAGGTTAAAGGAAATTTGAAGATTTCATTTTGTGGTTTTTTTGTTCCTATTGTGAAAAGAACAGGCTTGAAATAAGAAAACAGAACAAATTAAATATCTGAAAATAATTCATGATTTTGTAGAGAAAATAAAAAAGCTTTAAGCAAATCAGAAACTAACACTATAAGTACATTTATACTTATATCTAAGATTATTCCTCCATATTTACCATTAAATATAAGATGATTTATTTTATGGTCAGAAACCAGACATTCTTGTCTTTCCAGTATATATTATACGAGCAGAATACTGCTAGACTGGTGTGCAGTTTAAGAAATATTGCCGCCTAAAGACATAAGAGTCGACTACAGGGAAACGCCATAAAAATGTCATAGCTTTTGACAAGTGGCGGAAAAATCAATGCCAAACCTTCAATACACACTACTGGCGGGCTAACTTCTAAAATCTGAGGTGTCTGTGCTGTATTGAATATCAGATTAGTATAAACGACTTTTCGTATTGTAGAAAATTTGTTTCGACTGGTGTTCGACCCATCACACACGATTTAGTAGACAAATGTACATTTACCACTGAATAACCGGGTCGTCAAACATTATTCGTGTTCATGGCTACCGGTGCAGAAAACGTCTCGGGTTTCAATGTAATAAAATATTTATGGCTACAGCATTGTCAACAGTTTACCTTCATGTAATGCCCGATGAAAAGGAATCAGGATTCGAGTTGAATAAATATTTTCGGCTTCCTTTTGTGAAATCATTCTATGAGAATATAAATAAGTATTAAGATCGTGTTTCATCTGTAGGTTGATTTTGAATGATAATGGCTATTTCAATTGTTTGTAAAGGTGAAAATTATCCCGAGTGATTATTATGTATTAATTGAAGACCTGTCGACGTTTACCGACTACCGACCGGGAGTTGTATCTTTGCAGGACATATTATATGTGCCATTAGCTTTAGAATATACAAAAGCACGCATTCCTGTAATAGATAAATAGATGTAACTTATGTGATAAGGTGGAAGAAAAGTCAAAGACGCGATACTATAACCATACATTCAATTCCAAAACATTCAAACCCAAAATCCACGATTCAGGTGGCCCCTGTAGCACTGTGACCACTGGAGGCAACCGGATTTTCTATTCTATTTTTTTATTTTAGTATCTAGTACAGTTTCTCTGCTCTAAGTACACTCTAACGAGATGTCAAAATAAGATAAAGGTGAAAAATTTTAAATGTGTAGCGGCAAGATAAAATGTTATATTGCCAGGACACTTGTCTTATGGTAGGATACATACATACATACATACGATCACGACTATATCCCATAAGGGGTAGTCAGAGACTGGGCACTCACTGCCAAAACAGATGACTGCCACAATCCACGTTTCACCAAAACAATATAATGCACTTGGTGTGAAAGGTGGTGAGCCCATCGCCACCATGCGCTGTTGGGTGCACAGTGCAGTTTAAATCCTTACTCGCCTTTTACGAGATCCATTGGATGAGATGGAGTGGTAGTATTCTTTTAACGAGCCGCCACCACACGGCTAGGCTATGGTAGGATGCTTATAAGAATTCCAACTAAGCACCACAGTGCAAGTTATTGTGCCGTGAAGCATAACTGTGCAAGCATTAGTGTTTCGGTTTGAAGAGCACTGAGCTTAATTAGTACTGCTTGCTATAATTACTGGGCATGACATCAGTTATTGAGTTTCAAATTCCATGTCAGAATAACTGGCCCTACGGTGGTGGTAAAAATATTTTACGTTTGCCGTAAACGTTAAAATAACGTAAATAAATATTTACTGTAATTATCAAAATTACAGTAAGTATTTATTTTTGCTAGCATTGGTTTACACATACTTTTTTATTTTGATATACCTGCAGATCATAATCATAACAATAATCGCCACACTCGGCAGGGGAATTGAAAATCGCAACACCAAACGCCTCGTTCATTAGACAATGCTGCCAGTAAACGACTATATAATTTAGTACTGGCTAATTTGAAACGGTCATCCGCAAATATTTTTTTTGCATTCCCTTGACCTGTTTTTATGACTTCAATAATTTCAATAGCTACGAGTATAAGATGAGATGGATGGATGATATTGCTAAACTATCAAGAAACTTCTAAAATTAGAAGTCTTACCTGCACTCATGCATACATAAAGTAATTTTTCCCATATAAAGGATAGGCAGAGGCCCCTTACGTTGCCCCTTTTTAGCCCTCGCGGGAAACGAGACGTGACGGGTGGCGAACCACGTTGCCGCCACTTTGATACGAGTTAAAAATTCTTACTCCGCATTGCGTTCCCACGAGCAGTATAGTATTTTTGTATATATATGGTATTATTCTGTACGAATAAAGGCTGTCCGTACAATACTTTAGCTGTCTCTTACGACACCTCGGTACTTTTCTTATTAAAGAGGAAAGAATATAAAGAATAATAAAGATCAAAGAGGAAAGGCAAAGGGGTAGGTGCTATTCTACTCCGCCCTACCTATCGGCTATCGCCTATTAAAAACGAACAAGGATATAGTGTATTGAATTATATACCATGTTTAAATATTGCTTTGCCAGTTTTATTTTTGTTGTACTAATACGTATAAAAAGGTTTCTGTTTTTGAAATTGTAAAGTACTGTATTTCTTTTTAATACGTAGTAATTTTATTTTTGTGTATTTATTTGTTATCAATAACATTTATTTCTTTTTGGTGATTAGCGCTAGTAAATATCGAAGGCTGCCGAAAATGTTACGTTTATATCTATAGGGTTAAATTTTAGTTGCATGTTCCCTATAGATATAAACTATTAAGAACAAGGAGAATCGTGCTGAAAAAAAGTTATACGTGATCACAATAACAAAGAACAATGTTATATTGAACGTGAATAATAACTGGTAAATAATAACTCGCATAAATACACGTAATCACATTTCTTGCTAGTTGTCATTTATGGGGAGAATAACACAAACGCGGGCGCATATTTTATTTAAATGCACTGAGATGTTAAATGTAGAATACACTGGTCTGGTCAGTGTTACTGGTTAGTATATTAGAGTAATAAATTTTAAAAAATCACGATTTAGTGTAATTCCTCGTAGGGTATGGTAGGCAACTAACAATGAAAACATGAAAAATAGTAGAATGTATTAAAAGAGAAAAGGAAAAGACACAACCTAACTATTTCATTGCAACATATAAATAAAACTATGATTACGGATTTTATCGAGTTTAAAATAAGTATAGTAAAGTTTCAGCCTATAAATGTCCCACTGATGAGCACAGGCCTCCTCTCATTTCTGGGAGGGTTTAAGAGCTAGGAAGGATACGCCACGCTGCTCCAATGCGGGTTGGCGGACTGCACATGTCTACGAAATATTTTTTATTTCTCAAACCGTCGAGCACGTGGTAAATCAGAACTTAAAATTGCAACTATCAATTTTAGTGGTGCTGGTCGCGTACCATGAAATTTAAAGCGAGCGCCTAGCCCATGAGATACCACGGCTCTGCTGATTATGGAAAACTTTTAGCAAAATGTTACAATACTTTAAATTTGTATTCGCTTAGCGTTACAACAAAGAACCATTAGTGGATTGAAGTGTCTCGTTAAATTGACTTCGTTACAATTCAAGGAGTTATAAGTTTGTACTACAAAGACTATTTAATTTTACAGACAATGTGATATTAAAGTGGGGCTATTTTCTAACTTTTAACCAGGCTTTTACAATATTATACACTAAATTGAATCACACATTGTCAAAACAGTCATAAAATTAAATGTAATAATTATTTTACTCGTCACTATAGAATTAAAAGTTTTAAAGGCACTTTTTAAAATTTTATTTTTGTTAAAGTCTCGAGAAGAAAAAATATTGATATTAGACGTAATTGTAATAGTTGTACATTTATGTTAATTTGTCTCACGATATGTTGATTAAACGATACTACAACTTTCTAAACCATACAAATTGTCTAGTGACAAGATAATATGCCGCAACTCCCGGTGAATGTTCTAGCTGTTAAAGTTGGTAATTCCAAATATCTTCGGTAAAAAATGAGCAATCTTACGAACCTAAAAAAAGTATAATAAAGAGATCCTTCTAAATGGATTTATAACGTAAGATAAAGAAAATGATCTTTGAGTGTTTATTTTTTTTTATTCAAGTTCTTAATGGTTTACGTTTTGGGTGCTTTAATGCTTGATTATAGCTTTCCGTTCCGCTAACCTTCGTTATCAGCATGTTGAGAGTCCAATAGGCCAAAGGGCCTCTCTCAAACGGAGGATTTGTAGTAATTGCCACGGGTAACAGGCGGATTGAACAATCGCAGTACCAGATACGCACATTAAACGCTGCCATAGACCATCACAGATCTGTGGATTTTTTGTCTTGCGTTATTCCAGATACTTTTTTTATGAGATACTATAGTTGCCACGCTTGGCAAGCGGGTCGGCAACCGCAGTTTATTTATTCAGATGTCAGAAGGAAAATAAAAACCAGGAAATTACTGGTTTTTATTCTGTCGACTTTTACGACACCCACGGGATGAGATTCTCTTATGCCGCCACCACACGAAGGCATATTTTCTTACTGTCCTACAACCAAACATAAATAGTAAATTGTTCGTACTCTATCTTGTTTTGCGTACCGATATTAAACACTCAGAAGACAACATATTTACGCAAACAATGTAGTGAAAATTACACAGAAGACAGCAGTAATGTTCATAAAAATATAACATTGCAGAAAATACGATTTCTCCTGTATCGTGGGTGCATTATACAGAAATAAATTGTAAATGCACAAACAATTTTTGTCCGTTGCGGGAAAAAACTGGCGACCCTTAGTGCAGAAGCCAATTGCTTTTCTTTTGCCTCAGAAAACCGTCGAAAAGATGTAATAATTTCATACCAGCTTAAATTATCAGCAGAGACACAGGCTTAAGTAACTCAGTCGGACATCGTTTTTTTATTAGTAAGTCCCATTCCAATTCTATCAACTGCGATAACGTTAATTGACTGCCTACAGAGCAAATGCATTAACTAGAATGATTCAGTGCTTTGCGTGAAAAGTTCGCACAAATGACTTACTTTGAAAAAAATGCTTTACAAAGTGTTACTTTACGGTATTATTTTGCACTAAGGATCTCATTTCTATAAATCTATACAGTATAGATTATGTAAGTTGTTTAATAAACGGAAACAAATAATAGGTAATTTAAAATTAATAACAAGCGAATCCTAAAAAAAACCGATACGTCACCTTGGAAGAAATCCATATTTATGTATTGTTATACAAACATGCTGGCCACAGAAATGTAGTTGATTTATAACTAAGTGCCGGCCTAGAGGCGCTGGCCGGCCCGGAATTGCCCCTCGGGGTAGGTTTAAAGAAAATATTCTAATGCGAGTTAGTGGACTAACTAGGAGAGGATTTTTGGTATTGCGATGCGATGCGTAACTCTTTCTATTCTTCATTTTCCAAAGCACCGTTCTCTTGGCTCCAAAATCGTTCTTTTCTTTTTTCATCAAAAAAACCATGCCTTAAGAGTTCTACTGCATTGTGGGTGCATTTTGCACAACCAACTAGACCCGAAAACCAACAATGTGTGTTTTTGGATAAATATTGGTTCCGTCTGGAATTCTAACACAGAACCCGCGGCGTAGAAGACAGGTGCTCCGATCACTAGGTCACGCGGTCGCCACAAATGTAACCAGCGGTGGAGCAACAGACCAGATTTGGTGCCGGGGGGGTTTTCGGCAAGAGCTCGCTCGCTCGTTCGCTGGCCGAGGAAAAGGCCATCAACGGTGGCCAACCGGCACTTGTAGCATCCCGTGATGCGTGAGCGTTCCTGTGGTCTTGCCACTTTGCAGTGAAGGTGAAACATCGCAGAGTTGCAGTCCGTGAAATAATTCATTTATGACCACAAAACACCGACAATAAAAGCCGCAGTTTTCGAATTTTGTTCAAAACACATTCATATGCATATTTTCAATTAATAAATTGAAATATTTTTTTTACATACCGTTGAAAAGTATTATTTAAAGTTGTAATCTTTACTGATATTGACGTTTTAATCTGATGTTGTAATCGAGACCAGAAGATTTTCTTCTGGTCTCGAATACGTGTTGTTAAAAAATCTAACAATGTATCAATTTATTTATTTATTTTATTTATTTACTGTTTATGTTATGTTTATGGTATTTGTTGTTTATGTTGTTTATGTAAAGCCGTGGTAGCTCAGGGGCCAGGTGCTCGCCTTTTATTTCATAGTAAGCGAGTAACTTGGGTTCGATCCCCGGTACCAGCACCTCTAATATTGTTCTACAATTTTAAGTGCTGATTTACCACGTGCTTAGCGGAGAAGGAAAACATCGTGAGGAAACCTGCATGTCCGAGGAATAGAAATATTGGAGCAGCGTGGCGGATTCTTCCTAGCTCCAAAACCCTCTCAGAAATGAGAGGGAGGCCTGTGCCCAGCAGTGGGACATTTATAGGCTGAAACTTTACTTACTTTACTTTACTGTTCTGTACACATAAAAATCACAGTAGATATTACAAAGATAGTAAATTAGTACAAAGGCACTGCTTATTTCATGATGAAATTTCTTCCAGCAGGCCTCTTACTGGATATCCTTAAAGGGAAGCAGACTCGATATGCACTTTTGATAAAACGAAAAGAAAAAAAAAGAATATTATAAAATCTCAAAATATAAATACATATACACACACACACTGATATAATCATATATTTATATATATACATACATACTTACATACATACATACTCATATACACATATACACTGATGTGGCAAAAGAGAGAGGTAATTTAAGTTTAATCATTTTGCGTAAGATGTTTATAAGTCAAAGGACTGGTCGCACTAAAGAACGATAAATACGATTTTTTGACATCGCTAATAAATCACTGAAGCGTTGCAAGCACACCGGTGGCCTTGTATGCGGTTTCTATTGCGGATTCTTTTTGTATTCTGTGGTTTATGACACAAATACCTTGGACATCGTCCTAGGTATATAAGCTAACAAATATTATAGTGTAATCAAGCTTAAAGGCAGGCACTCGCTGAATTGATAAGTCAAACGCTTATATGATATGATCGAAGAAAGGGAAAGATGTAACCAACATTAAATTATATGTGCATAAATATTGGCTCTGGTTGGGATTGGAACTCAGAACACATAACTCAGCAGACGCTACACGTTTTATAATTTACGCAATGAGAAATCCTACTATTCATTAGGATTGCCGATATGAATTCGTTAAAAAAATCTCTCATTTTTGGGAGTCCTCGAACTTTCTGAAACATTTCAACAGCTTATAAATCATATGTGTCAACCACCACTCACGAACTGTCGCATTATGTTACAGGGCGAATATTGTGACCCCAACCGTGAGTACTCAACTGGAGCTGAATATATTCCTTTCCCACAATCCCAGTAACACGGTCCTGAGGGATTTGAATCCATCGCAAAATCTTGCGGGTCGCTGTTTTAATTAATAGGCGGTCGTCCAGAACTTTCTGGTACGATATTTCCAGTCCGAAAAACTTTCTTCCGTAACGGTTATCGGCTCTACGACCTGTGTGACCCATTCACTTCAGATTGCTGATATTAAGACAATGTTGATTACTCCACTTCTGCTGCGGATGTCATAGTTACGGATTCTATCTATGTATATAGTGTTTATTCAATAAAAGCTTTACATATGGGAGAGTTCGAGCCCAATATAGTCGTGCGTCAATATACTGGACAGATCGGGGTTACACATCTACGGGGATAACGGGATACAGAACGAAATTTAATAAATTTTAATAATGGCAGAGTTCATTATATTCCTTAGTATACCTTTGAGTTATTTTGAAATATTGGAACCTAAGTCTCTTAGAGGTTAATTGATTGGTTTTCGCCGCGGAAAACGAAAGATTCGAAGCGTAGTGAATGCGTAGCATTGTGTGGTCGCTAAACAACACTCCCATATTCCAAAATACTACTTCTACTGTTATACAATATTAACTTGGTATTACTATTACAGAAATCTAATGATTGAATGCCCCGAAAAGATGATTGGAAGCCATTGACAGCTACTACATAGAATGTTCTGTTTGACAGATATGATTCAAACTATTCAAGTAAAGACCCTAAAATACCATAAGCAGACAGTTTGTATTAATATTTTGTGAGACATTTTATCAAAGACTTTACTAAAGTCAGTGTATATTATATTGAATTGCTTGTTTGAATCAATTGTCTCGACTAGAGACTCCGTGAAAGTCAAGAGATTTGTTGTAGTGGATCTAGTGCGAATGAATCCGTGTTGGTGATCACTAATATAGATACTCAAATGGCGCTGTACATAGGGACAGATAATTGATTCGAAGATCTTAGAAAAAGCTGAGAAAATACATGAAAGCCGATTGTTTGATATAATGTCTCTGTTACCACTTTTATACACAGGAGCTGCTTCAGTTTCTTTCCATTCTGTCGGAAATTTGCCAGATTTTAAAGATTTAATGTTTATAATGACGAAAAAGACGAGAAACCAGATATGAAGCACGTGCAGAAATAAATATTGACAGGATTCCATCCATGATTATACCTACGATAGTATATGTATTAGTCTTTGAATTACCTACTATTGCCGGCTCTTTGAGAGATCGTGCCAGCTGCCAGTAGGCAGTCTGCAACGGCTCGATTTCTCCAAGCCGCGATTTTAGTGCTTGTTTTCACTATATATTACACACGCGATTGGGGAAAAAAATTAGTTGTCTGTAAAGTTGGTTTACGGACGATAGTTTTACGTGATAAAGTCATAAAGAAACATTGATGAAAATAAATTGTTTGAATATAATCACGACCAATTAGTTATAATCATACTATGTCATTTTATTCTTTATTTATTATTTTTTCGCTGTTTTGAGAAAAACAGTTCATTAAAGTGAAAAAAATGAAATTAGACTGAAAAATATGGAGGAAATCAATTGCATCGTATTAAATTGTAGAAATAAACTCAAAAACACAAAACACCCGTGGCGTATTCAACATTTGTTATAAATAATGGCTTCCGTCGAGGTGTTGTCGAGGGTTATTGTAAAAGTTCTTGAAGAAGCACGCGTGGCGGCGTTCCAGTAGCAGAACTATTCTAACTGCTAGCTCTGACGTCACGCGAGAAGAGAGATATATGTGTCACAAGCCAACGCTTGGGCCGATCGTGCCTCCCCATAGCTTGTTGCGCTTACTTATTTTCGGTGATGTGATCGCTGTTAGCCTTTTGGCTTTTACAGCTTCATCGGATGCTGTGCTCGCGGGCCCGGGGCCCGCGTGCCAGGTTTGGTTTGACCCAAAACATAGATACATAAATATAAACTCCTACTAAACATCTAAGTTCGGACCGTTGCGTTCGCTAGCGTGCTTGCGCTACAGTGAATATCTCCATAAATTTATTATATGAAGTCATCTAATGACCGTCCGAGGGAGACTGCGGGCCTCCGTTCGGACTGTCGACTTGTGTGTCGGAAACTCTGGGCGGTGAGAACCGCCCTGGAACACGGGTGTATCTGGTGTACGCGCTGTTATGAACGATAGCTGCGCGCCGCTCTCTACGGCGCTCGCGCGACGTTGTGCGTGTGATGTTGAAACTATTAACTGTGTGTACAGTGTTGTTCGGATCGTGGCTGACCGTATCGTGGTCAGGGAGTGCTGAGACGTCCGTGTCGTCTAGCACATTTCGCGGTCGACGTTTGCGTTCGGTCGCGTTTTTATTACATCGATAATTAGCTGCTTTAACCACCAGCGGGTTTGGATGAACCGCGGCTTTTTCGAAAAACCGCCGTGATACTTCTCTGAAGTGTTCAGAGAGTACGGGCATTTCACAGTCGCTGTGAAGGTCGACATTGCGTTGGTACCAGCCGGCTCCGGTGGCACTTCGCAAGAATCTATTTTGCACCGTCTGCTATTTCTTTATATGATTGCCCGTCGCGTGTGCGAACGCGACGCATGCATAGGACATTACGGGTCTAATGCATGTCTTGTAGAGGCGAAGTTTGTGTTTTAAGCACATTTTGCTTGAAGAGCAAGTTAACGGATATAGACGGCTTGCGATAAAAGCCGCCCTGTTACGCACGTTCTTAATGTGAGCAGCGAACGACATCGCTGCGTCTAACGTGACCCCGAGGTATTTGACGCTCTTTTCCCAGGGAATAGGGCGTCCGAACAGGGTGATCGAGCCTAGCTGATTGTTGCCGATTGTGTGGTAACGTCTAGCTGGCTTGGGCGTGCCCCTCGAGAAGTATATTGCTACACTTTTCTCGGGGTTAACCTCTATTCTCCATTTCCGGAACCATTCGCCTAGGCGATCGGCTGCGGCTTGGAGCTGAATCGTTATGCGGCCCTTGTGCTTATCGGAATAATACAGGGCCGTGTCATCTGCGAAAAGCGCAAGATTGACTTTAGGGTCTTTAGGTATATCGCTAGTGTATAGCGAGAAAAGGAGTGGAGAGAGGCAGGAGCCCTGAGGGACACCCGCACGGAGAGGGCGGCTTGAGGAGCGCGTTCCCTCTACCCGGTAGCGAAATAGGCGATTGGACAAGAAGGCTCGTATGATGTTCACGAGTCTGTCCGGCACTTTTGTGTGATACAGCTTGTAATACAAGCCGTCGTGCCAGACTTTGTCGAATGCCTTTGCGACATCGAAAAATAAGGCCCCTGTGCCTACTGGCTTAGGGCGGTCGTGAAAGTTTTCTAATATGTGCTCCGTTAGGCGGTGCACTTGATGGGTACACGAGTGTTCGGGGCGAAAGCCGAACTGCTCGTCTGGAAGGATGTTATTATTAAGGACGTAGTCTTTTAATCGACTGAGGATTATTCGCTCATAAATCTTGGCCATCGAGTTGAGGAGACTTATTGGGCGCTAATTGGACGGGATGTTCTTCGGCTTGTGAGGCTTCGGAATACCTATAACGTCCGCTTCCTTCCAGTCGTCCGGGAAGGAGCAGCTGGAGAGGAGCGCGTTGAAAATACTGACTAACAGACACAATAGCGGCGTAGTTAGACATTTGATCACCCTGTTGTTTATGCCATCGAGGCCGGGCGCGGATCGGTTTTTAAGATTTTTAACAATCTTCGTGACTTCGTCGAGATTCACTGGAGTCAGTGGTTCGCCCACTGGTGGTATGGCAGCCCTGCGTTCGAGTTCCGCGGCCACCTGCTGCAGGTGGTCGGGATCCGCAGGCGCGAGAGACGGAGTGCATTGGCTCTCGAGACTGTCTGCAAGGCATTCGGCTTTTTCGCTGTCGTCGAAGGCGAGCGAGTTGTCGTTCGATCTAATAAGTGGCGGCATGGGTGAGACCGGCTCTGCTTTGAGAGATCGTGCCAACTGCCAGTAGGCAGTGTGCGACGGCTCGATTTCTCCAAGCATAGTGTCCCAGCTATCTTTAGTGTACTCAGATAAGCGCTCTTTAACATCCCTTTGTAGGAGGCGCAGTCTGAGTCTATTTGCGTCTGTTCTATATCTGTCGTGCGCTTTGGCCGCACGGTTCTTTTCTCTTATCAGGCGTCGGAGGTCCGCCGGTAGATTGCAGCGTCGATCGCTCGACACCGTAACCGTCCGGGAGGATTCTCCGACGACTGTTTTGAGATGACTTGAGAATGATTTTATCGCTCGACAGGCTACCTCTGGCGAGTCGATAATATCTGGTATTTCATCCAAGTGCTGGGAGCTCGTAGCCTCGAGTTTGACCCCGAGGGTACGCCAGTCCACAATGGTTTTGGTCTGTGTGACCTCACCATTTGGCCGGCCCAGCTTAAAAATGACCGGACGGTGGTCCGACTCAAGTTCGTGAAGCGTAACTATAGAGTCTATTTCTAAGTTCACGTCCTTAATAATGGCTACATCGAGAGTGTCCGGCTGCTGATTTAACTGCGTCGGAACTCTGGTTGGTGTTTCAGGAGCTATAACGTTTACGTTATGGCTCTCCGCTAATCTGTACAGTATATTACCGTTTGTGTTATTTGCGTTGGAATTCCAACTGCCGTGCTTGCTGTTCAAGTCTCCGGCGAGAATAACAGAACGGCCTAAATCTAGTAGGGATTTTAGGTCTGATTCTAATAATTGTTTGGATGGCGAGAGGTAGACTGATGCTAGTACAAGCGGCCTATGGCCGGTCATTGCTAACCTACACGCAGAAGTTTCTATATTAACTAAGTCGGGCGTATCGAGCGCGATACAGTGCAAGGACTTTTTATAGTAGATCAGAGTGCCGCCTTTCGCGGTCGCTCTGTCATTTCGGATGCATTTGTAATTGGCAATCTTTGGATCGCGCATACTAGGTTTTAAGAAAGTCTCTTGCACTAGCATAACGTCGATGTCGTGGTCACGAAGGAAATTCGCGACTTCAACTAACTGCGTCTTAAGACCGTTTGCGTTAAAATACGAGACAGTCAGAGAGCGTGGTTCAATCCTACCTATATGGGACGCCATTGGTAACAATTAACAAATTTTATTTTCGACGCGGCGCGTGATGTTTAGGCGCATTGAAACGTCCAAATCGCGTCGATGACGTTCATGTGCTCTACGGTAGCCATGAGTCGGTCTTGAGGAGACTTTGCTTCGCGGATTTTGCGTGCTAAAGTCGAAAGTTCGGCAACATTTATGCTGCGCATGAAGCCGCAGATTAGCGAGAAATCTGCGGCGAAATTTGACGAGCCCTGTATTTTGGGCGTTGCGATTTGAGGCGCGGGCCGTGAGGCGGCTGCGCTCTTTTGCGTCATGGGCAACGGTTTTGTCCATACGTTCGTCGCCGGCGCGGCGCTCTGGCTTTTGCTCTGCCCGGTAGTCCCGTCAGCGGGACCGGGTTTCGCTGCGGCCGGAGCGGGCGCGGGCGTTTGTTTAGGCGCGGGTGTTTGAGGCTGTGTAGCCCCGGGGCCCTTCCTACGGCCGTTCTTCTTGCCTCCCCTGCGCTTTGTACTCCTCGGCGCTCTGTTACACCCGCGGTAATTCGCGGGGTGTCCCAGCTCACCGCAGAGTATGCAGCTTGGGGGCTCTTGCGCTTCTGGCGTGCGAGCGCAATCCTGGGTGCCGTGATCCCCGAGGCATTTTACGCAACGAGGGCGGGCGAAACAATTTCGGGCAGTGTCCGTACAGTTGGCATCTGTGGCACTGGCCTATGATGCCCCTGTTGCGGGGTGCCTCAATAGAAAGGCCTGAAAGGCCGCAAATCGTCTTAACGTTAAAGACCTGCTTGCCTTCTGGAGTTAATTCCAGTATGGCAAGGATCAGGTCGTACGACTTCTTATTGTGTGGGTGATGCATCCGATGCACCTCCAACACAGGTATGTTCTGTGACTTAAGGTCACTAAGTATGTGGCTAGTCTCCAATTCCTTGGGCAGGCCCCTGATGACTACGCGGAGCCTACGTTCTTCCGCGAGCGAGTAAGTGTGGAAACTTATGTTGTTTCCACGCAAATGGCTGGTGACGGCCCTGAAGTCGCTGACTGTGCTTAGGTATACGCGGATACCTTGCACTGCCGTCTGCGCCTTCGGGCACACAATTTTCTTGTTTGTCATCCAAAGTGACAGATTGTTCCATTGCGCTTTATCCTGTAGGATAATTGGCGGAGGAGCTTTGTTCGTTTGCGCCGCGGGATGTGACTTATCTATAGTCTTGCGGCTGTTGGACACGCCCTTTTTGGCCGGGTTCCGTGAGGCGGACGGCGATGCGGTGTCCGAGTTAGGCTCGGAATCCGTTTTCGCGGCGCGTTTCTTTGCTTTGCGTGCGACGACGGTGAAGCCGTCGTCGTGCGCATTTCCGGATTCCTCGCAATCCATGTCGGATCCCTCGTCCGAAAGGGCCGCGGGCCCAACAATGGATTGCGATTCCCGGAAGGGAAGCGCAGGTGTGCTTGGTGTTTTATTGCACCCATTAGCGGCGGTTTTATTGCCTGCAGGTGCGTTCTTCACTGACGATGCGGACACGGTCGGCACGGTCTTTTTATGGTCGGTGATTACTCCTACCATTGTTTCGCACACAGGTGCGGATGCGTCATCTTGCGCAGATGTCGGCGCGGCCGGCTCTACAGCTGGCGATGACGGGCTGTCGGAGTCAAACGTTGCTACGCGACTCCTAAGCAGATTTTGGGTGTCTGGACGGATTCCAGAGATTTCCTCCGACATAACGCAATGGGCGTGAAACTGCGCCCAGATCTCGGGGTGCGCGGCGCGTAAAAACTCCGCGAGATGTACAAACTCCGGCGCGGGGGCACGGGGTGTCGCCATTTCGATGGTTCGAGAGGCGGTGTGTACACAAATGCAAAAAATTCTCCCTACGTGAGCAGGGAGGTGTGTGCTATATTTACTTCACCTAATGCCTTACGCCTTAGGTGCGCGAGGGTGTGTACCTGGCTGTTGCCTAGTGCAACAAGCGGACACAAAAATACAAAGCCGCCTCTGAGGCGAGATATGTGTATGCACTCTACTCACGGTTTTCACCAGCAAGCCGACACAATACAGGAACGCTCTCACGTAACTTTCACGTTCGCACAACACCACGAAGCACAACACTTCCACTTCGAGGGATACGATCGATGAAGGCACGCACGAAGAAGAATAACCAGACACACCGCTACGGGAGCGGGTGTTGGCCACTATCCACAACTGTGACAACGGGCGTTTACAGACAACTGTCCATAACGAGTATGATTTTTCAGCTTGATTGCGCATGGAGCGCGGTCAAAAATAGGTCCGTTCTGCACCAGAGCGCGAGAACGAGTGTTTTTTGCTTGTTGCGCGCTTTCGCTTGTACGCACAGGCTCAGACGGAACGGGACACTTTTACGTGCACGCTGGCAGTGTTCATAAATTTATAATGACGTTATCACGTCAAAAGTCAGATTGTTCAATGGGACTTTTCGCATTTTTTACTGTATTACACTGCGGTTTATCTCTATTCAACTGTAATGAATTCTGTAACTGTACATATTTTTTTAAGAATATGGCTTTTTGGGCTTTCCCTGTTTCTTGCTCTATTGATACATATGTAGCGACATCTATGTCGCCACATGAGAAGCTCAAGAAATATTCGCATACGTCCATAATCGCGCTATGAAAGTTTTTTGAGATGCGAACTATATATACAACATCTAAATATTACTAGTAGGAGGAGACGTCCTCCCCAGACCAGACTTACCGATCTGGCGGGTAGCTACCCTTTTCATTGGCAAAATCATACGCCAAACATATAATAAATAATTTTAAAATCATTTTGATTATATTAGCTACCAGTGCCACCTTTAGACCGAAACACAATTAGCACACTACTGCTTCATGGCAGAATAACTGGCCCTGCGGTGATACTTACCCAGACGGATTCCTGCATAGGACTCTTAGCACTGCCTGTTGGTAAGATTCCTTTGCAGTACTGTCCTGTTCACACTGAGATTTTATCTTCAACATAGGATCATTTTACAGACAAAAAACCACATAACCGAGTGAAGAAACCGACCGCTTGGCCGCGGCGCTAATCACGCCGTTTATTTAGCGAAAGTGACCGTAACTTATTCTACTTTGTCATCAACATATAAAAGTGCACTGCTGGGCATAGGTCTCTTTCGTGGAGAGGATTTGTCATAATTAACTCATTTGCCAGACGGATTGGCGATCCTATTAATAGATTCCAGAGAAACAACGAGCATAGACATTGCTGTGGTGGCAGCGTAAGATAATCTATCACCCCATCTCGTCCCGTGGATGTCGTAAATGACGGCAAAGAGAAAATTAAAGGAGATAGGACAACCCAATATGCCCAATATACCCAATTCCAGGAATATGTTATTCCTGGAACATCAAAATACACAAACTTCGATTGCCCTGCCTGCCACCGTGGCAACTTTGGAAAAATCCACTCAAAAAAGGTAAGAGGGAAATATTAACATGGGATATATTATATAATTCAAAGTCGGAAACAAAATGCGTATTATTTTTAAATTTGTTACATAAACACCGTTGCTAAATATCAGACTAAGCAATTAAAATGGACGAAAGTAAAACGAAATACAATGTTGTTACAGAAACGATTATATTTTAATGAAGAAGAAGATTGAAATATGGCATGAAAGAGGAAGGGTAAAAATAACAAAACGAAAACTCGTTTAGTTTAATACAAATTAAAAACTGGTATTTCATTATTCGAATAACCTTTTTCGTGTCTACAAATTTGAAAACCAAGATGGTTTTTTACTGAATACAAATTTTGTCAACTCTACCTTTCTATTTAACATATTTTCGATATTAATAAAGATAGCATTCAAAGTTGTCAATATTTTCAAGTTTCCAAAACATTTTCAATATTTGGTAGTTTAATAGTAAGATTAAACTACCAGGTATTGAAGACATTGAATATATTTATTCATTATACTACTGCTTTTGTATTAGATAGCCCGTATTGAGGTAGGTTCTAAGTAGAAAAATTTCATTCGTGCTTTAAAGAGCCACACGCCGAGAATCGAACATTATCGAGTGGCCGAACAGTGAATGCTTAGGTCACCCAGGTACTATAGTCATATGGTCGACTTCTTTTACGCTGGTGAAACTGCAAGACACAGCTTGTATGACATAAACCTTTATCAAGAAAGGGGGATTTGTCAAAATCACCATACTTAATAAACGGATTAGTAACCCCACTACAAGACACCTCACACCTTAGACACGTCTATTAACTATCTGTGTAATTTTGGTCTGGCATTTTACGAGATGGTTATGTCGCCACTCATCGGAAGTCAAGAGATTTCAGGCGTTTCTTTCAGTCGACTCCAACGCAGCACAATGTTTCAGTTACAGTATGAGATAAAAAGATATTCACTAATGAAATATGAACAACGTTCTGCTTGCTAATCCTAAACTTATTTACTTCGTAAAATATGTTCTATTATGTTTGTAAATATCTATATATTTACAAGCACAATCGATATAATTGAACAAATCCTTGTTATAATGGTATTTGATATAAATCAATGAAAAATTAGGCAAATTATCTTAATTAATACATAATACTTTGACGACTGCGTGGTCTAGTGGTCTTAGTATCTAACTTCTATACCACGGGTCGTGAGCTCGAATCTCCGCAATCGCCTACTCTTGCCCGTTGTAACGATAAGACTACCTTTCTTGTAAAACTGTATAATTAATGAGTTCTTCATGAGCCATCAAAAAATTGTTACTAAGTGCTGCAGTACGTGGATCCTATACATACTACAAAATTATTAGAAACTTAAGGATCGCGTGGCTTAGTGGTCAGAGTACCTAACTTATACGTCGCGGGCCTGGATTTGTACACCAGCCGGGGCCAACTTTTCCGCGAAAATACAGATTGTTAGTTTTCGGATCTCATGTGCATGTGAAATTTGTCTGTCAAACGAACTCACGACACACAAGTTGTCCTTGTGTGAGGCATCGTTATTTTGAAAAAAATAACTTTGCAATATACTCTTTTAATATAGAATGTTATGGAAGAGCGAGATCTTCTGCTACAAGTACCTTTTTACTTACTAAAAGTTCTGAACCTTGTACTATAGATGTAAGAAAGAAATGAATAAAAATATTTTTATTATAACAGCTTCAGTTTCATAACTGTGTGAAATTCATAAAATGCTACAAACATAACAGATTTTAACAACAGTATGTTACAAATTTCTCGACTACTATTGACTTCCTTAAAGTCAATATCATAGAAGAGTAAGTTATTCTTGAGTACAATAATAAAACAATGTCGGAATACGGAAATTTAGGTAAACTTAACTCGTAATTCTGAACTAGAGACACGGTAGCTTAAGGGTCGGGATCTTATCTTAAACTTCAAAGTAAGCTGAAACTTACTGTTATTAGTAATATTATTAGTAATGTATTATGATTCCTTTCCAGGAACCTAGTTAATAGTCTGGGTATGTAACACCGCAATGCCAATTATTCTGCTATAAAGCAGTAATGTGTAAACACCATTGTGTTCCGGTTTGAAGGGCACTGAATCTATTGTAATTAGAGAGCTTATGACACTTATGAGCCGATGTTTCATTCTGACGAGAGCAGGGCACTTTTCAACCCTAAGTTTTGGGTCACACTGCAGCTTTTATGGGACGCGTGGCACTTACCATCATGGATGACTAACTCGTTTCGTTATTTCATCATCATCATCATCATCATCATCATCATCATCATCATCATCATCATTTCAGCCTATCTTAGTTAACTGCTGAACAAATGCCTCCCCCATAGATTGCCACAAAACACAGTCCCGAGCTTTCTTCAAATAAAACGCAATTGACCAAGTGCCGACCCCAAAGACGACGCCGCTAAAATTTTTCCCTGTATTTTAAGTGCCGATTCACCATATCCTCGACATAGAAGAAAAACTTTGTGAGAAGGACAAAAAAAATTCGTGGGCGCGAGGAGGCCAGTCCTCAGTAGTGGGCCGTTCAAAGGCATTTTACTGTTTCTTATACATCTATGCCTGTTATTTTTAGACGATACTGTAGTGTAAAATTCGAATATAAATAATTATTATTTTAGGAAAAACAGTGAGAACTGGAGTCAATCCTTTTGGAATTCGCGTTTTCGGTCAGTGACCGTTACTTTTTTATTTGATTTTTAATATGCTTGAAACATTTATTTATGGTAAGTTAAATTATCAACCGTACATAAAATGTCAATTGGATCTGTCTGTAAACCAAACTTCTCACACGAGTCACGTCTGGATGGAAGAACTTACACTTTCGTTTGATAGCATTAAAATAGTGGCACCAAGTCTCAGCTTGCGTTTCAGAAGCGCTACTATCTCTCTATACCTTCTTGAGACTTCTTGCTATAGGTAGTCCAGAGTTGTTCTAGAAGTGTTAATAAATTTTGTGTTAAACGAAATATTATGTATTCTTAATATTTGCATGCTATGTTAATGACTGAACCAGGCAATATTTTATTGTGATTACCACATTTTTGTTTCCCATATTTCCAAGGAAAATGAACTGATTGATTCATTCATTATCGGGCACACAAAACAATTATCATACCAACTATATAATTATCAGGTAACCTAATATTTGATGTTAAAAAGTCATACATACAATCACGCCTTTTACCCACATAAGGTGTAGGCAGAGCCCACACGGGAGGAGAACGGTGGCGAACCACATCACCGCCATTTTGGTACAAGTTGAAAAAAATTCTTTATCTTCATTGCGTTTCCACGAGCAGTATAGCGGCAGCATTGCATATTATGGTGTTAGTCAGCATGCATCAGGACTGTCCATGCAATACCTAAGTCGGCTCTTACAACACCTCGGTAGGAAAGAGGTAGGTGCTATTCTACTCTGCCGGACACTTATCGGTTAAAAAAGTCAATATTGCTTATTTACTTATAAATTCATATAGAAAAGAAATAGCGCAATTATTTAGTGCTCAAGTTAATTTCTGACAATCAACAAAAAGTAACAAACATTACATTTGAATTTTAAATTGTAGTCATCCGATTGTGGTCACCACTGCGGTTGATTGTGTAATTAATGACAATTTAAATTTCACCAACATGGAACGAAACGTATATTTTATGTCACAGTCTGTCGCAATTCTGAATTTATTTAAGTATTATACATTAGCTTAAATAGGTCGACGTCAGTAAAAATTAAGTAAGAAGTTAAAGGTTGATTTTCGGGTGATGCATGAGCTGGAAGTATTAATTGTAAATTTTATGACAGTTACGCATGTAACAGAGTGACCATAATAATTAAATAATATTATGAATCTACCACCCCGTCCCAACCCATGGGTGTCGTAAAAGTCGACAGAGAGAAAATTAAAACCAGGAGATGGGCAGCAGAATCTTCCTGGACCATCTGAATAAATAAACTGCGGTTGCCAACCCGCCTGCCAAGCGTGGCAACTATGGCAAAATCCCCCCTAAATGAGAGCCAGAAACGGCACGGCACGTGGATATAACGATTTTGTACTAGGCTTATAAAAGATACACACCATATAAAACAGTAAAAAGAGGTGCACAATAACTACTATAATTCTTCATAGAGGTTGAGAGTAGCAAGTTTTTAATTTTAATCACAAGCTACACTACCGACAAAATTATTAATGTGTCCCAGGGAGAGATGATTCATCAGCACATTTAATTCTTATGCATATTTGGTTTCTACCGCCTATGGGCGCAGTTTATTCAATAAAATTCGAAGAAAGATTCAGTCCACCTCGCAGTCAGCAATCCTCTTATTACTTGTACCGTAATACGCTCATAAATCGTACGGTGCAAAGCTTTCAATTACAAAAACGTGCGAGGAGAACGAATAAAAGTTAAAAACATTAGGTGAAACCGTGCACCCTCAACAAATTGCTTTAGTTTTCAGCGTGGTGTCATTTTAAAATATATTTGGATTTGAAGTGAAATTATTTCTGAAAATTTTGACATCATTTGTATGATGTTGATCTGGTTGTTAACAAATGCAGCATATCCTAAAATGCAGCTAACTTGCGTTTTTGTGTTATAACTGGGAGGCTCAATGATTAGTTTTCTTATTTGCTAAGAAGTAAATGGGCAGGACGGTAAAGGTCGACATAGGCGAACGTGTCATGGACAAATCGAAGACGTTTTTAGAAAAGGCCTCGTTAAAAGAACTCGCAACCGACTATCTTCTATGAAAACGCTTATGTAAGTAGAAGTAGCGAAATATGTGCGTGAAGATCATAGTAAGTGGAAAGATGTGCGTCAGGATCGTAGCATGTGGAAAGATGTGGTCTCTGCCTACCCCAAGCGTGACTTTGTATGTATTTACTGAGCGGAGAGTCATAGGCACATATCACCGGGTGTCGAACGTGTGGCCTAGGGGTCAGAGTATCTAACGTATATGTCACTGATCCTCGGAACATATAGCTGATGTGAAGCATCGATGCTCTAGGAATTCTGCAGTCTATGACCATGTTCTGAATCATCCCAACCATTACTTCAGAAAAAAAATCCATCCATCAACAAATCCTTGCAATAAAACACCGATTCCTACGAAGGATGATTCGCGAGGCTTTTGAAATTAAAAAAAAACATCCTAATTTCAATAGGGAAAATGGTTAGGTACTGCCACCGGCTTGGGATCCTATTATTAATAAAATTATATTTAAAAAACCAAGCATACCACTGCAAGGTTTTAAGACACAGTAACCTCTTTCTGGATAGATCGGACTAAAATAAGAATAAAAAGCTGTAGGTACTCCGGGTTAACTATGATATCAGGAAATCTGTCACCTGAGTCCCCCCGTTACCATGGGTACTGTAAAGCGCCCGAAACGTCGGTTTATAAATAGTTTAAATTAAACGCGATAAAATTCGTAACAATAGTTTTATTTTAATTATTCCCATAGTCAAAATCGATTAGGCGGTCACTTCCTGTGTGTTCCTGTTCCTGCATCTCATTATTAAAATACTACAAGAAGCCCTTAATATCTACTAATTCTGTAGTAGCTCAGAGGTAAGGCGCGCGCTTTAAATTACTTAATACGCGAACAATCTCAATTTGAAGCCTTGTACCTGCTACCACTAAAATTGGTAATTGCTATATAAATTAGATTAAATAAAACTCGTGATTTTATATCATTTTTAAGCAGTGTTGAAGTAAAACATTTGAACGCATATCAGAGAAACATAAAATATATAATTGTAAAGAGCGCCATTATGGAGTAGAGCAGCGAGGTGGACTCGTCCAGGCTTAAAAGTTACTAATGGGAGGCTTATAGGCTGTTTGTTTACTGATCGTGTGATCTTGGTCGATTCGACCACGACGACAACTTTCGAATACTGTCGGAAGCAGTCAACTGCGCAGGAGATATTATAGTGCCCCAAGTGTACGCAAAAACACCGATGCACTCACTTATACTTATCTATCAAGACCTAATGCTCATGAGCTAATATTGGAAGTAGGTTAGGATGCAGCCTCAGAGACACGTGGACAACAACAACATAGTAGTATCCGATGAAGCTGTAAAAGCCAAAAAAGGTTAACAGCAATTACATAACCGAAATTACAACAACAACACAACCAGACCCGACAACCAATCCAACGAGTCCAAATCTGATGAAGCTACTCGTATCTTGCTTAGTTAAGAGTTCCTATGATAGACTTTCGGATCCATTGACATACCAGCTCCATGGTACCATATTAATGCATTATCACCGAAGCTACATAGGTATGCCAAAATTTTGCTCTATCGGACGTCACAAAGTAGGTTACATTTGGATTGCAAGATTTGAATTTCACATATTATGTACATTAAAAGTTAAATAAAGGCACATACCATAGTCAACACAATCAATATATCTATAAGATACAAGGAGGATTCGAACTCGCGACTCCCATCGAAGGCACGGTCATTAATTAGCAGGTAGACTATCGGTCTAAGTTTTGTAATTTCCTATATAACTTTTTATGTGAAATTAAAGCTCAACAATACAATTAAACATGTGGCTGCAATTTAATACTAACCCATAAAATTTAATTAAAATAATTTCGTTGATTTCATGCAGCACTAACCAAAACATTGTTTTATTTAAAATAGCTTTCTCTCTTTCAACAAATATCGTAGTGAAGTTTATAGCACGTTTAGAAACAATTAGTGCTCAACATTACAGCATAAAACATGAGTGGAAACAATTGCAACTGACCCGTAAATATTAATTAGGAAAGTCGTTAAAATACAAGTAGCTCTCCAGTTCTGCAACACTAATATCTTTTTCTATACGAAATATAGAAAAATGGTTTCATTTTAATGTGTGTTCAAGTGGTCTTGGAAAATATCATAGTACTTTAAAGTAACAGGTTCATTACACTAATACGTTGAATGTATGGTGACGACCATGAGGCTTGGGGGTCAGAGTATCTGCTAGCTTAGGTTCAGTACTGGGTTCGAGTCTCAGCCGAAGCCATTGTTTGCCGAAGCAAGTGTATTTCACTTATAAACGTGTATCTGATGCTGCATCTCCGCCTTCCTTAGATATTATCGCATGAGTGTTCAATCGGCCACAAGTAAGTTATGGCGAGTGAATGCTCACTGGTATTTGCGCGAGCATTTACTAGCTTAAAATTGTTCGAACATCTATTGCGCAGTCGATAGCTTCCGACTGTATTCAGAAGTTGTCGCCGAGGTGAACAATTGACCAGGACGACATGTACATTACATTTTTACAACCCAAAATTTAACTACGAGATTAATTTTCTCAAAAGCATCTACCTATAGTCATATGTCTCAAAAATGGCTTATTATGGATTTGATAGTACTGCGATAAAGTGGTTTGATAGTTACCTCAGTGACCGATATCAACTAGTTGAACTGCAAAAGGCAGATGGTTCGGGTATCATCCAGTCCAGTCCACAGCCTGTTATCAGGGGAGTACCTCAGGGCTCCATTTTGGGTCCTCTCCTCTTTTTACTTTATTGCTGCGATTTAACTAATGTAATAAAGGACTGCCAGTACCACATGTATGCCGATGACTTACAGTTATATCTTTCCTTCAAACCTCATGATACCACTGAGAGTATAAGTATACTAAACAGAGATTTGGAACGAATTGCACTATGGTCAAAAAATAATTCACTCAATTTAAACCCCGCTAAAACAAAATTCATGATATTAGGTTCAAGATCACAGATTAAAAGTATATCAGAAGCCAAACCTATACTTTTCCTGCAGGAGGAAATCATTGAGCAAGTTGATGAGGCTCGTAACCTCGGTCTCAAAATGGATGGCCTATTGCATTTTGAGAACTAAGTCTTGGATATAGCACGTGCCTGTTTCTATAGGTTAAAGATCTTATACAAAATACGGGCTTACCTGAGCCTGAATATGAGAGTAACGCTCTGTGAGTCTTTAATATTGTCCAAATTGAATTTCTGCATATCAGTTTATGGTCCTTGTCTTTTGGGAAGGTCTATGAAACTGCTTCAAAGGGTCCAAAACGCATGTGCCCGTTTCTGTTTTAATATTCCTCCTAGAACTCATGTTTCATCGTATCTAAATAAGGGCACACTACTAAACATGGCATCTAGGCTTAAATTGCAGTTCGCTAGCCTATTATTTGGAATTATTAAAAGCAAAACTCCGGAATATTTATATAAGAAGCTTAAATGGTCTAGTGAATATAACGTTCATAATACTCGTGGTGCGAAGTTTCTATTAGCTGTCCCAGGACACGTTACTGCTGCGTTTCGAGGTAGTTTTCGTTACTTGGCAACAAAGTGTTGGAACGATTTACCGCCACCGCTTCGAGAAATTAGTACAAAGCCTTATTTTACTGTTCGTTACAAGTCTTATCTTCTAGAGAACAATGACACAAAGTAAATTTTTTAATTCGGTGCCACGTATTAAAGTAAACGTGTCAACTATATAATTGCACAGACTAAAAATCTGGTTATTACGCATGATAAATTGAATAGTGACAGAGATACAGAAACTTTTTTTTTCTTTTTATTTTTTGTTATCTGTTTACACTGCATTTGTGTTTAATATTTAATAACTTTGTTTATATGTAAGTATTTCAGACCTTTTTGTTTTTTTTTGTAATTTGCGCATGCATTTTTATTCTATTTTATATAATGCATGCGCATGTATGTGTATATGTGTGTGCATGTATGTATGTGTATGTATATGTATATGTATATGTGTGTATGTATATGTATATATGTATATATATATGTGTGTGTGTGTGTGTATCCGTGTACATGTGCGCATATTTATTTCTTTTAAATTAAACTAAGTCAATTAACAATATGTCCGGAAGCTGCTCGTTAAACCTGAGGCATCGACAGAATAACAGCGCTGTGGCAACTCTGCCATAGCATTATGCTGAGTCGACAGCCTTTTCGTTGCTACAACCCAACGTACGTCTGACAATGTAATACGTCGTATTTTTTGTTTACTTATTTTTTGTATGTTGTGTTGTAGTATTGAATAAAAAAATTTTCTTTCTTTCTTTCTTTCTATATGTGGCGCAGCAAGGTACTTGTGTGAACAGGAGTCCTGAAATGCGGGATAATGCAGTATTTGTAATATTGTCTCTGATGCATTAAACTGAATTGATAAAAATCATCATCATCAAAATTTCAGCCTATCTTTAGTCCACTGCTGAGCAAAGACCACCCCATAGATTGCCCCAAAAGTTTGTAGCTCTCATTTTGAGAGTATTCTGGCATAGTATGCCACGCTTGGCAGGCGGGTTGGCACCCGCTGTTTATTTATTCAGACCCATTTCCTGGTTTTCAATTTCCCAATTTCTGTCGACTTTTATGACACCCACGGGTTGTGATGGTGTGGTAGATTCTCTTACGCCGCCAAAATTGATATTTTTATACTTACGCAATCTTATCTTATACTACTTAAAGTTCAAGAGTTTGTGTATTTGAACGCCCTAATCTCAAGAAATACTAAGCTGTTTTCTACGTGGCTTGATTACTGGTTAACCGAAGTTTTGGAAGAAAATTGATATATAGATTGATTCAAAATGAGTTATTTATTTGATTGCATTCTAGCCGAAATTGCGTTGAGCAAAATTACTAAATTTGGTTTCGTTTATAAAATATATACTATAACAAGTATTAGATTGTCATGCTACGAGTACCTTCAACTGACTTGGATTTTTTAAAGTAATCAGTTCTTCCTTCTCTCTTGTAAGAGAGTAGTGTAGGTACGATTGATACCTTTGTTTTGTTTAAGTAATTAACTATAGATTTGTGACTAGGTTTACCGACTATACCCTAAAATAGGGCATTGTACTCTATTTCATGTATGTGTACTTTATAAATCTATAACTCTAATAGACTACGACAAAGTTATCTTATTTTTTTAGAAAATCAATTTCATCGCCGTCGTCATTTCAGCCTATCAAAAGTCCCCTTTAGATAGTCACTAAAGTTAGCTCTTATATTGGAGGGTTTTTGCCATAGTTGCCACGCTTGGCAGGCGGGTTGGCAACCCAAGTTTCTTTATTTACATGTTCTAGAAAGATGCTGCTGCCCATCTCCTGGTTTTTATTATCCCTCTGTCGGCTTTCACGACACCCACGGGTCCCTGTGTCAAATCCACCGACTTCAGGTACTACAAAAAAGCTACAGGAGCACCGTGGTTACTGCGTAATGTAAATCTTCACATCGATTAAGGGCTTCTTACCATAGCCCAATATTTAAAGTTGGCCTTCCGCCGATTCTTCGACTCTGCCGCTACGCACCCTAACCCACTGATTATAAGCGCCGCTACATACATCCCCTCGCGTTACACCAAAACTCGACTCGCGGGAAAAGGAGACTGAGGCACGTCTTCGAGGACCCTGATGACATGACCACTAGGGCCGTGACTACTCAACGCGACACACATCCATACCGCCGCATCTTAGGTCGGTTTTCCCCGAGCAATAGCATCATAAACAGAAGAGTCGCTAGTTTATATATACGAGTAGCTATTACTTCTCCAGCGGAAACGCATTCTGAATTGGGGGTATATTTAGTTAATTTCGATAATATTAATATTATCTGTAATATTGCCTCCTGATTGAAGTAACTGACCGTGCTGAGGCCGGCGCCCTTAGGAACCTTCGAGTCAACTGACCCTCGGCTTGGACCGTCATCCTGTGCGCGAGAGTAACTACTCTCGCGCACAGGATGACGGTCCAAGCCGAGGTCTCCTCTCGGGGGCCTTTGTGCCAGACATCTATAAATAAAGGTTTCGGTTAAGCGCATTCAGCACTCTGCCAACTTTCAATCCGGCGAATCATCAGTCCTAAAAAAACCCCGGGATGAGATGTGGTGGTAGATTCTTTTAGGCCGCCACCACACGGTTTAGTGTTTATAACTGTATAAAAATGATATCCCAAAATTGTGATATTTTTGAGTCTGTAATAATTTAGTCCAAATTTTTTTTGTCCCAGGACACGTTACTGCTGCGTTTCGAGGTAGTTTTCGTTACTTGGCAACAAAGTGTTGGAACGATTTACCGCCACCGCTTCGAGAAATTAGTACAAAGCCTTATTTTACTGTTCGTTACAAGTCTTATCTTCTAGAGAACAATGACACAAAGTAAATTTTTTAATTCGGTGCCACGTATTAAAGTAAACGTGTCAACTATATAATTGCACAGACTAAAAATCTGGTTATTACGCATGATAAATTGAATAGTGACAGAGATACAGAAACTTTTTTTTTCTTTTTATTTTTTGTTATCTGTTTACACTGCATTTGTGTTTAATATTTAATAACTTTGTTTATATGTAAGTATTTCAGACCTTTTTGTTTTTTTTTTGTAATTTGCGCATGCATTTTTATTCTATTTTATATAATGCATGCGCATGTATGTGTATATGTGTGTGCATGTATGTATGTGTATGTATATGTATATGTATATGTGTGTATGTATATGTATATATGTATATATATATGTGTGTGTGTGTGTGTATCCGTGTACATGTGCGCATATTTATTTCTTTTAAATTAAACTAAGTCAATTAACAATATGTCCGGAAGCTGCTCGTTAAACCTGAGGCATCGACAGAATAACAGCGCTGTGGCAACTCTGCCATAGCATTATGCTGAGTCGACAGCCTTTTCGTTGCTACAACCCAACGTACGTCTGACAATGTAATACGTCGTATTTTTTGTTTACTTATTTTTTGTATGTTGTGTTGTAGTATTGAATAAAAAAATTTTCTTTCTTTCTTTCTTTCTATATGTGGCGCAGCAAGGTACTTGTGTGAACAGGAGTCCTGAAATGCGGGATAATGCAGTATTTGTAATATTGTCTCTGATGCATTAAACTGAATTGATAAAAATCATCATCATCAAAATTTCAGCCTATCTTTAGTCCACTGCTGAGCAAAGACCACCCCATAGATTGCCCCAAAAGTTTGTAGCTCTCATTTTGAGAGTATTCTGGCATAGTATGCCACGCTTGGCAGGCGGGTTGGCACCCGCTGTTTATTTATTCAGACCCATTTCCTGGTTTTCAATTTCCCAATTTCTGTCGACTTTTATGACACCCACGGGTTGTGATGGTGTGGTAGATTCTCTTACGCCGCCAAAATTGATATTTTTATACTTACGCAATCTTATCTTATACTACTTAAAGTTCAAGAGTTTGTGTATTTGAACGCCCTAATCTCAAGAAATACTAAGCTGTTTTCTACGTGGCTTGATTACTGGTTAACCGAAGTTTTGGAAGAAAATTGATATATAGATTGATTCAAAATGAGTTATTTATTTGATTGCATTCTAGCCGAAATTGCGTTGAGCAAAATTACTAAATTTGGTTTCGTTTATAAAATATATACTATAACAAGTATTAGATTGTCATGCTACGAGTACCTTCAACTGACTTGGATTTTTTAAAGTAATCAGTTCTTCCTTCTCTCTTGTAAGAGAGTAGTGTAGGTACGATTGATACCTTTGTTTTGTTTAAGTAATTAACTATAGATTTGTGACTAGGTTTACCGACTATACCCTAAAATAGGGCATTGTACTCTATTTCATGTATGTGTACTTTATAAATCTATAACTCTAATAGACTACGACAAAGTTATCTTATTTTTTTAGAAAATCAATTTCATCGCCGTCGTCATTTCAGCCTATCAAAAGTCCCCTTTAGATAGTCACTAAAGTTAGCTCTTATATTGGAGGGTTTTTGCCATAGTTGCCACGCTTGGCAGGCGGGTTGGCAACCCAAGTTTCTTTATTTACATGTTCTAGAAAGATGCTGCTGCCCATCTCCTGGTTTTTATTATCCCTCTGTCGGCTTTCACGACACCCACGGGTCCCTGTGTCAAATCCACCGACTTCAGGTACTACAAAAAAGCTACAGGAGCACCGTGGTTACTGCGTAATGTAAATCTTCACATCGATTAAGGGCTTCTTACCATAGCCCAATATTTAAAGTTGGCCTTCCGCCGATTCTTCGACTCTGCCGCTACGCACCCTAACCCACTGATTATAAGCGCCGCTACATACATCCCCTCGCGTTACACCAAAACTCGACTCGCGGGAAAAGGAGACTGAGGCACGTCTTCGAGGACCCTGATGACATGACCACTAGGGCCGTGACTACTCAACGCGACACACATCCATACCGCCGCATCTTAGGTCGGTTTTCCCCGAGCAATAGCATCATAAACAGAAGAGTCGCTAGTTTATATATACGAGTAGCTATTACTTCTCCAGCGGAAACGCATTCTGAATTGGGGGTATATTTAGTTAATTTCGATAATATTAATATTATCTGTAATATTGCCTCCTGATTGAAGTAACTGACCGTGCTGAGGCCGGCGCCCTTAGGAACCTTCGAGTCAACTGACCCTCGGCTTGGACCGTCATCCTGTGCGCGAGAGTAACTACTCTCGCGCACAGGATGACGGTCCAAGCCGAGGTCTCCTCTCGGGGGCCTTTGTGCCAGACATCTATAAATAAAGGTTTCGGTTAAGCGCATTCAGCACTCTGCCAACTTTCAATCCGGCGAATCATCAGTCCTAAAAAAACCCCGGGATGAGATGTGGTGGTAGATTCTTTTAGGCCGCCACCACACGGTTTAGTGTTTATAACTGTATAAAAATGATATCCCAAAATTGTGATATTTTTGAGTCTGTAATAATTTAGTCCAAATTTTTTTTGTCGCAAAATTTGATTTGTACAAGTAATACGAAGGAACGGCTTTAGAACTAATTATTGTACCCAAGATGGTTTTGATATTGCAAAAGCAATCGATGTCAACAATTTAACAACAAACTGACGGGAAGTTCAACAATTTACGTCCTACAAAGCTTGCAAAACCTTTAAAATGCAAAACACTTGAAGGCAGAATGAACAGAATCAGATTTACGTTTGTTTTAATTTGTCTAACACTTATTAGACACTAGAAGAAATGACAATCTAAAAAACCTCTCAAACAGCACTCAATAAATTAAATTAGCTTTTTTGATATCCACGTTAGAATTGAGGTGTAATTTTCGTATAATGTGTATGTCTGTGCCAAATTTGGTTAAAATCGGTTCAGCGGTTGAGTCATGAAAAGGTTACAAGCAGACAGAGGGACATAGAGTTATAATACTCGTATTAGTATGGAAGTATGGATTGCGTATTTCAACGAAGTTAAAATTTGTTTTAGGACTAAATCTAAATGAGAATAAAAATTAATGTGATTAAAATTTTAAGTAAAATGCGACTTAAATTTCATTATATGCGTTCGGTTCGGGTTCGATTCCGGGCTCTACAATTTTTTAGTGTTAATATGCTATAAATTATACTTTAGACTCATGGTCTGTTGTCTGGTTTACTTTGATTTATATTTTATTATTAATTCATCTGTTCTGTTCTGTTCTGTGTGCCCTGTTTACAATATTTTGTTGTGTGTCATCTTTCCGCGTTGCGTTAGTGTGTAGACCATATATTTATAATCTAAAATAATTAAAAAAAAACTTATTTTGCAGGCACAGATTTGCGCTCTCCTTTTTATATTTTTTATAGTCTTATACATTTAGTGTATTCATCAATATTATTTCATGTAATATAACGGGCTTATTTGTTACATTTCAAATATTTTTCATCATAACTCCTAAAGAGGAACAAAGAGGTGAATTCAAAAAGGACATTTGTATACTCGGAAATGGGATCTTCATTAGAGAACACAGATATTAAAATACATGAAACAGACAATACAGGTTTATTAACGTCGAATAGTGCCCCTTTACGCAGAATATTTTCTTTGATGTTACATACGAATTCATTAACTGAATGCTAATGGACATTTCAAATTTAATGTAAACTTCCTTGAATTTTATGGGAAGTTATTTAGCGACGAAAGTAATTTCCGGAAAGAGACTTTTCCGAGTTATAAGATCTGTATCTATTATGAATAAATAACATTCGGTTATTGCATTATGTCACATATTCATGAAGCAGTTTAATTATGTATATCTGTTTCTTATTTATCCTCATTTGTATTGGGTTTATGATCAGCAGTGGTCTATTACCAGAACGATGACTATGATGATAATTTTTTTTAAATAAGTATATCGTATAAATTAAAAAGTATTAACAGTAAACATTTTGACAAAATAAGGTTTAAAATCAAGATTCTCTCCCTTGAATACCATGAAACTTCGATTCCATGAAAGAGTAAAGGACCCTTGTTTAAGATGACAGTTTTGCGGTCTCTCAGCTCATCGGATACATAGTTATAAAAGTGAAAATTGGTAAAGGGACAAACAGTCGTTCGAAACGTTTAAAAACACAAGTTTTATTGAGACATATTGTTTAAAAAAATTCTGTGATATTCACCAATTTAGCCATTTCAATTAAGCTTTGTATGCCACAAATGCTGCATTGGAGACTATTGTATCAAACGGCTTGATAAGTTGTGACCACTGATCACCGTTCGAGGTAATTTGGTAGTTGCATATATGAAATTATTATTTCGCCATCAGTGAAATGTCAGGAGATTTTTCTGGAACTTACGTTAAGTCGATCGATATTACGTTGTAGTTCTATACAATTATTCTGTGATTTGATTTCGCGGTATATTTGAGATTTCAGCGTTGTCTAATCACATGAAATGGACGTAATAAACAAAAATAGTTCTAAATTGTCTAATCGTATAATTCCTTGAAAGTACAAGATTTGTCGCACTCGTAAATTGGGACTAAAAGGTAGCCGTAAACATCAACTAAGTTCGTTTAAAACCATTTCAACGAAACTTTTTGACACGTAGATTAAAGTCTTAGTAAACTTGATGCATAGTTAGTGTGTAGCGGAACTTAGACACAGGATCATAGTTGTACAAATCCACATCCCGTTGTTCATAAATATTGAAACGAGCAAACATAATACTTTTGTCTTTTATTACTCATAAATATGCCGTATGGAGGAAGCGTAAGAGAATCTGCCACCCCATCTTATCTCGTCAGTATCGTTAAAATCGCTTAAGGAAATGTAAAAAGAAAGTTGACTTCCGCGAGTTGGCGGATATGCATTTGAAATAGCCATTCAATTATGATATCCAGACTTTAAACTACGCATTATAAGATATATTTAGAAATAATGTCTGTGTTACGACATTTATTATCTTTGACATAGAAAGGTAAAATATTGTAAATTACTATCAGTATATATTTTCATACTGATCAAAGTAAGCCGTGTGGTGGCAGCTCGTTAAAAGAATACTACCACTCCATCTCATCCAATGGATCTCGTAAAAGGCGAGTTAGGAATTAAACTGCACTGTGCACCCAACTGCGCATGGTGGCGATGGGCTCACCACCTATCACACCAAGTGCATTTTATTGTTTTGGTGAAACGTGGATTGTGGCAGTCATCTGTTCTTCTGTTCAGTGAGTGACCAGTCTCTGACTAACCCTTATGGGATACAGTCGTGATCTTATGTATGTATGTATGTATTTGGCATATTTGTGATGAGCTAGATTTAATAATAGCCCATTGTTCTGTAGTTAAGTGTTACAGTAATAAATTCGTCGGTACGTTTTAAACTTTGTTAATATTCGCTTATATCATGGAAACGGACATATAATACTTCTTATTTCAGAAAATCAATTCAAGGAATATTAAAAAAAAAAACGATATCCACGCCAATGAAGTCGCATGCATCAAGTAGTCCTAATATAATCATAAATTAAATCACACACCAACATATATTCCACGTGACGCACACGTGCAATGATGATATAATAATGTAAGAACTATTTTAGGTACAAAATCAGGTCACTTTTCACACAAATATTTTTTTTGAAGAGAAGGTTCTTCGGGCGCTAGGAAAGTAAAATTCCGAGGTCTAATTTGACTGCAAAATTTTGTGTTCAATATTTATTTTAATCTTAATTAATATTTATCGATTAAATAATAATTATTTATATACTGAGCAGATATTTTACTATATATATATATATATATATATATATATAATGTTTTTGTTAACTCATGTTTCTTTATTTTTATTTTAATCAAATTTCTGATAAAGTATGTTTCATTTCTGCCATCAAGCCGGTTGCACACGTTTTTTACAAATACATTAAAATCCCTAACTTTTTAAAATTAATTAATTACAGCGTCCAATGAAAAGCTTGAAAGGCATACATAACACTTACCACGAAGCAAAAGATTTGCTCGTCCCGCCACTTAGTTCCTTTAAAAAAATTAATTATTCGCCAGAGACTCCATTAGCGAGTTAAGTTTTTAGAGGACAGAAGCCTATCTGGATTTATGACTGCTCACAAATATCTATTTACGAGTCTTGGTGTTCTTTGTTACAGTTAATTCTCATTTTCTCTTAAACACAACTACAATAGTTCCATCGGAAACCACTTTTCCGTAAAAAATCTGAACATCTGCTATTTAAAAGTAGTTTTACTTTTTTTGACATAAAAACAAATCTGGCGGAAATTTGCGATATGGAATGAAATCTTCACGATTGAAATGTTTACCAAAATTTACGATAGAGAACCGCAACAATAAGTCAGAACTTGAATGAAATGTTTATCTTTCCAAGTCACGTCACTCAATATTTACCGGGCACATTTTTGCTGTAGATTTGTAATGGATGGGATTTTCTGATCACATTTGGTTTTATATAATAAGATAGTTGAATTCAAAGAATCTTTAAATGAATAAACAAACTTCTGTGTCTATTTTCTATCACGAAAAACTATCTCTGCTAAGTAGGCTTTACAAGTAAACGAGTAAAAGTCGACCAACTTAAAAAGCAAATGTACTTGAAGTCGTATAAATTTCCTTAAAAATTACTTAGATTAAGTTGTTAACAATTAAATTAAAGTAAAACAGGTAGTAAATATAAGTTTACGAACCATGTAAAACATCATACAAATGCCCCAGTAGTGTCACAGTAGGTTTTAGGTTAGGTTATCCCAAATATTTGGAGATTTTAACGAAGACTCTCAGTAATGCTGCAGTAATCAAATTAAGAAGATGCTGTTGCAAGAAGCCGCCTGAAGAGAATCTACGACCCCATCTCAACCAGTGGGTGTCGTAAAAGTCGACAGAGTAAAAATGAAAACCAGGAGGTGGGCAGTAGCATCTTCCTGGAACATCTGAATAAATAAACTGCGGTTGCCAACCCGCCCGCCAAGCGTGGCAACTGTGGCAAAATCTCCCTAAAATGAGAGCTACAAATCTATAGGGATCTATGGAGGAGGCCTTTGTTCAGCACTGAATTAGTGATGGACTGAAATGATAATGACATTTTCGTTGAAATAACCATTTAATTCGTAATACATTTTAAAGGCTGTAAAAAGTAATGTACTCCAAACAGCACTAGACGCGTGGATTTATAGCATTGGGCCCTCGTATACGGAATTTTATTACATCATACAAGATATCGGATTGGTACCTACGCAGGAATCTGCCTGGGTAACACTGCCATAGTAAATATATAGGTAAAACAGTATAGAAAGTAGGATCATTTGTTGAAATAAATACCTAATCTCCGTTGGAACACTATTTTTTAAAAAATGAAAAGTTATTTTTAATATTTAATTAAAACATTTTTTTTGCTTCTATATTGATCACATTATCGAATGAATGAACAAGTTTACAAATAAAATGAGGTAAAAACATCAACATTATAAATTGACTTATTTTTAATTGCACTTCAAAAACCTTATCACCCATCAATTTATAATAATCAATTTAAAAATAATATGTTTAAAAAATACTTATTGCGCGTCAAATTGAGCAGGGCATACATATACGAGTAAAATCCCGAATAGCGGCAAATCTTAGGTTTCACTAGTAAATCTTAAGATTTAGCATGTGATTTGGTCAATGTATTACCGAGGTCGTAATTGTGTAGGTTTGGGTAGGGTCGGTTATGTTAGGTTGCTTTGAATCACAACATACGACCGGCGAAGCTGTGAAAGCCTTCGGGCTAACAGTGACCAACAGTCCTAAAAAAATATTAATAATTGCTGAGCGAAGCGTGTTGCGGCGGCGGCCAGCAAGTGGCAGGCAGGCCACGAACTTTTTTCTTGTCTTTTTTTATAAATATTATTAACAATCCTTACATTTGCCAAGTTATCATGGTAAATAGCGATACATCACGATTGCGAACTGTCCGTAGCGCAAGCATAACCGATAAACGCAAAACGTAACTGCTCGTCTCGAGGCGACACCCGCGACTGACAGCACGGAGCCATCCGCTTGGATGACGACCGCGTGGCCTAGTGGTCCCAGTTCGAATCCCAGCCGGAACCAACATTTGTGCAAAAACACAAATTGCAGGTTTTCGGGTCTGGAAGTGCTGAGCATGTGAAATGTATGTCTGTAAAATGCACCCACCGATACAGGAGAAATCCTACTGTAGGGCTTCGTTTTGAAAAAAAAAAATTGTTGAGGCGTGCGTCTGTGTGGATGCGTTCGTTTCTTTTGTACTTTGTACGTAGTTAACTTTTGTACGTAGTTTTCGTACTACTTTAGCTATATGTTTGCTGTGCTGCCGTACCAGTTATGCTGACGTCAAGCAATAGTGTGCAAACACTCCTGTGTATGTATACCAGTGTTGGGATCAGAGCAATTTAAGTCTCTGTATCTCGATTTTTACTGAGTCCTGTCCATTTCACGGTATTACGCTCCTACACAGTCTCATTTTATATAATTTTTTCACTTTTGTTAATTTTGGGCAATACTATTTTATGTTCTGTGTAATTCCATTTTTTTTCTTGTTTTTTTTTGTATCTATTGTAATTAGCCCGTGAATAAATGTGTTTCTTTCTTTCTTTCTTTCTTTCTTTCTTTCTTTCTTTCTTTCTTTCTTTCTTTCTTATGGAGGGCACTGATACCTAGTGTAATTACTGAGCGTATAAAACTTAAACACTTCAATGACTTGCTCGTCTCGTCACTCTCTTTTATAAAAAAAACTCTTAGTAAGGAACAATAATAAACGGGCTATAAAGAAAAAAATGAGTGAAAAACAGTACACAAAGATTGATTAAATCATTGTTATTGTTTCTTCCCGGATGTTGTTATGATACCAAATTGAATACGTGACTGAAACAGGAGAATCCAATAATGAAACAATATTTGTATTCCACATTTGATTAGGACTAAGTTATTCGAGATCACCGATTCCGTTCCCTTTGATGAAACTTGCTCGGAAAAAGATTCGTTCTTTTTCATTTCCTATATCTTATGTAAAAATATATCGAAGTAGAATAAGCATAGAAGAGAATAATGTATAGTTTCTAAGGGTGTTAAATAATCGATATTATTATCACTTCAATGAAAAGAAAGCGTCTGTGAGTTTGGAATTTTTAAATTTCAAATATTTCAACCCGGTGGTGTCGCAAAAGCCGATAATGGAAACGTCAGCAAAATTATCACGCCTCTTGCTGGGCAGCAACATCGGGGGTGCGTTGAATCTTGTGATCGTCAATCCGCCTGCCAAGCGAGGCGATTACGGCAAATTCACCCAACCTAGGGGAGATCCAGCAGTGGAATTTTCACAGATTACTTATGATGATGAAGCGGCATTAACTGTAGGATCTATGTAATGTTCGTTTCGTTGTAATATCTTAAAGAGTTATGCAGTTACGTAAATCATAAAGCTCGAACATACAAAGCTATCTAAACTTAGTCTGATTAATACGCATTACGAGTATAAATTACTTCGTTGAGGCGTGCGTCTGTGTTGCACATTTACGTGTGTGCGACATTTACGAAGTTACATAAGTAAAAGCCAGAATGTTACATAAGTAAAAGCCTATTTTAGGAATGAATTTTTGTGCAATAGTAATGGAACTGCTATTTAACATGATATGCTTGTGTGACGGATAATGATTTTTTAAATTAGGAAAATTTTACTTTATACAATTTAAAAAAAAAGAAAGAAAGAAAGAAACATTTATTTGTTACACGCACACAAATCAAAAACAGATTAACCGTGTAAAAAATACAGACAACACAGGAAAAATATTTTTTTTTTATTGTTTAAAGTGACGAAATGAGCAAAACGGTCACCTGATGGTAAGTGCAACGTCTACCCATAACAAATGCTGTGTCACCTACAAAATTTCTGTGTGACACCACACTGTGTCCGTCACCCTGAAACAATAAGTTCTTAAGTCTCATATGCCCACTGATTACATTAGCTCACATTGCCCTTCAAACCGAAACACAGTAATGTTTGCACTCTACTGCTTCACGGCAGAATAACTGGCCCTGGGGTGGTAACTACCTAGAGGGATTCCTGGTAGGAATCCTACCACCAGTAGGAATCCTTTCACCAGTAGGTATTTAAAATCCATCTGATCATGGTGCAATGCTCCAAAATGGATGATGATGATGATCCTGCCCTCATTTTCAGTAGCATCCAATAATATAATAATGAACAGAATTATATTTTTTTATAAATAGGAGTACTTTAAAATTATCCATGGCCATATTAATTCTGCAGTGTTGTCAAATGTGAATTTTCTACATAGATCCAGGTCTAGTAAAATTTTGAATGTGTTGCATATTCCACCTTGTCGAATTAAATTCTCTTTTAAGAACTCTATTTTTAGAGTTTGTAGACTATATAACATTTACAAAATGCTATTTCCTTTGATTAGTTTTGCAAATATTAGTATTACGCGAGGACACTACAAAAGGTATAACAGTACCTTTTGTAGTGTTAGCCTTGAAATTTAAATACTTTTTTTATTTTTACTTTTAGGTAACCTTTTGTACTAATTGGTTGCTTTTTAGAATTTGATAGATGTAATAATAACTTGATTATAATTATTTAAGGCTCTTTCACAGAGGGATGATCCCTCTACAAGATGCAGGAGTATACAAGCTGGATTGTGAATGTGGTCTCTCTTACATAGGGCAAACTAAAAGATCCATTAAAACCCGCGTTAAAGAACATATAGCTGATGTGAAGCAATGACGCTCTAGGAAGTCTGCAGTCTGTGACCATGTTCTGGATTATCCCAACCATTACATCAGATTTGATAGACCACAAATCCTTGCAAAAGAACACCGATTCCTACCAAGGATGATTCGCGAGGCTATTGAAATTAAAAAACATCCTAATTTCAATAGGGAATATATAATAGGTTGGGTATTATCACCGGCTTGGGATCCTATTATTAATAAAATTAAATCAAAAACCAAGCATACCACTGCAAGGCTTCTAGACACAGTAAGCTCTTTCTGCGTAGATCGGACTAAAAATAATAATTAAAAGCTGAAGGTACTCCGGGTTAACCATGACATCGGGACAACTGTCACCTCAGTCCCCCGTGACCATGGGTGCTGTAAAGCGCCCGAAACGTCGGGTTAAAATAGTTCTAAATTAAACGCGATAAAATCCGTAAAAAGTAGTTTTATTTAAAAACGTTCACCTGATTGTAAGTGCAACGTCTGCCCATAACAAACGCTGTGTCACCCAGAACAACGAGTGTTACCACACTGTGCCCGACATCTTTTCTTAAGTCTCATATGCCCAGTGATTACACTAGCTTTCAGTGCCCTTCAGACCGAAACACAGTAATATCTTCTGCTTCACGGCAGAATAATTGGCCCTGGGGTGGTACCTACCTACACGGATTCCTGCGCAGGAATCCTACCACCAGTAATGCATTTGTCTACCGTATGAACTAGAATTGCGTGTCTTAGAGTATCAGATTCTGTCTGACTGACCCCGGGACCTGGGTTCAAATCCCAGTCAGAACATTTCTGCAAAAATATAAATTGTCAATTTTTTCTCTGATGCTGGCCCACCGCAGATTAGGATCGGAACAGGCATGAGCGTCACATCGGGCGCGGGTAGGTTAGGACGTGTAAGTGCTTCTATGTTTGCGCGTACACTTGTGACATTGTAATATCTAATGCGCAGTTGATAGCTTCCTATTATTTGAAAATAGTCGCCATAGTCGAAAGTCTGCCAGCAAGGAACATCAAAAATCGATGGATTTTATAATATTCGGCGCTGTAAGTTATAGCAACATAATGCACTATACAATTCAGTGGGTTTCGTAGCTTCTGTTTGAGTTCGAAGTGAGAATTCCCTCGATTCAAACATTCGTTTTACTAAAAGCAAAATGTACAATTCATTGTTTCAAAAAAATGCAAAAGCCCGCGACTACATCCGCGTGGATTCAGGTTTTTTGAAATTCCGTGGGATTTTATGAGTTCTGGAAAATGTTTCCTGTGTCTGTTTCTAGGATGCAAGCTATCTCTGTGCCGAAGTTTGTTAAGATCGATTCAACAGTTAAACCGTGAAAAGGTAACAGACAGACAGAACAAACAGACAGAGGCACAGAGAGTTACTTTCGCATTCATGATATTAGTATGAATTAATTTAAAATATAGGCAAAACTTAAAGGTTTAAAGGTGTTATATAAATTGTTATAAAATTAAATCGAAATTATTATAAAAACGGTTACATTTATTTTTTAACATAAACACAGTCGCGCCGTTATAAGGGGTAGGCAGATATTTTTTTTATTGCATTAAGTGACGAGACGAGCAAAACGTTCACCTGATGGTAAGTGCAACGTCTGCCCATAACAAATGCTGTGTCATCCTGAACAACGAGTGGCACCACTGCGCCCGTCACCTTCGACATCAGTTCTTAAGTCTCATATGCCCAGTGATTAAACTAGCTTTCAGTGCCCTTCAGACTGAAACACCGTAATGTCTACACACTACTGCTTCACGGCAGAATAACTGTCCCTGGGGTGGTGCCTACCTAGACGGATTCCTGCAAAGGAATCCTACCACCAGTGATACTATACCAGTAGCCCACTTTTCGCCTCCACGGAAAACGAAAAGTGCTGCGTGGAAAACCACGTCGCCGCTATTTTAGAACGAGTCAAGAATTACTTACTCCTCATTGTATTACCACGAGCATTGTAGTGACAGCATTGCTAATATGGTGTCCGTACAATAACTTAAGTCGCTTCTTACTACACCTCGGTAGGAAAGAATTAGGTGCTATTCTACTCTGCCCGACATTTATTAGTTCTTTTTGAACAACCCAATAAGTATTTTAAATTTAGATTTTGTTTAGACAATAATGGAGCTCAAATAGTTTTAACATACAAAACATAACTTTCAAAAGTTGTTAATAATACTAAAATTTAACTGTAAAATCATTTAAATTACCATTAACACGTTTGAACGTTGCCTTCTGCTTACATTCGAACCCAGGACCCGCGGTGTAGTATTCAGACACTTACCACTAATCCAATCCACCTGGTTGCCATATAACAAATAAACTTAATTTTTAATTATTTTTCTCATAAATTATTAAAAAATTCCCCTGGAATGTAAATTATGAACTTGGCGAAAGAGAATTAATTAAGAATTTAATTTCATATAACATTTTGTACTTAGATCCTACATCTACATAAGATCTAAAATCAACAGTAGGTAACTTTTTACAATATATTCTGTATAGAATCGTTTGAGGATGAAGAATACAGTATTATGTAATTAAACCAAATAACACATGTATTGCGTAATTTGTGGATAATAAAACAAATAAATTTCGATGTATTACGAAAAGGAAGCTACGTTTGTGGTCTCTGCCCTTATATGGGAAAAAAGCGTGACTGTATGTATTTTGTAATTATTTATACTGTTATTAAAAAGTCTTACGTGTTAGATCTGAATGACTTGATAGATTGACCATAATAGACCTACTTATTTAGCCTTTTATTGCCTAACACGTTAGCCTTCTATGATCATTTTTATCATCAATTCAGCCTATCACTAGTCCACTGCTGAACGTAGGCCTCCCACATAGAATGCCACATAAGTTTGAAGACTCAATTTTGATGGGATTTTACCATAGTCGTCACGCTTGGTAGGCGGGTTGGCAACCGCAGTTTATTTCTTCAGATGATCCAGGAAGATGCTGCCGCCCATCTCCTGGTTTTCGTTTTCCCTGTGTCGACTTTTACGACACGCATGGAATGGGAAGGGTGGCATTATCTTGAGCCGCCACCACAAGGCAATTCTTTAGTCTTCCTTTAAAAAACTGGAATTCCACTATAATATTCAGATATTATATGAAAAACAAAAACATGTCCAAGGTTTCACAACCACATTTTTCGTCTTTCTATAATATTAAGGAAAAAAATATACAGAAACGAAGATTTTACTACTTAATATATTTAACTGATGGTCACTATTAGCCCGAAGGCTTTTACAGCTTCGCCGGATTATACATATTTTATTTAATATATGTATGGGTGTGTGTTTGCTTGTGTGTATATGCATTTATATCATCGATATATCTAAATTTCAGAAACATATTTCGTCGAAATTCAGGCATTTAGCAGATATAAAAATGATTTCAATACGAAGAACATAAAATTGGAATAGTTAACAAACTTAAAGAAAAAAACTTCTAATTGAGAACCCCTATTGTTTGTGGTTTTTTAAACATGTTTCTAAGTATTTATATATTTCGGTTTCTGATAGCAACAACAATATTTGGAAATTAAAATGTCAGAAACGAATGTCACTCGTAATCATTTTCTTTGAATTGTAATTTAAGTAATTATTTATATAATTTGGAACGCCAACAGTACACACATTTAGTCTATCCTATAAACAGAAGTTACATAATAAAGTCTGATGTGCGTATCAATTACAGATGAAACACATCACATATTTTTTTTAATATAACATAAGTAATTTTGTTTTTGATATTGTTTTTACGCAATTACTACATGGACATTTTCTTTGAAACTAATGAGTTTTACAATTGATTGGCGTGTTCATCATGAAAGCTCTGAAATACTCGTATGATACTTTATTGTTATGGTAATGAAAGAAAACGATTTGAATTAAACTTTTGTCTTGTAAATTATTGAAATAAATTTTACAGAAATTGACAGGAAAACAAATTGATGATTAAATACTAAAAACGAAACACGGCAACTATCATAAAACGAACAGACCCAAAAACAAACCATTTGAGTTTTTACACGTAGATGTAAATGGTAGCTTTGGTAGGGATTCGAACAATTCGAAAACTATTAACATATTCTTTGTTATGAATATGTTAGACATTTATCAGTTATATTCCCTATGCGGCCACCTTAAGTTTTGGTAATTTCAAATTAAGAAAAATAGGAAAAATCGCAAGGAAACATGCAATATAAAAATACAATATTTCAACAACTTGTGAAGTTCGCCAATCCGGTCTAGGGAAAGCGTGGCAAAAGCTTGGTAAATTTGCTCAGCAGTGGGAAATTTATGAGCTTTGGCTCTTCTCATTTTGATTTTTAAGAAGTGTGAGATGCGAGAAGAATGCCTTATATAGACATAACTTTCATATTCACAACACAAACAGACCCGAAAACCACCGATTTTTGTTTGCACCAATCGTTGGTTCCGGCTGAGATTCGAACCCGGGGGTTCGAATCCCATGGCGTAGAATTCAACTTCTCTAACTTCAACGCAATCGTCAATACTATAATATATAAGGCTGTTACTTAAGTTTATGTTATTAATTAATTAATCTATATAACTATAGCTTTCAATGTTCAAAGAAACGATCACGTCGGAAACTAATTTGTGATTTGAATAACGATGGAAACCTTACGAATACCTAATTGCTTTAGGTATATTATTGGTAGTAGTAACAAATTTACTATATTATTAGCTAAAGCATGACTAAATTGTTATAAAATTATAGTTTAAAAAACGCCATATGTTTTGAAATGAAAATTGAGACTGTATGTTTTTTAACACATCTATAAACCTCGTAATAAGATTTCATTTGGGTTAAATTCGTCAATACTTTTGATAGGATATCTTAACATTAATTCGTCTAGGTGGGTACCACCGCAGCGCCAGACATTGTGCCTTGAAGCAGAAGAGTGCTAGTGTTATCGCTTTTACTGTTATGTGAAGTTTAACGTATTTGTATAAACTGTAACGTTAGAGATTGAATTTATGCTACTATATTTTTATTTAAAAGAAGGATTAGTAGTCTGTTGTCCCTATATCAGAGCTGTGTATTTAGGTTGTGATCCGGATGTAAGCCTTAAATTCAATAATGCACACAACCCAAATTCGATCCCCGGTACCGGCACCAATAAAATTGTTAATTTCAATTTTAAGTCCTAACTGACGTTACCGCGGTGTAGAGAATCGAGGCTCACGTTTAATTATCACATCATCTACTCTTTGAGCTAATCTACAATTCGTGGACTGAAAGGTCCTTAATTACCAACCGCTATTTTATTGTTGATATCTAAGGCAGATCTACTCAGAAAAAAATGTACTCAATTTTGAGATATAGAGAATGTGTTTTACCGTCTCAGTAATCCTACGAACATGTACACAATGATAGGATGCACCGGAAATCCATCTAGGAGGATTCAACAGCAGTGCCTGTTATTCTACATTGAAGCAGTGGTTTGCAAATACCGATGTGTTCCAATCTAAAGGGACTGATATAAGATATTTTGCTCTTTAATGGGTAGATATTGCTTCAGATAATACATGATCTAATCGAGTCAGAATAATAAAACTAAGCTTAATAAAAAAAAATTAGGACGACCCCTGACTATATGGAGCGACGACGTCTTTGCGGAAGGCCAGTGCTCACCTTGGGAGCAGCTTTGGCGGATCGTCGTAATCGGCCAATTAATGGTTAATATGATGTTCTCCTGGCCGATGTTCGAACACAGCGACAACTACCGGTTACTGTCGGAAGTTATCAACCGCGCAGGATTATTATAATGCCGCAAGTGTACGCACAAACACAGGAGCACTCACTCGTGCCAGCCCACCACGTACTCGATATAACGCTCATGTGATAAGATCGGAGGTAGACTAGGATGCAAATATTTCTGGAGGGCGGACGGTGCTCTTTAAAAACGTTTTAATTTTGCATCAGGATCTTACTAAACTAAAGTGTGTTTGCATTATTTTTGATAAAGCTGAGAACAAATTTTTACTTATTAGCATATTTTTGTCCTAAATACATGCAGGTCACACATAACAAAATGACTCGACAGTAGGCATTAATCATCCACAAAAGTGCACAAAATTGACACTTGGGCATCTACCTAGAACGCCATCTACTCTGCGGACGAACTCTGACACCGGAGAAGCGGTTTAATAAAGTTACTGTAAAAAGCATCAAATAAAAGTGTGAAATCTGAGTCAACTATTTCAATGTAGTATAGATAGTGACGTCATCACATCGTCACTTTATGAAACTGTAGGTTCATTGTATTATAGTGATAGTGACTGTTTTAGAATAAAAGGGCTAATTTGAAAACAGCAGCCCGTAACAGATGGGCGGAGTGGCACAAGATCGGAATAGAGTTGGTAAGCACTACAATTATTTATGAAAAAAGAAATAATAAATTACGCACATTGTTGTATATTTGTTTTGTTAAACTTTTCTTAGTCTAAAGTTAATAGATTCATATTAGATAATATTTTGTTGGATTAATTTAAGTAAGTGAATAATAAATAACAAGATCTCGAATATTGAGCAACGGGGCGCAGTGGCAAGTGATAAAGTCACTGGGTCGATTATCGTGCAAAACATACATTTTTGTGGTTGCAAATAGTTTTTCTTGCCGTGTGGTGGCGGTTTAAGAGAATCTACCATCCCAAACACAACCCGTGGGTGTCGTAAAAGTCGACAGAAGGAAAATGAAAACTAGGAGGTGGGCAGCAGCGTCTTCATGGAACATCTGAATAAATAAACTGCAGTTGCTAAGCCGCCCTCCAAAATGAGAGCAACAAACTTTTGTTGCTATCTATGGGGAGGCCTATCTACAGCAGTGGACTTGTGATAGGCTGAAACGACGACGACGACGAAATAGTTTTTCGGAGTCTGTCTCTTGTCTGCGAAGGCACGGACAATGCAGAAGACATTTAGCATTTCTACAAGATACTTACGCATCTTAGCGAGCGTGAGTGTAAATTTCTTTCAGTTAAAAAACCATAAAACGTTGTTTTTTCTTTTTTTTTAATAACGACGGAGCGTAAGTTACTTAAGGACATTTGTAAAAAACAAAAATCATAGGTTTTCTTGTGGTCTCTGATTGTAGTGCATGTAAAATTTATGCCTGCAAAATGCACTCACCATTTTTTATTTGGAGAATTATTTTATTTATCAATAAAATCTTACCATCAATAAATTAACCATGTTTTCTATTAATAATAAGTAATTTCATAACGAGCAAAATAACATAACACTTATTAAGTACTATCAATATTTGGTAATAAGTAGATTTGGAATTAAGCACAAAAGCAAAATATTTTAATGTTATTATAAATTCGGGCATAAAATTAAAATGTAAATGTATTCTATTGTAGTACAACTGTATAGTCGACTTCATGGAGTCAGTCACTTTTTCCGGAAAGTCTTTCAATCAAAAAGCTCATTTTTAAATAAACAAAGACTTAATAAAAATTGGTATTTTAATATTAAAGAATACATGGGTGAATTTGAATGAGGTTTTTGTTGCTAAGCTATTTCCACATCATATTTATCAATCATTTATCTCATATAAAATCTCATATTTATATATTATATTATTGTAATTTTTTTTAATTACTTAAAAGAAAAAAATGCACGCTGGGTTTCTTGCTGCTACTTTCCTGAATAGTGGCATTTTTTTAGCGAACCAGGGTAGTTTACGTAAATAATTTATATTGAAATACAAATAATCATATTATATTCAACATTTAAAAATATTTATTTTAAGGTTTTGATATAATTGGTGGGCATAATGATTTCTTATATTTACGCGAATATTACACATTTAATAAAACTACTCTTACGGATTTTATCGCGTTTCATTATTAAACTATTTATAACCTAAAATAATTGGTGGGGTTTTGTGATAATTGAAAAACTTGACAGGCGGGTTAGCACCGCAACTGATTTATTAAGATGTAACTGCCTTGGTCTTGGTTTTCATTTTAACTCTGTCTACTTTTATGTCCCTCACAGGACTAGATGGGGTGAAAGATTCCCTCACGTCGCCGAGACATGATATTAATATCAAATGTGGTTTTGATAACATTGCACCCAAATAACTTTTTATTTACTCACGCTTGCCTTTTAAGACGATATTATTTGTATTTTCAACATTGTCCTTTAACTCGATAACCTTTATTATGTCTGTAAATGTACTCGGTCAGACAGCCCGCCGTGTGGTGGCGGCTTAAGAGAATCTACCACCCCGTTTCATCTCGTGGGTGTCGTAAAAGTCGACAGAGGGAAAGTTAAAACCAGAAGATGGACAGAAGCATCTTCCTGGAACATGTGAATAAATAACTGCGGTTGCCAACCCGCCTGCCAAGCCTGGCAACTATGGTAAAATGTCCCCAAAATGAGAGCTACAAACTTTTGTGGCAATCTAGGGGGGGACATTGTTCAGCAGTGTACTAGTGATAGGCTGAAACGAGAAGGGCCGAGCGAATAGCTGTTACGCGCTCCCTTAGCGTCCTTCCCGTTTACTCATTTAGAGGAATGGAGATGGGATTAGAGGATGTTCATAAAATAAGTTCTTAGTGGGTGTCAATAGCTCTTGTAATATACATAAATATATATATTACAAGACCTATATCAGAAGAAACAATCTCTAGAGATGGATATTTATCTCTCTGTATATATACTCGTATATTGTTTCTTCTTATGTAAAAAGTTTTAAGTGATTCTCCCTGAGTGGACGACAAGAATAATCTTTAGTTTTTTTGGAGAACGGGACGAGATGAGCAAATCGTTCCCTGATTCCCCCATAGGAGTGGAATTGCAAAATGTGCCTCGTTGTTTGTGTATATCGTTCCTATTGGCGGTGTATTTTTTATATTAAAAATAATAGACTTACAACAACCTGATTGATATACAAATTTAAATTATTTCAGAAGTAAAACCATATACAGAATTGCGCTTTTGACGGACTGTAGTCAGATCAACGATGTCATGAATGATGGGATTGAAATCATAATAAATTCTGCTTTGAATGATTGTATAAATTATTATTAAATTCTTTTTTTATTAATAATAATTTATTTTATTATTATTTAATTTTTGAATGATTATTAAATTCATAATATATTTTGGTAGTACTGAAGGTACTAATCACACTCCGATAGACTTCTCAAATGGCTAAAATAGTAAATCATCGATTTCCAATGAATATTTTCATACATTCATATTTTGTAAAAAATATATTTAAGAATCAGTTTATTACATTCTTCATTAAAACAACAGACTAAAAGTAATGATGATGTCTTGTGGACGATTTTCGACCATAGCGACAACTTCCGGATACTATCGGAAGCTGATAAATTTAGCCCTAGTGTACCTAGAGGCTCTTAATTTTCCTAACCTTACCGCACCCTATGTAACGCTCATGAAATCCGAGGTAAACTATGTCGGATATACGGTAATAAAACCCGAAACACCTAATATGTGTCTGTGCATACATGTTATCTGCGGTTGGGATTCGAACCCACGACCCCTGATGTATAAGTCAAACACTCTGACCTCTAGGCCACGCGGTTGTCAAATAAAATTATTGTGACGTGGACGATTATATCTAGAATTTATCGTATTTATAATCTTACACTTTTTTGTGGAAAATTATCAGAAAAATATTTTGTTATTAAATGTATCAAATCGTTTGAGCACTCAAACTACGTGTAAATTAAACAGAAACACGCAAATTATTCATTAATACCCGAACATTACCTGCAGAGGAAATTTTTTCAAAACGTTGGGGGAAGGATTTTTATTAGGATTTGGATAGAAGTAATGTAATTAGTAAAGTTAAGAATTTTTTTATGTATCTGTCTCTCTTACCTATGACAGAGTATGTGCAGGAGTGGATTTAGGCTAAGGCCCAAGATGCTCGATCCCAGGGCGACACAATTTATTGAAAGAAAGAAAGAGAAGCAATCACAAATAATACATGTATAAACACAATACCATAGATAATTAATGAACATAAATTTAAGGAAAATAAAAAAGAATAATAATAAAAAAAACAAAAAAAAAGTGGAGAAATTATAATATATCCACATGTACATGGTGAAATGCTTCAAAAAGGAATGCCACAACCGAACACAACCTCGCCCTGATTTTTAGTGGCATCCAATATAATTATTTATATACTTACATAATGTTTACAAATGTACACATACATACACATATATACATTTGATAATACTCACACATACATGCACAAATATTGATATATAAATACTGATAATGTTAATTATTTGCGGGCAGAGGGCTAGCGGCTTCCGGTTTCCAGAAATAAAAAAATGATGTATGAAACAAAAAAAATATTTAAACAAAGACAGGCCCTATAAATACCGCGGGTGTGGAATGTAAAAACTATTAAACCAAATTAACGAGGCCCACTACTCTTTTACCTCGTCGCGAGCTCCGCATTGCGAGTAACTGAAAATACAATTAGTTACCGTCCTATAAATTATTTAATAGTCCTATAGATTAACATTATAATCTTATAATATACTAGAAAAGAGAAAACCGTTCGTGAATCGAGAATATTAAAGAGAGACAATAAAATTAAGAGAAAAAGAAAAAAATACTGCGTAGACCGGAGGATACGTAATAAAAAAGTAAGTTTAAATGAAATGTCAATAAGCAAAGATTGTAGTTGCTGATTCAATAGAAATAATTTATATTTAATACGAAAATTGTGCACTGATTGCAGGTTTCGAAAGGGCGGTGGAAGGTTATTGCAGCACTTGGTGGCGGTGTACCAGAAACTTCCTCGGAATACAGCAGAATGATGAAGCGGTATCAACAAAAAGTATGCCGAATCTCTTGTAGAACTCGACACATTGTCTCGTGCTCATTGTAATTTATCATAAAGATAGGTAAGTGTTCTAAATTTAATAGTACCAAACAGTAATGTAGCGAAATGTAATTGCCAACGGTAGTCCATGTCTGTCTTTTAGTACCGAGTAGCACGTACTTTGTCTTATTGGGATTAAGGACTAGGGTATTTGCTTCAGACCAATCCGCGATACGACTTAAATCGTCATTAAATTTTTGTATGGATGTTGCACTTTCACTAAGTTTAAAAGAGATGCATAGCTGTATATCATGAGCATAAATATGATAGTTACAGTTTATTATACTTTTTACGATATCCGCACTGTACAAGGCAAAAATCAAAGGACCATGTATTGAGCCTTGTGGAACTCCACTCACATCAGAAACTGTTCTAGTACCATCGTAACCCGTCACTTCGACAATCTGCCTGCGATCCTCAAAATAACTATGAAACCAGTTATCCGCATCAGAAGAAGACCCGTAGTATTTTAATTTTGATAATAGTAGAGACCTATTTATTGTATCAAATGCACAAATGAATAATCCCGAAGGACAAGAATTGAAATCTTGCCAGAATCTTGAGCGCTTAAAATATTATCTACTACATCGGCTAAAGCTGTCGATGTACTGTGCTGTTTCCTGAATCCGGACTGTACGCTAGGAAGGATGTTATTCGTTTTTAAATATTGCGTTAGCTGATTACTAATGATTTTCTCTAGCACTTTAGATATGCAAGGCAAAATACTAACAGGCCGCAAGTCTTTTAAGTCAGTGATAATATCCTATTTTGGAATCAGTCGCACTAGCGCTGTTTGCCATAAGGAAGGAAATATTTTAGTGTCAAGAGAGGTATTTATAATTTTGGTGCGCTATCACTAAAATTATAAATACCTCTCTTAAACTATAGGAAAGAGTGGATAACCACATTTCCAGTGAAATACCATCTACACCAATAGCATTCGACTTTAAGTCGCGTATAATTTTTAGAACAGTATAACTGTTTGTTTCCAATATGTCAAATGTTGCCGAGCTAAATTTATGAATTGCATAATAGTCAATGGTCAATTGTGAGGCCAAGTCATGGAACATTAAGAAAATGACAATTTATGTTTTTCGGATTACTTAAATTCTGTGGCAAAGATACCTTGTGTTCATTTTTAATAGTTATCTGGCGTTTTAAGTGAGTCCAAAGTATTTGGGAATTTCTAATATTGCAGTTAACGCAGATGTTAAGATACGCAGACTTTTCGTTGTAAATAGCAATTACTACTTTGTTTTTTATTGTTTGTAATAATATATGTGTGAAAGAGTGTTCGTTAAACGTGCTCTCTATGTGCTCGACCACGGAGTCGCCTCATAAATTTAACGTTATATGTTATCCATGGATATGATGCCAGCAAGTCGAAAACCAATAAAATGGTTGTATTAAATTCCGTTACCATGGCATTGATATCTAACGAATTGCAAAATGTATACCAGTTTATATCTGGCATGATGGCTTAAATCTGGTATGTAATCCACGTCTGCTCGATTGAGGCTTACTTTAGAATAGATGAGATCTAGTAGTGTTTCGCTATTAGATCTCATCGTAAAATGTGTGGGTTCGCTAACATACTGTTTAAGACTGTTTACTGTGAGAAATTCATCTAATATTTATGTGTAGAGGTTACATTTATCTAAATAGTTGATGTTAAAATCACCAAGAAGTAGCAAAAATCAAATGATGAGAAATAATTTATCGTTTCTGTTAGCGCATCAATGAATGTTTGAACGTAGGCCGTGCCAATTATGAGAGTTTTGCCACTGATCTTGGCACTGAGCCACATTTGTTCCTCTGATGGCGATATCGGGTGAGTTAGAATACGTACAGACTAGCCTCGTTTGATGAAGAATCCTACACCACCACCGCGTGTGCGCACCCGTTACTATATATACGGTGCGCGTCCTTTCTCACCTTCCCGAAGCCAGGTCTCATTAAGAGCCATGATGTCAACGTTGGACGGTCCATAGCCACCATAAACTCATCATGATGAGTTCCTTCCTGAGGGCTTAAAACCAACTTTTAATTTATGCATCCTGGCCGTTATATAATAATACTTGCGATCCGCCCTGGCTTCGGACGGGTAGATAGATATTAGAAAGAAAAATTAGTAGTTTATTTGGACAAATAGAACAACCATAATTCCTTACACTAACATTTTATGTAGCGACTATTCTTATCGGCGGCCCTGTAGCTGGTAAGATAAGATTATGTTATTTTAACAACATAATGTTTTATTTATGGGAACATAAGCCATGAAATACAGAGACACCGCGGCCGTTGTATTTTTTAAAGAGCGTTTTAAAGTTTTAAATAAAAGAAAATATTTAATTAAAATTACAAACCACTATTCAATTGTTTTCGCGAGTAGCGCGGGCGAGCTTAGGGCTGTTCGCTCACACCGCGGCATTTTTCTTACTTTTAGCATTTTAATACTTGTCGTAACTTCTAAACGATAGGTCCGATTTGAATAATTTAAAGAGGACTTTACATGTACATAATCAACCTTGATAAAGACTAGACCTGAAACTATTTTGTAGGATAAGGATTAATATCATGATACGGATGTCATCATTTTTCGATTCTTCCTATGGTTTGATAGACTAATTTGAACAAAAAGCGGTTATTGTGACTTAAATTTAATAGTTAGACATATAGCCTCGCGGACTTTTTTGTAAGTAATGATGAGTACTATGAAAATGAAGTACATTATTTTTCTTTATCATTAATATTTTTTTCAGCGCACGACAAATAATGACTTTTATTTGTAAATTTTTGATACCTTGAGTTACATCATAGCGATTTTCGTAAGGATATCGGTTGTTTTTTTAATTTAATATAACTTTTACTGGTGGTAGGATTCCTATGCAGGAATCCGTCTAGGTACCCCAGGGCCAGTTATTCTGCCGTGAAGCAGTAGTGTGTAAGCATTACTGTGTTTCGGTTTGAAGGGCACTGTGAGCTAGCGTAATCACTGGGCATTTGAGACTTAAGAATGATGTCTCAGGGTGACGGGCGCAGTGTGGTGTCACACAGAAATATTCTGGGTGACACAGCATATGTTGTGGGCGGACGTTGCACTTACCATCAGGTGAACGTTTTGCTTGTTTCGTCACTTTATACAATAAAAAAAAACTCATGTTACTCGGTGATAATGTAGTTATATATTGGTGAAAGACTTTTTAAAATCGGTTCAGTAGTTTATGAGTTAAATCATTACAACCAAACATACAAAAAAATCAAATCTTTCTTCTTTATAATATTAGTTTAGATTAGATTAAAACAGTTCTCCGATGAAAACATAAATGAATATACTTATATCCTCTTAATATGACTAAATATCGGTATATATATATATATATATGTACTAATGAAGGTAATAATTAGTGCGAAGCTAAAATATATTGTGCGAAAATTGATAGAGAAAAGTGTAAGTAAAGCTGAATTTGATAGTAACTTAAATAAATAAATTTAAAATTGCTAGTATGTGTACATTAATATAGTCCATTAGCCCCAATTTTTGTTACATTGCATACAAAAAAAATAAAAAAATTCACATTAACTTTGCAAAAATGTCTTGCTAAACATATTATTAATAAACTACGGTGATTATTATACACACTATGATACGACACAACCGCTCATCCATACTAATATGCGAAAGTAACTCTCTATGTCCCTCAGTCTGTTTGTTACCTTTTCAGAGTTCAACCGCTGAACCGAACTTGACGAAATTTGGCGCAGACATAGCTTGCATCCTGAATACGGACATAGGATACTTTTTATCCAGGAGAACCAAATAGTTCCCACGATATATTTAAAAAAAAAACCTATATCCACCTGGAAGTAATCGTGGCTTTCAGCTAGTAATAAATAATCAGAATTTATTTATTACTAGCTGAAACCCACGATTACGTCCGCGTGGATATAGGTTTTTTTATAAATAATTTGAAGAAAGGCTTGGTTTTGTATTATATCCGCATACACAAATACATAGAACGCGGCATACCAAAAGGCCTAGGGAGTCATTGCAACTAAATCCAAGTAAATGTCACTAATAAAATTATTTATTTAATTTACGCTATGTCAACCGCAGCCGCGTAGTAGTGGTCAGTGCCTGGCTTCTGCGCCGCGGGTCCTGTGTTGAATTCCAGCTGGAGCCAACATTTGTAGATAAGCACAACTGGTCGATTTACATACATACAAAGGACCACGACTGTATCCCATAAGGGGTAGTCAGAGACTGGGCAGTCAGTGAAAAAACAGATGACTGCCACAATCCATGTTTCACCAAAACAATATAATGGACTTGGTGTGATAGGTGGTGAGCCCATCACCATCATGCGCTGTCGGTAGCACAGTGCAGTTTAATTCCTTACTCGCCTTTTACGAGATCCATTGGATGAGATGGAGTGGCAGTATTCTTTTATCGAGCCGCCACCACAAGGCTTGACTGTCGATTGACAGGGCTGGTTTTGTAGCGTATGTGATGAAGTTCATGTCTGTAAGGCGTACTCACGTTGCGAAAGCCCTTGGTGTAATACCAAAAAATATTTTTCTTTTTGCGTTTGGGTGTTTATGGTATGGATTTGGTATGGGCGTTGTATGGGTGAACGTATTTTTAATTAAATCGTGTATAGGGGTAGACAGTGTCACAGAATAAGACATTTTTTAAAACTTTATAAATTTTGAAGATATTATCGAGGCCCATTTTCGACATCGTTGACCACTTCCAAATACTGTCGGACTACGACATACGCAGGAGATACTATAGTGTCACAAGTAAACGCGCAAACACAAGGGTACTTTCCTACTTACGCCCGATAACGCCCATGCGATAAGATTGGATAATGGATGTGATGAGGTGGGGTAGGATATCATATGGGGCGAAATTCATCCTCCCATTATTAATATGTATAAATATTACAAAAAAAAAGCTTAAAAACTGAAGTATGTTCAATAAAAGTTCCAAATATCTGTTTCGATCTATTTACAGGAATTGTAATGTACTCGATTTAACAATAACAAAAGTAAGAGCTACGTAATGCCTTGTCCAATTAATTAACTCATGGCATAATTGCCATAGTTTCAACAGTTATAAGGGTCGCTTACCCTTTGATAATTATATCGATATGTCGCTACATCTGAAACTTCATTAGCGCGATGAAATAAGCCACGTGGACTAAGAAATATGGTGACAAAGAACTCGCTATACCCTTATTATGATAACATAAATGATAAAAGTAAATGACCAACAAAATGTTTAATTAAGCGAACTACAAAATAGTACCAGTACCAGCAAATGAGTGAAAATAAATGAAAATATTTTTTTTTTCTAACGTAGCAATACAACAAAATTGTCTGGCAAAAATACTACAAGCATACAGATTACTTTCATTGCGATTGTGAGATATATCGTTCAAAACTTTCTACGGAAGATGTAATATACTCTATAGCTGATTAAAAAAAAACATAAAGGCTTTCGGAGACTCTGTTAAGTAGAACTACTAATACATAGTTTATTTTGATTACACATATGAGCATAATGGGTGTGAAAACAAAAAGTGTTTAATATTATTATTTTAGTTTATCTATTTATATTTATTTCACGTCTAGTTTTTTTGCACTTATCTTGAGGTAAGTGCAATGCTCACATTCAAGCTACTATGTTGATTATTTTCAACACAGGACCATAGTCAAGTCGTTAAATCTGTTACGGTTCTCTCTAAATAATGTTGACTCTAAAAGCGAGGAAATATTACTTGAAGGCAAGAGCTCATCGCATGACGTCATTCCGAGAATCGCAGTCGGGCGGAAGTATGCATTTTACTTTGGGAATCATTTTATTAAGGGCAAAAATAGTCCACACTGCTTTTGCAAGTACCGATATGATTCACAAATCGGTGCTCGGTGTACTTGTCAATCGGCATCATTCATACTATGTGTATGGTAAATTGTTATCTCCATCATGTTACTAAACAAGTTTAAATTGACTACACATATCTAATAATGACTCTGACCCATATTTACTAAAATGAAATATCCGAATCAATGAAAGTAATTTCGCACTTAACAGAATGAAAATGGTACAACAAAACGACTAGCAAAAAGTACATTAACATGCAAACTGCGTAATTGTTGCGCTAAACAAGAGGAAAAGGATCAGTTACAATCCCGTACACTCAGCGGTCGCTATTTAAGTGCCGCGTTGGAGTATAAATGTGTGTTTGTTGACCATTTCTCCTTTATGGTATCAAAGGGAAAATGACTGGTTCGGGTGGCCATTTATCCGTCCTCTCTTGTAAATTTTATATGCTATGCATTTGATTTGATACGTGTAAACATTGATGCATTTGCTTTATCTTTTTGATATATTTTGGCTTAAGTTGTGGGACCGAAACTTAATTTTATAAAATATACCGGTCTTGCATTAACCAAACACTACTTTATGTAAGATTTATCATCATCAGCCCAGAAACTGTCTTCTGTTGGACATATGCTTCTTCCAAGTAAATTAAAGTTGATTAACAAAGTTCCTCTGATTATCTGTGTGACAGATACTGTTCTCCTTTACCGGTATTTTAAGTATGTCAATAGAATCTTGATTTCGTCTATCTGTCGGATGCCACGAAATTATTTGGTACCTTATCAGCTCCAAGGAACTCAGTATAACATAACATATTTTCATCAATTATTATATAATAGCTCGGTAAGTCGGTAACTTAACTAAGACAAAATATCTAAGTTTTCACTTAAATATACTCTAATTCGATTTAATTATAAATATCAGATAGTAAAATTATCAAGAAAATACATAGAGCAGATATCTGCTTTCACAAAATTACGATAAATATCCATCAGAATATACCTCGATAGATCTCGTATTTTTTTTCGTACAATCGAATTAAAAACCTTATATATAAGTTGTGTATGCTTTTTTATAATGTTTTATTATATTTACGCGAAATTCAATATTTATTTATCTATTGTAAGTCAGATATAAATTGTCATCTCTGTCAATTATTCCGATGAGAGTTCTCATGGCGTCCATTAAAATTATAATATCTGAATCTTCTAATACGGAAAAAAACTGGTAAGTGCCGCAATTTTTTTGTGAATTTAGCTTCGAGTCGCGACGACATTGGAAAATGAAAAATTACGGAAATGTCATGCACTAATGACGACTGCGACTGACGAGCGCGGTCTTCCTGTTCTTCAAGAAGGGCGATGACGCCCTCTTGAAGACCTATAGATACCCTTTGCCAGATTGTACAAAAGACCGAAGAGTACAATCTGCCGCTATGTCTGGCGTAAGTGGACTATGAAAAAGCCTTTGATTCCTTCGAAACTTGGGCGGTGCTACAGTCGCTTCAGCGGTGCCGAATTGACTGTCGGTATCGAAGTGCTGCAGTGTTTGTACAATAAGGCTACGATGGCTATCCGAGTACAGAACCAGAGTACGAAACCGATCCAATTTCAGAAAGGTGGAAGACAGGGCGATGTCATATCCCCGAAACTATTCACCGCTGCATTGGAAGATGTCTTCAAGCTACTGAACTGGAAAGGATACGGCATTAACATCAATGGCGAATACATCACTCACCTTCGATTTGCCGACGACATAGTCATAATGGAAGAATCGCTGGAGGAGCTTGGCACTGTGCTCAATGACCTCAGTAGTGTCTCCCAACGGGTAGGTCTTAAGATTAACATGGACAAGACGAAGATCATGTCTAACGTCCATGTCACACCTATACCGGTTGTTGTTGGGAACACTACGCTCGAAGTTGTTGACGAATATGTATACCTAGGACTGATTGTCCGACTAGGTAGGTCCAATTTCGACCAAGAGGTCAATCGACGGATCCAACTCGGCTGGGCAGCGTTCGGGAAACTACGTCACATCTTTTCGTCAAGTTTACCTCAATGTATCAAAAGCAAAGTTTACAACCAGTGCGTTTTGCCAGTGATCATATACGGAACCGAGACGTTGCCCTTACTGCGGGCCGCTTCAGGAAGCTCAGAGTCGCTCAGCGAGCTATGGAAAGAGCTATCTATGCTCGGAGTTTCTCTGCATGATAAAATCCGTAACGATGATATCCGCAGCAGAACTAAAGTAACCGACATAGCCCTAAGGATTAGCAAGCTGAAGTGGCAATGGGCCGGCCATATAGCCCATAGAACCGATAACCGATGGGGAAGAAAGGTTCTAGAGTGGCAACCTCGTACCGGCAAACGACCTGCGCGATTTTGCGGGAAGTCGATGGATGCAGGTGGCTCAGGGCCGTGCTTTGTGGTAATCTATGGAGGAGGCCTATATCACACGTGGACTAAGATAAGCTGAAATGATGAATGACGACTACTGGAAGTAATCGAAAGCAATGCCCGTGGGAATCAAGTATAACTTCAAATCAAGTATAACTCCATCATATGCATTTTTAAGGTGACTTATACTGCAGGTGCATTTCAAAAATAAACTATTGAATAAAAATTAATTATAATCATTGAATTTTATATTCACCATCATCATTTTAGCCGTCTTTGTCCACTGTTCAACATAAGACTACCCCGTAGATTGCCATAAAACACGATCCTGAGCGAATGTTCTATGAATACAACACTATAACATTAAAAATATAGGGTAACCTTTGTCAACTGTAACACTATGTATTGCTATATTTTAAAAACAATCATACTTAGCAACCACTCATTCGAGATGTCACTTCGAAGCAGAACGAACAAGGTAAGTAGCCTAAATCCTAAGTTTCTCGAAATTCAATATTTCTGCTAAATCTACTTCACTGAACAAAATATATCTCATGAATTTAATTTAAACACAAAATTTATTAAAACATAACCTAAGTTAAATTCCTTTTAAAATTATACTAGAGACCTAAATCTACGTTGCAAAGATAACATTGGCTCGTGTGCTCTGAATCGATCTAGCGTCGGTTTGTTCGAAGATATTTCTAGTGCTCAAACTTTAAGCACAGTTGTTATAGCTAAGCACGTAGTTATATATTAAGCACCGCAAACAGATCTTTCGATCATTTATTTATTTAAAATCTTCATTGCTTCCCTTACATAAAAAGGATACTAAGGGCGGACTTAATGACTTTAGGCATTTTCTCCTAGTCAATCCGTAGAGTGGTGATTTTAAAATATTTGTAGCAATACAAAACAAAAAAAGGAAAAACATTAACGACGCTAAGTATAATATAACAAACTAATTATGTAAATATAAATATTTATATGTACATATATATAAATACATTATATATATTAGGTCCTTACATACGAAATTGTCGTTTTGTCGTATAGGCAACTTTGATCTGACATATAGCCTCTTCGGTTAAGAATTCTAAATTCAAATTTATAAATGCATTTAGCTCGGAAACAGTCATTTATTTGTTATTTCCTTATTCGTTTTTTTCTTTGGGGTCGCTCATCTCGCACAATGGCAAACTTGAAATATCGGTTTAATTACGAGTACAAGTTTTACCGTGGCGCCAGTGCTGCAGAAACAGCTGCGAAGGATTAACGATGTGTATGGTGCTAGTGTCGAAAAAGTATTAACAAAACAAAAAAAAAACAAAGTAAAGACAAGTTAAATCGGGTCATCATCTGTGATGAAAAGTGGATCCTGTACGATAATCGGAAGCGCTCGTCGCAATGGCTGAACCCTGGAGAATCAGCCAAATCCTACCGTAAGCGAAAATTTACTCAGATAAAGTTACTTGTGAGTGTTTGGTGAATTAATGCCGGTATCGTTCACTAGCTTTCTAAAATCTGGTCGATCGATTACGGCAGACATGTGTTGGCCGCAAACCATGATGGAAGAACTAGCTGCTAAATAACCGAGGCTGCTCAATCGCTCTAGGCCACTGCTGCTTCAGGACAACGCTGGATCACACACTGCACAACAGACAGCTGCTAAATTAGAGGAGCTGCAATTGGACCTTGCTCCAATTTTTTGATTTAGAGATTACAATTTTTTCCGGAATTTGGATAACTTTTTACAAAGAAAAGAATTCATCTCGGATGTGGCAGTCCAAACTACCTTCAGAGAGTTTCTTGATTGTGCATAGATAACAATGGTACATACTTTGATTAATTAAATATATTTTCCAAAAAAAGGACTTTGTATTCCTCCCATACAAAACGCCAATTTCATATGTAAGGACCCAATATATATAATCAAGACATATAAATAAACACTAAATATAAATACGAACCCTCATACATATACTCTCATTATCACTCATACACAATTAAAACGATGTTCTGTTACTAACAATTATCCTTCGCATGACTCTTTAATAAATAACCTCGAACCAACTTTTTAAAGGATCCGTCGCTAAAGGAGTTCCAAAAAAGAAAGAAGTGCAGCCTGAATAGTGAAGAAGTTGTTATTTCTAGTTCTCCCGGTGAAATGTGTAGAAATGCAAATTTAATTATATTAGCGGACGAACAAAGAACCCTATCATGTGATGAGTAGAGATACTGAAATTTATCCTTGCGAAAATGGATCATTTATTATAAAGAAAACATCAAGCAATATTTTCGAATTGCGCCTTTGACGAATGGTAGCCAATTAAGCTGAGATCTATACTGAGAAATATGTTCATACTTTTGCAGCAGAGAAAATAAATCTAATAAAGTTGTTAAGCAGACGCTCCAGCTAGTTAAGAAGATCTTGGGATAGATCTGGGTAAAACACATCTGCATAATCAATAATAGGTACTATAAGCGTTTGAACAAGCATCAGCTTAGATTTAATAGGGGGAAAATGTTTCAGACGACAAAGAGAACGTAAGGAGGCAATGACTTTCCAACTGATGTCAGTAATATGAACTTTCCAACACAGTTAATGTCAATTATAAGAACAAGATTTTTCGCAGACTTATTAAATGGAAGAAGAATATTATTTTACTTTATAGAAGGTAAGTCTGCAAAATCAACCTTAGCCAACATCCTTGTACTACCTACTAGTACAACTTCGCATTTCAGGTAATTGACAGTAACTCCACAACGAGATAACCAATCTTTAAGAGCGTTTAAATTCTTGTTTAAATTATTGATCCCGATATAAAAGTTATCTATCTATTTCAGAGTGCACATATAGCTGTAAGCCGTGGTAGCTCAGGGGCTAGCCCTAGGCGCTCGCTATAAATTTCATAGTCCTCGAGTGACCTGGGTTCGATTCCCGGTGCTGGCACCACTAAAATTTTAAGTGCTTATTTACCATGTGCTCCGCGGTGAAGGAAAACATCGTCAGGAAACCTGTATGTCTGAGAAATAAAAAAATGTGAAGTCCGCCAACCCGCATTGGAGCAGCGTGACGGATTCTTCCCAGCTCCAAAAACCCTCTCAGAAATGAGAGGAGGCCTGTGCTTAACAATGGGACATTTATAGGCTGTATACTTTACTTTTTATATAGCTGTAGATCGTCCGCATACCGATGGTGTCAGCTGTCAAAAGGGAAGGTGATTAAGTTTATAAAACAGAGAAAATTATAGGAGAGAGAATACCGCCTAGCGGCACGCCAGCTCCGACATAAGCCCAACCTGAAGTTTTTTGTCCAGCGATTACGTTGGAAAATGAAGAATTTTCATTTAGTTTCAATAGACTTGTGTTCGGCTACAACTTTATGCTGATATTCTGTAAAAGGCTTTCTCAGTCAAGTTAATCTAGAACCTTCTTTTTCTTTGCGCTCCAGAGTTTTAGTGCTGAGAATAAATATCCAACGTCGTCACTGAAAAAAGACAAACAATGTAATCCTCAGAGCAAGAATTAACTTCACTGCTTTACTGGCGTTGCTCATTTTAAATAAACATTTTTAGCAGACCATTGAACGAAGGATGCTTTAGCAGGAAATTGAATTCGGAAAACGATTTCAAAGCGCCGTCTACAGCTTAAGTACCACTCTGTTAGTAGTATAAAGTTTAGTTTATATTTATGCTAAGTATTAAAATCCTATTACCAATTATCAACGTAAACTTTCAAATATAGGGCAAACTCAGGATAAGTGCCCTACTTTTTGATGCTATACACGTAACTTATCTGTAAAATTAAAAGCTTTCATAGTATGTAATAAATTTGACTATTAAATTTAAATAGTAAATTATTACTTTTGTAAAATAAATTGAAATGTAATTATTCCTCTGACTGAATTGAATGAATTCTCATGTGCGGCCAGATTTGCGGTCATTTGCGGCGAAAAAGGCATTTTAAAACAAAACCCTTTAACCAGTGCGTGCTGTTAATGATGATTCCGTATATGAGCGGATATACGGTTTCTTCTTAGATCCCATCATAATTTCTGCCACTCTGACCTTGTCATCAGGGCCAGGGTTTTCATTATACAACCCGTGGGCCATTGAAAAGTAAGAGTGTCTTTACACTTTACTATTACTAAACTACTAAACTATTACTTGCCGTGTGGTAGCGGCTTAAGAGAATCTACCACCCTATCTCATCCCGTGGGTGTTGTAAAAGTCGACAGAGGGAAAGTTAAAACCAGAAGATGGGCAGCAGCATCTTTCCTGAAACATGAGAATAAATAAACTGCGGTTGCCAACCCGCCTGCCAAGCGTGGCAACTTTGGCAAAATTCCCCCCAAAATTAGAGCTACAAACTTTTTTAGCAACCTATGGGGGAGGCCATTGTTCAGAAGTGGACTAGTGATAGGCTGAAATGATGATGATGACTACTAAGTCACCTTGCATGATATTTACACTACCATGTTTCCACTTAGGCCTATTTTGAAGGAGGGTTAAATAGTTTTTTGACCAGACTTTCCAAAATTGCTTCTTTAATTTATTACAAAGATCCAAAATCAAAAATGTAATCCTATTTGTATTCCTATGCGATAGATCTGTTTCAGGATAACTGCTCAAAGGGAATAAGTAATTTTAATCTGAAATGTCACTGCTTAATGCTAACAAGGGTCTAGAATTGAGTATAGCTTCAATAGATGTTAACACAGTATAAAATTCTTCAAATGTTAATGCAGTGTTACCAAGAACCCTTTTTATGTGGTACTTTACCCTTTTAACTCCAGCGTCTATATGATAGTTGAGAATGAATTTAAAATTTATTAAGTTTTTAGAACAAAAACAATTTACTCAGTTTACTTGAGATTCAGAAGAGTGTAAATCACACAGTTCTTTTAAAGTATTGGAAGAACATTTGAAGGTCTTTGCATTATCACAATAAATATGTGTAGGCATACCTCGTCTAGCTATAAAGCGCTGAAGAAAGGCCAAAAATGCAGGAGCTGTCATATCACTCACAAGCTTTACGTGAATGGCATTTGTAGCAAAGCAAACAAACACAGCAATGTAAGACTTCTTTATAATTGATTTCCTGATTCTAGCACCTTCATATCAAATGGACCACAAAAATCTATGCCAGTTCTTTGAAAAGGTCTAGACATTTCTACTCTATGAGAATAAAGTGAGCCTACAGTTGTTTTGCAGCAACAGCCTTAGCACGGAAACCTTTTTGACTTCACGAATACCATTCAGTAACCAATACTTTTGGGATAATGAACTTAAGACTAACCTTGCACCAGCATGTAAGAGCATTTGATGTTCTTTTCTTACGAGTATGAACATGTGAGTAATAATATTAGATTTAGACAAAATTATTGGGTAATAAGAAAGTCATAAGATATATTGCTCGCATTTTGTAGACGAACACTGACTCTAAGAACATTATTTATATCTAGGAAGGGATTCAAACTGCTGATATTACTACTTATTTTCTGATTACCTCTCTGTAATGACTCAATCTCTTTTTTATATGTTTTTTTGTGTGTTTGCCATTGAGTATATTTGATTATGGTTAAATTAGATTGATTCAACTCATGTGGAAATAATACACCATAATGTTTATTATTTGGTTGAAGACAATTATATAGAAATATTAAAATAAGAGCAAAAATTCTTTGAAGTTTATCATATTCAGAACATTTTTGAAAAATTCTATTATTATCTAGACACTGTGGTTGAGAATTGCATTCATTGGTACACAAATCACATGATCTTGCTTCAGAATAACAGTTGATTGACTCTATAAGTTACATTTATAAATATTATGTTTAAAATCCCTATATAGCAAATAATCAGGACTATGCCACCATAGCTGGCTGCCTTAGAGTTTATGCAAAGCAATTCCTCTCGGCAAAAGGTCAGCAGGATTGTCTTCACTTTTAACATAAGACCACTGAAATTCATTGGTCAAAGAATATTTTTCTAATCCTATTTGAAACATAGACTCCTTTAGAATGTCCCGAGCTCAACCAGGATAAAACAATCTGAGAATCACTGTATATTTACCTCTGAAGCAAGTTCAGCGTGAAGCAGAGAACCATTAAGTTCTAGATTAGGAATAGTAAGTGCTTTTTCAAAGGTGCGACCCGAGATTTGGAACAGATAACATTAACTGCTATCAGGCCATCTTCCTGATGCACCCCTAAGTATAAATAACAACCTACTGCTTTGAATGATGCATCACAATCGCCTACAAGCTCTATTGAACTAATATTATTTTTAACAATACACCTAGGGACTGATATTGCCCATTACACCTAATTCCTTTAAAAATAATTTTCAACTATGCAATTGTTTAGAGGGCAATATATTGTCCCAATAAATTTTTAGGCTCCATAATTCTTGCATGAATAGCTTTGCATTTACTACTTTTGGACCAATCAAACCTAAAGTATCATAATTTTTTCCAATAAAACTTAATACTTTTCTTTTAGATTGCATCTCTTCACTATTAATAACTGGGCAAGAAAAAATTAATGAATCAGTAAGTTACTTCAAACCTAACATCACATCGGACATCGGGTTAGGAGGATCGAGGTCGGAGTTAAATAAAAGCTTGTAAAAATATGACTTAGTATCATACAACAATATTCAAGTAGACTTAGTCTACTGCCTACTTGAATATTTGAACTATGATTTCGTTATGAAAAAATACGGGATAGTTGTAGTTAATTACGAGTATGTATGTATGTAATTATATATAATATGTCATATTGTATATGAGCAGATTTAAAAACATAATGTTTTCTATTTTATGGCAATTACAAAATTGGACATCAATATTGAACAATTAAACATCAAGGAAACTGCGGTAAAGTTATTTCAAACTCTCACTATAAATAAAATTTACTCCTTTACATATCATCCTGTTTATTATAATACAAAAGCTCTCTTGGGTCCACTTGACAACGTTAAAGATATGAGTGTATGTGTTCATTGATTATAGTTCGAAACATTATCGAATCCATGTGTTTATTTCAGATATCATAATGACATAATCACCCGCAGTGGCAGATAAGAGAAATTGTCAAAAACGCAATCAAAATTGTAAGTAATTTTTGTAATTAAAAGTAAAAGATACGAGCTAATCGTTCACCTGATGGTTAGTACAACGTCTGCCCATAACAAATGCTGTGTCACCCAGAACAATTCTCTGTGGTAAAACACTGCGCCCGTCCCCCGGGTTTTTAATATAAGTATACGAGCTCTCAGTGTTCTTCAGTACGAACACAGTAATGTTCATATACTACTGCTTTACGGAGAAACTGGCCCTGCGGTGGTGCCTACCTAGAGGAGTTGCTGCATAAGAATCCTACCACCGGTAAATGCAGTACTGGACTTTTTGTAGTACTGTTGACTGCTTAGCTGAAATCTTACTATAATGCTGCTGGAGCTGGAGGTTTTGTATATTTCAAGCTGCTGATCTCAGGAAATACTAATCCTATTTGTAAAATTATTATTGCATAAGAAGAAGACAGTTCGTTTATTGCGGAAGGTTTTAGGCTATACAACTTCATGCTACGAAGTGAAGGACGAAACCCCGGGGCACGGCCAGTGTCTTGTTGTATATTATATTTAATGACTGCGTCGACCATTACATAACACACAACCGTTAAGGGTAGGCGTGGCACTTACCATCGGGTGAACGACTTGCTCGTATAAATGAACTAACGAACGGCTTTAACAACAATTAAGTTGAGTTTTACATTTAACTTTATATTGTGAAATTTGCCTTATGGATAATTATGTAACAGAGCGTGATCACTATAATTTACATTTTTATATTTTTTAATATAGCATTTTTTTTTCATAAAACATACTATAGAGGATTATTGTGATACGAGTTTTGTCATTTGTCAACTGGGGACCTTGATTCGTGCAGAATGACGCCATTATATGCAATTCTGTCACCATACTGCTCGTGGAAAAGCAATAGGGAGTAAAAATTTTTTGAATCATACCAAAAAGGGCGGCAATGTGGCTCGCCACTCGTCACGTTTCATTTTCCGCGAGGCCGATAAGTGGGCTACGTAAGTGGCCTCTTCCTACTTCTTATATGGGAAAAAGGTGTGACTATATGTACGTATGTATGCAACTTGAGCCCTTTTTATACACGTTTATATCTGTAACGTAAAGCCTGCGAATATCATTAGTAAGGTTCTAAGTATTTTGCTTCGTATTTCGAAAGCTTAACTCAAGCTACTTTCTTACAAAATATCCTCTAACATTTGTGTCTAGACTACAGACTTTCTTAAATTTAAGAAGGTAGAAGATAGAATACTTTTAGAATAATAATTTAAGTCCAGCGCCCACGCTAACAATGACCAAATCATGATCAAACAGCAAAACTAATTTTACTTTGAAGATGGCTTCTTGAGATGATTGTTAAAATAAAAGATTAAACTAGACTTACTCGTATATTATAGAATTTTAGCAGTAAATTTTTTCTCATAGGAACGTCGTAACCTAACTCACGACATGAATTATAAACTAAAAGAAACTGCTGAACAAGTCTTTTAATAACTTTTAATAGGTTTCATCATTTGCATCATAATGGAACTTGAAGTGCCGACCAATTTTTAAATTGGTAACTTTTGCAGGGCAAACTACATTATTATGCGCAATAAAATCTGTAAAATCCAGTTTAATTTAAATACATTATAATCGTTCTAAATCATTAAGCGTATCGCACAAATGATGCTAATGTTCAAATCTATAGTATTATTTAAATTACGTTAGTATTCTAAGCGAGCATGGTTCTTCCGCGTTCAATCCGAACTATTAATGTTCTAATAGATAATAAATCTTCATCATCAACTTTCAGCCTATCACTAGTATTGAGTCTGCTGCTAACCATAGGCATCCCCATTGATCGCTACGAAAGTTTGTAGCTCTCATTTTGGGAGGATTTTGCAATAGTTGCCACGCTTGGTAGGCGGGTTGACAACCGCAGTCTATTTATTCAGATGTTCCAGGAAGATGCTGCTACGCATTTTCTGGTTTTCACTTTCCTTTTGTCGACTTTTACACACCCACGGGATGAGAAGAGGTGTTAGATTCTCTTAAGCCGCCACCACACAGACAAAAAACTTACTTTGAATACTGATGACTTATTGAATGAATTAAAAGTTGTTGAGACCTGTGATTTTGCCATTCTTACAAGTTTTTTTATTTTACTAAGATATCAAAACGTTACAGCTGCCTTTAGGAAGGCATGTGAATTTCCATTTGTATGAATAAATGCTTAGATTGCACGAGGCTTGAAGTGGTCCATAAATCGCTCGTATAATTTTATGTTTGTAGTAAAACACGAACAGCGAAAGACACTTTTCACACAATTATTGTTATGTATAACAAATAGGCAAATATGTAGTTGTATTGTAGTTTCCATTAAGCGTAATATATAATGATCGCCCATCCCAGGGATCAGAGTAACTGACCTCTACGCCGCGTATCGTGGGTTCGAATTCCAGCCGATTATTTATGCAAAAACACAAATTGTTGGTTTTTGAGTCTCGTTATGATGCCATTATCCCATGGTTTCAGTCACTGCATCCTAGAATACTTAGGTTAGGATGAGTACGTCTATGCTTCGCGTACTCTTGAGGAACAATAACATCTACTGCGGAGTTGATAGCTTCCGACAGTATTCGGATGTTGTCGCTGTTATCAAAAATCGACCAAGAGTCATAATAAATATAGTTTACAAATCCAGTAAGCTAAGATAATATCATGTTTAGTGAATCACATACTACTTGGCAATAATACGGAGGACTACTTTATCGTCTCTGTTGATGCAGTGGATATGAAATTGATTTCCATTGTAAAGGTGCAATTCTTGCAGAAGATAAACATTTGTATGACCTACAAATATTTGTCTCGGGGTCAAAAGTTTGTACTTGTGGAAATTAGGACAGTAAAATAGGATAGAGTGGAGCATTATTTTAAAAATATTCGTGAACACCAACTAAGCAATATTTTTCTTATAAATTTAGCAATAAAAACTGCCAGAATCGAAGAATTAGTTTTTAATTAATTGTAACTGATTGCGCCTATTCGTTAATTATGTTTAGAGTTTCAAGTTGATAGAAAGCGGCCGGAATTGATGAATGGAAAGGGTGTGGTCTTTCATCACGACAACACTAGACCAAAACACATATTTATCCACTCAGCAAAAATTAAGAGCGTTTGGCTGGGAGGTTAATGTATGCACCATATAGCTCTGACCTTGCACCTTCAGATATAAACTTTTTTCGCTACGTTCAGAATTCTTTAGGTAGCGTCAGGTTAACATCAAGACAGGACGGCCAAAACTACTTGTCGCGTTTTATTGTTTAGAATTCACAAAATTTCCACAGCAACGGGATCATGTCACCGTCAAGATGGCAAAAAGTCATCGAACAAATTGACACACATAACTGTAATTAAATTTAAATAAACTTTGAAAAAAATGTGTTGACTTTTCATATAAAATGCGAAGAAACTTTTTCCCCAACTTATTACGTAAATAAACCAGGCCTTCATAGGCCTTTTCAGAAGCATCAACGAATCCTAGCACGATAATCACACAGTCGTAACACCGATCAGCTAATTTGATATATTTTAAAAAATCTAGTCAAGCTCCACTAGTAATTATGTTAATGACTAGTGGCAGTGTTGTAAATTGAACAGTTCCGTCTAGCTAAAAACACATCGTAAGAACTCAACATACATGCTTCGTATCAAAAATAATTATTGGTAATTTTTTTTTTCAACAATCTAGTGTAATTAATCGCGTTGTGATGCACTATAAAGTAAAATAGGCACTGAACGCATTTTAAGTGATACTCGTAATTAAGTGAAACATTTGATCTCAGAATTGTCAAAGTTTACGTCACTTTTATGTTGAGATTTTAATACAAAATACCATCTAAATTTCCGACCTTTCCGGTGGATTTCCCAAAAATTTCTTTCATACAAACCTTATCCTAACAATTACTAACACAACAAACCAAAAAATTAGCCAAATCAGTCGAGACGTTCTTAAGTGATGATCTTATAAACATGTAGCAATTGATTTTTATTTGGTCAATATCAGTTCGTTGCATACTATGCGCAATTTAAATTATATAACGCATACCAAGCATGCAGAGAATTGAAGTTGGTATAAAGACAATACCCTGTCTGCAAACCATTTACTTAGCTAAATTGATTATCCATGACAGGTGTCCTCGCTGTTAACAGCGGCGGGTTAAATTTCTCTAGTAAATATATTTCAAGACTCTCTAGACAATCTAATTTAATTTCTTTTATCAATACTAAGTATTGACAATATTTACGGTGTATACCAATTTCACCTTTTTTTTATGTGGGGAAATCCTGCATGGATACCCGACTAGCCAGGGGGGCAGCCGGGTTATGTCGGACTCTTACCGACGGTGTTAAAACCCAACGGTGGCCTCCATCAGCGCTTAAGAGGGGTCACGGGATCTCCGTTCGGAACGCAACCGTGGTCCCTCTAACGCATCGCTATATATATGTAGCCCGACCCGGGGACAGTACGAGCTGCCCCCAGCACTCTCTCGGTGCTATCACGATGACTCGAGACCACATCGAGTCATCGTCCTTCCCGAGGTCGCTTAACTGGGCGTTCGGGTCCCCTGCCCCGATTGCCCGCGATCCCGAAGGCCCCGTTTGTGGTAGGGGAACACCGTTAGTTAGTTATAGGAAGACCGTGACGGGGCCCACCGTTGCTTCGGTTGCGTCGTCTCCGAGAGGGATCTGTCCTCTCTCGATCCCTCTCGGCAGCCTCCTTCTGGACCATTACGGTCTCGCAGAAATTGGCTACGGCCCTCCTCGCCGTGTCCCCGCTCAGCATAGCCACTAGACACTACTGCTGGCAGGGAGAGCTTCCGTCCGATTCGCTGACCAGGATACTCCGCTCCGACTCCCATGCTGGGCACACCGAAAGGGTGTGGGATGCGGAGTCCTGGTCCCTTCCACCGCAGTGGAAGCAGTTCGCCGTCGCCTCGCGAAACCAATTTCACCTAACCTAACCTCAAATTAAAAAGAATATGAAGTATAATTTAATAATAACTAAATGAAACTGGACAGATAAATTGTTCCACTTGTAAAAAAGTGAAATTATAGAAATTAATTTCAATTCAATTTTATAGTATTGGAATTGTTAAAAGAGCAGTGGATAACAAAGAAGAAAAAAACGTACAAATGAAAAAAGAAAAATGGGGCTGCGCACAGATGTAGTCGGATTTTCCTTTTATTGCTAATAGGTAAAGTGGAATTAAAACATTAATGAATTTGTTCCTACTAGTGATGCTTTATTTTATTTAGTGATTAATGAACTATTCATAATTTTTTTGAGAATCAATTTATATGTTTAAAAATTTTTATAGTGAAAAGTGATGAGAAGAGAGAAACGTTCACCTGATGGTAACTGCAGCGTCTACCCATAACAAATGCTGTGTCACCCAGATCATTTCTGCGTAGCACCACACCGCGCCCGTCTCTCTGAGACATCAGTTCTTAAATCTCATTTAACTAGTAATTACAATAGCTTTCAGTGCCGTTCAGACCGAAACATAGTAATGTATGGACATTACTGCTTGATTGGAATAAAATTACCTAATATAATAAACTTTCGCCACTTCAGTCTTAAAAATTAAAATCAGGCCTTCCGTTATACGACTAGAAAAACAACTTAGAAGTAAAGGTATTATAATGGTCGGGGGTCCTGGGTTTGAATCCAAAACTCTAATCCAGAATCTACTGCAAAAACACAAATTGATAAAAGAAATAAAAAAAAAATTGCTAGGCGGACATAGAGTTGTTTCGAGACCATCCATCGAGACTCTGATCTGAAAGCAATAACTTTGGTTTCAACTAAGATTAAGATCCCCGACTCCTTGCTTACTAACTATACGGTCGTCCTGACCTGAACGTTAAAATAATACCGACTGGACTATAAAGTCCAGTCTATATTATTTTAGGCACTAGCTTATTTACACTTTCTAATAAATAACCCATCTTAAATCTCACCACGCTCAAAAATTGTTAAAACAAGATTATAACTAAAAACAAAAAAAATATTCCGAAGCTTATTTTTTTCAGAAAAGAAGCCTACAGTGAATTACAGTAAAGTCAGTACCGTTTCGTTTATACATACATACAGACCCGCTTTTTTTCCATATAGGGTGTAGGCAGAGACCACACCCGTAGCCCACTTTTTGCCCCAATAAGTGACAATAAGTTCTTACTCGGCATTGCGTTCTAATGGTTTTTGTTTTATAATGTTAATAGATATTATTATGGGTATTCTCTATCTCTTTACGTTGTAGCGACATCTATGTCGCCACAAGAGAAGCTCAGGAAATATTCCGATGCGTCCATACCGCGCTATGAAAGTTTTCTGAGATGCGAACTATATATACAACATCTAAATATTACTAGTTGGAGGAGACGTCCTCCCCAGATCAGACCACTCGATCTGGCCGGTATCTACCCTTTTCATTGGCAATATCATTCGCCAAAATGGTGACCCCGACGTGATTATTTCGTAGCCAGCTTCTCTCTCAATATTTCAAATCGCAGTAATAACGTCATCGGCAGCCATCGCAGTCATAGCACAAGACTACTGTCGGAACAACGCGCGCTTCCTAGTCTCACAGCCACTGAGGATCATCCTTCCTAGTCTTTCAGCTGCTGAGGATCATCAACGGGTGGCCCCTCTCTTCAGGCTGACACCTGCGGCATCAATACCTGTCTTTTATACGTCTCGACGCACTGAAGACCTGGACGCAGGTTCAACGCAACGCCAGACTGCACCTCATCATCATCATGCACCCTCATCGCATGACGTCTCATGTTCTCCACGCTAACTACGACTCTCAGCGGGGGAGTGATGTAGCGACATCTATGTCGCCACATGAGAAGCTCAACAAATATTCCAATACGATAAAACGCTTGTGACGCGTTAGACGATGAGTCTCCGATTGAATTAAAAATAATATAATAAAATAAAATAATTCTGTTCTTCCTATTCTTCTAAAATTACGACCGTATGGCGTAATATCTGACTACGCCACGGGCCCTGGGCTGGAATAGAAACTGGACATTTGCGCAAAAACACTAGTTCTTCGTTTTCGGGTTTTGTTGTGTTGTGATTGCCCCCGTGTCTCTGACACTGCATTCTAGCCTACTTCCGAAGTTAAGTTAAGGACGGGTGAGTGCCCCTGTATCTGCGCGTACACTTGTGGTACTATAATATCTCCTGCGTAGTTAATAGCTTCCAACTGCATTTGAAAGTTGGTCGCCTAATTCGAAGAGGCAGAAGAGCCTCAATCGGATATAAGGTTATTTTTTTAGATTATGCTTTGGAAAAGCATAATCTAAAAAAAATAACTAAAAAAAAAATCTACACAATTCTAAATTTATTAAAAGGCCTGTGTGCAACAGTGGCACGTTTACAGGCCGTTAATTTGCTAGAAATTTTCAATAGTTCTAAATATTATAGAATAGAGATGATGCTTGTATTATACGAGTACCTCATTTCAACCACGGCGATACTTTCTGCTTTGTAGAACAGAATTATTTGTAGCGAACGTACAATATATACGAGTAGTATAGTTCCACAAGGGTTAAAGAAAACGCAGAACAATTACATTAATATCTATATCTAGCTGACTACTTCGAAACTAAACTAGACTAGCAGACTGCTTTGCACGGATTTTTTTATTATGTCAAAGTAAAAATATCAACTGCCCTTTTACATATTTGGTAGTAAATGATCGTAAAATTCGTGAAATGGGTATCTATGTCGGGAAAGGAATATGTATGCCATTCATGTCAATAATTTTGTAGTTTCAGACACATCGTGATAAATCACTCATCATCAATATATGAATATATATATATATATATATATATATATATATATATATATATATATATATATATATATATATATTTATTACATATTATTAGACATTACGTTACATTAAATATAATATATTTGTGAAGTTAAATAATTTATTAAAATTCAATAATTCATTAAATCATAAATTTGTAACACTGGTGTTATATAGTAAAAACATTGTTATTTTCACAAATAATGTAATGATAAAAATACTCAAAATAATATTTATTTATTTATTTATTTAGATTGCTTTACATCAAATCAAATTATAAAAATCATGTACCCTGTCGGGAGTGGCAATGAATGTATGTGAGAGGCAGACATCTATCTGAATAATTTTTCAAATTTTCTTCTATATTATAATAACTTTTTTCTATAGGAACGTTCTTAATTTTTTCTGAAATGTTTTGTAATTTTTTTTCGTTTTTTATGTTAATCGGTAATTTATTATATATTTTTATAGACATGGAATAAGGACCAGAACTATGCAATTTTAATTTAGACGATGATCATGTTTTCGGCGCGAATCATAAAGTCCAGCTAAATCTTCCACAGAAGAATAAAAATTTGGGTATCGTCTAACAAACTTACATATTTCGTGTATGTACATGCACAGTAAAGTGAGGAAATTTAAGTTTTTAAAATGTGCCTTACAGCTTTCGGTTTGCTCAATGTTGGTAAGTATGCGAACACATTTTTTCTGTAGGACAAACAGATCTTGCATGTTAGTACTATTGCCCCACAAAATAACGCCATAGCGTATAATTTTCCGTAAAGCGTATAGAAATTGCGACAATTTAGATTTGACTTTCTGTATATGAGCTTTCCAACTTATATTTCAAATGTCGTATAAAGGACTGTAGGAATATTTAGAATCTCATAGATACATACGTACATGCAAACCTTTTTGGTGGTGGTGAACCACGTCGCAAATGATTCAAAAGAATCAGTTACCCTTTACTATACCTATCATAATCATCATCACTTTAGCCTATCACTAGTCCATTGCTGAACACAAGCCTCCCCCATAGATTGCCACAAAAGTTTGTAGCTCTCATGTAGGGGGGATTTTGCCTCAGTTGCCACGCTTGGCAGGCGTGTTGGCACCCCCAAGTTATTTATTCAGATCTACCTGGAAGATGCTGCTGCCCATCTTCTGGTTTTTATTTTCACTCTATCGATGGGGCGGCAGATTCTCTTAAGCCGCCACCCCACGGCAAATCATACCTATACTATACATAATTTCAATGATACTCAAATTTTAGGTGATGGTAAAATTAAATGATTTTTTTTTATTGAAAGTTATGTTATGTTATGTGTATTAACACTGAATAATTATTTTTCTTCCTTTCTTTCAGACAACTAGTTTATTACAATTCGACTTCACTTTTAGACTGTGAGGCAATACTGTAATCATTGCTCTTAAGATCGATAAAAGAAAACTACCACTCCATCTCATCCAATGGATCTCGTAAAAGGCGAGTAAGGAATTAAACTGCACTGTGCACCCAACAGCGCATGGTGGCGATGGGCTCACCACCTATCACACCAAGTGCCCAGTCTCTGACTACCCCTTATGGGACACAGTCGTGATCTTATGTATGTATGTATGCTCTTAAGATAGTGATAATAACGCCATAGATTAGAAAGTTCTGTGTTAGAACTTTGTAAAGGGCAGTTACACTTATTAATTAATGTATGCAGCCCAGCGACAACAGTAATCGCTGGTCTGATCATATTTACCGTAGAATAAAAAATAGTTTTTTCAATAGAAGAAAGTTATGAGACTAGCATAACGTTCACCTGATGGTAAGAATGTCTGCTGAAAACAAATGTTGTGTCACCCAGACATTTCTGTATGACACCACATTACGCTCGTCCCCTAAGGTAGGTCCTAAAGTCTCATAATTTCACTACCTATCAGTGCCTTTAAGGCAGTAGTTTTTACATACTTCTGCTACGGGGCAGAATAACTGACCCTGCGGTTGTACATAGCAAGACGGATTCCAGCTTAAAACTAACTCCTACCACCAGTAAAAACATGTAATTGTGTTTTTGAAAGTACAAAACAAGGTGTCCGAAATAGAAAAGTGCTATTATTTGTTTAAAATCGATGACCACACTATAATTTGTTCTATATCGTTTATGCGCTTTACAAACATATGTATATTTCACGTGGACAATACAATAATTTGCATACTTGCAGAAATATATCCTCTGGCGGAGATTACCTGCGGCAGATAAGTCAAGTTCTCTGACCAAGAGGCCATGCCGTCGTCAAAGTTAAGTAAATGTAAGAGGAAAAACCTAAAGATCGTTAGTATTCTTACTTGTGTATTTGTAATTGGGATTTGTTGTTAAATTATGAATTAAAAATTACTATATCCAAGTGGCCTCCGCTTCCAATATCTTTATAATCTTGAGCAAATATCAATCTTCAAAGCGACGATACAAGGCTACAGATATCGATGCAATTTCCGCAGTGACGTTTTCTTTTAATTTAGTTAATGCCTCCAGTTTTCACTTTTTGTAATCGGCTTATCGGGATAATAAATTCCTTACGGCTTTGAATAACACATTTAAATAATGTATGGCAAGTGCAAAATTAAGCCTGTGGGCGTTCAGAGTCTCCTTCAATTCTTTCACCAGTTGAATTTTATATGTTTAATGTAGGTCGCGTTTTATTTTCACGTCCTGGATCGACGGTTCCTTTACGTTCAGTACTTAGATTCTTTTATGAACTGAATCGTTGTAATCTGACTCTTTGATTATTGAGCTTTTCCACACGTTTCTTCGATTCAGACGGCGCTTGAAAGCCCGGTGTTATGAGTTTTAACCCCTGCTCGTGTTGGACAAATTTTTTAATTCGGTTCTGAATACTATGCAGGTGAGTCGAGTTTAAAATCAGCGCGATACTTACGTTGTTCAGTAATTGAGGAATTATGGTTTATATAATATGCTCGAACAAAAAACGCCACTTTTACCGGCAATTTTACTACTTTCTAGGTGTCCGTTGCATAGTCAAAAATGAAAATATCCATTCACGTTTCCAAATTAATATTTTTAATATTTCATTTATAAGGTGCTGTAAAACATGATGAACTTCACAATGCACAGTGTCTCAAATTTGTTTTAGTTTTTTTTTTGTAGGACTGTTTTACTGAAAAATACAAACGAAATTGTCCATTTATCTGTATAACAGAACACATATTTACTTCCGTAGTAGTCATCAGCTTTTGCCCATGGCACCGCTTGTGTGGATTTTATTCTAAAAGCTATCATATTTTTATTAGAAATCTAATTTAATTTTTTTATCTATCTATTAATAGGTATCTTATTTTTTTAAATACATAGTAAAAGGCAATTATTTTAACTTTTGTCCAAATATGAACTTTGTTTCAAAGTTTTAATGATTTTTAACACAGCTTTTGCCCTTTATCCTGTAAGCAAATAACAATTGAATTTTGCAGTAAAAGTTAAACATTTATTTGATGACTGTTTCACAACTAAAATAATCAAATACATACTATGTAATTACTATTATTTTAATATATAATCATTTATTTATTTATCCACAATTATTTTCACTGGTGGTAGAATTCCTAAGCAGGAATCTGCCTAGTTATGTATTAATCCAGGGCCAGTTGTTCTGCCGTGAAGCAGTATTGTGCAAACGTTACTATGAATCGGTCTGAAGAGCACCGAGATCTAGTGTAATCACTGGGCATATCGACGACTTAAGAACTTATGTGTTAAGGTGACGGGTTCAGCGTGGTGCCACTCAGACGTGTTCCGTACAGCATCTGTTATGGGCAGACGTTGCACTTACCATCACGTGAACATTTTGCTCTCCTCGTCACTTTATCTTATAAAAAAAACGTATTTTTAACTATGCTGATCCACTGGTAGGTAGGATTCCTATGCAGGAGTCCGTCTAGGTAGGTACCACCCCAGGGCCAGTTATTCTACCGTGAAGCAGTAGTGTGCAAACATTACTTTTTTTCGGTTTGAAGAGCACTGTGAGCTAGCGTAATGACACAGCATTTGTTATGAGCAGACGTTGCGCTTACCATCAGGTGAACGTTTTGCTCGTTTCATCACTTTATGCAATTAAAAAAAAAATGCTATAAATAATATGTTTATTTTGAAGAAACTAAGTATTTTGAGTGGTAAACAAATAATAATTTGCCCGAAATATGTTTATGATAATAAGATCTTTGTTTTTTTTATTGTATTAAGTGACGAAACGAGCAAAACGTTCACCTAATGGTAAGTGCAACGTCCGCCTACAACAAATGCTGTGCCACCCAGAACATTTCTGTGCGACGCCACAATACGCCCGTCACCCTGAGACATCGGTTGTTAAGTCTCATATGCCCAGTGATTACGCTAGCTCACAGTGCCCTTCAAACCGAAACACAGTAATGCTTGCAAATCAATGCTTTCAATGTAACATGAATATTTATATGAGCCACAGACAGTAGTCGCGGACAATTTATATCAGTAAAACAAAATGGCCACACAGGAAAAATTCTAGTGTGATGCATCGTTTATTAAAGAAGTTAAAAAGGTCCTGTGAACGATATTTTTGATTTTGTCATCTATGAGCTTGCCTCTTAAGATGTTATTTTTAAGAGAAAATTACAAGACGAGCAAAACGTTAGCATGGTGGTAAGTGTAACGTCTGCTCAAAACAAAAGTCTGTAACACCCAGAATAAGTTTGTGTGTCACCGCATCCATCTCCCTTAGACATCAGTTATTTTGTTTCCTACGCCCAATAATTACAGCAGTGCCCTTTAGACCTAAACACAGTAATGCTTGCACACTACTGATTCACGGCAGAATATATGGCCTTGCCCCTGGTGGTACCTACCGAGTCGGATTCTATTCTACCTAGAGGAATCCTACCATTACTTAAACATTTAGATACTATCTAACATATACAAGTTTGCACGACTTTATTCACTTATAGCCGCGGGTAATGGAAACAAAATATTAAAAAATACTGTTCTGTTTACTAATAGAGTATCGATTATCATTCAACATCTTTTCCACGTCGACTGGATTTTGTAAATCCTTGTTTACTTACCCAATAAATGTTTTTGTCAGCGTTTCTCCTTTCATTTACATCCCCATAAAGACAGAGATATTAACAATACTATCGCCTCTTCTATTAATATTATCTGATCCTTCCTCAATATCGAAACTATAATAACCTTTTGTTGCCTTGTATAACTCTGGTATGAGGTTTACGACATCACAAGGAACAGATAACATGAATACCGATTCGGGTATTAGATAACAATACCAACCGAAATCAATAGTTGTTTTTTATAGCATGGCCTAGTGACTAGGTACCTGACTACCTCGCGGCGGGTCCAGGGGTCGAATCTCAGTCAGAGTCAACATTTGTGTAACACAAATTGTTGGTATTCGGGTCCGGTTGTGTTGCGATTGTCCCTGTGACACTCCATTCTAGCCTACCTCCGATCTTACCGCATGAGCGCTACATCAAACACGGGTTGGGACGAGTGAATGGCATTATAGTATCTCCTGCGCAGTTGATAACTTCCGACAGTATTCGGTAGTTGTGGTCGTGACTAATATTGGGCCAGGAGGACATCATTCTTATTTTTTACAACTGTTGTACGGGCTCAAGCAGTTGTAGTTTATTAAAAAATAGAAATATACAAATAATAAAGAGGCCTGTCACAAGCCTAATTTAAGGCTAAACTCAACTGAATGGGGGTCGATAACAGAACTGAGTGCATAACGTAGGTAGAGACTCATGTACGAGTATGTATAGTAAGTTCTCTTGACCGCACGTTAATCCTCACACGGACTTTATCTCCACTCCAAAACTGTAGTGCGTATAAAATACTATATTTAGGTACCTTATTATAATTGTTAGTATTGTAATACTACTTTACAAATTTATTATGCTTGTGATCTTGCACATATATTTATAAAAAAATTTTATTGTTTAGTCAACTTCACTGTATACTATTTTAGGAATCAGCTACAATATACTATCGAAGATATAAATAAAAAAGCGGTTTTACGACACTGAAAGTGATTTCTTCCAGACAACCTTTACAGCATTGGATTATATTGCTTTCAATTAACTTTATATTGCCGAATTTTCGAGCGCTTTGTCACAGCGTCATAGCCCATGGTCACGTCCTAGTGTCGTTGTTAATAAAACAACCATACCTAAAATTAAATAAGGTAAAAATAGGTTATTTTAAATGTTTATTACACACAAAAAATAACTAGGTTTATCGTTATTCTTGTTCTTTTTCTCTTTAAAATATCATTATTAGAAATATTTTTTGTAGAGATCCATGCTTTGATAAGGATCCTAAAGTTCTGCTTGTCGTATTATAATGATGTAACTTTGAGAGGCCGGCTGCAAAAAGCTGCTTTATTGCAGCGCTGAAAATATAAAATATTTCTTACGGATCACATTCTTTTGTTAAATCACATACATCGAAGGTAATTTAGGAAAAGTTCGGCTTACTTTAAACGGTTTCTTAGGTTAAACTTATGTTTTTTTCCTGGATCTTTTTTTTTATTGGATAAAGTGACGAGACGAGCAAAACGTTCACCAGATGGTAAGTTCAACGTCCGCCCGTAACAGATGCTATGTGACCCAAAATATTTCTGCCCGTCACCCCGAGACATTTGTTGTTAAGTCTCATATGCCCAGTGATTACATGGCCACAGTGCCCTTCAGACCGAAACACATAATTGTTTTCACACTACTGTTTTACAACAGAATGACTGGCCCCGCGGTGGTACCTACCTAGACGATTTCCTGCATAGGATTCCTACCACCAGTAATTAATCTATTAATCGTTAACAAAGTACCCCCAAGTCCTAAAGGCGGGACAGCTTTTATTAAATTGTCGCGTTCGCCAGTGTGCAGATTTTTTATAATTTTCATTTTTGTATTCGTATAGACAGATTTCTTATGGACAGATTTGGACTTCGCTACTAATTAAGTTCGTGGTAATAAAATATATAAAAACATATAACGCTAAACCTCTTTTTTTCGTAGATGGTAAGTTTAATTCTTGTTATGTTTTGCGGTATGATGGCAGTCGACAAATATTTATAAGATTTCTAATATAGCTATTGAATTAAACTGGTGAGTGGTCCCAGACTGATCATTGTAAACCAATAATATCAACTGGTAACAAAATTTATAACATTCTTTATACTTATATTTTATGCGAACACTATGTCCACTGCGTTTATTATCCTGTATGCAGTACGTCTCGCAAAAATCGAAGATTCTCCGTAGAAAAACCAGAGATCAGATGACGACACGAAATCATTTTGTTGTATAAAGGAAAATCGGATAAACATTTTTTTTTCTTTTTCCTCGTGTCACAGTAAAAGTCAGAAGATCAAGGGACAATTCAAAGTAGACTGAAGTATGCTTATACGAATATAAGACGTAATTGGAAAACTTTTGTAAGGGAATATAGAAACAGAGCACATACCTAAGAAATTACAAACTCGTATTGGAAAAAATATAAGAGAATGTATAAATGCAAAATTTTGAGTCAATTATTATTTATTTGTCAATAATCGAATGTTATTGTAAGACATTTGACTATTTTTAATAATATAAAATTGATCAAGCCTACTCTGTTTTTTCTGTTTTTATTAAAATTATTAACAATAAAAAAATATTTAAATAAAACTACTTTTTTACGGATTTTATCGCGTTTAATTTTGAACTATTTTTACCCGACGTTTCGGACGCTTTACAGCACCCATGGTCACGGGGGGACTGAGGTGACAGTTGTCCCGATGTCATAGTTAACCCGGAGTACCTTCAGCTTTTAATTATTATTTGTAGTCCGATCTACGCAAAAAGAGCTTACTGTGTCCTGAAGCCTTGCAGCGGTATGCTTGGTTTTTGATTTAATTTTATTAATAATAGGATCCCAAGCCGGTGGTAATACCCAACCATCTTCCCTATTAAAATTAGGATGTTTTTTAATTTCAATAGCCTCGCGAATCATCCTTGGTAGGAATCGGTGTTCTTTTGCAAGGATTTGTGGTCTATCAAATCTGATGTAATGGTTGGGATGATCCAGAACATGGTCACAGACTGCAGACTTCCTAGAGCGTCGATGCTTCACATCAGCTATGTGTTCTTTAACGCGGGTTTTAATGGATCTTTTAGTTTGCCCTATGTAAGAGAGACCACATTCACAATCCAGCTTGTATACTCCTGCATCTTGTAGAGGGATGTTACACTTGACAGATGGTAAAAACTGACTTATCTTCTTCGGCGGCTTGAAAAATGTTCTTATAGAAGCTCGCTTCAAGATATAGCCAATCTTGTCCGTGACTCCTCTGACATATGGAAGAACAGCAGGTACACGCTCGACTGTGGCCGGCTTCACTCGGTCACTGCGACGAAAGCGCGGAACCCGAAGCTTGTTGTCTTGCAAAACTTGCTTGACATGCTGAAGCTCGGCGGCCAGGTGTTTACTGTCACAGATCCCTTGTGCTCTCTGAAACAAAGATTTACCCACGGTAGCTAACTGTGAAGGATGGTGGTGAGATTCACCATTTAAATACCTATTTGTATGGGTCTTTTTTCTATACACAGTGTGACACAAGGTGTTATTAGGATTCCGAATTACTAACACATCCAGAAAAGCTAAACAGTTATTTGCCTCTAACTCCATTGTAAATTGAATTTTAGAGTTTAGGGAGTTAAGGTGGTCTAGAAATGCAGTTACTTTATGCGATGGTAAAATTGTGAAAGTATCATCTACATACCGCTTGTAGAATCTTGGATTTACAGGAGAAGTACGGAGGGCTTTCTCCTCAAAGTCTTCCATGAAAATGTCGGCGACAATGGGAGATACTGGAGAGCCCATCGCCACACCATCTACTTGCTTGTAGTACTGTTCATTCCACAATAGATAGCCAGATGTAAGGCAATGTCTAAGTAGTTCTGCATATTCTGCTGGCATGTTGTTCTCCGCTAGCTTCCTGGATACAATTGAGATGCAGTCTTCTACAGGTAGGCATGTGAATAGCGACTGGACATCAAAACTGACCATAGTTTCATTGTCAGTAAGATGTAGGTCTTTAATCTCACTGACAAAATGGTATGAATCCTTTGTGTGTGCTCTTGTGTGTCTTCTGAGCGGTGAGAGTATTTTCGCTACATGCTGAGCCAATCTATAAGTTGGTGAATCGATCTGGCTCACTATTGGACGTAGTGGAGCATTTGGTTTGTGTATTTTAGGTAACCCATACAACTTCGGTGGTTTGGCACATGATGGTATTACCGAATTTACGTCCAGATTCAATTTTTCGGAGTACTTCTTTGCTAGCTCGCTAGTTGTTTTCAGCGTGTTCGCGGTTGGGTCTGATTTAACCTTTTTATAAATATTTTCATCCGACAAAAGTTGTTCAATTTTAAAATTATAATCTGACGTATCCATTACTACCGTAGCGTTTCCTTTATCCGCGCGGAGGATAGTGAGTTCCGGTCTGTTCCGTAAGTTGTTCAACGCTTTAAATTCGTCTTTGGGAAGATTTAGTTTGGGCACTGAACTTCGACGTAACATAGACGAAATGTCTTGACGCATGGCCTCCAAATCTTCCTTACCGATATTATTTTTATACAGACAATCCTCGACACTACAGATAATTTCTTCGTACGGGATTTTTCGCGGTGTTATTGCGAAATTCATTCCTTTCGATAATACGTTTAATGTTGGTTCATCCAGTGTTTGTTTTGACAGATTATAGACCGCGCGTAGTCTATGATCTTTGTCTGTTGTCAACGGTAACTTTCCGTTCATACGTTGAGATTTGTATTTGACATTTAATTTGTTCGTTAATTTTTGGTATTTATCTATATGTTTATTTTTGCATTCATTATATTTAGCTGTTTCGCGCTTATTTAAAGTTTCAATGCAATTGTTAAAATCAAATGTCGTTAAGATAGATTTTAATTCACTGGATGAATTGTCTATGGCCGTATTTATGGTGTGTAGATCGGTACGTTTTTGCTGAATTACCGTCCTTATCAACTTTTTACTTGCCTGGCTTAGGATCTTCGCGCTTCCTCGAATGTCCTTTTTAGCTGATATTTTGACACACGTAGGAATGAGATCATGGTCTCTGCATCTCTTCAAGAAATTCAAAGATGTTATGAATCTTGCGCGCTTGGTCTTGAGATCTTCTAACCGGCGTACTTTATTTGCGATTTCCAGTCCGTACTGGTTCACATAATGTTTTCTTTTATTTACGCGAATATTACACATTTAAATAAAACTACTTTTTTACGGATTTTATCGCGTTTAATTTTGAACTATTTTTACCCGACGTTTCGGACGCTTTACAGCACCCATGGTCACGGGGGAGGAGCACAAATCCTTGCAAAAGAACACCGATTCCTACCAAGGATGATTCGCGAGGCTATTGAAATTAAAAAACATCCTAATTTTAATAGGGAAGATGGTTGGGTATTACCACCGGCTTGGGATCCTATTATTAATAAAATTAAATCAAAAACCAAGCATACCGCTGCAAGGCTTCAGGACACAGTAAGCTCTTTTTGCGTAGATCGGACTACAAATAATAATTAAAAGCTGAAGGTACTCCGGGTTAACTATGACATCGGGACAACTGTCACCTCAGTCCCCCCGTGACCATGGGTGCTGTAAAGCGTACGAAACGTCGGGTAAAAATAGTTCAAAATTAAACGCGATAAAATCCGTAAAAAAGTAGTTTTATTTAAATGTGTAATATTCGCGTAAATAAAAGAAAACATTAAATAAAAAAATATATTCAAAGAAAGAAAGGTTTACTGTAGAAATATCTTTTCCAAATGTTATTTTACGATATTTTTGTATAGTAATCATTTTGAAATATTTTTTAAAAATATTACTTAAATGTCGACAATACTTAAAAAAAATAACGGACGGGACTGTATTCCCGTCCGTTATTTTATCGCGTTTAACCAAACACAGAAATCGTATTATGATTAAAGAGCTTCAGCTGAATCTTTTTTTTGGATTAAAAGCTTAAACGCACAAAAATTTGTTTTTATGAATTAGACGAATAAACGGTTGCTAGATATATAGTGACATCAATCGCTGACATCGATGAAATGTTTTTAAAAGGCGTCTAATCAAAAAGTGACGGTACTGTTTTAATTGAACTTTGTAATTTCTGTATATATTTTGAGTTTTTATGTTTAATATTGATAGTTTATTATGCATCAAGTGCTTGTGAAAGTGTACAGTTATGGGAAAATACAATTTAAGACCAGAATTGTACTTTTCGTTTTGTCTCCATCAGTCAAGCAAGCAAAATTCAACTATAATTTTAGTGTCGATCGACATTTTGAATTATCCTATTGTCACCCTCTTGACTGAATTGACATAGGCAGAATTCTATTGAAAGAGGCCAGAATTAAAAGAAGAAGAAGAAGCAGGGAGGAAAAAAATGCTTTTGCCTTTTTATTTTTTCAAGCATGTAACGGACAATCTACAAATAATAAAATGTATGGTCTAATGGGTGAAGGTACAGTTAGGCAATGAAAAATTACACGACGTAGGTACTGTAAGAGTCGACTAAAACAAATTCCTGTAATAGTCATAGTTTCCGACAGGTCGCAGAATGTCCATCTGAAACACTGGTGGCGGACAGCAGTGTTTACGGGATAAAGAGTCTGGTACTGCAATCGCAATTCGGTTGCAATGCGTGGTGATTACGACAAATTATCTGTTCTTGATAGAGGTCTGCGTTCAACAGTAGGCTATTAACAAGCTGATGACGATGACGATGATGATAATCAAGGTTATCTAATTTATTAAGCCGTTTTGTTTAGCCTCGTATGCTTCGAATTGCATAAAGAGAGGAAAAAGTGTTTTTACATAATTTTTTTCCCAATACCGTAATTGCTAATTGTACAAAGTGCACCACTCAAACGTCCAGGCTACTACAGTGGCCTAAAACTGTATTTAGTGTGCATGAAACCGATACTTCATACCTTGATTGCACAAGTTGAAAAGCAAATTATATTTTTTTAGGATAAAGTGACGAGGCTAGCAAAACGTTCACCAGATGGTAAGTGCTTTACTGGTGGTAGGATTCCTATGCCGGAATCCGTCTAGGTCCACCCCAGGGCCAGTTATTCTGCCGTGAAGCAGTAGTGTGCAAACATTACTGTGTTTCGGTTTGAAGGGCACTGTGAGCTAGAGTAATCACTGGGCATAAGAGACTTAAGTACTTATGTCTAAGGGTGATGGGCACAGTGTGGTGTCACACAGAATTTTTCTGGGTAATACATTGTTTTGGGCAGACGTTGCACTTGCAATCAGGTGAACGTTTTGCTCGTTTCATCACTTTATCCAATAAATTCAGTGCCTTTCAGTCCAAAATAGAGTAATGTTTGCAGGTGCTAGGTACTGTTTGAGGGCGGAATAATTGGTCTTGCGTAATGCGTAGTGGTACCTCTACTTAGACGGATTACTGCATAGGAATCCTTAGACCAGGTTATATTTGATATACTTTTAGATAAATTCGGGATTTGTAGATGTTGAAATAACATTCTTTACTTTTAAATTATAACCTTATATACTTATTTTAACTTTATTAAACTTATTTTAATTTGGGTGCAAATATTTATCTAACTTTTATTTTCAAGTCACAAATCATTTTCGATTTCCCAAACTAAGTAGAAATATTGTAGAATTGTTCCAGTTTCCTAGCCAGACATTTTAATCGCAGCGAAAGTTCTATAAAAATAAATAGAATTATCTTTAACAACACCATATAATCAAAGCCAATTTAAGAAGATGTACCTCACTATAAGAGGTCAATGAGTCTTTGATTCCCACAGATCGGAATACAACAATTTTTTCTGGAAAAACGATTGAGGAAGAGCAAACAAAAAAAACTTATTTAAACATAATCAAAATATTAAAATTTAGTATTAGTATATTTAAAAGATAACTGTAGTAGTTTAAATAAAATATATTAATTTAAATAAAACTAGATTTCATCATAAAGTATAGTAATTTAAATAAAACTAGATTTCATCACGTTTACAATTTACTTTTTATAAGCCTACGTTTCGAACGCTTCACAGCACCCATGCTAACAGGAGGACTAAGGTTAAAGGTGACCTTCGGAGTGATTTTAATTATTATTTTTTGTCTGATCTACGCAGAAAGAGCTAACTGTCTTATAGTTTTGCAACGGCATGGCATTTCACTGGTGGTAGGATTCCTATGCAGGAGACCGTCTAGGTAGGTACCACCCCAGGGCCAGTTATTCTACCGTGAAGCAGTAGTGTGCAAACATTACTGTGTTTCGGTTTGAAGAAGAGAAGAGAAGGGCACTGTGAGCTAGCGAAATCACTGCGCATATGAAACTTAAGAACCTATGTCTCAGGGTGATGGGCACAGTGTAGTGTCACACAGTAATTTTCTGGGTAGCACAGCATTTGTTATGGGCAGATGTTGCACTTACCATCAGGTGAATGTTTTGCTCGTTTTATCACTTCATGCAATAAAAAAAATGCTTGGTTTTTCATTTAATTTTATTAATTATAGGTGCCAAGCTTGTGGTAGTATCTAACTATCTTATCTATTCGAATTAGGATGTTTTTAATTCCAATAGCCTCGCGAATCATCATTGGTAGGAATCGGTGTTCTTTTGCGAGGATTTGTGGTTTACCAGATTTGATGCAATGGTTGGGATGATCCAGAACATGGTCACAGACTGCACAGGCTTGCTAGAGCTTAGCTAGCTTCCCATCAGCTATATGTTATTTACGCGGGTTTTTAGTGATCTTTTTGTTTGCCTTATGTTCTTACATAATTAATATCTTAGATGGATTTTGAATTCGGTTTCTCTTGAAACCGAATTCAAAATCCATCTTGTATACTCCTGCATTTTGTGGAGGGATGTTACACTTGACAGATGGTAAAACTGACTAAACTTCTTAAAGATCTTTTTTATTATGTTAAATACATTGTTACGTTTAAACTTTATGAAGGCCTAAAATCATAACGCAGCAAAGCTGAAATTTCTTCATTACTTTAAAATGTAACAGCTATAAATCACTTTATCTCTTATACTGTCAGCATAATTTAAATTGTCTTTCCGATGAACGAAGCAATATTTTTAAGATTCAAACATTTGTTTATCGTTTCGAATTAGGTAAATTATAAAGGTTTACAGTCTAGACTAATTTAGTGATCTAATATTTATTGTTTATATATGTTTGTATATATAAACCATATAAACATGTAAACTAATATCATGTTGCTGCTTAGGTTTGCTTGCAAAGTAGAGCGTTGCGGAACGCCTGTATTCATGAGTGAATTGTACGTTGGTCGTTGGCCGCATAGCAACATTCAATTCACGGCCACAAAATAGTTTAAAGATTACAATATTTTTTTATTGGATAACGTGTCGAAACGAGCAAAACGTTCACCTGTTTATCAGTGCAACGCTGCCCATAATAAAATGCTGTGTCATCTAGAACATTTCTGTGTGACACCACACTGCGCCCGTCACCCTGAGATATCAGTTCTTAAGTCTCATATGCCCAGTGATTATGCTAGCTCTCAGTAGCCCTTCAAACCGAAATACAGTAATGTTTGCACACTACTGCTTCACGGCAAAATAACTGGCCCTGGGATGGTACCTAACGAAACGGATTCCTGCATAGGAATTCTACCACCAGTAAATAAAGAAAACCAAATAATAGTAAATAATATATATCAAAATAAGAATAAGTTTAGGAAATTAAACCCCATGTCGTATCCAATGAAATGGTCCTAACTCAGCATAATGTTGCGGGATTAAACCACAACGGTAATTATCTAATTGCGCGACGCAATTCTGCTTGACTGCGGTGTTTTATTAGTGGAGTATTAACCTAGCTAGAGGGACTACTGCATAGAAATTCTACCACCAGTGACCAAACTTTAACCTTTTTCTATACTGCGGGTGTTTATTACATTGCACTTTATTTATTAAAGCCGACAAAATAAATAAATAAAGTGCAGTTGCCAGTCTGAATGCCAAGAGTGGCAACTATGGAAAATAACTCCTCTAATGAGAGGTCAGGTGTGATTTATGGAGTAGGCCTTGGTGTAGACTGTAAAAATGTATCAAACATACAGACATTTACGCCCTATTCAAATTAACTAAGAAAAATAAGTCTACGTTAAATAAAAAAGCGTAGCAGTCAGTAATTCTGCGTGAGGTCTATTTTGAGTAAACGTTAAAAAATATAACTTGTCTAAGGTATATATTTTGACTTAACATAAAGTGTGTTCTATTTATCTTGAAATATGAAAAGGCAATACCTTAGTAGGCATGAAATTTTGAACCAGGTGTAAATTAGTAAATTTTTGCCTGGATGCATTACTACACCATCTCTATTTAAGATCTCCTATGTACTACCGAACTCAATAAATGACTTTCCAAGTGACAAGTTACGAATTATGGCTCCAGACTCCCGTCTGTGGGAAAACTCACTACGTCATCATCATCATCATCATCACTTCAGCCTATTTTAGTCCACTGTTGAACGTAGGCCTCCCGTATTGCCACAAAACACGGTACTGAGCCACCTGCATCCATCGACTTCCCGCAAAAGCGTGCAGGTCGTTGCTCCATCTACGTGAGGGGACAGGTACACTGTGTCACTGTGACTTCCTCAACGATTATCGGCTCTACGAGCAATAAGGCCGGCCCATTGCCAGCTTTTTTTCATTTCATATTCAGCTTGCTTATCCTTAGGGCTATATCGGTTACTTTAGTTCTTTCTGCGGAAATCATCGTTACGGATTATATCACGCCGAGAAATTCCGAGCTTAACCATTTCCATAGTTCGTTGAGCGATTCTGAGCTTCCTCATGCGGCCCGCAGTAAAGTACCACGTCTCTGTTCCGTACGTCATCACTGGCAACACGCACTGGTTGTTAACTATGGTTTTGAGACATTGAGGTATACGCGACGAGAAAATGTGACGCAGTTTCCCGAACGCTGCCCAGCCGAGTTGGATACGTCGGTTGACCCCATGATGTTGATACCGTATCCTTTCCAGTCCGGTAGCTTGAAGACATCTTCCAATGCAGCGGTGAAGAGTTTCGGGGATATAACATCACCCTGTCTAACACCTTTCTGCAATTGGATCGGTTTCGTACTCTGGTTTTGTACTCGGATAGCCATCGTTGCCTTATTGTACAAACACTGCAGCACCTCAATACACCTCACTGTCAATTTAGCACCGCTGAAGTGACTGTAGTAACGACGAAGTTTCGATGAAATCAAAGGCTTTTTTCATCGTCCAGATACGCCAGACATAGCGGGACATTGTATTCTTTGGTCTTCTCTGGTGGTGGTCTAAGGTACTAAAGCTTTTTTGGAATCTGGCTTGTTCGGGTGGCTAGAAGTCATCGAGTTGGCTTGCGAGACGATTCGTAATGACTCTCGAAAACAGATAAAGACGCGGTTTAGAAGCGATTACAAGAGGGCATTATCGTTCTTCTTGAAGAATACGACAACTACGCTTCTGTTCCACGCTTCCGACGTAGTATCGCCGTGGATGACGAAACTAAATAGCTTCTGAAGGACTAAAAAGTACCGGTTTTCAACCCGCTTTCAGAAGGTCCGCTGTAATTCCGTCCTCACCCGACGCTTTGCCATTCTTGAGAGCCATACTTATCTCGCTCAGACTGACGTACGGGATATCTTCGGAATAGTGTCGAGTTTGGCTCTTGGGTCATAACTCACATTAGTATGAGGCTCCAACGACGTTGTGTACAGCTGTCCATAGCATCTCTCGATCAGACTTAATATCTCTGGTTGAGCGGAAATGACGCTACCAAGACCTTGAAGCCTTGGTTTCGCTCTATCGCTTCTTCAACACGAACTTTATTAAAGGGTCCCTCCTACTCAAGTCAAAGTCGGCCAACTGTTAGTCCCTTTAGTTCCGTTGCCCTATTCCAAATTGCCCCCTACCAGCTCATCGTCTTTCTTCATGGCCAGCCTTGAGTTAAAATATCTCGTCAACACCGTGTAGTCAGTTTTGGAGGAATGTAGCTTTTGAGATATCCTCATACATTTAATGATTTCTTATATTTACGCGAACACTACACATTTAAATGAAACTAATTTTACGGATTTTATCGCGTTTAATTTTATTCTTTATAACCTCACGTTTCGAGTGCTTTACAGCACCCATGGTCACGGAGGGACTGAGGTGACAGATGTCCTGATGTCATAGTTAACCCGGAGTACCTTCAGCTTTTAATTATTATTTTTGGTCTGGTCTACGCAGAAAGAGCTAACTGTGTCTTGAAGTCTTGTAGTGGTATGCTTGAATTTTGAATTAATTTTATTAATTATAGGATCCCAAGCCGAAGGCAATACCCAACCATTTTCTCTATTAAAATTAGGATGTTTTTTAATTTCAATAGCCTCGCGAATCATCCTTGGTAGGAATCGGTGTTCTTTTGCAAGGATTTGTGGTCCAGATCCAGATCCAGAACATGCTCACAGACTGCAGACTTCCTGGAGCGGCGATGCTTCACATCAGCTATACGCGGAATTTACACGGGTTTTTACTGATCTTTTTGTTTGCCCTATGTAAGAGAGACCACCTTTACAATTCAGCTTGTATACTCCTGCATCTTGTAGAGGGATGTTACACTTGACAGATCGTAAAAACTGACTTTTTTTTTTTTTTTATGTTAGAGGAGGCAAACGAGCAAGCGGCTCACCTGATGGTAAGTGATCACCGCCGCCCATGAACATCTACAATACCAGAGGAATAGCAGATGCGTTGCCGGCCTTTGAGGAAGGAATAGGCTCTTTTCTTGAAGGTCCCTAAGTCGTATCGGTCCAGAAAAACCGCTGGCGGCAGCAGATTCCATATGGTGCTTGTGCGGGGCAGAAAATTGCGCGAAAAACGCACTGTGCTGGAATGCCAACCATCAAGGTGGTGACGATGACATTTCGCGCTATTCCGCAATGTGCGATGGTGAAAATCAGCGGCTGGAATTAATAGAAAAGATTATTAAATTAAAAGACTTATCTTCTTCGGCGGCTTGAAAAATGTTCTTATGGAATCCCGCTTCAAGATATAGCCAATCTTGTCTGTGACTCCTCTGACATATGGTAGGACTGCAGGTACACGCTCGACTGTGGCCGGCTTCACTCGGTCACTGCGACGAAGGCTTCGGGTTGCGCGCCTTCTTTGTTGCTTGCTGTCTTGCAAAACTTGCTTGACATGCTGGAGCTCGGCGGCCAGGTGTTTACTGTCACAGATCCCTTGTGCTCTCTGAAACAAAGATTTGCCCACGGTAGCTAGCTGTGAAGGATGGTGGTGAGATTCACCGTTTTAATACCTATTGGTATGGGTCTTTTTCCTATACACAGTGTAACTCAAGATGTTATTAGGATTTCTAATTACTAAAACACCTAGAAAAGCTAAAGAGTTATTTGTCTCTAACTCCATCGTAAATTGTATTTTAGAATTTATGGGGTAAAGGTCTCTAAAAATGCAGAGACTTTATTAGAAGGTAGTATAGTGAAAGTATCAACAACGTACCGCTTGTAGAACCTAGGATTTACTGGAGAAGTACGGGGGGCTTTCTCCTCAAAGTCTTCCATGAAAATGTCAAGGGAGATACTGGAGAGCCTATCGCTAGTTGTTTTGAGCGTGTTAGTAGTAACCAACTACTAACACGCTCAAAACAACTAGCGATATAGCATCAGCTACTGTCTTTACGTAGATACCACTTAAAGACGTTTAGTTTTTGAAGTAACCTGCGCGGTTACATTAAAAACAAAAATATATCTGAAGCAATATGAGCATGAACTTACTTTTTACAAGGATACTGGATTTAATTATATCTTATTTTAGATAACAGCGGAGTTAAATATATAGTTTGACGAGTGGGACATTTATAGGCTGTTACTTTAGTTTTTTACTTATCCGATCAATCAGACTGTTTCTCCAGTCTTATCACTTAAACATTGCTTTGGATAGGAAGGGTAAAGACGATTGAGTGTATTTTGTCTAGTATTTGCGTTAATACTTACATCATTATAATAATTTATATTATTGTGATAGGAGCAGGAGAAAACGAGCAAGGGGCTTAGATGATGGCCATCGATCACTGCCGCCTATGAACGTACGAAACACCGAAGGAGATACGAGTGCGTTACTCCCTTTGTTTATTACTTTAAATAATGTTTAAAAGACTGATTTAGGAATTATATAATGTAAATTTGTAATACTTAGGAGCCCACAAAAAAATTAAATCCCCCAACGCTAGATGGCACTAGTCGTACCATAGTACATTTACATCGTGGTAACGTTTCCTTGTTCATGATGTCATAATTACTATAATCAATTTTGGATTTGTACCTTTTCTTATGGGCATATTAGTACCAAAAGCAGATGCCGGTGCTTATAATACTAATCTAAAGATGCGGAAGGTTAGATGTGCGAATGAATTTTACTAATATTTCTTTTTTTACATGTGTTGTTGTTAACTGGACTAATAAAACATTGATTTCGAATTCCGGGTGTCCTCTACACTTCATTCCGTCCTTTTTTTCTTTTTTTTTCATATTACTTGATTTTTAGGGTATTTTCATTATTCGCCAGGTATACAGTAATTGATTTTATATTGTATTTATATTTTCCTTTGAATAATGTTTACATAATTACGTAGGTACAAAAAATAGATTTATATTTATATAGTTTCATAAATTTGTTTTTACGATTTGAATGGAAAATGGAAAAATAATAGCAGTTTTTACCCTTTACCTGTTTCACTAGCAGAGAACTTCAAAAACATTAGTCCTTTGATAACATTTTATTCTATATTCTAAATAATAAAGGAATACCTTTCAATATATATTCATAAGGCAATATTAAAAAATACAAGGTAACAATACTTTCAAATGGGTATATAATAAAATGTATTATAAAAATAGTGAATACTATTTTGTAACAATTTCCCTTTATCTGAATACCGTTCATGCAAATCTGCTGAAGCCTTTGGGAGCAATAAAACCGAAAGTCAAGAACCGATGCCTTTACTTTAGAACCAACTGTTAAACATCAATACGTGAAGGCGAAAAAAGTAGCTGAGTTGAAGTTTTTATTAAAATGTTTGTAGGTAAATAATCAGTTAAATAAGTATGTCGGTTTTTCCTCGTCGAGGAAGTCGGTTGTTAGTTGTTATATAATCAAAACTCTAGTAAAAAGCTGAATACAGCGAGTGATTATTAAAATGTTGTAAGCCTTTCGATTTTCGATTACAATATGATAAATTTGTAAGACACTATTTCAATGCTATATTTCACAAATACACAATTAAAGCAATTATCTCGACAAAGCCTACAACTGTGTAAGGAGTAAAAAAGAGGAGAGTTAATTAACAATATTATTACATCAAGCGGTAATTATGTTCCTAGTAACACACTGCTTCTAGTAACTTAAAAATGATGTTTACATAGTGTATCAATTTGTAATTAATTATAAAATTCATATAATGTTTCTAATTTTATACTCAATCTTTATTTTGTTTGAAAAATATTGTTACTTTAGAAATAAGCTATCTGCAATCAACCCGATCCACCAAATCAAACCGACCAATTAGCCCGATCTCCAGTTTTACCCACCCAGGTGCTGCCTGTCGCTTGACCTAGACACGGAGCTCCTGAATGTCTAAGAACTATCAATACTGCTACATTCGTCCACTAGAATGGTTCTTACTTCTGCAACAGAAGTTGCTGCTAGCTCTTATTTAAGTAAGTTTGTTTGTCGTCGAATACTTATCCTTTTAATTTAAGTGTAGTAAATTATGTTAATAAGATGATATTTTAGCGACAATGTCAGAAATATCAAAAACTTCCAGTTTAATATCAGAAGTGGTCGTATGCACTGCAATTATTTTTTAGCGCATTTTCTTCAAAAACTTATGAGCTACATTTTAGACATCGTGTAACTTTGACTCAAAGTGAGCACTCAAGGTGGATGTATGTCCGTACATTCGTCTTGAGTGCTCACTTTGAATGTAACCTAAGACGACCCTTTGGTTCGTTCTTTAGTTATGGTTGGCATATATACTTTACAACTTGTTGAAATGTTTCAGAGACTTAAAGGGCCATGAACTTTGCTTGTGGCACATTTAAAAATGTTCATATTCATAATAGAATTTTATACACACGTTTTTTTTAATTAGGCCGATAAGTATCCGTCAGAATAGAATAGCACCTACCTTTATCCTACCGAGGTATTCTAAGAGCCATATTTTATACGACTTATAATTAAATGCCGTCACTATACTGCTCGAGGGAACGCAATGGAGAGAAAGAATTTTTTGACTTTTACCAAAATGGCAGTGATGTCATACGCTTATCCGTCACGGCTCGTTTCCCGCATGGGCGAAAAGTGGGCTACGTGAGTGGCCTCTGCCTACTCCTTATATGGGAAAAAGGCGTGAATGTATGTATGTATGTTTTATTTAAAACAAACATTGCATGACAACATTCATAATAGTGTTTATAATGTATTCTTGAATATTTTGAGAAACTAGGTCTCTACAAATGAGCGTTTGGTACTGTATTCGTTGGTATAGTATTTTAATATTGTTAAAACCAAACAACGAGTTCTGCATGCAAGTGACAACTGTTTTATTATTATATATTATAGAGGGTAGACCTCTTAAGTATAGATACATTATTGGTATAACATTGAAATATATACTATACATAACATATTCCCTCTTCATAAACAAATATTAACTATGTATACACTTTATTAGTTTCATTTAAATCCATTTCATTCCTCAACAACTTAAAAATTTAGAATTTAAACTATGTTAATTATAAATCTAAATATGAAATTAAAAACACAATCAGGGAACAATAAATCTATCTGGTGGACTTACTGTACGACCACTTTTTGTAACAATTACTTTATTTGATTTTGACAGAATTTCCGTCGGCGATTGAAAATTACCTTGCTCGCAGGCCGGCGTCCTCCTTTCGTTATCAAGTCAGTTTGAATTATAACATATGTTGTCATAAGGACCTCTACGTTGTTTATTGCTTTTAGATTTTATTATGTTATATATATTACGACGATAAGTACCTCCGTTGTCCGATTTCAACCAGTAAGAACGATAACCATCTCCCTATTTCAAAACTATAGCCTTTATCCACACCTTACCATCTCTGAATTGAAACTTTTCGCCCGTTTTTAAAGGTAATAATATTTTTGTGCCCTTATCGTAATGCGATTTCATTTTGTTTAAGTTTTTCTTTCTAATTTTATGTACATCGTTTGACTGCACATGAGGTCTTAATGATTCAATGAAAACTGGCCATCTAATGTTAAGCGACCCATTAAAAGCTGTGCCGGAGAGTACTTTTCGTCTGTAATAAAGGAGTATTGCGAAAATTTAATAACGCAAGTTGCCGTACCGTCCTCAGGGGACTTTTTAAAAATGTTTTGAATCGTTTGAACATTGCGTTCAGCCAGTCCATTTGAGCGCGGATACAATGGCGAGCTTGTAAGATGTTCGATTTCCCATTTTTCTGTAAATCGTTTAAACTCGTAGGAACAAAATTTTATTGCGTTTCTGTTATCAGCTTCTTGAGGATGCCAAATTGTGATAAAATGCTTTTTTTAAGTGACGAAAATAGCAAAATGTTCACCTGACGGTGAGTGTAACGTCTACCCCTAACAAATGTTGTGTCATCCAGATTATTTCTGTGTCACCACACAGCGCTCGTCACCCAGAGAAATAAATTCTTAAGTCTCATTTGCCCAGTGATTACACTAGCTCTCAATGCCCTTCGAACCGAAACTCAGCAATGTTTGCACACTACTGCTTAACGACAGAATACCTAGCACTGTGGTGGTACCTACCTAGACGGATTCCTGCATAGAAATCCTACCACCATCATTTTAATTATTACCGTTTCATTAAATAAGTTAGGTAAAGAAACTACCTCGACATATTTAGAATAATAGTCAACCATTAATAAATACAACTTTCCTTTAAATTGAAATATGTCCGCTGCGAGAACCTCCCACGGCAACGAAGGTAAAGGATGAAGCATTAATGGTTCACGAGGGCCAGAGGCTCGGTGGCGCCGTCACGGTTCGCATGGCTTTTTTTTTTTTATTGTATAAAGTGACGAAACGAGGTAAACGTTCACCTGATGGTAAGTGCAACGTCCGCCCACAACAAATGCTGTGTCACCCAGAATGTTTCTGTGTGACACCACACTGCGCCCGTCACCCTGAGACATCAGTTCTTAAGTCTCAAATGCCCAGTGATTACGCTAGCTCACAGTGCTCTTCAAACAGAAACACAGTAATGATTGCATGCTACTGCTTCACGGCAGAATAACTGGCCCTGGGGTGGTACCTACCTAGACGGATTCCTGCATAGAAATCCTACCACCAGTAAAAGCTTCGATTTCGGTGCACATTCCCGGTCACCACATTACATCACGAACACGAAGGTGACTTTTTTCTATGCCTAAATGACCTTCACGTATACAAACTAGCATTTTGGAATAACAATTCGGTTATTTCTAAAAAAATACCATTAATTACATGTAATTCATTTTTAATTGACCAGTACTGATTTCCTGGAGACATAACCATATTTTTATTATTAGGCCAACCATTATAATAATAATTTATAATTTTAATTTCATTATTAATTATTTCATTATTATAATGCTAATTCACTATAATTATTTGTTTCCAAACGTATTCGATATAACATATTCGTCGCTTCCATTAACCGTGGTTAATCTCGCGTTGCTCCTCACGGAGCACGGAGAGACAGTTTCGGGGCTCTGGGCCCCCTGACTGTAGTTTTCAACGCCGTTTGCAACTACAAACGGGTCTCTGGAGTCCGGTTTTAAGGCCGGAGTGGTATTTCGGCCATTTGGGTGGCCGGGTAGTGTGGTTTCTTCTTTCTTCTTTCTTGAGGCTTCGCTTTTTCACGCCGCCCTCTGCGCGGTACTAGCCAGCCGGGTGGGACCCCTTGCGGGGAGGGCCAGCTAACGACCAGCGAACAGGCGGCGACTTAGGCTTCACTGCTGTCCCTAGGGACCCCTAAGGCGTCTGGAGGGCGCGCATGAAGGGGCGCTGTGCCCTTTATGTGCGGTAGTTCTGACTCGTCAGCTCGCTGGAACATGTTTCTGGCGAGTCGACCGATGAAATCCTCGAGACTCTCGACTTCGAGGTCTCGATGGATGGTGGAGTTCCTCACGTAATGCGGCGCGTCGACTATGGTTCGTAGACACAGGTTTTGCTGGGCTTGCAGGGTTCTCCTGCTTCCAGCCCCTGTGAGTGCATACCACGCCGGCGCGGCGTATGTGAGGCGGGATCGGAGGTAGGTCTTGTAGATGCCGATCTTCACTCGTAGCGGGAGGGATGGCTCTGGCGGCGCGTGTCGCTTCCAGGCTGTCGTACATTGCGTTTACGTAAACGGTGACGTCATCGTCTATTTCTGTTTTCGTCCCTTTCTCGACCGCTGCTCGCGATAAAGTCAATATGCATCGTTTTACCTGGTTTATATGTAGTTTTTAAATTATAAACTACGCAAAAAAATTAAGGAAACAAAAAAATCTCCAAATGGTCGTAGAGACTTTTCAAAGACAGCTAAAGCTCCAAAATTCTAGTTTTTAGGCCTTTTATCCAAACATTTTTAAGAGCCATTTTCCCTTCCATATTTTCCAATTGTGTGAAGAAATAATGTACAATTTTCTCTCGACGACGCTTCGTCTATACCTGACGCTAATAAATAATATTCAAATGCAAATTTCCATTCTCTCCTATTCAATGTGACGTCTCCTTCTTCGTTCATGGCGGCCGGTTGTTGTATAGTCGAATATACGCACACTGTTGTTTTTTCCTTTTCCTTAGACATATTTAGTACCATAATTGTAATTGAAAACGTTTGTAGCCACATCTAACATCGTTTAGTATTTTAATAATGTTGAAATGAAACAACGAGTTCTGCATGCAAGTGACGACTGATTTATTATTATTCTACTCTCTTAAGTATAGATACTTTATTTGTATAACATTTAAATATAACAGTTGGTTCGGCCGCGTATTCATTCTTCTCTATTCTCTATAAGTACATTGAACTGGAATGCTTATCGGAAATCCTCGTTTTCAGAGAAACACGATTGAGTGATGTCTATTATATGGATATGATGTTCTCCTAGCCGATTTCGACCACGGCGACAACTTCCGAATACTGTCGAGAGCCATCAACTGCGCAAGAGATATTATAGTGCCACAAGTGTACGCGCAAACACAGAGGCACTCACTCGTCCCAACCTACCCGCGCCCGATGTAACGCTGATGCGATAAGATCGGAGGTAGGCTAAGATGCAGTTTCAGAAACATGGGGACAATCACAACACAACCAGACCCGAAAACCAACAATTTGTGTTTTAGTATAAATGTTGGCTCCGGCTGGGAATCGAACCCAGGACCCGCGGCGTAGAAGTCAGGTACTCTGACCATTTTTTTTGTTTCCGAATTTGGCGCCTGTGAAATTTATGTCTATAAAACACACCCACCATATGGGAGAAATCCTACCGTGGAGTATTGTTTTTAAAAAATCGATAATAAGTAAAATTAAGATTTATTCGCCTAATGTAAATCAGGAAATTAAACTGGTATATTTAACAGGTAGAGTTCCACACGGACAGTTATTCTGTCGACATGCAGTGGTAACACTACTATATTTCTAATTTAAGGTAACTAACATATGATACTTAAGAATCGATATTTTACGGTGAAGAACGTACTGGAGTACCACGAAGAACTTACCAATGCAAAGTTCCAGTGACACAATTAGTCCGGTGAACGAATTGTATTTCTTTACTTTCAATAAACTAAAAGTTAGTAACAGCCTATTAATGTCCTACTGCTGAGGACGAACCTCTTCTCATTTTTGAGAAAGTTTTGGAGCTGGGAATAGTCCGTCATGCTGCTCCAATGCTGCGGGTTGGTGGACTTCACTTGTCGTCGAAATATTTTTATTTCTCAAATGCAGATTTCCACTTGATGTTTTCTTCACCGCTAAGCATGTGTTAAATCAGCGTTCAAAATTGCAGAACAACTTTAGAGGTGCCACCACCGGACTCACTCGCGTACTCGCGTATAAATTTTAAAGCGAACAACCAGCCTCTAAGCTACCACAGCCAAACAAAAGAACTAAGGACTTTAAATTTTAATGAATTCAGTCAGAAAAAATCATACATAGAATTACCATATAACGATGATACTCGTAAAAAAATCTGCCACCTGTTTTCATTTCATGCATGCCTCATAAAACGGGTAGGGCATTCGTAAGTTAGTAGAGGTACAGCAGTGGACATCAATACACGATGACAATAAAGTGATTACATAAAATTTAATATCTCTCATGGTATAATTCCTGGAGTATCTTCAACTAGTTAGAGTTTATAATAGACTAAGGTTCGGCAAAATTTCTGTGTTCCCTAAAAATGTCTTGCGGTTTGGCCGTTTGCGTTTTGCGCTCGACTGGAAGGTAACGTTTATTGCGGTTGATACATGAATATGTGCCATATTCGTGAATTCGTTTACGATTTATGTTCACGACTGCCGGAGTGACAGTTATATTTAATACAAAGCTTACGGGGATTAAACGATACGAATTAAAGAAAAATAAGAGCGCGAGCAACTCAGTACACGTGACAGAAGTGAATAAAAATGACAGAGCAGATGTTCTAAAGCTGTTTTTAGAAAGCCTGACGTCAGCTATGCCGAAGTCATGCCCTTCACCATCACTCATATTAATGAATAAAAGATATGAGTATGAATTTAAATAACTAATACTACTCAAATAACCACAAAAACAGTTTATTTAAATTAAACATTAATATACTATTTTAACTAAAACTAAACAAAGTGAACAAAATATAAATTGAGATGTCGCACACAGTTTAAAATAATAACTAATAATTCTCTTATGAGAAATGAAAACATGAAATAACACTTAATAACCGCGTGTACGCAAGGTGCACCGATCCCCGTTCCATATAGCCGGCTTGTGAGTTATACATCTGGCGCCATCTGGCGTTTCAGGTGGGATAACTGACCATTTGGCAACTCTCAATAGCTTATTTGACTAATCACCATTAAACTTACTATTGCTAAAATCTTCTAATATTTAACAATTATTGAAGTGTATAGTTAAGTCTAGTTTAAGATATTAAGCTATTACCGTTTACAAATAACAATGATACCGACTTTAGTTACTACAAATTCATTTCACAATCAATAAATAATTACTTGTTAGTTTTAGCTAATTGTTACATAAATAAATCTAAATATAGTAATAACAACTAAATTAATAATTACAGAATGATTATAACATTACTTAGTAATTAAGTTTTAAATACTTAATCTCCTTATTTTAATGATGGTGAACAATTTTGCGCCGATATATATACATATCAGAAATTTGATTATAATATATCTCTTTAGTGGTTCTCCTGATTAAAGAAATAATATTTTTGTTTTATAATTTTGTTAGTCCATATAACTTGAATGATATAACTTGAACGAAAGTATTACTAATAAATTGCTATTTTATATATTGGCTAGTAGCGATAAACCAGTGATCGCTCAATATAGGCGTGTCATTTGTATAGTTGATCTCTTTGGCACCGAAATGAAACTACGAATATTATATTCTTGGTTTACGTCCAGGGCAAAACTTGTTTTTTTGGCACTAAGTAATAAGTTAATGTAAAAAAAATGAAAGTAAAATGAAATTCATATTTCAGAGATTGTCATGATACGTATACAACGTTTTATACGATATTATTTTAAAGAATATCACTATATAACTCTCAACATGGTATTTCTTGTGAGATATTTATTTTATACGTATATTTACACTTTAGATTTTTAATTGATTAATACATATAAAAGCGAATTTATCACAGACTCATCACGATATCTCCGAAACTACAAGACTTATTGATATGTCGTTTGGCATATTTATTCCTTTACCGACATAGAACGACGAACATTTACTCCTATATGGGTATGCAGGCTGGAACTGTGTTTCTCTGTACAGACTTAAACATAACAATAAATTCCGTGCTAAGTCGGGGCGGGTTAGCTAATCATATACAAAATACAAACATTTTTTAACTATTTATTTGGATAATATATTTTACGTAGTATCCGGTAAGAAGGTCTTTCCATAACAACACGTTTACACGTTAATTTGCAAAGATCCGCATGCGTAATGTAAAATGGTGAGTATTACCTAGTTTTTGAAGAGCACCGCCCGCCCTTGTGCACGCTGTTAAGGGAGGGCGGGCGGTGGTCGTATACAATGTTGTATACTATACGTATTAAGACAATCTCTGAAACATAAATTTCATTTTGTACATTAACTTATTACTTAATGCTAAATAAAAAAACTTTTGCCCTGGACATAAACAAAGCTGATAATATTCGTCGTTTCTTTTCGGTGCCAAAGAAATCAACTATACAAATGCAGTGTGCACAAGCGCTGTTGAGGGAAGGCGGGCGATGTTCTTAAAAAACTAGGCAAAATACACCATTTTACATTTTGCTTGCGGATCTTACCAAATTAACTGTATTTCCTTTATTATAATGGATTAGCAAAGCGGTTATATTTCTTACCACATCATCACTGCTGGTAGGATTCCTATGCAGATATCCGTCTAGTAGGTACGACCAAAGGGTTGAATATCTAGATTCTGCCGTAAACCAGTAGCGTAAAACATTACTGTGTTTCAGTTTTAAGGGCACTCAGAGCAAGTGTAATTACTGGGCTTCTATGAAGCTTAAGAACTAATATCTCAGAGTGACGGGTGCAGAGTGGTATCACACAGAAATGTTCTTGGTTACACAGCGTATGTTATTTTTTTTGCTGATTTTTATACGTTACACTTATCATCAGGTGAACGTCACTTATTACATAAAACATAAAACTTATTTAATAAAAAAAATCATCTTCATCATCGTAGTTTCATCCTATCGCACATCCACTACTGAACATAGGCCCTCATAGATTGCCACAAAACATCATCCTGAGCAATATCCATTTTACAGTTTCTTTAAAACCGTGCATATCGTGAATACATCTAGTGAAGGGTCGCTCGACACATCATGTGTTAGCGTCGAATGAAGTAAAAGAATTGTATAAAAATGTTTGCATGTTTAGCTCTATGTTGTAATTGTCTAAGTTATGGCATTCTGACATTATAGAGTCTAATTTTGTATTTCGCGTCACGAAGTTCGTTAAAAGTTATACAAGCTAAAATGATATATAAGCTTTTTGAGTTATTTTATTTCCTTTCATGTTGTAAAGAAAAAGATTCCGATTTATCTTAAATAATGTTTTCTTTTACACCGTACCCACTTCTGTAAATGAATTAAAACTGGAAGGTTATATTACTTTGGTATTTTTAACATACATACATACATAGAGTCACGCCTCTTTCCCATAGGGGTAGGCAGAGACCACATCTTTCCACTTGCTACGATCCTGACACACATCTTTAGCTTCCTCTACTTTCATTAGTGCTTTCATACAAGCTCGTCGGTTGCGGGTACTTTTGACGTGGCCTTTCCTCAAAACGATTTCGATCTGATCGTAATACGTTCGCCTACGTCGACCCTTACCGGCTTGCCCATTCACACTCGCCTCATAAATCTGTTTCGTCAATCTTCTTTCATCCATCCTCTTTACGAGTCCAAACCATCTAAGCATCCCTTTCTCTATCTTTGTCACTACATCTTCTACCACACCGCAACGTTCTCTTATCCCGTTGTTTCTTAGTTTGTCCATCAAAGTCACTCCAGCTATACTTCTCAAACTTTTCATTTCAACAGCATTAATCTTATTTTCATGCTTCTTCTGCCAGACCCAACATTCACTACCGTACATAAGTGTGGGGACCAGTACTCCTCTATGTACAGCCAGTCGTCCCTTTTTAGAAACATTCTGGCTGCACATAAAGTTATGCAGGGCCCCATATAATTTATTTCCTGCCAACGCTCTTCGTTCAATATCACAGTCGTACTTTCCGTCTCTCGAAAATTTTGAACCCAAATATACAAACTCTTTCACTTGTTCCACTCTTTCTCCTTCAATCAGAACTTTGCAATCCGACATACTTTCTTCTCTTTCAAAAACCATTACTTTCGTCTTATCTACATTAATTTTCATTCTTTTGCTTTGTAGAGCACCATCCATAATATTAACCATCGCCTGCAACTCCTCCTCCGATGATGCTAATATAACCTGATCATCGGCGTATAGGAGGCATTTGACGGTCAGATCATTCATTCTTAATCCAAATGCACTCTCTTTAAGATCTTTCAAGCAATTGTCTATAAATAGGTTAAACAGCCACGGTGAAGCCACACATCCCTGTCTAACACCTTTTTCGATGTTAAACCAGTCTGTGTACGCCCCGTTTACCCTGATACAAGCACTGGAATCCTTGTACAGTGATTTCAGTGCTTGTATCAAGCTGCCGTTCACCCCATATATAGACAATGTCGACCACAGTTCATTCCTCACCACTCTGTCATAAGCCTTTTCCAAGTCTACAAATGCGCAATAGACCTTTTGACTTTGAGCCAAGAATTTTTCGGCTATGCTTCGTAAGGAAAAGACCTGATTCATGCATCCCATTCCTCTCCTGAATCCCGCTTGTACATCCCATATCTTCTCTTCAGTATCATTCATCACTCTCTTAATCAACACCTTTGCATACAGTTTGCCAACAATGCTGAGCAAGCTAATGCCTCGGTAGTTTTTGCAGTCTTGCTGCGACCCTTTTCTTTTGTAAAGTGGTACAATGACGGCCTTGCACCAGTCTCCTGGTACGACGCCGTTCCTCCAGCAAAGGTTAAAAAGGCGGTACAGCTGACTAGCTACCACGCCCTGTCCAGCTTTCAGCATCTCTACTGTAATTCTGTCATATCCTGCAGCCTTGCCTAATTTCATACTATTCAACGCTTCCACGATCTCTTCCATGCTTATATCACTTTCTTTGCAATCTTCATTCATGTCCCCGAATGGGACCTGTACTTGCATAATTCCTTTCTCAAATAAGTTTTCAAAATATTCCTTCCATCTCTTTAGGATGCATTTCTCTCCTTTCACAATACTTCCATCCTGGTTTCTGATTTTGTCCAATTGCGAGGTTGTATTTTTACCTCTGGTCGTTCTTATGGACTTCCAGAAAAACTTTATGTTGTGTTGAAAGTCATCAGATAACCTCCTATCAAATTCATCTCTATCATTCTCTTTCTTTCTTCTCACGACCTCTTTTGCCACGACCTTTAACCTATTATACTCATTCCTTGCCTTCCTTACATCTTCATTCGTTGCCTTTTTTATTCTCTGATTGGCTCTTGTGGCCAACCAATCCAGCCAAGCCTTTTTTTTATTAGATATTGCCTTTTGCACCTCTGCACACACAGTTCTTAACTTACACCCCCTTCTTCTCTTACTTTCACCACACACTTCAATAGTAACTTCCACGATTCCTTCCTTAAACAGCTTCCATAATTCTTCAACCTCACATGCCTCATCCAACGTGTCAAACTTCTCGATAAGTTTCTTTACAAATTCTTCTCTCACACCTTTCTCTTGCAGACCCTCAACTTTTATGCGTTCTAGAACACTAATAGGTTCATGCACACGGTGCCGCCATCTCTTAAAGACACCTCTTAATCGGCTCAACACCAGAAAGTGGTCTGTGTGAATACCGACACCGCGGAATGCCCGAGTGTCTAGGACTTTCTTTCTCAATCTTTCATCCACAATTACAAAATCAATCATACTTCTCAGGGTTCCTTCTTCTCTAGTATACAAGTGGATCTTTTTATGGTCAAACATAGTGTTCGTTACCACAAGTGTTTCTGTGTGACACCACACTGCGCCCGTCACCCTGAGACATCAGTTCTTAAGTCTCAAATGCCCAGTGATTACGCTAGCTCACAGTGCTCTTCAAACAGAAACACAGTAATGATTGCATGCTACTGCTTCACGGCAGAATAACTGGCCCTGGGGTGGTACCTACCTAGACGGATTCCTGCATAGAAATCCTACCACCAGTAAAAGCTTCGATTTCGGTGCACATTCCCGGTCACCACATTACATCACGAACACGAAGGTGACTTTTTTCTATGCCTAAATGACCTTCACGTATACAAACTAGCATTTTGGAATAACAATTCGGTTATTTCTAAAAAAATACCATTAATTACATGTAATTCATTTTTAATTGACCAGTACTGATTTCCTGGAGACATAACCATATTTTTATTATTAGGCCAACCATTATAATAATAATTTATAATTTTAATTTCATTATTAATTATTTCATTATTATAATGCTAATTCACTATAATTATTTGTTTCCAAACGTATTCGATATAACATATTCGTCGCTTCCATTAACCGTGGTTAATCTCGCGTTGCTCCTCACGGAGCACGGAGAGACAGTTTCGGGGCTCTGGGCCCCCTGACTGTAGTTTTTCAACGCCGTTTGCAACTACAAACGGGTCTCTGGAGTCCGGTTTTAAGGCCGGAGTGGTATTTCGGCCATTTGGGTGGCCGGGTAGTGTGGTTTCTTCTTTCTTCTTTCTTGAGGCTTCGCTTTTTCACGCCGCCCTCTGCGCGGTACTAGCCAGCCGGGTGGGACCCCTTGCGGGGAGGGCCAGCTAACGACCAGCGAACAAGCGGCGACTTAGGCTTCACTGCTGTCCCTAGGGACCCCTAAGGCGTCTGGAGGGCGCGCATGAAGGGGCGCTGTGCCCTTTATGTGCGGTAGTTCTGACTCGTCAGCTCGCTGGAACATGTTTCTGGCGAGTCGACCGATGAAATCCTCGAGACTCTCGACTTCGAGGTCTCGATGGATGGTGGAGTTCCTCACGTAATGCGGCGCGTCGACTATGGTTCGTAGACACAGGTTTTGCTGGGCTTGCAGGGTTCTCCTGCTTCCAGCCCCTGTGAGTGCATACCACGCCGGCGCGGCGTATGTGAGGCGGGATCGGAGGTAGGTCTTGTAGATGCCGATCTTCACTCGTAGCGGGAGGGATGGCTCTGGCGGCGCGTGTCGCTTCCAGGCTGTCGTACATTGCGTTTACGTAAACGGTGACGTCATCGTCTATTTCTGTTTTCGTCCCTTTCTCGACCGCTGCTCGCGATAAAGTCAATATGCATCGTTTTACCTGGTTTATATGTAGTTTTTAAATTATAAACTACGCAAAAAAATTAAGGAAACAAAAAAATCTCCAAATGGTCGTAGAGACTTTTCAAAGACAGCTAAAGCTCCAAAATTCTAGTTTTTAGGCCTTTTATCCAAACATTTTTAAGAGCCATTTTCCCTTCCATATTTTCCAATTGTGTGAAGAAATAATGTACAATTTTCTCTCGACGACGCTTCGTCTATACCTGACGCTAATAAATAATATTCAAATGCAAATTTCCATTCTCTCCTATTCAATGTGACGTCTCCTTCTTCGTTCATGGCGGCCGGTTGTTGTATAGTCGAATATACGCACACTGTTGTTTTTTTCCTTTTCCTTAGACATATTTAGTACCATAATTGTAATTGAAAACGTTTGTAGCCACATCTAACATCGTTTAGTATTTTAATAATGTTGAAATGAAACAACGAGTTCTGCATGCAAGTGACGACTGATTTATTATTATTCTACTCTCTTAAGTATAGATACTTTATTTGTATAACATTTAAATATAACAGTTGGTTCGGCCGCGTATTCATTCTTCTCTATTCTCTATAAGTACATTGAACTGGAATGCTTATCGGAAATCCTCGTTTTCAGAGAAACACGATTGAGTGATGTCTATTATATGGATATGATGTTCTCCTAGCCGATTTCGACCACGGCGACAACTTCCGAATACTGTCGAGAGCCATCAACTGCGCAAGAGATATTATAGTGCCACAAGTGTACGCGCAAACACAGAGGCACTCACTCGTCCCAACCTACCCGCGCCCGATGTAACGCTGATGCGATAAGATCGGAGGTAGGCTAAGATGCAGTTTCAGAAACATGGGGACAATCACAACACAACCAGACCCGAAAACCAACAATTTGTGTTTTAGTATAAATGTTGGCTCCGGCTGGGAATCGAACCCAGGACCCGCGGCGTAGAAGTCAGGTACTCTGACCATTTTTTTTGTTTCCGAATTTGGCGCCTGTGAAATTTATGTCTATAAAACACACCCACCATATGGGAGAAATCCTACCGTGGAGTATTGTTTTTAAAAAATCGATAATAAGTAAAATTAAGATTTATTCGCCTAATGTAAATCAGGAAATTAAACTGGTATATTTAACAGGTAGAGTTCCACACGGACAGTTATTCTGTCGACATGCAGTGGTAACACTACTATATTTCTAATTTAAGGTAACTAACATATGATACTTAAGAATCGATATTTTACGGTGAAGAACGTACTGGAGTACCACGAAGAACTTACCAATGCAAAGTTCCAGTGACACAATTAGTCCGGTGAACGAATTGTATTTCTTTACTTTCAATAAACTAAAAGTTAGTAACAGCCTATTAATGTCCTACTGCTGAGGACGAACCTCTTCTCATTTTTGAGAAAGTTTTGGAGCTGGGAATAGTCCGTCATGCTGCTCCAATGCTGCGGGTTGGTGGACTTCACTTGTCGTCGAAATATTTTTATTTCTCAAATGCAGATTTCCACTTGATGTTTTCTTCACCGCTAAGCATGTGTTAAATCAGCGTTCAAAATTGCAGAACAACTTTAGAGGTGCCACCACCGGACTCACTCGCGTACTCGCGTATAAATTTTAAAGCGAACAACCAGCCTCTAAGCTACCACAGCCAAACAAAAGAACTAAGGACTTTAAATTTTAATGAATTCAGTCAGAAAAAATCATACATAGAATTACCATATAACGATGATACTCGTAAAAAAATCTGCCACCTGTTTTCATTTCATGCATGCCTCATAAAACGGGTAGGGCATTCGTAAGTTAGTAGAGGTACAGCAGTGGACATCAATACACGATGACAATAAAGTGATTACATAAAATTTAATATCTCTCATGGTATAATTCCTGGAGTATCTTCAACTAGTTAGAGTTTATAATAGACTAAGGTTCGGCAAAATTTCTGTGTTCCCTAAAAATGTCTTGCGGTTTGGCCGTTTGCGTTTTGCGCTCGACTGGAAGGTAACGTTTATTGCGGTTGATACATGAATATGTGCCATATTCGTGAATTCGTTTACGATTTATGTTCACGACTGCCGGAGTGACAGTTATATTTAATACAAAGCTTACGGGGATTAAACGATACGAATTAAAGAAAAATAAGAGCGCGAGCAACTCAGTACACGTGACAGAAGTGAATAAAAATGACAGAGCAGATGTTCTAAAGCTGTTTTTAGAAAGCCTGACGTCAGCTATGCCGAAGTCATGCCCTTCACCATCACTCATATTAATGAATAAAAGATATGAGTATGAATTTAAATAACTAATACTACTCAAATAACCACAAAAACAGTTTATTTAAATTAAACATTAATATACTATTTTAACTAAAACTAAACAAAGTGAACAAAATATAAATTGAGATGTCGCACACAGTTTAAAATAATAACTAATAATTCTCTTATGAGAAATGAAAACATGAAATAACACTTAATAACCGCGTGTACGCAAGGTGCACCGATCCCCGTTCCATATAGCCGGCTTGTGAGTTATACATCTGGCGCCATCTGGCGTTTCAGGTGGGATAACTGACCATTTGGCAACTCTCAATAGCTTATTTGACTAATCACCATTAAACTTACTATTGCTAAAATCTTCTAATATTTAACAATTATTGAAGTGTATAGTTAAGTCTAGTTTAAGATATTAAGCTATTACCGTTTACAAATAACAATGATACCGACTTTAGTTACTACAAATTCATTTCACAATCAATAAATAATTACTTGTTAGTTTTAGCTAATTGTTACATAAATAAATCTAAATATAGTAATAACAACTAAATTAATAATTACAGAATGATTATAACATTACTTAGTAATTAAGTTTTAAATACTTAATCTCCTTATTTTAATGATGGTGAACAATTTTGCGCCGATATATATACATATCAGAAATTTGATTATAATATATCTCTTTAGTGGTTCTCCTGATTAAAGAAATAATATTTTTGTTTTATAATTTTGTTAGTCCATATAACTTGAATGATATAACTTGAACGAAAGTATTACTAATAAATTGCTATTTTATATATTGGCTAGTAGCGATAAACCAGTGATCGCTCAATATAGGCGTGTCATTTGTATAGTTGATCTCTTTGGCACCGAAATGAAACTACGAATATTATATTCTTGGTTTACGTCCAGGGCAAAACTTGTTTTTTTGGCACTAAGTAATAAGTTAATGTAAAAAAAATGAAAGTAAAATGAAATTCATATTTCAGAGATTGTCATGATACGTATACAACGTTTTATACGATATTATTTTAAAGAATATCACTATATAACTCTCAACATGGTATTTCTTGTGAGATATTTATTTTATACGTATATTTACACTTTAGATTTTTAATTGATTAATACATATAAAAGCGAATTTATCACAGACTCATCACGATATCTCCGAAACTACAAGACTTATTGATATGTCGTTTGGCATATTTATTCCTTTACCGACATAGAACGACGAACATTTACTCCTATATGGGTATGCAGGCTGGAACTGTGTTTCTCTGTACAGACTTAAACATAACAATAAATTCCGTGCTAAGTCGGGGCGGGTTAGCTAATCATATACAAAATACAAACATTTTTTAACTATTTATTTGGATAATATATTTTACGTAGTATCCGGTAAGAAGGTCTTTCCATAACAACACGTTTACACGTTAATTTGCAAAGATCCGCATGCGTAATGTAAAATGGTGAGTATTACCTAGTTTTTGAAGAGCACCGCCCGCCCTTGTGCACGCTGTTAAGGGAGGGCGGGCGGTGGTCGTATACAATGTTGTATACTATACGTATTAAGACAATCTCTGAAACATAAATTTCATTTTGTACATTAACTTATTACTTAATGCTAAATAAAAAAACTTTTGCCCTGGACATAAACAAAGCTGATAATATTCGTCGTTTCTTTTCGGTGCCAAAGAAATCAACTATACAAATGCAGTGTGCACAAGCGCTGTTGAGGGAAGGCGGGCGATGTTCTTAAAAAACTAGGCAAAATACACCATTTTACATTTTGCTTGCGGATCTTACCAAATTAACTGTATTTCCTTTATTATAATGGATTAGCAAAGCGGTTATATTTCTTACCACATCATCACTGCTGGTAGGATTCCTATGCAGATATCCGTCTAGTAGGTACGACCAAAGGGTTGAATATCTAGATTCTGCCGTAAACCAGTAGCGTAAAACATTACTGTGTTTCAGTTTTAAGGGCACTCAGAGCAAGTGTAATTACTGGGCTTCTATGAAGCTTAAGAACTAATATCTCAGAGTGACGGGTGCAGAGTGGTATCACACAGAAATGTTCTTGGTTACACAGCGTATGTTATTTTTTTTGCTGATTTTTATACGTTACACTTATCATCAGGTGAACGTCACTTATTACATAAAACATAAAACTTATTTAATAAAAAAAATCATCTTCATCATCGTAGTTTCATCCTATCGCACATCCACTACTGAACATAGGCCCTCATAGATTGCCACAAAACATCATCCTGAGCAATATCCATTTTACAGTTTCTTTAAAACCGTGCATATCGTGAATACATCTAGTGAAGGGTCGCTCGACACATCATGTGTTAGCGTCGAATGAAGTAAAAGAATTGTATAAAAATGTTTGCATGTTTAGCTCTATGTTGTAATTGTCTAAGTTATGGCATTCTGACATTATAGAGTCTAATTTTGTATTTCGCGTCACGAAGTTCGTTAAAAGTTATACAAGCTAAAATGATATATAAGCTTTTTGAGTTATTTTATTTCCTTTCATGTTGTAAAGAAAAAGATTCCGATTTATCTTAAATAATGTTTTCTTTTACACCGTACCCACTTCTGTAAATGAATTAAAACTGGAAGGTTATATTACTTTGGTATTTTTAACATACATACATACATAGAGTCACGCCTCTTTCCCATAGGGGTAGGCAGAGACCACATCTTTCCACTTGCTACGATCCTGACACACATCTTTAGCTTCCTCTACTTTCATTAGTGCTTTCATACAAGCTCGTCGGTTGCGGGTACTTTTGACGTGGCCTTTCCTCAAAACGATTTCGATCTGATCGTAATACGTTCGCCTACGTCGACCCTTACCGGCTTGCCCATTCACACTCGCCTCATAAATCTGTTTCGTCAATCTTCTTTCATCCATCCTCTTTACGAGTCCAAACCATCTAAGCATCCCTTTCTCTATCTTTGTCACTACATCTTCTACCACACCGCAACGTTCTCTTATCCCGTTGTTTCTTAGTTTGTCCATCAAAGTCACTCCAGCTATACTTCTCAAACTTTTCATTTCAACAGCATTAATCTTATTTTCATGCTTCTTCTGCCAGACCCAACATTCACTACCGTACATAAGTGTGGGGACCAGTACTCCTCTATGTACAGCCAGTCGTCCCTTTTTAGAAACATTCTGGCTGCACATAAAGTTATGCAGGGCCCCATATAATTTATTTCCTGCCAACGCTCTTCGTTCAATATCACAGTCGTACTTTCCGTCTCTCGAAAATTTTGAACCCAAATATACAAACTCTTTCACTTGTTCCACTCTTTCTCCTTCAATCAGAACTTTGCAATCCGACATACTTTCTTCTCTTTCAAAAACCATTACTTTCGTCTTATCTACATTAATTTTCATTCTTTTGCTTTGTAGAGCACCATCCATAATATTAACCATCGCCTGCAACTCCTCCTCCGATGATGCTAATATAACCTGATCATCGGCGTATAGGAGGCATTTGACGGTCAGATCATTCATTCTTAATCCAAATGCACTCTCTTTAAGATCTTTCAAGCAATTGTCTATAAATAGGTTAAACAGCCACGGTGAAGCCACACATCCCTGTCTAACACCTTTTTCGATGTTAAACCAGTCTGTGTACGCCCCGTTTACCCTGATACAAGCACTGGAATCCTTGTACAGTGATTTCAGTGCTTGTATCAAGCTGCCGTTCACCCCATATATAGACAATGTCGACCACAGTTCATTCCTCACCACTCTGTCATAAGCCTTTTCCAAGTCTACAAATGCGCAATAGACCTTTTGACTTTGAGCCAAGAATTTTTCGGCTATGCTTCGTAAGGAAAAGACCTGATTCATGCATCCCATTCCTCTCCTGAATCCCGCTTGTACATCCCATATCTTCTCTTCAGTATCATTCATCACTCTCTTAATCAACACCTTTGCATACAGTTTGCCAACAATGCTGAGCAAGCTAATGCCTCGGTAGTTTTTGCAGTCTTGCTGCGACCCTTTTCTTTTGTAAAGTGGTACAATGACGGCCTTGCACCAGTCTCCTGGTACGACGCCGTTCCTCCAGCAAAGGTTAAAAAGGCGGTACAGCTGACTAGCTACCACGCCCTGTCCAGCTTTCAGCATCTCTACTGTAATTCTGTCATATCCTGCAGCCTTGCCTAATTTCATACTATTCAACGCTTCCACGATCTCTTCCATGCTTATATCACTTTCTTTGCAATCTTCATTCATGTCCCCGAATGGGACCTGTACTTGCATAATTCCTTTCTCAAATAAGTTTTCAAAATATTCCTTCCATCTCTTTAGGATGCATTTCTCTCCTTTCACAATACTTCCATCCTGGTTTCTGATTTTGTCCAATTGCGAGGTTGTATTTTTACCTCTGGTCGTTCTTATGGACTTCCAGAAAAACTTTATGTTGTGTTGAAAGTCATCAGATAACCTCCTATCAAATTCATCTCTATCATTCTCTTTCTTTCTTCTCACGACCTCTTTTGCCACGACCTTTAACCTATTATACTCATTCCTTGCCTTCCTTACATCTTCATTCGTTGCCTTTTTTATTCTCTGATTGGCTCTTGTGGCCAACCAATCCAGCCAAGCCTTTTTTTTATTAGATATTGCCTTTTGCACCTCTGCACACACAGTTCTTAACTTACACCCCCTTCTTCTCTTACTTTCACCACACACTTCAATAGTAACTTCCACGATTCCTTCCTTAAACAGCTTCCATAATTCTTCAACCTCACATGCCTCATCCAACGTGTCAAACTTCTCGATAAGTTTCTTTACAAATTCTTCTCTCACACCTTTCTCTTGCAGACCCTCAACTTTTATGCGTTCTAGAACACTAATAGGTTCATGCACACGGTGCCGCCATCTCTTAAAGACACCTCTTAATCGGCTCAACACCAGAAAGTGGTCTGTGTGAATACCGACACCGCGGAATGCCCGAGTGTCTAGGACTTTCTTTCTCAATCTTTCATCCACAATTACAAAATCAATCATACTTCTCAGGGTTCCTTCTTCTCTAGTATACAAGTGGATCTTTTTATGGTCAAACATAGTGTTCGTTACCACAAGTGTTTCTGTGTGACACCACACTGCGCCCGTCACCCTGAGACATCAGTTCTTAAGTCTCAAATGCCCAGTGATTACGCTAGCTCACAGTGCTCTTCAAACAGAAACACAGTAATGATTGCATGCTACTGCTTCACGGCAGAATAACTGGCCCTGGGGTGGTACCTACCTAGACGGATTCCTGCATAGAAATCCTACCACCAGTAAAAGCTTCGATTTCGGTGCACATTCCCGGTCACCACATTACATCACGAACACGAAGGTGACTTTTTTCTATGCCTAAATGACCTTCACGTATACAAACTAGCATTTTGGAATAACAATTCGGTTATTTCTAAAAAAATACCATTAATTACATGTAATTCATTTTTAATTGACCAGTACTGATTTCCTGGAGACATAACCATATTTTTATTATTAGGCCAACCATTATAATAATAATTTATAATTTTAATTTCATTATTAATTATTTCATTATTATAATGCTAATTCACTATAATTATTTGTTTCCAAACGTATTCGATATAACATATTCGTCGCTTCCATTAACCGTGGTTAATCTCGCGTTGCTCCTCACGGAGCACGGAGAGACAGTTTCGGGGCTCTGGGCCCCCTGACTGTAGTTTTCAACGCCGTTTGCAACTACAAACGGGTCTCTGGAGTCCGGTTTTAAGGCCGGAGTGGTATTTCGGCCATTTGGGTGGCCGGGTAGTGTGGTTTCTTCTTTCTTCTTTCTTGAGGCTTCGCTTTTTCACGCCGCCCTCTGCGCGGTACTAGCCAGCCGGGTGGGACCCCTTGCGGGGAGGGCCAGCTAACGACCAGCGAACAAGCGGCGACTTAGGCTTCACTGCTGTCCCTAGGGACCCCTAAGGCGTCTGGAGGGCGCGCATGAAGGGGCGCTGTGCCCTTTATGTGCGGTAGTTCTGACTCGTCAGCTCGCTGGAACATGTTTCTGGCGAGTCGACCGATGAAATCCTCGAGACTCTCGACTTCGAGGTCTCGATGGATGGTGGAGTTCCTCACGTAATGCGGCGCGTCGACTATGGTTCGTAGACACAGGTTTTGCTGGGCTTGCAGGGTTCTCCTGCTTCCAGCCCCTGTGAGTGCATACCACGCCGGCGCGGCGTATGTGAGGCGGGATCGGAGGTAGGTCTTGTAGATGCCGATCTTCACTCGTAGCGGGAGGGATGGCTCTGGCGGCGCGTGTCGCTTCCAGGCTGTCGTACATTGCGTTTACGTAAACGGTGACGTCATCGTCTATTTCTGTTTTCGTCCCTTTCTCGACCGCTGCTCGCGATAAAGTCAATATGCATCGTTTTACCTGGTTTATATGTAGTTTTTAAATTATAAACTACGCAAAAAAATTAAGGAAACAAAAAAATCTCCAAATGGTCGTAGAGACTTTTCAAAGACAGCTAAAGCTCCAAAATTCTAGTTTTTAGGCCTTTTATCCAAACATTTTTAAGAGCCATTTTCCCTTCCATATTTTCCAATTGTGTGAAGAAATAATGTACAATTTTCTCTCGACGACGCTTCGTCTATACCTGACGCTAATAAATAATATTCAAATGCAAATTTCCATTCTCTCCTATTCAATGTGACGTCTCCTTCTTCGTTCATGGCGGCCGGTTGTTGTATAGTCGAATATACGCACACTGTTGTTTTTTCCTTTTCCTTAGACATATTTAGTACCATAATTGTAATTGAAAACGTTTGTAGCCACATCTAACATCGTTTAGTATTTTAATAATGTTGAAATGAAACAACGAGTTCTGCATGCAAGTGACGACTGATTTATTATTATTCTACTCTCTTAAGTATAGATACTTTATTTGTATAACATTTAAATATAACAGTTGGTTCGGCCGCGTATTCATTCTTCTCTATTCTCTATAAGTACATTGAACTGGAATGCTTATCGGAAATCCTCGTTTTCAGAGAAACACGATTGAGTGATGTCTATTATATGGATATGATGTTCTCCTAGCCGATTTCGACCACGGCGACAACTTCCGAATACTGTCGAGAGCCATCAACTGCGCAAGAGATATTATAGTGCCACAAGTGTACGCGCAAACACAGAGGCACTCACTCGTCCCAACCTACCCGCGCCCGATGTAACGCTGATGCGATAAGATCGGAGGTAGGCTAAGATGCAGTTTCAGAAACATGGGGACAATCACAACACAACCAGACCCGAAAACCAACAATTTGTGTTTTAGTATAAATGTTGGCTCCGGCTGGGAATCGAACCCAGGACCCGCGGCGTAGAAGTCAGGTACTCTGACCATTTTTTTTGTTTCCGAATTTGGCGCCTGTGAAATTTATGTCTATAAAACACACCCACCATATGGGAGAAATCCTACCGTGGAGTATTGTTTTTAAAAAATCGATAATAAGTAAAATTAAGATTTATTCGCCTAATGTAAATCAGGAAATTAAACTGGTATATTTAACAGGTAGAGTTCCACACGGACAGTTATTCTGTCGACATGCAGTGGTAACACTACTATATTTCTAATTTAAGGTAACTAACATATGATACTTAAGAATCGATATTTTACGGTGAAGAACGTACTGGAGTACCACGAAGAACTTACCAATGCAAAGTTCCAGTGACACAATTAGTCCGGTGAACGAATTGTATTTCTTTACTTTCAATAAACTAAAAGTTAGTAACAGCCTATTAATGTCCTACTGCTGAGGACGAACCTCTTCTCATTTTTGAGAAAGTTTTGGAGCTGGGAATAGTCCGTCATGCTGCTCCAATGCTGCGGGTTGGTGGACTTCACTTGTCGTCGAAATATTTTTATTTCTCAAATGCAGATTTCCACTTGATGTTTTCTTCACCGCTAAGCATGTGTTAAATCAGCGTTCAAAATTGCAGAACAACTTTAGAGGTGCCACCACCGGACTCACTCGCGTACTCGCGTATAAATTTTAAAGCGAACAACCAGCCTCTAAGCTACCACAGCCAAACAAAAGAACTAAGGACTTTAAATTTTAATGAATTCAGTCAGAAAAAATCATACATAGAATTACCATATAACGATGATACTCGTAAAAAAATCTGCCACCTGTTTTCATTTCATGCATGCCTCATAAAACGGGTAGGGCATTCGTAAGTTAGTAGAGGTACAGCAGTGGACATCAATACACGATGACAATAAAGTGATTACATAAAATTTAATATCTCTCATGGTATAATTCCTGGAGTATCTTCAACTAGTTAGAGTTTATAATAGACTAAGGTTCGGCAAAATTTCTGTGTTCCCTAAAAATGTCTTGCGGTTTGGCCGTTTGCGTTTTGCGCTCGACTGGAAGGTAACGTTTATTGCGGTTGATACATGAATATGTGCCATATTCGTGAATTCGTTTACGATTTATGTTCACGACTGCCGGAGTGACAGTTATATTTAATACAAAGCTTACGGGGATTAAACGATACGAATTAAAGAAAAATAAGAGCGCGAGCAACTCAGTACACGTGACAGAAGTGAATAAAAATGACAGAGCAGATGTTCTAAAGCTGTTTTTAGAAAGCCTGACGTCAGCTATGCCGAAGTCATGCCCTTCACCATCACTCATATTAATGAATAAAAGATATGAGTATGAATTTAAATAACTAATACTACTCAAATAACCACAAAAACAGTTTATTTAAATTAAACATTAATATACTATTTTAACTAAAACTAAACAAAGTGAACAAAATATAAATTGAGATGTCGCACACAGTTTAAAATAATAACTAATAATTCTCTTATGAGAAATGAAAACATGAAATAACACTTAATAACCGCGTGTACGCAAGGTGCACCGATCCCCGTTCCATATAGCCGGCTTGTGAGTTATACATCTGGCGCCATCTGGCGTTTCAGGTGGGATAACTGACCATTTGGCAACTCTCAATAGCTTATTTGACTAATCACCATTAAACTTACTATTGCTAAAATCTTCTAATATTTAACAATTATTGAAGTGTATAGTTAAGTCTAGTTTAAGATATTAAGCTATTACCGTTTACAAATAACAATGATACCGACTTTAGTTACTACAAATTCATTTCACAATCAATAAATAATTACTTGTTAGTTTTAGCTAATTGTTACATAAATAAATCTAAATATAGTAATAACAACTAAATTAATAATTACAGAATGATTATAACATTACTTAGTAATTAAGTTTTAAATACTTAATCTCCTTATTTTAATGATGGTGAACAATTTTGCGCCGATATATATACATATCAGAAATTTGATTATAATATATCTCTTTAGTGGTTCTCCTGATTAAAGAAATAATATTTTTGTTTTATAATTTTGTTAGTCCATATAACTTGAATGATATAACTTGAACGAAAGTATTACTAATAAATTGCTATTTTATATATTGGCTAGTAGCGATAAACCAGTGATCGCTCAATATAGGCGTGTCATTTGTATAGTTGATCTCTTTGGCACCGAAATGAAACTACGAATATTATATTCTTGGTTTACGTCCAGGGCAAAACTTGTTTTTTTGGCACTAAGTAATAAGTTAATGTAAAAAAAATGAAAGTAAAATGAAATTCATATTTCAGAGATTGTCATGATACGTATACAACGTTTTATACGATATTATTTTAAAGAATATCACTATATAACTCTCAACATGGTATTTCTTGTGAGATATTTATTTTATACGTATATTTACACTTTAGATTTTTAATTGATTAATACATATAAAAGCGAATTTATCACAGACTCATCACGATATCTCCGAAACTACAAGACTTATTGATATGTCGTTTGGCATATTTATTCCTTTACCGACATAGAACGACGAACATTTACTCCTATATGGGTATGCAGGCTGGAACTGTGTTTCTCTGTACAGACTTAAACATAACAATAAATTCCGTGCTAAGTCGGGGCGGGTTAGCTAATCATATACAAAATACAAACATTTTTTAACTATTTATTTGGATAATATATTTTACGTAGTATCCGGTAAGAAGGTCTTTCCATAACAACACGTTTACACGTTAATTTGCAAAGATCCGCATGCGTAATGTAAAATGGTGAGTATTACCTAGTTTTTGAAGAGCACCGCCCGCCCTTGTGCACGCTGTTAAGGGAGGGCGGGCGGTGGTCGTATACAATGTTGTATACTATACGTATTAAGACAATCTCTGAAACATAAATTTCATTTTGTACATTAACTTATTACTTAATGCTAAATAAAAAAACTTTTGCCCTGGACATAAACAAAGCTGATAATATTCGTCGTTTCTTTTCGGTGCCAAAGAAATCAACTATACAAATGCAGTGTGCACAAGCGCTGTTGAGGGAAGGCGGGCGATGTTCTTAAAAAACTAGGCAAAATACACCATTTTACATTTTGCTTGCGGATCTTACCAAATTAACTGTATTTCCTTTATTATAATGGATTAGCAAAGCGGTTATATTTCTTACCACATCATCACTGCTGGTAGGATTCCTATGCAGATATCCGTCTAGTAGGTACGACCAAAGGGTTGAATATCTAGATTCTGCCGTAAACCAGTAGCGTAAAACATTACTGTGTTTCAGTTTTAAGGGCACTCAGAGCAAGTGTAATTACTGGGCTTCTATGAAGCTTAAGAACTAATATCTCAGAGTGACGGGTGCAGAGTGGTATCACACAGAAATGTTCTTGGTTACACAGCGTATGTTATTTTTTTTGCTGATTTTTATACGTTACACTTATCATCAGGTGAACGTCACTTATTACATAAAACATAAAACTTATTTAATAAAAAAAATCATCTTCATCATCGTAGTTTCATCCTATCGCACATCCACTACTGAACATAGGCCCTCATAGATTGCCACAAAACATCATCCTGAGCAATATCCATTTTACAGTTTCTTTAAAACCGTGCATATCGTGAATACATCTAGTGAAGGGTCGCTCGACACATCATGTGTTAGCGTCGAATGAAGTAAAAGAATTGTATAAAAATGTTTGCATGTTTAGCTCTATGTTGTAATTGTCTAAGTTATGGCATTCTGACATTATAGAGTCTAATTTTGTATTTCGCGTCACGAAGTTCGTTAAAAGTTATACAAGCTAAAATGATATATAAGCTTTTTGAGTTATTTTATTTCCTTTCATGTTGTAAAGAAAAAGATTCCGATTTATCTTAAATAATGTTTTCTTTTACACCGTACCCACTTCTGTAAATGAATTAAAACTGGAAGGTTATATTACTTTGGTATTTTTAACATACATACATACATAGAGTCACGCCTCTTTCCCATAGGGGTAGGCAGAGACCACATCTTTCCACTTGCTACGATCCTGACACACATCTTTAGCTTCCTCTACTTTCATTAGTGCTTTCATACAAGCTCGTCGGTTGCGGGTACTTTTGACGTGGCCTTTCCTCAAAACGATTTCGATCTGATCGTAATACGTTCGCCTACGTCGACCCTTACCGGCTTGCCCATTCACACTCGCCTCATAAATCTGTTTCGTCAATCTTCTTTCATCCATCCTCTTTACGAGTCCAAACCATCTAAGCATCCCTTTCTCTATCTTTGTCACTACATCTTCTACCACACCGCAACGTTCTCTTATCCCGTTGTTTCTTAGTTTGTCCATCAAAGTCACTCCAGCTATACTTCTCAAACTTTTCATTTCAACAGCATTAATCTTATTTTCATGCTTCTTCTGCCAGACCCAACATTCACTACCGTACATAAGTGTGGGGACCAGTACTCCTCTATGTACAGCCAGTCGTCCCTTTTTAGAAACATTCTGGCTGCACATAAAGTTATGCAGGGCCCCATATAATTTATTTCCTGCCAACGCTCTTCGTTCAATATCACAGTCGTACTTTCCGTCTCTCGAAAATTTTGAACCCAAATATACAAACTCTTTCACTTGTTCCACTCTTTCTCCTTCAATCAGAACTTTGCAATCCGACATACTTTCTTCTCTTTCAAAAACCATTACTTTCGTCTTATCTACATTAATTTTCATTCTTTTGCTTTGTAGAGCACCATCCATAATATTAACCATCGCCTGCAACTCCTCCTCCGATGATGCTAATATAACCTGATCATCGGCGTATAGGAGGCATTTGACGGTCAGATCATTCATTCTTAATCCAAATGCACTCTCTTTAAGATCTTTCAAGCAATTGTCTATAAATAGGTTAAACAGCCACGGTGAAGCCACACATCCCTGTCTAACACCTTTTTCGATGTTAAACCAGTCTGTGTACGCCCCGTTTACCCTGATACAAGCACTGGAATCCTTGTACAGTGATTTCAGTGCTTGTATCAAGCTGCCGTTCACCCCATATATAGACAATGTCGACCACAGTTCATTCCTCACCACTCTGTCATAAGCCTTTTCCAAGTCTACAAATGCGCAATAGACCTTTTGACTTTGAGCCAAGAATTTTTCGGCTATGCTTCGTAAGGAAAAGACCTGATTCATGCATCCCATTCCTCTCCTGAATCCCGCTTGTACATCCCATATCTTCTCTTCAGTATCATTCATCACTCTCTTAATCAACACCTTTGCATACAGTTTGCCAACAATGCTGAGCAAGCTAATGCCTCGGTAGTTTTTGCAGTCTTGCTGCGACCCTTTTCTTTTGTAAAGTGGTACAATGACGGCCTTGCACCAGTCTCCTGGTACGACGCCGTTCCTCCAGCAAAGGTTAAAAAGGCGGTACAGCTGACTAGCTACCACGCCCTGTCCAGCTTTCAGCATCTCTACTGTAATTCTGTCATATCCTGCAGCCTTGCCTAATTTCATACTATTCAACGCTTCCACGATCTCTTCCATGCTTATATCACTTTCTTTGCAATCTTCATTCATGTCCCCGAATGGGACCTGTACTTGCATAATTCCTTTCTCAAATAAGTTTTCAAAATATTCCTTCCATCTCTTTAGGATGCATTTCTCTCCTTTCACAATACTTCCATCCTGGTTTCTGATTTTGTCCAATTGCGAGGTTGTATTTTTACCTCTGGTCGTTCTTATGGACTTCCAGAAAAACTTTATGTTGTGTTGAAAGTCATCAGATAACCTCCTATCAAATTCATCTCTATCATTCTCTTTCTTTCTTCTCACGACCTCTTTTGCCACGACCTTTAACCTATTATACTCATTCCTTGCCTTCCTTACATCTTCATTCGTTGCCTTTTTTATTCTCTGATTGGCTCTTGTGGCCAACCAATCCAGCCAAGCCTTTTTTTTATTAGATATTGCCTTTTGCACCTCTGCACACACAGTTCTTAACTTACACCCCCTTCTTCTCTTACTTTCACCACACACTTCAATAGTAACTTCCACGATTCCTTCCTTAAACAGCTTCCATAATTCTTCAACCTCACATGCCTCATCCAACGTGTCAAACTTCTCGATAAGTTTCTTTACAAATTCTTCTCTCACACCTTTCTCTTGCAGACCCTCAACTTTTATGCGTTCTAGAACACTAATAGGTTCATGCACACGGTGCCGCCATCTCTTAAAGACACCTCTTAATCGGCTCAACACCAGAAAGTGGTCTGTGTGAATACCGACACCGCGGAATGCCCGAGTGTCTAGGACTTTCTTTCTCAATCTTTCATCCACAATTACAAAATCAATCATACTTCTCAGGGTTCCTTCTTCTCTAGTATACAAGTGGATCTTTTTATGGTCAAACATAGTGTTCGTTACCACAAGTGTTTCTGTGTGACACCACACTGCGCCCGTCACCCTGAGACATCAGTTCTTAAGTCTCAAATGCCCAGTGATTACGCTAGCTCACAGTGCTCTTCAAACAGAAACACAGTAATGATTGCATGCTACTGCTTCACGGCAGAATAACTGGCCCTGGGGTGGTACCTACCTAGACGGATTCCTGCATAGAAATCCTACCACCAGTAAAAGCTTCGATTTCGGTGCACATTCCCGGTCACCACATTACATCACGAACACGAAGGTGACTTTTTTCTATGCCTAAATGACCTTCACGTATACAAACTAGCATTTTGGAATAACAATTCGGTTATTTCTAAAAAAATACCATTAATTACATGTAATTCATTTTTAATTGACCAGTACTGATTTCCTGGAGACATAACCATATTTTTATTATTAGGCCAACCATTATAATAATAATTTATAATTTTAATTTCATTATTAATTATTTCATTATTATAATGCTAATTCACTATAATTATTTGTTTCCAAACGTATTCGATATAACATATTCGTCGCTTCCATTAACCGTGGTTAATCTCGCGTTGCTCCTCACGGAGCACGGAGAGACAGTTTCGGGGCTCTGGGCCCCCTGACTGTAGTTTTCAACGCCGTTTGCAACTACAAACGGGTCTCTGGAGTCCGGTTTTAAGGCCGGAGTGGTATTTCGGCCATTTGGGTGGCCGGGTAGTGTGGTTTCTTCTTTCTTCTTTCTTGAGGCTTCGCTTTTTCACGCCGCCCTCTGCGCGGTACTAGCCAGCCGGGTGGGACCCCTTGCGGGGAGGGCCAGCTAACGACCAGCGAACAAGCGGCGACTTAGGCTTCACTGCTGTCCCTAGGGACCCCTAAGGCGTCTGGAGGGCGCGCATGAAGGGGCGCTGTGCCCTTTATGTGCGGTAGTTCTGACTCGTCAGCTCGCTGGAACATGTTTCTGGCGAGTCGACCGATGAAATCCTCGAGACTCTCGACTTCGAGGTCTCGATGGATGGTGGAGTTCCTCACGTAATGCGGCGCGTCGACTATGGTTCGTAGACACAGGTTTTGCTGGGCTTGCAGGGTTCTCCTGCTTCCAGCCCCTGTGAGTGCATACCACGCCGGCGCGGCGTATGTGAGGCGGGATCGGAGGTAGGTCTTGTAGATGCCGATCTTCACTCGTAGCGGGAGGGATGGCTCTGGCGGCGCGTGTCGCTTCCAGGCTGTCGTACATTGCGTTTACGTAAACGGTGACGTCATCGTCTATTTCTGTTTTCGTCCCTTTCTCGACCGCTGCTCGCGATAAAGTCAATATGCATCGTTTTACCTGGTTTATATGTAGTTTTTAAATTATAAACTACGCAAAAAAATTAAGGAAACAAAAAAATCTCCAAATGGTCGTAGAGACTTTTCAAAGACAGCTAAAGCTCCAAAATTCTAGTTTTTAGGCCTTTTATCCAAACATTTTTAAGAGCCATTTTCCCTTCCATATTTTCCAATTGTGTGAAGAAATAATGTACAATTTTCTCTCGACGACGCTTCGTCTATACCTGACGCTAATAAATAATATTCAAATGCAAATTTCCATTCTCTCCTATTCAATGTGACGTCTCCTTCTTCGTTCATGGCGGCCGGTTGTTGTATAGTCGAATATACGCACACTGTTGTTTTTTCCTTTTCCTTAGACATATTTAGTACCATAATTGTAATTGAAAACGTTTGTAGCCACATCTAACATCGTTTAGTATTTTAATAATGTTGAAATGAAACAACGAGTTCTGCATGCAAGTGACGACTGATTTATTATTATTCTACTCTCTTAAGTATAGATACTTTATTTGTATAACATTTAAATATAACAGTTGGTTCGGCCGCGTATTCATTCTTCTCTATTCTCTATAAGTACATTGAACTGGAATGCTTATCGGAAATCCTCGTTTTCAGAGAAACACGATTGAGTGATGTCTATTATATGGATATGATGTTCTCCTAGCCGATTTCGACCACGGCGACAACTTCCGAATACTGTCGAGAGCCATCAACTGCGCAAGAGATATTATAGTGCCACAAGTGTACGCGCAAACACAGAGGCACTCACTCGTCCCAACCTACCCGCGCCCGATGTAACGCTGATGCGATAAGATCGGAGGTAGGCTAAGATGCAGTTTCAGAAACATGGGGACAATCACAACACAACCAGACCCGAAAACCAACAATTTGTGTTTTAGTATAAATGTTGGCTCCGGCTGGGAATCGAACCCAGGACCCGCGGCGTAGAAGTCAGGTACTCTGACCATTTTTTTTGTTTCCGAATTTGGCGCCTGTGAAATTTATGTCTATAAAACACACCCACCATATGGGAGAAATCCTACCGTGGAGTATTGTTTTTAAAAAATCGATAATAAGTAAAATTAAGATTTATTCGCCTAATGTAAATCAGGAAATTAAACTGGTATATTTAACAGGTAGAGTTCCACACGGACAGTTATTCTGTCGACATGCAGTGGTAACACTACTATATTTCTAATTTAAGGTAACTAACATATGATACTTAAGAATCGATATTTTACGGTGAAGAACGTACTGGAGTACCACGAAGAACTTACCAATGCAAAGTTCCAGTGACACAATTAGTCCGGTGAACGAATTGTATTTCTTTACTTTCAATAAACTAAAAGTTAGTAACAGCCTATTAATGTCCTACTGCTGAGGACGAACCTCTTCTCATTTTTGAGAAAGTTTTGGAGCTGGGAATAGTCCGTCATGCTGCTCCAATGCTGCGGGTTGGTGGACTTCACTTGTCGTCGAAATATTTTTATTTCTCAAATGCAGATTTCCACTTGATGTTTTCTTCACCGCTAAGCATGTGTTAAATCAGCGTTCAAAATTGCAGAACAACTTTAGAGGTGCCACCACCGGACTCACTCGCGTACTCGCGTATAAATTTTAAAGCGAACAACCAGCCTCTAAGCTACCACAGCCAAACAAAAGAACTAAGGACTTTAAATTTTAATGAATTCAGTCAGAAAAAATCATACATAGAATTACCATATAACGATGATACTCGTAAAAAAATCTGCCACCTGTTTTCATTTCATGCATGCCTCATAAAACGGGTAGGGCATTCGTAAGTTAGTAGAGGTACAGCAGTGGACATCAATACACGATGACAATAAAGTGATTACATAAAATTTAATATCTCTCATGGTATAATTCCTGGAGTATCTTCAACTAGTTAGAGTTTATAATAGACTAAGGTTCGGCAAAATTTCTGTGTTCCCTAAAAATGTCTTGCGGTTTGGCCGTTTGCGTTTTGCGCTCGACTGGAAGGTAACGTTTATTGCGGTTGATACATGAATATGTGCCATATTCGTGAATTCGTTTACGATTTATGTTCACGACTGCCGGAGTGACAGTTATATTTAATACAAAGCTTACGGGGATTAAACGATACGAATTAAAGAAAAATAAGAGCGCGAGCAACTCAGTACACGTGACAGAAGTGAATAAAAATGACAGAGCAGATGTTCTAAAGCTGTTTTTAGAAAGCCTGACGTCAGCTATGCCGAAGTCATGCCCTTCACCATCACTCATATTAATGAATAAAAGATATGAGTATGAATTTAAATAACTAATACTACTCAAATAACCACAAAAACAGTTTATTTAAATTAAACATTAATATACTATTTTAACTAAAACTAAACAAAGTGAACAAAATATAAATTGAGATGTCGCACACAGTTTAAAATAATAACTAATAATTCTCTTATGAGAAATGAAAACATGAAATAACACTTAATAACCGCGTGTACGCAAGGTGCACCGATCCCCGTTCCATATAGCCGGCTTGTGAGTTATACATCTGGCGCCATCTGGCGTTTCAGGTGGGATAACTGACCATTTGGCAACTCTCAATAGCTTATTTGACTAATCACCATTAAACTTACTATTGCTAAAATCTTCTAATATTTAACAATTATTGAAGTGTATAGTTAAGTCTAGTTTAAGATATTAAGCTATTACCGTTTACAAATAACAATGATACCGACTTTAGTTACTACAAATTCATTTCACAATCAATAAATAATTACTTGTTAGTTTTAGCTAATTGTTACATAAATAAATCTAAATATAGTAATAACAACTAAATTAATAATTACAGAATGATTATAACATTACTTAGTAATTAAGTTTTAAATACTTAATCTCCTTATTTTAATGATGGTGAACAATTTTGCGCCGATATATATACATATCAGAAATTTGATTATAATATATCTCTTTAGTGGTTCTCCTGATTAAAGAAATAATATTTTTGTTTTATAATTTTGTTAGTCCATATAACTTGAATGATATAACTTGAACGAAAGTATTACTAATAAATTGCTATTTTATATATTGGCTAGTAGCGATAAACCAGTGATCGCTCAATATAGGCGTGTCATTTGTATAGTTGATCTCTTTGGCACCGAAATGAAACTACGAATATTATATTCTTGGTTTACGTCCAGGGCAAAACTTGTTTTTTTGGCACTAAGTAATAAGTTAATGTAAAAAAAATGAAAGTAAAATGAAATTCATATTTCAGAGATTGTCATGATACGTATACAACGTTTTATACGATATTATTTTAAAGAATATCACTATATAACTCTCAACATGGTATTTCTTGTGAGATATTTATTTTATACGTATATTTACACTTTAGATTTTTAATTGATTAATACATATAAAAGCGAATTTATCACAGACTCATCACGATATCTCCGAAACTACAAGACTTATTGATATGTCGTTTGGCATATTTATTCCTTTACCGACATAGAACGACGAACATTTACTCCTATATGGGTATGCAGGCTGGAACTGTGTTTCTCTGTACAGACTTAAACATAACAATAAATTCCGTGCTAAGTCGGGGCGGGTTAGCTAATCATATACAAAATACAAACATTTTTTAACTATTTATTTGGATAATATATTTTACGTAGTATCCGGTAAGAAGGTCTTTCCATAACAACACGTTTACACGTTAATTTGCAAAGATCCGCATGCGTAATGTAAAATGGTGAGTATTACCTAGTTTTTGAAGAGCACCGCCCGCCCTTGTGCACGCTGTTAAGGGAGGGCGGGCGGTGGTCGTATACAATGTTGTATACTATACGTATTAAGACAATCTCTGAAACATAAATTTCATTTTGTACATTAACTTATTACTTAATGCTAAATAAAAAAACTTTTGCCCTGGACATAAACAAAGCTGATAATATTCGTCGTTTCTTTTCGGTGCCAAAGAAATCAACTATACAAATGCAGTGTGCACAAGCGCTGTTGAGGGAAGGCGGGCGATGTTCTTAAAAAACTAGGCAAAATACACCATTTTACATTTTGCTTGCGGATCTTACCAAATTAACTGTATTTCCTTTATTATAATGGATTAGCAAAGCGGTTATATTTCTTACCACATCATCACTGCTGGTAGGATTCCTATGCAGATATCCGTCTAGTAGGTACGACCAAAGGGTTGAATATCTAGATTCTGCCGTAAACCAGTAGCGTAAAACATTACTGTGTTTCAGTTTTAAGGGCACTCAGAGCAAGTGTAATTACTGGGCTTCTATGAAGCTTAAGAACTAATATCTCAGAGTGACGGGTGCAGAGTGGTATCACACAGAAATGTTCTTGGTTACACAGCGTATGTTATTTTTTTTGCTGATTTTTATACGTTACACTTATCATCAGGTGAACGTCACTTATTACATAAAACATAAAACTTATTTAATAAAAAAAATCATCTTCATCATCGTAGTTTCATCCTATCGCACATCCACTACTGAACATAGGCCCTCATAGATTGCCACAAAACATCATCCTGAGCAATATCCATTTTACAGTTTCTTTAAAACCGTGCATATCGTGAATACATCTAGTGAAGGGTCGCTCGACACATCATGTGTTAGCGTCGAATGAAGTAAAAGAATTGTATAAAAATGTTTGCATGTTTAGCTCTATGTTGTAATTGTCTAAGTTATGGCATTCTGACATTATAGAGTCTAATTTTGTATTTCGCGTCACGAAGTTCGTTAAAAGTTATACAAGCTAAAATGATATATAAGCTTTTTGAGTTATTTTATTTCCTTTCATGTTGTAAAGAAAAAGATTCCGATTTATCTTAAATAATGTTTTCTTTTACACCGTACCCACTTCTGTAAATGAATTAAAACTGGAAGGTTATATTACTTTGGTATTTTTAACATACATACATACATAGAGTCACGCCTCTTTCCCATAGGGGTAGGCAGAGACCACATCTTTCCACTTGCTACGATCCTGACACACATCTTTAGCTTCCTCTACTTTCATTAGTGCTTTCATACAAGCTCGTCGGTTGCGGGTACTTTTGACGTGGCCTTTCCTCAAAACGATTTCGATCTGATCGTAATACGTTCGCCTACGTCGACCCTTACCGGCTTGCCCATTCACACTCGCCTCATAAATCTGTTTCGTCAATCTTCTTTCATCCATCCTCTTTACGAGTCCAAACCATCTAAGCATCCCTTTCTCTATCTTTGTCACTACATCTTCTACCACACCGCAACGTTCTCTTATCCCGTTGTTTCTTAGTTTGTCCATCAAAGTCACTCCAGCTATACTTCTCAAACTTTTCATTTCAACAGCATTAATCTTATTTTCATGCTTCTTCTGCCAGACCCAACATTCACTACCGTACATAAGTGTGGGGACCAGTACTCCTCTATGTACAGCCAGTCGTCCCTTTTTAGAAACATTCTGGCTGCACATAAAGTTATGCAGGGCCCCATATAATTTATTTCCTGCCAACGCTCTTCGTTCAATATCACAGTCGTACTTTCCGTCTCTCGAAAATTTTGAACCCAAATATACAAACTCTTTCACTTGTTCCACTCTTTCTCCTTCAATCAGAACTTTGCAATCCGACATACTTTCTTCTCTTTCAAAAACCATTACTTTCGTCTTATCTACATTAATTTTCATTCTTTTGCTTTGTAGAGCACCATCCATAATATTAACCATCGCCTGCAACTCCTCCTCCGATGATGCTAATATAACCTGATCATCGGCGTATAGGAGGCATTTGACGGTCAGATCATTCATTCTTAATCCAAATGCACTCTCTTTAAGATCTTTCAAGCAATTGTCTATAAATAGGTTAAACAGCCACGGTGAAGCCACACATCCCTGTCTAACACCTTTTTCGATGTTAAACCAGTCTGTGTACGCCCCGTTTACCCTGATACAAGCACTGGAATCCTTGTACAGTGATTTCAGTGCTTGTATCAAGCTGCCGTTCACCCCATATATAGACAATGTCGACCACAGTTCATTCCTCACCACTCTGTCATAAGCCTTTTCCAAGTCTACAAATGCGCAATAGACCTTTTGACTTTGAGCCAAGAATTTTTCGGCTATGCTTCGTAAGGAAAAGACCTGATTCATGCATCCCATTCCTCTCCTGAATCCCGCTTGTACATCCCATATCTTCTCTTCAGTATCATTCATCACTCTCTTAATCAACACCTTTGCATACAGTTTGCCAACAATGCTGAGCAAGCTAATGCCTCGGTAGTTTTTGCAGTCTTGCTGCGACCCTTTTCTTTTGTAAAGTGGTACAATGACGGCCTTGCACCAGTCTCCTGGTACGACGCCGTTCCTCCAGCAAAGGTTAAAAAGGCGGTACAGCTGACTAGCTACCACGCCCTGTCCAGCTTTCAGCATCTCTACTGTAATTCTGTCATATCCTGCAGCCTTGCCTAATTTCATACTATTCAACGCTTCCACGATCTCTTCCATGCTTATATCACTTTCTTTGCAATCTTCATTCATGTCCCCGAATGGGACCTGTACTTGCATAATTCCTTTCTCAAATAAGTTTTCAAAATATTCCTTCCATCTCTTTAGGATGCATTTCTCTCCTTTCACAATACTTCCATCCTGGTTTCTGATTTTGTCCAATTGCGAGGTTGTATTTTTACCTCTGGTCGTTCTTATGGACTTCCAGAAAAACTTTATGTTGTGTTGAAAGTCATCAGATAACCTCCTATCAAATTCATCTCTATCATTCTCTTTCTTTCTTCTCACGACCTCTTTTGCCACGACCTTTAACCTATTATACTCATTCCTTGCCTTCCTTACATCTTCATTCGTTGCCTTTTTTATTCTCTGATTGGCTCTTGTGGCCAACCAATCCAGCCAAGCCTTTTTTTTATTAGATATTGCCTTTTGCACCTCTGCACACACAGTTCTTAACTTACACCCCCTTCTTCTCTTACTTTCACCACACACTTCAATAGTAACTTCCACGATTCCTTCCTTAAACAGCTTCCATAATTCTTCAACCTCACATGCCTCATCCAACGTGTCAAACTTCTCGATAAGTTTCTTTACAAATTCTTCTCTCACACCTTTCTCTTGCAGACCCTCAACTTTTATGCGTTCTAGAACACTAATAGGTTCATGCACACGGTGCCGCCATCTCTTAAAGAAAATTAAGATTTATTCGCCTAATGTAAATCAGGAAATTAAACTGGTATATTTAACAGGTAGAGTTCCACACGGACAGTTATTCTGTCGACATGCAGTGGTAACACTACTATATTTCTAATTTAAGGTAACTAACATATGATACTTAAGAATCGATATTTTACGGTGAAGAACGTACTGGAGTACCACGAAGAACTTACCAATGCAAAGTTCCAGTGACACAATTAGTCCGGTGAACGAATTGTATTTCTTTACTTTCAATAAACTAAAAGTTAGTAACAGCCTATTAATGTCCTACTGCTGAGGACGAACCTCTTCTCATTTTTGAGAAAGTTTTGGAGCTGGGAATAGTCCGTCATGCTGCTCCAATGCTGCGGGTTGGTGGACTTCACTTGTCGTCGAAATATTTTTATTTCTCAAATGCAGATTTCCACTTGATGTTTTCTTCACCGCTAAGCATGTGTTAAATCAGCGTTCAAAATTGCAGAACAACTTTAGAGGTGCCACCACCGGACTCACTCGCGTACTCGCGTATAAATTTTAAAGCGAACAACCAGCCTCTAAGCTACCACAGCCAAACAAAAGAACTAAGGACTTTAAATTTTAATGAATTCAGTCAGAAAAAATCATACATAGAATTACCATATAACGATGATACTCGTAAAAAAATCTGCCACCTGTTTTCATTTCATGCATGCCTCATAAAACGGGTAGGGCATTCGTAAGTTAGTAGAGGTACAGCAGTGGACATCAATACACGATGACAATAAAGTGATTACATAAAATTTAATATCTCTCATGGTATAATTCCTGGAGTATCTTCAACTAGTTAGAGTTTATAATAGACTAAGGTTCGGCAAAATTTCTGTGTTCCCTAAAAATGTCTTGCGGTTTGGCCGTTTGCGTTTTGCGCTCGACTGGAAGGTAACGTTTATTGCGGTTGATACATGAATATGTGCCATATTCGTGAATTCGTTTACGATTTATGTTCACGACTGCCGGAGTGACAGTTATATTTAATACAAAGCTTACGGGGATTAAACGATACGAATTAAAGAAAAATAAGAGCGCGAGCAACTCAGTACACGTGACAGAAGTGAATAAAAATGACAGAGCAGATGTTCTAAAGCTGTTTTTAGAAAGCCTGACGTCAGCTATGCCGAAGTCATGCCCTTCACCATCACTCATATTAATGAATAAAAGATATGAGTATGAATTTAAATAACTAATACTACTCAAATAACCACAAAAACAGTTTATTTAAATTAAACATTAATATACTATTTTAACTAAAACTAAACAAAGTGAACAAAATATAAATTGAGATGTCGCACACAGTTTAAAATAATAACTAATAATTCTCTTATGAGAAATGAAAACATGAAATAACACTTAATAACCGCGTGTACGCAAGGTGCACCGATCCCCGTTCCATATAGCCGGCTTGTGAGTTATACATCTGGCGCCATCTGGCGTTTCAGGTGGGATAACTGACCATTTGGCAACTCTCAATAGCTTATTTGACTAATCACCATTAAACTTACTATTGCTAAAATCTTCTAATATTTAACAATTATTGAAGTGTATAGTTAAGTCTAGTTTAAGATATTAAGCTATTACCGTTTACAAATAACAATGATACCGACTTTAGTTACTACAAATTCATTTCACAATCAATAAATAATTACTTGTTAGTTTTAGCTAATTGTTACATAAATAAATCTAAATATAGTAATAACAACTAAATTAATAATTACAGAATGATTATAACATTACTTAGTAATTAAGTTTTAAATACTTAATCTCCTTATTTTAATGATGGTGAACAATTTTGCGCCGATATATATACATATCAGAAATTTGATTATAATATATCTCTTTAGTGGTTCTCCTGATTAAAGAAATAATATTTTTGTTTTATAATTTTGTTAGTCCATATAACTTGAATGATATAACTTGAACGAAAGTATTACTAATAAATTGCTATTTTATATATTGGCTAGTAGCGATAAACCAGTGATCGCTCAATATAGGCGTGTCATTTGTATAGTTGATCTCTTTGGCACCGAAATGAAACTACGAATATTATATTCTTGGTTTACGTCCAGGGCAAAACTTGTTTTTTTGGCACTAAGTAATAAGTTAATGTAAAAAAAATGAAAGTAAAATGAAATTCATATTTCAGAGATTGTCATGATACGTATACAACGTTTTATACGATATTATTTTAAAGAATATCACTATATAACTCTCAACATGGTATTTCTTGTGAGATATTTATTTTATACGTATATTTACACTTTAGATTTTTAATTGATTAATACATATAAAAGCGAATTTATCACAGACTCATCACGATATCTCCGAAACTACAAGACTTATTGATATGTCGTTTGGCATATTTATTCCTTTACCGACATAGAACGACGAACATTTACTCCTATATGGGTATGCAGGCTGGAACTGTGTTTCTCTGTACAGACTTAAACATAACAATAAATTCCGTGCTAAGTCGGGGCGGGTTAGCTAATCATATACAAAATACAAACATTTTTTAACTATTTATTTGGATAATATATTTTACGTAGTATCCGGTAAGAAGGTCTTTCCATAACAACACGTTTACACGTTAATTTGCAAAGATCCGCATGCGTAATGTAAAATGGTGAGTATTACCTAGTTTTTGAAGAGCACCGCCCGCCCTTGTGCACGCTGTTAAGGGAGGGCGGGCGGTGGTCGTATACAATGTTGTATACTATACGTATTAAGACAATCTCTGAAACATAAATTTCATTTTGTACATTAACTTATTACTTAATGCTAAATAAAAAAACTTTTGCCCTGGACATAAACAAAGCTGATAATATTCGTCGTTTCTTTTCGGTGCCAAAGAAATCAACTATACAAATGCAGTGTGCACAAGCGCTGTTGAGGGAAGGCGGGCGATGTTCTTAAAAAACTAGGCAAAATACACCATTTTACATTTTGCTTGCGGATCTTACCAAATTAACTGTATTTCCTTTATTATAATGGATTAGCAAAGCGGTTATATTTCTTACCACATCATCACTGCTGGTAGGATTCCTATGCAGATATCCGTCTAGTAGGTACGACCAAAGGGTTGAATATCTAGATTCTGCCGTAAACCAGTAGCGTAAAACATTACTGTGTTTCAGTTTTAAGGGCACTCAGAGCAAGTGTAATTACTGGGCTTCTATGAAGCTTAAGAACTAATATCTCAGAGTGACGGGTGCAGAGTGGTATCACACAGAAATGTTCTTGGTTACACAGCGTATGTTATTTTTTTTGCTGATTTTTATACGTTACACTTATCATCAGGTGAACGTCACTTATTACATAAAACATAAAACTTATTTAATAAAAAAAATCATCTTCATCATCGTAGTTTCATCCTATCGCACATCCACTACTGAACATAGGCCCTCATAGATTGCCACAAAACATCATCCTGAGCAATATCCATTTTACAGTTTCTTTAAAACCGTGCATATCGTGAATACATCTAGTGAAGGGTCGCTCGACACATCATGTGTTAGCGTCGAATGAAGTAAAAGAATTGTATAAAAATGTTTGCATGTTTAGCTCTATGTTGTAATTGTCTAAGTTATGGCATTCTGACATTATAGAGTCTAATTTTGTATTTCGCGTCACGAAGTTCGTTAAAAGTTATACAAGCTAAAATGATATATAAGCTTTTTGAGTTATTTTATTTCCTTTCATGTTGTAAAGAAAAAGATTCCGATTTATCTTAAATAATGTTTTCTTTTACACCGTACCCACTTCTGTAAATGAATTAAAACTGGAAGGTTATATTACTTTGGTATTTTTAACATACATACATACATAGAGTCACGCCTCTTTCCCATAGGGGTAGGCAGAGACCACATCTTTCCACTTGCTACGATCCTGACACACATCTTTAGCTTCCTCTACTTTCATTAGTGCTTTCATACAAGCTCGTCGGTTGCGGGTACTTTTGACGTGGCCTTTCCTCAAAACGATTTCGATCTGATCGTAATACGTTCGCCTACGTCGACCCTTACCGGCTTGCCCATTCACACTCGCCTCATAAATCTGTTTCGTCAATCTTCTTTCATCCATCCTCTTTACGAGTCCAAACCATCTAAGCATCCCTTTCTCTATCTTTGTCACTACATCTTCTACCACACCGCAACGTTCTCTTATCCCGTTGTTTCTTAGTTTGTCCATCAAAGTCACTCCAGCTATACTTCTCAAACTTTTCATTTCAACAGCATTAATCTTATTTTCATGCTTCTTCTGCCAGACCCAACATTCACTACCGTACATAAGTGTGGGGACCAGTACTCCTCTATGTACAGCCAGTCGTCCCTTTTTAGAAACATTCTGGCTGCACATAAAGTTATGCAGGGCCCCATATAATTTATTTCCTGCCAACGCTCTTCGTTCAATATCACAGTCGTACTTTCCGTCTCTCGAAAATTTTGAACCCAAATATACAAACTCTTTCACTTGTTCCACTCTTTCTCCTTCAATCAGAACTTTGCAATCCGACATACTTTCTTCTCTTTCAAAAACCATTACTTTCGTCTTATCTACATTAATTTTCATTCTTTTGCTTTGTAGAGCACCATCCATAATATTAACCATCGCCTGCAACTCCTCCTCCGATGATGCTAATATAACCTGATCATCGGCGTATAGGAGGCATTTGACGGTCAGATCATTCATTCTTAATCCAAATGCACTCTCTTTAAGATCTTTCAAGCAATTGTCTATAAATAGGTTAAACAGCCACGGTGAAGCCACACATCCCTGTCTAACACCTTTTTCGATGTTAAACCAGTCTGTGTACGCCCCGTTTACCCTGATACAAGCACTGGAATCCTTGTACAGTGATTTCAGTGCTTGTATCAAGCTGCCGTTCACCCCATATATAGACAATGTCGACCACAGTTCATTCCTCACCACTCTGTCATAAGCCTTTTCCAAGTCTACAAATGCGCAATAGACCTTTTGACTTTGAGCCAAGAATTTTTCGGCTATGCTTCGTAAGGAAAAGACCTGATTCATGCATCCCATTCCTCTCCTGAATCCCGCTTGTACATCCCATATCTTCTCTTCAGTATCATTCATCACTCTCTTAATCAACACCTTTGCATACAGTTTGCCAACAATGCTGAGCAAGCTAATGCCTCGGTAGTTTTTGCAGTCTTGCTGCGACCCTTTTCTTTTGTAAAGTGGTACAATGACGGCCTTGCACCAGTCTCCTGGTACGACGCCGTTCCTCCAGCAAAGGTTAAAAAGGCGGTACAGCTGACTAGCTACCACGCCCTGTCCAGCTTTCAGCATCTCTACTGTAATTCTGTCATATCCTGCAGCCTTGCCTAATTTCATACTATTCAACGCTTCCACGATCTCTTCCATGCTTATATCACTTTCTTTGCAATCTTCATTCATGTCCCCGAATGGGACCTGTACTTGCATAATTCCTTTCTCAAATAAGTTTTCAAAATATTCCTTCCATATCTTTAGGATGCATTTCTCTCCTTTCACAATACTTCCATCCTGGTTTCTGATTTTGTCCAATTGCGAGGTTGTATTTTTACCTCTGGTCGTTCTTATGGACTTCCAGAAAAACTTTATGTTGTGTTGAAAGTCATCAGATAACCTCCTATCAAATTCATCTCTATCATTCTCTTTCTTTCTTCTCACGACCTCTTTTGCCACGACCTTTAACCTATTATACTCATTCCTTGCCTTCCTTACATCTTCATTCGTTGCCTTTTTTATTCTCTGATTGGCTCTTGTGGCCAACCAATCCAGCCAAGCCTTTTTTTTATTAGATATTGCCTTTTGCACCTCTGCACACACAGTTCTTAACTTACACCCCCTTCTTCTCTTACTTTCACCACACACTTCAATAGTAACTTCCACGATTCCTTCCTTAAACAGCTTCCATAATTCTTCAACCTCACATGCCTCATCCAACGTGTCAAACTTCTCGATAAGTTTCTTTACAAATTCTTCTCTCACACCTTTCTCTTGCAGACCCTCAACTTTTATGCGTTCTAGAACACTAATAGGTTCATGCACACGGTGCCGCCATCTCTTAAAGACACCTCTTAATCGGCTCAACACCAGAAAGTGGTCTGTGTGAATACCGACACCGCGGAATGCCCGAGTGTCTAGGACTTTCTTTCTCAATCTTTCATCCACAATTACAAAATCAATCATACTTCTCAGGGTTCCTTCTTCTCTAGTATACAAGTGGATCTTTTTATGGTCAAACATAGTGTTCGTTACCACAAGATTCCACTCCAAACATACTTCAAGCAGACTTTCTCCATTTTCATTCACTCTGTTATCGCCGAACCTTCCCAGCACACTTTCATATCCATCACGCTTCACTCCCACCCACCCATTAAAATCGCCTAGCATTATGATTCTTTCATTTTCTTTGCATATATTCAAAATATCTGCTATCCCAAAACTCCTGTCTCTCACTTTGGGCTTTTGAGGAACGGTTCCAACTCGCATCTTGTGGAGCATAAACCCCTAATATGAAGATGCGAGTAAGGCCAACCTTCAACCTCACCCAGAGGAGTCTAGGGCTCACACAATCAAAGTCAGTCACAGATTCATTCATTCGAGCAGAAAGCAGTACACCAACGCCCTGACAGCCTCTACTGGTTTCAGGAACCCCCGACCAATAGGCTGTGTAGGGTCCATGCGAGGTGGTGTCGCACCCTTTCCGCTTGGTTTCATTCACACAAAGAACGTCAATCCGTCTTGCGCTCATCATCTCACATACTTCGTCAATTTTATCACTCATACCTCCCCTAACATTCAAAGTAGCAAAGTGGCTATCCGTAGCCCACTTTTCGCGCCCACGGGAACGAGACGTAACGGGTGGCGAACCACGTCGCCGCCATGTTGTATGGAGCTAACAATTTTATTGCTCATTGCGTTCCCACGAGCATCTATAGGTAGATAATCAAAATAAAAATTATTACAAAAAAATGCATACGTTACACTCTGTACAACAAAATAACAATACAATAAGTAAAAAAGTAATACTGCAGTAAAAACACTAAATACATAATATTAACTGTCAATTACGACACCTCAGTTGGAAAGAGGAATGCCATGTTTAATTCCACTTTGCGAGACACTTGGCTTTTGGCTTAATAGCACTGGTCACAAAATGTGATGTTGTCTTATTATTATAGCAACACAAACATAGTATTTGGTGTACTATCACAATTTATCATCACATCACACCTGTAATGCTAACTCTGAAATGCAGCTTTGTGCTTCCAATAATGCTTCTTGTCCGGCATCCCACTGTGCTGCCTGGTCCCAAACTAAGCGCTGAATGTCATGCTGAACACTGAACAGACGCAAGACGAAACTCACAGCGAGCGGCTGCTGTCTCCATACCTCCTTTTACAAACTCCTGATGATGAGCAATTTCCTGTTTGTGCATAATATGGTGCGGATATGAACTCTATCTCGTCTTGTTGTAAATTAGAATGCATGCTGTTATTCGATTCTTTTAAATGATCAGTTTGGTAGGTAATTAATTAATTTTCCATATGTATTTTATGGAATCGGAAAGGCTAATTATACACCGTAATTTTTAAGCCGTTCCGGAAGAAGAAAATACCGAGACTGAATCAATAGTAGAATCGATTACTGGAGTTTAATCTTACTGAAAATGAATATAACTGTGTTTAATTACATGGATAAGAAATAAAAGTTGACCTACAGTTTTTCGAATATAAGCTTAGTACTGTCGCAGTGTTCTAGTGGGACCGCACACGCACCGGCCGAGTTCGATAGCCCGTGCGAATCAGCTGATACCCACACTAACACAACGCTCGAGTCGGACACGATATACCTTTCTGCGTACGTTTTATCATAAATATTTATTGAGAACTAAATTGGTAAGTTTTTAATAATTAAATACATTTAGATTTGTTTGATTATTAAAAGATGCGTCAGGCTAGGAATATTTCGAAGTCGTGAGTGCGTTTACAGAAAATTTCCAGAACCGAAAATTAAAAATTTATGTCTTTACAAAAACGTTGGCTCCGGCTGGGATTTAAACCCAGGGTCCGCGTCATAGTATTCGCAGTAGAACGTGTTCCACTAGACTACGCAGTCGTCACGTAACTGAGTATTTACTCCAATTTTCTCTTCTTTCTTACACAAATTCAGGATCGTCGGAAATACTTTATTTTGTGTTTTCTGAGATAGCTACTTTCTTGACAAAAGAACATAGGATAAACTGAAAGTGTCAAGTGCACTTTTTAGTATTCTATTTTTTTTTTTAAAAACTATGATATACTCTAGGATTTCTCTTATATCAGGCACAAACACCCATACCCAGTACAATTATCTGTAAGCAATACAAATATTTGTCTCGTGCGGGAATCGAACCCGCAACCCATAAGCCAATCACTTATCCTCGGCGTCCACATAACCGCCCAAAAAAATGAAACTGTTTGGAAAACCTAACAGTTTCGTTTTTCACAAGGTTATTTGCCAAATAATTTACACTACCCTGTATCGGAGCAATTGCTTCAATTATGTCAACCTTACTCGATACACAAAAGTGTTTATTACATTATCTTTTACATTTTGTGTAAGTTTTTACTTTCATATTACATGTAACAGCCTAAATTTGTAACATTAGTTCTCCTACTTGAATACACTTACTACAGACTTATTTTCTTTACGAAAATTCCGTAACACAAGAGCGACAACACGCTGAACATCCAAGGTCAAATTCAGTGCGACGTTTTGAATGTGAGAAACGAGTTCGGCGAGACGTTTAATATGACGCGAAAAGTACGCAAAATATGTACTTAGACAGAAAGAGAAAAAGAAAGAACTATGTAACAAATCCGAACGTCACGAGACCAGCGGGCAAGAAACATACGAAAATGTTAAATAATCAATGTGAAATAAAAAAGTTAAATCAAATTTTAAGAATAATATTATGTATTCTCAAAAAAGGTATTTTACAAATAGTTAATAGAATCAGGCGTTACTTTGCGGAAATCCATTATAATGAATAAAAGTAAGTTACTTTGCTAAGATCCGCATGCAAAATATAAAAATGGTGTATATTACCTAGTTTTTTGAAGTGCACCACCCGCCCTCCCTCAGTAGCGTGCACAAGCAAACTAACACCGCCACCAGACGGCCGCCGTCTGTAGTAGAGTCTATTACGCTTGATAATGCCTCGTTTTGGGGCGAAACACGTGTCGTGTTCTCGACTTCAGTGGTGTATATTATCTAGTGGTGGTATTGTAGTGGTTGGTGGAGGGTACCTGGTGGCGGTTCCTGGTGGCCTATGTTCAGCAGTGGACTAGTGATAGGCTGATATGATGATGATGATGACATTTTTTTTAAATTTTGAAAACGTCCATTATCATATTGCTTAACTTCTGACTAATTTTATATTCATAAGAATAAACGTACAACCGCATGGCCCGCATTATCATATACAATTGCTAGTTTCTCCTTACGTTGGAATACATTTACTTTCGACTCATATTTTCGTTACGATAATTGAAAAACGCGGATACGATAACGTTCGTAAAATATTTAGGTAAAGCGAGCCACCCAATGTGCAGTTGCAATTATTGCACTGCATCTACGCTTACGTTAGCTCGTGCTAAAAAAATATTTTTCGCTCGAGCTAACGTAGATGCACAAAACCGTTTTCGTTTAATGTTGTGTCATGTTTAATTAAATTTCGAACAGACACAGCCCTAGGGCTGTGACGTTTCGAAATTTCGACGTTTCGACTTGGCGGCCGGGAGGGGATACACAACAGCGCTATACGTCGCAGTGCTCAGTGTTGCCAACTTAGGGGTTTTCCTTCCAGATGGGGAAGAAAATATGGTTTTATAAATGTAATGTGAAATGTTTATAAAATGTATGATTTAAAAAAATACAGCGAGGCTGAGAAGGATTCTATTGTAATGGAAGAAATATTATTAACACACACACAATGTACATTTATTTTTTAATGACAATCAGTGATATGATTATTATTCTTATTACATTTTTTTAATTATTGTTTTCTAGGATTTATACTAATGGAATTATTTATTTTTCAATACTAAGTAATTGTATTGTAATAATAACCATTGATGAATATTTTGATACTACTTTTACTGTTATGCTCTATCGACAACTTTTTTGTTTAATTTAAAAACTGGCATACAAAAACTAAATAGTAGACACTGCCGACATACACTTAGTTTATGTTTTTCAAATGTTTAGTTTAGGGAGTTTTTAATGTCTTTAAGGGTAAAAAAATTCATGTGTTGGCGAGAGTGACAGTGCTTTAGTTGGTTGGTCTATGTGGTCGGTCGTCACCTATAGGTCTAAGGTCATTTGGTCGCGCTTCTGTTGTTGAATTATCGCGAAGAAAATAAGTCGTAAAGTGTATTCTATCTAACGTCACAATATCTAACAATGGTACAGGTATACGATGTTGCTAACAAGAACCATTTGACTGTAGGTTTATTCTCATGAACAATAAATTCGTAAGGTGTTACGCATTATGATCGTGAATGTGTTTAAAACTGATAAAAATCCAGAAGCCAGTTTAATAAGCCGTGTACGTGTGTGTCGTGCAAAATGGACTGTATTTCGCAGATTATTTTGTAACTTCGTAAATAATGTTATGCCATGAGTATCGTCCGGCAGAGGCTATCCCAGGTACGAATAGAGTATTTTTATTCAGTGTAGATTATTGACGAAGTACTTATTAAACGTATTTTTTTAAATTGAAGTGGTTCGCAAACTTCTTCAGTTTTATGTGGCAGAATAAAACCCATGGGGCCTTTATTGTAATAATTTTATAAAGTACGAAACGGCGTATGAAAATCTGCCACCCAGTCTCATTTGGTAGGTATGATAAGTGTCATCCAAGGGAAATATTGAAAAATCTTGGACGTCCGGCCAGATGGCGGATTAACCATGTCGAAAAATGTCCGAAAATTCACGATCTTCAACGCTTTTTTTCTCCGATAGCCTTTACTTCGTCGCTTATGCGTTCGTAAGGACATTGACCTATCGACTGTGATCGTAATTACCTAAAGACGGGAGCTACCGCAAGTTGCCGGTTCTTTTAAAAACACGTGATTAATTTTAATTTACCAAAAAAAAGTAAATATTAAAATCTAAAAACTGATACTACCAATCGTTTCTGTAACTGAAACTGTACTAATTTTCTTCGTTTCCAGAACGATGTAAAAATTACGGTGTATATTTTATATAACAAATTATTTATTTAGAAAAATTTTCAACCTGTCACTTTGACACCACACTTTCTTTTTGACCATTATTAATGTTGGTATAATTTAATTTATAGCATTAGGCTGAATAAAACTCGTAACCTGGTTAGTAAAATAGCGTGTTTATAATTTAAATGAAGATTTCGCAACTTCATCAAGCGCTGTTGTAGCTTATGGGCCAGCGCGCATCACTAAAATTGTTCTGCAAACACAAAAAAAAATTAAATGCTGTGATTTACCACGTGCTCAGCAGTAAATAAAAAAAAACTGCCTGTCTAAGAAATAAAAATCAAGATCAAGAGCATCGTAACGGTCTGTTCTTGGCTGAAAGATTCATGAAAAATGAGAGCACGCCTCAGCAGTGGGACATTTTAAAACAAATCTGTACATTTTTATATCTACGAGACAATAAAATCTCGATTTTTGTATTTAAGCAGCATTGTTGAAAAACTACCGATGACGAATATTGAATAGAGTACCTACATTTTGTTTTGTACCATTGTATGTATTTGTACATTTGTTTTGTATTATCATACGTTCAAAATGTAACTTCGTGGACGCAATAAAACGATTTCGCTACATGGAAATGTTATGGGAAACACATCATTTGTTACAGGCAGACGTTGCATTTACCCCAAGGTAAACGATTTGCCCACCTCATAACTTTTTACATAAAAAAATATATATTGTCAATAAGATCAAAGATTACTATTTCAGAACAATCAACTGACGGATATTGCCTACATATAAATCCAGAAAACAGCCAAGAATGTAAGTTTTTGATAGAATCGTCGTAGCTTCAAATTGTAATTCCATTAGTAGGGCTTGACGTAGCTCCATTTCGAACTTTGCATTTTTGAAACTACGCCTTGCCAATTTGCGATCACAGACGTAAAATAATTTCATGGAATTATTTAGTAATCGCTTTCTTTTGCGAATTTAAATTCAAATAAATCATTATTTTCAGGTAGTTGCAACGGAACATTTAAGCGCTTCACTAACATTACGTAAATAAACTCGTAAAGGAATCGTTTAATGAAATGTTTGTTGTCGACTGTTAGGATCACGATAACGCCCTTACCATTCCATTCAAAAACACATAGGTTTTGTCATGAATGTCGGCACCTGACGGCAAGTGTCACGCCTACCCATAACAGTGCAGAGACACCACTGCTCTGCGCTCGTCGCTATGTGACATCGGTTCCTAAATCTCATATTCCCTGTAATTACTTACTAACACTGCTGCTTGACGGCACTAGGCACTGCAGGCGGCTACTACCTAGGGAGATTTTTGCATTGGAATCAGTTAGCCTTTATTTTTAAATTTTTCAAATTAATGCGACTGCATTGCCCAGTGGTCAGAGTATTTGGTAAGCCACAACACCACCAGACCCTAAGGGGATTGCTATTGTCATCGTGTCTCTGACGATGCGGAGTTCCACAAAGAGTCTACAATCGAAAGTATTAACCAGCTAAAATTAAATTTGTGTAATATACGAGTAACTAGTTATTTTGAGAATTGCAAGGGTACGTCGCACCATCAAGTGATCCAAAGTAAGCGATTAGCGCGTGACGTACGTGCTCTCAGTCGATCAACAAACGAGTCCCTGACGACCTACAATTCTTAAAATGCATAACGTATTTTCCAGTACCTTTAAGGAGAACAAATACATTTGTAACAGCGTAATGTTATTGTTAGAATAACAAACGAAACAGGTTAACATAAGTTAATTTACAGTTTTTTTAGTTTGAAAACCTTATACAGATAAGAATTTTAATTTGGCTAAAGGCCGCTGAAAGGAATACAGTTTAAATAATTATTTGTCACGGAAGCCGGTACGATTTTTTAATTAGTCTGCATTATCAGTAACTATATAGACAATTCTAACAAAATATAAAAAATTATATATTAATTAACATCAAACAAAAATAGCGCCGTGCGGTGGCGGCTTAAGACAACCACTCCATCTCGTCCCGTGGGTGTCGTAAAAGTCGACAGAGGGAAAATGAAAACCAGGAGAGGGCAGCAGCATCTTCCTGGAACATCTCAATAATTCAAACCATATGCCAAATATCTATCCCATTTACTCGATGCACTAAGCTCCATAAACATATTTTATTGCATGTATTCTATTTTTAGAACTTGCAGTAAATTTATTCCTCGTATTAAATTCAAAAATTTACTTCACTCTAAAAGTAACATAATATTGTACAACTGAATTGTGAAACTGAATGAAGGCACATGAGCCCATATTTATTTGAATCAATAAAACATGAATTAATATATCGTTATTGATATTCCCCTAGCCAATTTTCGACCCTGGCGATAAGCTCCGAACATCTATCGGCAACTATCAACTGCGCAGGAGATATTATAGTCATAAAAATATGCGCAAACACAGATGCACACACCCGTCTCGGCGTATCCACGCCCGATGTAACGCTCATGCGATAGATAGGAGGTAGGCTAGGATCCAGGTTCAAAAACATGAGAACCATCACAATATAACCAGACCAGAAAACCGACAATTTGAATTTTACCACAAATGTTGGCTTCGGCTGATTTCGAACCTAGGACCTGCAGCGCAGAAGTAAGATACTACGACCACTAGGCCAAGCGGTTGTCAAATACTAATTTTAACACAAATGAACAACTATCATAGATTCAGAATCTAATTTGTTCATTCGTTAATTTGTATAATTGGTCGGGGACAAAGTCTTTTCGCATATAGTATGCCTTGCAAATGAATTCTCTTTGGCTGTGTTATTTGTATCTGGCTGGTTTTGCTGACATTTAAAAGGTAACAATTTCAAACAAAGTAACAAATCAGTAAAATGTTGTTTCCAGAAATTTTTCATTTGTTTTTCGTTCTTTCAAAATGAGTGAATCTAATAAAGAATATTGATACATTTTAAAATTTTATTACAAAAAAGTTATCCCACTCAGGTGATTACAGATAAAATGGACGCCATTTTGAAAAAGTGGAGCAAGATAGAGCATATCAGAAGTTACGACGTAGCTGAAGAATTGATAACTGGTGAAGAAAAGTGAATCACATACGACAAGAACGTTTGAAAAACGCCGTGGTAAAAGGTCGGTCAGGCTTCGCAGACTGTGCCAAAACCTGGGTTAACTCGCAAAAAAGTGATGCTATGTACAGTGGGATTAGTGAGATTAGTGTGATAGATTTGCATCTTTACTGCTAACAACTGATTAGAATAAAGCAAAAGTTAAGAGAAAGCGACCGGAATTGATCAATAGAAAGTGGTCTTTCATCACGTCAACGCTAGACCACACACATATTAAGCCACTCAGCAAAGATTAAGAGAGTTTGGCTGGGAGGTGTTTATACATCTGCCATATAGCCCTGACCTTGCACCTTCATATTTCCACCTGTTTCGGTCTATTCAGAATTCTTTACGTAGTGTCAGGTTAACATCAAGAGAGAAGTCCCAAAATTTCTACAGCAACGGGACTTGATTAATTTTTGTTTCATCGTTTTACATAATGATGTTTCAAGTGTGCTCTAAACTAAATATATAAAATTCTGGGTTCAAAAACAATACACTCAGATACTTATTATGTCATCATATCAATTTAAATTTAATCGATATATAGGAATTTTTGATAATTTAATGATCTCTCTCAGAACTAAAATAAGGCGATAGCTTTATTTTGTTAATGGAAAACTAATAAAAATATCATAATCAATTCGTTCTTAATTTTTTGTTGTGGTTTTTTTATGTAACATGATTACAGAAATGCAAACACGAGCGAAACTCGATTTTTTTAGTTAATTCATTTATTGTTACTATTTCATACATTTTACATAGTCATTACAGTCATCAGTAATACAACTAGTAGTAGCAGTAGTACTGTCTATTAGGTTATTGACCTAGCTACACTTAAATCAGATCGAAACCATAATTTAAAAAATTCATACCTTACCTACCTGACTGACATGATTTTTTTGAAAAATATTTATGAAAAACTTTAACTCTTAGAATAGAATACAATACCATATAATTTTTTCAGGGCCACAAAACATAGGTACGAGATTACAAAATAAGTATTAAAAAAAACAATAGTAATGTACATCAATATACGATTATAACTAGGACACATGTCATGTTTAACAAAACGGTCCTAACTCAGCACAGTTTTTAGGGATTTAGCCACAACGTTGTTTTTCCTTTAGGTTCCTAATTAGCTAATTCCGTAAGTTCTGGAAAATAATCCGGTTTCTATTATCAAGGTATCATCTTTAAATAATTTAGATGTGGGGAAATCGTACCGTAAATAACTAGTCTGGCCAAGAATACTGTTACATAAAAACTTTCCTTTTTTTCAACTTTTTAATTATTTTGAATTTGGAACACGTATATTATTTTAAAAACTTCCTTCGATTTTGCGCCATTTCACATATTTTTTCGTGTTCATTATCAAATTACAATATGGAATGGGGTGTTAAAGAAAATAGGATTGCAGTGATCGCCTTGCACAAAGTGGGTATGGAGCCGTCGGTCATATTCCAGACACTTCAAAAGCTTGGTATCAGCCGTATGTTCTTATATCGTTCTATAAACAGATACAACAAGTGTTGTTGTATCTGTTTATAGAACGATCCTCTTTCGAAGACCAGAAAAGATCGGGGCGGCCGCGTGCTGTTAGAACTACAAAGGCTGTTAATGGTGTTAAATCCAGAATTCGTCGAAACCCCATTAGGAAGCAAAAAATCCTATCGCGAGAAATGAAGATTCCCGCTAGGACTCTGTCGCGTATTATAAAACAATACCTGAAGCTCGGTGGTTATCGTCGATATACATGACATGCCCTAAGACAATCTTTACAATTAAAGAGATTGGATCGATCAAAACGCCTTCTGTCGCGATACGCAGGGGAAAGGCACAGAAATATCCTCTTTACCGATGAAAAAAAATTCACGATTGAAGAACACTACTATAAGCAAAATGATAAAATGTACGCTCACAGTTCTAAAGAAGCTGCTCAATTGGTCCGAAAGGTACAACATGGTCATTATCCTGCGTCAGTGATGATTTGGTGGGGCGTGTCTTATCAAGGAGTCACAAAACTACATTTATGTGAAAAAGGAGTGAAAACTTCAGCCAAAGTGTATCAAGATACAGTCTTGGATCATGTTGTGAAACCTCTCAGCAATACACTTTTTAAAAATATACCATAGACTTTCCAGCAGGACTCTGCACCTGGTCATAAGGCACGAACTACTTAAGCCTGGCTTGTAACCAACGTTCCGGACTTTATAGGAGTTGAAGACTGGCCCTCATCTAGCCCAGACCTCAGCCCTTTAGACTTCAAATTATTGTCAGTTTTAGAGGACATGGCCTGCTCTAAACGACACGGCGACATTGAGTCTTAAAAATCTTTGAAGCAAGCAGTGGCGAAATTTCTCTTGGAAACAGTGCGTAAATCCATAGCATCGTTTCCAACCAGATTAAAGGCCTGAATAAAAGCCAAAGGTGGCCATTTCGAATAGAATATATTTTTTTTTTTTTGCTGAGACTAATAAATATGTAGGTAAAAATTTTAATATTATTACATTGCTTCATTAAAAAAAATGCATTTTCATTTGTAACAGAAGTTATGGCCGGACTAGGTATAATGTTCTTATCATTTTTACAAACTCTAACTTTTGGATTTCGGCTTTTATGTAGGATGGCCTACGGTCAGCAGAAAGCTATTATTATAATCTATTACGTTCAACTGCTGTAAAGTATAATTATGATGACGTCACGTCTTCTAATTCTGTAAACATTCCTTGCTTTAATGGCTAACGCGTTGGCTAGTTAGATACATGGACACACGTGCACTAGCATTTGGTTAGGGCTATAATTCTGAAGTATATACTCGTATAGTTAAACATTACTTTTATATACTCTGTGTTTTAAAAGGTCGAATAGAAATGTGCATATTAAGTAGAGTAGTACGAGCTACTCTAATTATTCTCCACTGCGGTACGTGTAGCGAATAAGAGGTTAAGCTATTACTAAGTTCAAGCCTGTCTGAACTCATAGCGGTCAAGTTTGAAGTCCAAAAAAGTATGTTAGGTCATTCGTTATGAAGTGAAGCTTAATGCTACACTAAATCAATTTTTTAACATTTTTTGTCATATTAATTCTGCCCATGACGTTCCTCAAATTATATAGAAGAGATAATGTAAAGAGAACTTTAAATGTAATTATGAGTTTGAAATTTGTAGGCGGCGTGGGAAATGTACGAAATTAAAATTAGCAAAGTTTAATAAACAAACTTTATGTCGTGAAGGGAATATTATGATCTTACTATGTCTCAGTCAGTATATTTTAATTTTTTTGAAGTTATAGATTATATATATAACTATAATAAATCACGTTATGTGGTAAAATATAGTACGATTTAAATATAAATATTATTTTGGAAATCTTAATGTACAAGCAGAGACAGAAAAAATAGAAAAGATATGTAATCTTCAAAATAACTATATATTTAGTAATAATTCCATTTGCTGCAATAGTACTATAGTTCTATACTCAGGCACGACTATAGTTTTTGCTAATATCATTAAAATAAAAATATTTCGTTATAGCTTAAAATACTATTTAAATTTATCGTCACCATCATCATCGTTTCAGCCTATCACTAGTCCACCGCAGAACATAGGCCTCCCCCATAGATTGCTACAAAAGTTTGTAGCCGTAATTTTGGGGGCAATTTTGCCATATTCTGATGTTCCAGGAAGATGCTGCTGCCCATCTTCTGGTCTTAATTTTCCCACTGTCGACTTTTACGACACCCACGGGATGAGATGGGGTGGTAGAATCTCTTAAGCCGCTGCCACAGGGCTATTTCAATTTATATAATTTATATTTGTACATTCATACGAAATGAAAAATATCCTCTGTGAAACGGGCTATTGGTACACAATTTTTGGAATTCAAAGTAAGTACATTGTATATAGTAGCCGTGTACATTGTATGTAGAGCCGTGGTAGCTCAGGGGCCTGGTGCTCGCCTTTAATTTCATAGTAAGCGAGTAACCTGGGTTCGATCCCCGGTGCCAGCACCTCTAATATTGTTCTACAATTTTAAGTGCTGATTTACCACGTGCTTAGCGGTGAAGGAAAACATCGTGAGGAAACCTGCATGTCCGAGGACATTTATAGGCTGAAACTTTAAACTTTTACATTGTATATAAATTACTTGTTTTAAATAGTCTGCCCGTGTTATTAAAATTGTAACCATTAAGAGTAGAGCCTTAATGATATTTCACTACTGAACAATGTTCAGCTGAAATAACATGCCTTTGAATGTTCAGACTGTTTAAAATAATATACAAAGTAACCTACGCTTTTAAAATATGAATTTGATTTACATTTAATTCAACCGACTTGTTGAGTATTTTCTGGAAGGTAATGAAAATGTTGCGAATAAAATATTTTTTCAATTAGTTCCAGAAGATACTTAAAAATAAAGTTCTTATTAGAGGAAGAGCCGTCATAGCTCAGGGGCTAGGTGCTCGCTTTAAATTTCATAGCACGCGAGTGACCTGGGTTCGATTTCCGGTGCCGGCGCCACTTAAATTATTATTTGCAATTTTATGTGTCGATTTACCTCGTGCTTGGCGGTGAAGGAAAACATCGTGAGAGAACCTGCATGTCTGAGGAATAATAAATATTTCGAAGACATGTGAAGTCCGCCAACCCGTATTGGAGCAGCGTGGCGGACTCTTCCCGGCTCTAAAACCCTCTCAGAAATGAGAGAAGGCCTGTGCTCAGCAGTGGGATATTTATGGGCTGTAACTTTACTTCTTATTATTTTTTTTAAAGGAATTTAAGTACAATATTGTGTAGATAAAGACTTCATTATATATATAAAGGTTTTATTTGAAAAAAATGACGAGATAATTTTACAAGCGGCTTATGTGATTGCTCACTGTCTTTTGTCGAATTATTTGTATGAGTATTACATAACGTAGTATATAAAAAAAATCATTAAATATGAGCGAACGGTGTTCTAAAATCACAAAAGAAATGTCTTCATTTTAAATGCACGAATACAGTCATCAATATCATCATCACTTCAGCCTATCATTAGTCCACTGCTGAACATAGGCCTCTCCCATAGATTGCCACAAAAGTTTTTAGCTCTCATTGTGGGGGGATTTTGCCATAGTTGCCACGCTTGGCTGGCGGGTTGGCAACCGCAGTTTATTTATTCAGATGTACCTGGAAGATGCTGCTGTTCATCTTCTAGCTCCTATTTTCCCACTGTCGACTTTTACGACACCCACGGTATGAGTGTATATATATTCTTATTCGGTCAAAACGTTAACATTTTGTTTAATGCGGTGCTGTGAAACTATTTGTGTAATAATCACTATGCATTATGGGCGTTACGCTTGAAAAACTTTAGGAATCAAAGGAAGAAAAGGTAGGAACATTTTTTTTACCATTTCCTTTAACTAATACTTCGTTGCAATACTGCATTATTATAAGCATTTCTAGATTTCAAATATTGGAATTTACGAAATAGAATAATGAGATATTAAAAAGTTATAATGTCACGAATAATAAATTACAGGTATAGAAGCAGAACTTAACAAAAATAAAAAGGATTTTGCGTCACTCAAAATCTTAGCGAGCTGTTAAATTCAGTGGTTTATTGCCTCTGTGCTACTTACTATACTTTCCATATACGCTATAACGTAGTCGATTGACTTGTAGAAAGAATACCTTATAATGTTCCACCAAATAAACGTTGATTAGTTATCCATACGTCATACGGAAGACGGAGTCGCCCACAGCTCCACCTATCGGGTCCAGATTTATTGATTTTCTATTTTGGCGTTCAACCAAAATATTACATTGTGTATATGAGGCTTATTTTGGTCCATAAATATAGAATAGACAAAATACATATATGGTGTTAATACAACCTAAGAGATGCACCAACGACTACGTATCATGTTGTATATCTGCCCCCAGAGATTGTGATTGTATATATAGGGTATAAGGATTGTGAACAAGAACAAGTTCTGTGGTACTACCTCATACTATAGGTATCGTAAGATACGACTAAAAAAGGTGACTACAAAAAATCTAATGGCTTCCGAAATGGGACTAAACAACCATATTGAAAATTGGTAGTCCCAAAACTTAACAAGCTGATGATGGATGGCAGCTTCTAGGGTCCCTTACCTTACCCTGCCGCGTGTCATCTATGGCAGTTACGGCAAATCTTTCTTGAAATAAGGACTTAAGTAAGTTATAAATGTTCCAGTGCTGAGTACAGGCCTATTCTCATTTTGTGAGGGTTTTAGAGTCGGAAAGAGTCCGCTACGTTGCTCCAATGCGGGTTGGCGGACTTCGGATGTCGTCAAAATATTGTTATTTCTCAGACATGCACCGCTGAGCACGTAGTAAATTAGAACTAAAAATTACAAAACAATTTTAGATATCCCGGCAGCGGGAATTGAACTCAGGTCACTCGCGGGCTGGGATTTTAGGACAAGCCCTGTTTTCACGGCTTCACACGGCTTGGCGGAAGGAGAAGAATATTTAAACATGGCATTTTTATATGCAATAATAATCTTAAGCGCCAAAGGCCTATTGGGACTGCGGAACTTGGCGATCACTCCATTCTTAGTTGGAGTGGTTAACAGGAATATTATTAATATTAATAGCATTATTAGTATTCTTTAAATATCTTTATTAATATTAGGACAACGAAATCTACAAAGCTAACTTTTTTATTAAAATTAGAAAAAAAAATAACATTACATTTCTAATTCTGTTATGTAATTTACCAAAGGTCAACAAAATATTTGCTTTGGTAGCTTTTTAATAGCAATTGCTCATTAATATTCCGAGGCGGTAATCGTATGTCGACATCTGCAATAAAACCTATTTTCGCTGGTTTACCGACAACCACGTGACCAACAGTCACGCAATTTTTCATTACATATACGCATTTTATGCTTAGACTTTCCTATTATTTCCATCATTTTTCAGAAACAGGTAATTCATCAATACAATAGTATTTAAACATTAGTGTTAGTTTATTGGCTATAGAATGTAATTGTTGTGCATAAAATATCACCGCATATTAACTTTCCTTTTTCATATAAAACAGACTTTACTTTAGACAACTGTCTGTCTATATAGAAGAGGTGTTTATTTATGACGCTAATTTAACTTCAAGTTTAAACCACTCGCAAAGTCAATAATTATAGTATTCATATTTATTTTTGTTTAAAACAGTTTTTTGGAAATCTGTAGATTCTATCTCGAAGATGCGTTTTACAGACATAAATTGCACATACACATATATCGATACCCGGAATAACCGTCTTTAGGCTGTCGTGCGATTGCGGTGTTAGACAATCCGCCACCACATTTCAACACGTGGGTGTCGTAAGATCCGACTAAGGGAAATGCCAAGAAAACGTAAAGGTCTCAGGTTGATAGCGGTACAGTGCAAATATTACTGTGTTTCGGAAGGACACAGAGCTGGTGTAATTACTGGGCATATGAGACTTTAAGAACTATTGACGGGCCCGAAATTTTCTAGGTGACACGACGTTTGTTATGAGCAGAAATGCACTTACCATCCGCTGCACGAGACGAAAAAATTGTACAGCTGATGATAACTGAGACATCAATTGTCCAGTCCCATATGCCCAGTAATTACTCTAGGTAACAGTGCACACTATAGCTTGACGGCACAATATGGACTAACTGGACCTGAGGAGGTGAGAAGCAGATGATACATTGGTCTCATAAAAACAGGTGACATACCATTTCAGGGCAGTATTAAAATCAATTTTGCTTTTCTGTGGCCAGTTAGCATCGATACCTTCATTAGTATTATACGAGGTATACGCTCACCGTTTGATGCTTTTAATTGCTGTGGTGAAAAGTGAATTTGAACACTGTATGAGGGGCACAGTTTTCAAAATGGCATTGCTTCATTGCGCTTTTGTGTTGTATTTTTAATGTGTCATCGATCGTAGAGTAGAAATTTCTTTATTTCATATACAAACATTGTTGAAGTTCTTTTTGTATTTTACTCATCAATAAGGACTGCAATGTAGTTGGTAGTAATAAAATCGACTTTATTATTTGCATAATCGACTTGCTCACATTATGATATCGAACTTTAAATATAAGAGGTGATATTAATAAATATATTATCATTCAATAACTTACGTAAACAAATGTTGGCTCCGGCTCTTTATCATTTTCCGCGACATATTTAGACTTATCTTTTTAGATCATAAAGACATTAAGTTTGTTTGTTATGAGTCAAAAAACTAAAATTTCTTTGAAGTAGTGTTCCACGCAGTCTAATACACTTACACTTACATTCTACTTCTAACTTAAAAAAATTTACTATCTCATACATGATTTACAGAATACATTTTGTATCATCAATTCAATTATCTGTATCCATTTCATTAAATGTGTCGTTGTTTATAAAGAGCGTGATTAATATGCAGCTGCATACGCTTGTCCGCCATTAATAATATGCATCATTCTATCGTTATCAAGGGATAACAGTATAAAATATTTAATACGGTTCACTTAGCAGTAGCTATATTTAAAGGCTCAATTTACTTATTAATGTAAAAAAGTAGGAGATTAAACTATCCAAACATGACGATGGTATATAATATAATAATAATAACATAAATAATAAATATCAGTTCATTGCCACATGAGGAAGGAAAAGAACTTGACGTGACGACCTTGTTAGTGATTACTTACGGAATAAAATCAGCTTTTGCTGACACGGGATTACAATCTCATTTTGCGCCAATTAAGTTAAGTTTTTCCAATAACTGTAACTACAAGCATGTATGTTTTTGCGAAAAATGTTGTGCTATAAATATATTTTTTGTTGGAGAAAGTGACGACACGAACAAAACTTTAACCTGTCGGTAAGTGCGTCTGCCCATAACAAATACAGCGTCACTCATTTGCCCAGTTATTACACTACCTCTCAGTGTAATGTTTGCACACTACCCACTGCTAGACAGTAGAGTTCTGCATACGAAACATACGACCAGTAGCAAGTTGAAGTAGACGTTATGTATATACACGTTATTTCTCTTAACATATGACATGTGATATCGATGACCTATTTATTTATAGGAGCCCTATGGGTTTGGAACTTGTTACAATTTTAAACAAACATTAAGAGCATGTTTTCCTTAATTGTATTCGTTGTTAGTAATAAACTATAAATTATATTAAATATTGTATATAACGACTTTTGGCGTCAACTCGAAAAGTGGTGGTAGCGTTTTTATTGAATTTTGTAATATCTGTGAATATTTTGAGTTTTGATGTTTAATATTGATAGTTTATTATACAGCAAGTGCTCGTGAAAGTTTACAGCGATTGGAAAATTCAATTCAAAACCAGAATTGTACTTTTCGTTTTGTCTTCATTAGTCCAGCAATTATTCAGTAAAAGTCAACTATCATTTTACTGTCGATCGCAATGTTAAGTATTGCTGCTTGAAGATTGTATACCTGGATTGTATACTTGACACTGGCAAATAGTTTACGACTGACTGACTGTTCCACAAATAAATAAATAATAATATTGTAAATAACAATCGACAACAACGAACGTTTCCTAAATGAGATTTCAGAAAACACACAAGATTTTTTTGTAAACTACAGAATTAAAAGCAATATTCTGAAACTGCGTCCATAAGATATTTTTTTTTTTAGAGAAAGTGACGAACCGAGCACCTGATACGTGCCCATAACAAATGCTGTGTCGACCAGAATATTTCTGTGTTACACCACACTGCGCCCGTCACTCTGAGACGTGCTTAAGTCTCATATGCCCAGTGATTACACTAGCTCACAGTGCCCTTCGCACAGAAACACAATAATGTTCGCACACTAATGCTTCACGGTAAAATAAGTGACCCTGGGTTAGTGCCTACCTAGACGGATTCCTGCATAGAAATCCTACCACCAATAAAATATGAACCATGATACCAGAACATGTCTGGGCAGCTTCCATGACTGCATTTCTAATACTATGATATAATAACATTTTTTTACATTTAGAAGTAGAGTGTAAGTGTAATAGACTGCGCGGAACCCATTGCTATAGTCAAGTACATTAATTCTTTTTTTTATTTGATGAAAGTGACGGAACGAGCAAAACGTTCACCTGATGGTAAGTGCAACGTCTGCCCATAACAAATGCTGTGTCACCCAGAACATTTCTGTGTGACACCACACTGCACCCGTCGCCCTGAGACATTGAGATTAGAGACAGTTCTTAAGTCTCATATGCCCAGTGATTACGCTAGCTCTCAGTGCCCATCAAACCGAAACACAGTAATGCTTGCACACTACCGCTTCACAGCAGAATAACTGGCCCTAGGGTGGTACCTACCTAGACGGATTACTGCATAGGAATCCTACCACCAGTAAAAATTCTAATGTGTTCATTGATAAATTCGCATTTTCATTATCTGATACTCAACTGTATTTACATTAATTTTGGACTTAAATTGGGCACCTACCTAAACAATCAATCAATCAATATACTCTTTATTGTACACCAATTCAAAAATAAAGACTAAGCACTATATTTAAGTTAAGGTACAAAAGGCGGTCTTATCACTGAAAGCAATTTCTTCCAGACAACCTTAGCGCAGCGAACTAATACAGCAAAATGAAAAACTAAAAAAATAAAAAGAGGGTGGTGTACACTCAACCATATAAATCTATAAAAAACACTAGATGATAGCATCTCATATAAAAAGCGACAGACTATGGTAAAGGATTAAGAACAAAGGGATAAGTGAAACCATGAGTTAAATATCCAAGTAATGAGCTCTAACCAGGTTTTTGAAGGAAAAGAGGGACTTAGCACGTCGTATGTGCAAAGGTAAGGAATTCCATAAGCGCACAGCTGTGACAGTAAAGGATTTACTAAAGAAAGAAGTGTAGTGAAAGTAAATGTAAATTTAAATAAAATTTGCTCAAAATACATACGTACATACATAAGATCAGGACTGTATCCCATAAGGGGCAGTCAGAGACTGGACACTCACTGCAAAAACAGATGACTGCCACAATCCACGTTTCACCAAAACAATATGATGCACTTAGTGTGATAGGTGGTGAGCCTATCGCCATCATGCGCTGTTGGGTGCACAGTGCAGTTTCAATGCTCAAAATGTGTACAAAAAGCCTCCGTACGCGTTACCACATTGCCAGATCGTCGCAGTTACAGACGTAATGTAAGTGTTAACTTTATGGCATCAACACCAAATACAAGGTTAGCACGGCTGTTTGTCTATAAAACTACCTACTATTACGAGTATAATAATACAGAGTTGTGTTAGTATGTCCAGTCGAATCCCGCATCGTACGCACCGCATATCTGTAGAATTTCTAATTTTGATATTATGTTGTCATCGAATTTCAACTGTAATTGTCTTATTTTTTTATTTTTCTCATTATGTGGAGATAATGAGAAATATTACACGGCAATGTAGGATAGCAATAGCGGATAAACTTAATTCTACTGGGAGCTTATCGCTTTAAAATTTTGACTAATTAGTTTGTAAATATCTGGTTTGAAGTGAAATTTGTTGTTACTTAAAATTGATACAGAGGAAAAATTGTGCTTTTCAAGGTGAGGTAGCGACCCATACTGGCCTCAGCTGTATGTATTACTTTATAAAATATGATTAATATTGGTATTAACTGAATATGGTACACACCACGTGTGCTATTATAAATTATCTATTGTCTTCAAAAACAAGTAAAAATTTCTGTAAAGTAAAGAAAGGATCGGAGTTATCATCCGTTTTCATATGATGAAAAAAGGAAAGTCATGTTTTTTTCTTTTTTTTCTTTTATTATTTACAGTAAGTTAATTTCAGTCTATCTCTTTAATCAAGTGAAAACATTTTTGAACTTTATTAATTAGAGTCGAATCTCTTGTTAAGCTCTTAAAAATGAATACTAAAGATGAATAGAATTTAAAACCCCTCAAATTATTAATTTTACGTTTCTTTGTATTTTAATCAGCACGTTCTTAATTTCCGTCTAACATGTTTGTAAATTTTGTTCATCAGCTCTTAAATTTTTGCGCTCGCATAAATCTTTGAAAGATTATACTCGTATATCCGACTCAATCTTCTTATTTTCGTGGTGTCAATGCAACCACATCATCGTACTTTTGAAAGCTTATATCTCCGATTCCATGGGGTTCCTTTGAATACCATTTACCTTATTGAATGATTCAGCGAATAAATTTAATTTCAAATTTATTTTCACTTATAACTTGTATTATTATAAATTATTGTTTATTATAATAACGTTTATGGCAATGTTAATCAGAAATAAAAAAATACTTGTGACAACCCTTGCCTCCATGCACTGTAGCGAAACTGTCAAGACGTTGTCGGCATTTACCTAAAAGGCTACTGTGAAATTAAGTAGAGTAACTTTAGCGGTAGGTACGTCCTTCCTGTTATCAGTAACAAATTCTGGCTACTAATACTACTTACGGCTACGTAATATATTTACATGGTCAATATTATTTATGTAGTCAATTACATTTAAAACCAACATTACTTTTTAAATCAATTTTGTTGCAATTTTGTTGACCAATGGACTGTCTTACCGATGAAGCACGCCTTCTCTTAATTTTGTAAGTTATTAAATTTGCTGTTCCAAAGTGGTTTGGTGAACTAGGCGTAGTCCGTATTTATTTGCCGAATACACGGGAATTTAATATAATGTAGTAAAATTCGACATGTACTAAAAATAAATCAAAATCATTAGCTTCATAAACTGCAAAGTCCACGCGAATAAAATCTTTCAACTTGTTCCCAGTATAAATTGTTGTTTAAAAATGGTCGTGACTATGAAAACTTTACCTGTTTGTACAATTTTCTTTCTCCTACATAATTTATTATACATAATTACTCTAACAGAGAACCAATTGGACTCGGGCAAAGGCAAGGCATAAGGCATACGATTTGTTTGTGTATGAGTCATGTGTATGAGTCGTCGAGTTGTGTATGTCTCAATCTACTAGCAGTTTCCAAAAAAAAATATTCTCAACGCTTTGTTATATAATTACAACGTCATGGTTTGTTTACAAGTTGAGATGTCTGTCCACTGTTCACAAATAAATATGCGTATGCAATGTGTAACAAAATAAATGTACGTTCCTTAACTACCTACCTTACTTAGTTAAAAGGTACATAAAATTAAAAAAGAAGTTGCGTAAGGCGAAAAGTTTACGTTACTATCGTTGCGTAATAACATTACTTAAATTGTATTCTTTCCAGTCCTACGAAAACTCTACCTAAATATTACGAATTTTATAAAACTAATAGGTAATTATGCAATATTGGTTAATAATCTATTGCTATAATTCCATTCCGTCTACTTTGCTGGGGTAGATCAGGCACCAGGCGCTCGCTATAAATTGGTCTGGAATTTTGGGTGCTATTCACCACGGGCTCCGCAGTAAAGGAAAACATCGTGAGCAAACCTGTTTAGCTGAGAAATAAAAGTATTTCGAGGACACGTGAATTTGTGCATTGGAGCAACGTGGCGGACTCTTCCGTGCTCCAAAACCCTCCCTTACTTTATTTTTTTACATCTACTTTACCGTAAACTGTGTTAAAAAAACATAGAAGAAATTTCGAAATATACAAATCGCTTTTTAGAAGTTAGGACACATATATAACATACCATTGTTATTTTGAAGTGGGACTGCTTGTATATAGTTCGTCTTATGTTATGTATACAAGTTTCGACTTTTTAAGCTTGGATCCATTAACTCAAAACCTAAGTCCAAGATCTTCACTGAAAAGCTAAATAAATAGATGAAGTTTTACTTAATCAATTTACATAAGACCCTTACTTCGAATTATACCAACATGAACAATGAACGTCGCCTTGGCTCGTAAGAAATTGTTAGCTCCCTAAGAAATAGATTAAGTTACAAGTTTTCAAAGAAACTGCTTTTAATTGACATTACATTCAAGTGCCGTATGAATTTTAACTAGATAGTTTTGCCAAGTCAAAGACAATAAGTTCCCTTTTATATTGTATGATAAAATTGAGATCGGTACAACTGATATTTGTATATTTTCCTAATATTATTTTACGTAAAATCAGGCCTCTGCGAAAAAATATCAATGCCTCAAATGTTTATTAAGTTTTACAATTCTCCGCAAGCTATACATATTTGTTAACATGTAAGTCGTACTATAAATTCACATAAAAATTCATTAGTATTATAATAAATCTTATACATTTTATTTTTGAACTCTCTCGCTTAGAACTTTAATTTCTTTCGGTAACTTGTTAAACAATTTAATACACATAGTTAAACATATTTTCTTATATTTATCGGACCTGGGAATACCATCCACAAGTCGATTTAGATCTCTTTTGAATCTACCATTTACAACACAAACTTTTTAAATAGCTCCATATGATGATAAAATATGGAGTGATGGTAGTGGTAATATGCCAAGACATTTATCAAATGGTTTCAACGACTCGTCAGGTGGTATTCCACATATGGTTCTGACGCATTTATTTTGTCTATTTCATCTGTTTATGTATTTATAATCATATTATTTTATTTTCTTCTTATTGTTAGCTGCACCGCCTATCATCATATTGTTTATTCTCTGCTTTGCCTCATGTTGACTGGTAGAGAATGCCTTTAGGCATTAAGTCCGCCATATGTACCACTTGTGCATGAAAGGTTAAATAAATAAATAAATAAATAAATTTTGTGCGATAAAAACCCTATTTTTTGTAAACATAATGTAACATGATTTATCAGAAACTTACCAAAAGCTTCTTCTTTTTTTATAGGACTAGGCGACGAGACGAGCAAAACGTTCACCTGATGGTAAGTGCAACGTCTGTCTAAAACAAATGTTGTGTCACCCACAACATTTCTGTGTGGCACCTTACCGCGATCGTCACCCAGAGACAGTTCTTAAGTCTCATATGCACAGTGATACACTAGCTCTCAGCGCCTTACGCATCGAAACACATTAATTTGCACACTAATGATTCACGGCAGAATAACTGCCCTGGGGTGGTACCTACCCAGACGGATTCCTTTCGAATTCGAATCGAATTTCTTCGATGAACATACACCAAATTAGTGAACAAACAGGTGTGGTAAAAACTGTAAAACATTCTGACAATTGAGTAGCTAATTGCTGAGTTGTAGGTCCTGGGTTTACCATATAGTTTATGTATAATCCCAACTAGAGACATTTTTTTTTCATTTTTTTTATATTATTGTAATCTGTTTGCTTTCGGCTAGAAATAAAAAAATAAAGTTCTTTACAATGAAAATCTAAAACATATGCTCCATTAAAAAAAAAGACTGCTTAAATTAATAAGATAAGTAAAAATTAAAGCAAAGTGGTGGTTTTTACCATTGCTGACCTACCAAAAACTATGTCTACTTTGATACTCGTAAAAGCGACAGAAGGTTTACTTTGACATATTTATAATTTATAAATTGTAATGAATTATATAAAATTATAATTAATCAAAATACTACAATTAGAAAAACAAATCTAAGAATCATAATGTGTGTTTTTTTTGGTCGTGGAAAACTAATAGATAAATCTAGTATTTTTTGAAAAAACCGTTGATATGACTTTTAATTTTGTAATCAAACATTTCGAACCGAATATTTCGTAAAAAAAAGAAAAAGTAAATTAACGACCTTAGCCCTTTTTAATATATAGATTCAGATACCGGTAAAATATGATTAATAATATTTTACCGGTAGTAAGTAGTTTTCTTATACTGTAATATGTAGGACACTTTCAATGGTGTTTTGGAATAATTCAATAGCATAAAACTTCGTATTATCCGAAGTTTATATTAGATGTTATATTATTATATTTAAGAAGATAACGTCTGCCTGTTCGTTTATTTCACTCCCTTTTTTAACTTGCCAGTTCGGCAATATGTTATTAATGATATTCTTCTGGCCGATTCCCGATCACGGCGACAATTTTCGAAAACTGTCGGAAGCTGTCAAATGCGCATGAGGTATTATATTTCCATAAGGGTACTTGCAAACACGGAGGCACTTACTCGTTTTGAACTGATTTAACAGTAAACAGGTAAACACAAAACACAAACTACCAGACCCGAAAACCAACAATTTATGTTTTTGCATGAAATTTGATTCCGGCTGGGATTCGAATCCAGGGCCCGCGGCGTGGTTTTCAGGTACTCTACCCACGCGGTCGTCGTGTGATTGATAATATTTATTTTTTATTGAATAAAGTGATGAATCGAGCAAAACGTTCACGTGATGGTAAGTGCAACGTCTGCCCATAACAAATGCTGTGTCACCCAGAAAATTTCTGTGTGACACTACACTGTGTCCATCACCCTGAGACATAAGTTCTTAAGTCTCACATGCCCAGTGATTACGCTAGCTCACAGTGCCCTTCAAACCGAAACACAGTAATGCTTACACACTACTGCTTCAATATTTTTTTAATATTAAGAAATTATGAAAGGAAGAAATGTCTGAAGGTCATACAGATATTTTTTTTCGTAGGGATATCAAACCCCCGGCCCGCGCATTAGCCAAGCTAATCAGTTAGCCTATGCTGAGCTGTTAAGATCTGTTTTAAATATATTAGGTCCTTACATATGAAATTTGCGTTTTGTCGTATTTAACTGGTATATTTGAGCTTCGAAAACAGTCATTCATTTGTTTTTTTCTTCTCATTAGTTTTTTCTTTGGCGTCGCTTATCTCGCACAATGGAAAACTAGAAATATCGCTTTATTGACGAGTACGATTTCTACCGTGGCACCAGTGCTGCAGAAACACCTCGAAGGACTAACAATGTGTATAGGGCTGGTGTCACAAAAGAAAACACGGCACGTTTTTGATTACAACGTTTTCGTTCTGGAAATTTCGATTTTCAGAAAAAACCCCGTGGACGGCCGGAGACCAAAGTGGATAATGAAGAATCAAAGGCTATTTTGGAAGCGGATCCATTGCAAACCACTTCAGAGTTAGCTCCATGCTTGGCTGTGAATGATAAAACTGTTTTCTTCCACTTGAAGTAAACAGGGAAAGTAAAAAAGCTTAAACCTCATGAATTGAGCGAAGCAAACCAGCAAACAGCGTCGACTGCTGCGTTACATTGATCAACCGGCACAATAGTGAAGGGATTTAAAATCGGGTCATTAGCTGTGATGAAAAGTTAATAGAATCAGGCGTTACTTTGCGGAAATCCATTATAATGAAGAAAAGTAAGTTACTTTGCTAAGATCCGCATGCATTGCATTTTGCATGCGGATCTTAGCAAAGTAACTTACTTTTCTTCATTGTGATGAAAAGTAAAACCTGTACGGTAATCGGAAGCGCTCGTCACAATGGCTGAACCCAGGAGAACCAGCCAAATCCTGCCCCAAGCAAAAAATTACTCAGAAAAACTTACTTGTGAGTGTTTGGTGGACTAGTGCTGGTGTCGTTTACTAAAATCTGGTCAAACGATTACGGTAGATATCTATTGTCAGCAACTGCAAACCATGGTGGAAGAACTACCACCTGCTGCAGGACAACGCTAGACACCACAATGCGCCCGTTACCCTGAGATATCAGTACTTAAGTGTCAAACGCCCAGGGATTACGCTAGCTCACAGTGAAAACACAATAATGCTTGCACAATACTGCTTCACGGTAGAATAACTGGCCCTGGGATGGTACCTACCTACACGGATCCTGCATAGGAATCCGACTACCATACCACCTGCGACTTCCACCGTACTCCCCGGACCTTGCTTCAACAGAATACCATTTTTTCCGGAATTTGGATAACTTCTTAGGAGTACAAAAATTCATCTCCGATGTGGCAGTTTTTTTTAGGTTCAGGTTTTTTTAGTAAAGGGATTAATGAATCAACCTACGAGATGGCATATGTGCATAGATAACAATGGTACATATTTTGATTAATTTTACATATAAAATTCACAATAAAACAACGACTTAACATTCCTCCCATACAAAACGCCAATTTCATATGTAAGGACCTAATATTTTTAGGCCTAAAAAACCAACAGTATAATTGATTATATCACAGACATATACGTTCTTTATATTAGTTAATCTAACCAAGAAAACCTGTCAAATTATTACAACAGTATCATTTCTGTTGTTTATATGATTTTCATTCACGTAATTTACATAACTTTTTCTTTATTATAAAGAGAAATAAAAAACCAATAAAAAAAAATTAACATTCATATTAAAATCTTCATTATTATCTTACTAAATAAGACCTATTATAGAACACTACAAAACAAAGTTTGTTTTGATTCATTTATTTATATAAAAAAAAGTAAAGTTTCAGCCTATAAATGTCCCACTACTGAGCACAGGCCTCCTCTCATTTCTGAGAGGGTTTTGGAGCTAGGAAGAATCCGGCACGCTGCTCCAATGCGGGTTGGCGGACTTCACATGTCTTAAAAATATTTTTTATTCCTCAGACATGCAGGTTTCCTCACGATGTTTTCCTTCACCGCCGAGCACGTGGTAAATCAGCACTTAAATTTGCAATTAATAATTTTAGTGGTGCCGGCACCGGGAATCGAACCCAGGTCACTCGCGTACTATGAATTTTAAAGCGAGCGCCTAGCCCCTGAGCTACCACGGCTATATTTATATATTTTGTAGTAAAACACTATACTCTATATTTTTCTATTTAAAAAATGTTGGCAGGTGTAATACTTATATTTTGTTTTATTACATACACTTAATATTTTTTTTGTCAAACAACTAAATTCCAAAATTTCGATAATTTATTATATGATATATAATTTATTATATTTATTAGATAATTTATATACTATATTAATCTTTTTTCCAAATCGCATTAAGATTATCGTGCAGTGCTTGAAGTTACTTTATTTACTAATTAAAATAGAATTTACGTACTGAAACGACTTTACTAAAATCGTTTCAGTACGTAAATTCGCCTCAGGCCGTAAATTCGTTTCAGGCCGCCTGTCGTAGAGTCTATAACGCTTGATAATGCCTCGTTTTGGGGCGAAACACGTGTCGTGTTCTCGGCTTCGGTGGTGTATATTATCTAGTGGTGGTATTGTAGTGGTTGGTGGAGGGTACCTGGTGGCGGTTCCTGGTGGCGGTGTTAGTTTGCTTGTGCACGCTACTGAGGGAGGGCGGGTGGTGCACTTCAAAAAACTAGGTAATATACACCATTTTTATATTTTGCATGCGGATCTTAGCAAAGTAACTTACTTTTCTTCATTACGATGAAAAGAGCTCTGATGTTTTCCGTGCAGTAACTTTCGATGTTGAAATATTTTAGTGCAGCTGATCGAATCGCCGATTGGAATTTATATCTAAAGATGGATGGATAATTCCATATTTTCATGCAACTGGACTGGCAGGACGAGCGTTCTATAGAAAGATCTATTTATAACCTCAAGTAAATATCTGCAAGCTAGACGGTGGTGGTGACGGAATTTATGAGATAAACCAGATGACGTCGTATCTTGTTCTATGTCTAAGAAAATTTCCTTGGTTTTGGAGTCTTGCGCATATCGAGGAACCATCATCTCGACAAAACAAATATATTGTGTCAATGTGTCGTTGAAAAGTTACACCAATATATATTATTATACATAATAATTTTCTGGTGCATGTATAGAGAATTTCTATTCGCTCGTAAATATCGTTCTTACTTATCAAAGAGACTATTATTTATCTTATAAAGCTAACCCTAATATTTTATATGGTTGGTATCTTTTAAATAACGTAGTCTATCTACTAATGAGTATAGTACGATTCGTAAACGGAAACTTATATGTCAATATTTATATTTTTAATTTTCCCAATAAATGATATTAATTATACAAAAATTATACTGCCTTTAAATATCAAATTAAAAAAAAATATACAAGTAGTGAGCTATGCTAGCTCAGAGGCCGGGGGCTTGCCTTAAATTTTATAGTACGTGAGTTTTTTTTTGATAAAGTGACGAGATAAGGAAAACGTTCACCTGCTGGTAAGTGGAACGTCTACCCATAACAGTTGCTGTGTCATCCAGAACATTAATGTATGTCTTCAGTTCTTAAGTCTCACATGCCCTAGTGATTACACTAGCTCTCAGTGCTCTTCAGAGCGAAGCACAGTAATGTTTGCACACTACTGCTTCACTGCAGAATAATTGGCCTAGGGTGGTACCTACCTAGACCGATTTCAGCAAGTTAAATAGCCTGAGTTCGATCCGAAACCACTAAAATTATTCTGCTAATTGAAGTACCATGTGCTCAGCGATGAAGGAAAACGTCGTGACACAACCTGCATGTCTGAGGAAAAAATATTTCTAGGACATTTGAAGTCCGCCAACCCGCATTGGAACAGCGTAGCGGACTCTTCCCGGCTGTAAAACCACCCTCTTAGTAATGAGAGACTAAGCCTCTCATGAGATGAGAGGAAATGAGGCCTGTGTTCAGCACTGGGATATTAATAAACTGTTACTTTTTACTTTACTATATTATTTACTGTTATTGATAATCCATTGATAACGTTATTGGATAAAAAAGGGTCAAGAATAGCGACAATAGCAATTGTAGTATTAGATACTTAGCAAGATAGACGCTGCTGCCTGTGACAGGCACAGTTATTTAATTCGTCGAATTTTTGTGATGGTTTATAAATCACACATTGGAGGTCACGTAATATTACTGGTGTTTACCTTAGACCATTTTTACTGCAGCCGCGAAACGAGATGAGAAGAATTTTCATGTATCTATTGTATACACAGAATTCCATCGTCACTACCTGGATGGTTGGCATTCCACCACAGTGCGTTTTTCGCGGAATTTTCTGCCACGCACTACCACTTTATGGAATCGGCTGCCGCCGGCGGTGTTTCCGGACCGATACGACTTAGGGACCTTCCGCCCGCAACGCACCCGCGATTCCTCTGTTGTTGCGGTTGTTCATGGGCGGTGGTGATCACTTACCATCAGGTTAGCCACTTGCTCGTTTGCCCTCTCTCCTATAAAAAAAAATATTAACGATAAAATACTAAAATTTAATGACGTGATCTAAACGCCGCAAAGTAACATAATTTAATCACAATTTTTACTGTGGCTTAATTCATAAAAATCAGCCTTTATATCCAGACAGCAAGTCATAGATCTCTCCCAGGTTGGGTGAGTTGGGAGCCACACTTGGCGGTTTGGTGATCAACAATCGGTCGTTAGACGCTGGTGCTTATCACCAGTCTAAATAAAATTGGCTCTAATCTGTGTGGCTTAATAAGACGGTTATTCGTCTTCTGTCTCATGTCATGAATTTATTACGTACGGCATAAATTCCACTTTAAAAAACGCGCACACCCGAACTACCTATCGGTCATGAAAATATTAATTTAGAAGTAAATCGCACTTACCGAGCAGATAAAAATAACAGATCATAGAGTAAAATAAAAGAGGTTTATTTTAAAAAATAACGTAAATCTGACTGATCTTAAGTGACGTTATGGTATTTTATGTCAACGCAATTGTGTTTACTACCTAGAATCTACATATTTATGAAACGGATCTAAAACCACTGGCTGGTTTGCAATGGAAAAAAAAAGTTGAATTTTTCGGTGGAAATGCGATTACAAAATGACATGTTTTATTTGAAAGTTATGTCAATACATTTATATTATGCATTCAATTATTTGTGTAAAAGTTTAAAGTTAAGGGTATTTACTGAAGGAGAAAAATTTAGTCAATATTAAAACATTAACGGTTAACAATTTAAAAAGCAATAGAATAATATATACATACAGAAGCTACACACTTAGCCCACTTTTCGCCCTCGCAGAAAACGAGACGTGACATGTGTCGAACCAAGTCATCGCCATTTTAGTACGAGTCAAAATAAATATCCCTATTGTGTTCCCACAACAAAGGCTTACCGTTCAATACCTTAGTCGCCTCTTATGACACCTCGGTAGGAAAAAGGTAGGTGCTATTCTACTCTGCCGGACACCTATCGGCGTAATAAATAATTGATAAAGAAATATAAGAGAACGGAATTATTATAAGCATAATAAGCATTAGAGAAATTGTAAAACGAAATGCTTAGGAAAAGGAACATTGACATACAAACTGCGAAACAGCGTTTAACGAGTAGAAAGGCCTCATTATTTACGTTCCCGTACACTCATCGGTTGCCATTTGAATACCGCGTTCGATATCAAATGGGGGCTTGTTGACCATTTGTACTCGAACGTCTCCCTAATGGCGGCGTTAAACGTTCCGTTGGGCTTTGATCTTGTAAATATGTTACGGTATATATTTGATTTTTGAATATATATTGCTTTATTTTTTGTGCGATCAAATTACTTGTATGAGCACTTCGACACAATGAACCGTAACTTCATGATTCGAATGAAATGATTCAAATATTTAGCTCTGTCTGTTTTTCTATGTTAAAAAATGTCAAGACGAGACCGTTCACAAGATCGTAATTACAAAATCTCTCCAAAAAAAATTCTGTGTCAAACTGGACATTTTTTTGTTGCACCAAACTGCGATCATCAACCTGAGATATCAATTTTAAGTTCCATATGCCTAGTATCTACACTAGCTATCAGTGGCCTTCAGACCGAAACACAGTAATGTTTCCGTAGTACTGTTTAACGGTAGAATGATTAACATGCATATTGCTAGGGTCATGACACACGCGTTTCAAGCTTAATTATTCTATATTTAAGAGATAATTTTTCTATTTCATTTCTTTAAAAAAAAAACAAAACAGACAGCGGGATTTCTCCTGTTTCGTGTTGCAGAATCCTCAGCAGGGTTTTCGGTTCGAGTTGTATTGTACATGTAAAATGTATGTCTGCAACACGTTGGTTGGTTGGTTTCAGCCTATAACTAGTACAAATAGCATACTGCTGAACATAGGCCTCTCCTATAGATTCGACAAAAATTTGTAGCTTTCATTTAGGAGAGAATTTGCAACAGTTGCCTCGCTTGGCTGGCTGGTTTGCAACCGTAGTTTATTAACTCATATGTTCGAGGAAGATACTGCTGCCCATCTCCTGGTTTACATTTTTCCTCCGTCCACTCTTAGATCACCCCCGGGATGACATGGGGTGGTAGATTCTCTTAAGCCGCCGCCACACGGTGAGATCACCCACCCACACCACTTTCTACATGGAGAGCCATATATGAAGTAGACAACATCATAATGAATCATTAATTTTACAAAAGTCTAATTAGTTATGGTAAACTAATCCTTAAATATAATCACCGCCTACATAATTTTTAATCATCGGTATAGTACGTTATTTGTACATTACGAAGCTTTTTCACTCGTTAAATATCATTACTTAAATTAATTCCTCTGCATGAAAAGAGGACTTGACATTATTAAATTTTAATAAACGATGCCCCACAGTAGGATTTCTTCTGTATCGCGAGAGCGTTTAAGAGACATGCATTTCACATGTCCAACACAACCAGACCTGAAAACCAACAATTTGTTTTGTACAAATGTTGGCTCCATTTGGAATTCGAACCCAGAACCCGCGACGATGAAATCTACCTGATTTGCGGTTGCTAACCACTAGGCCACGCTGTCGTCATTGATCATCGTTTTTAATTTTCCATCATTGGAAAAAAAGTACGATAGTATTTCAGCGGAAAGAAAATCAGAAAATTACATCTTAGGTTCCGTTAGTGACAGTAACGATACCCGGCGCTCACAGGTTGCTAAAGTAAAAAGTGCAACGGAGACGGGATTTCACATACAACATGAAATGGCTACGGACGTAGAGCTACATTGAAATGCATTCGAAGTCTGTTCTTTTTTGCATAACAAACATTGAAAGATTGAAACACTTTGGATAGTGACATTAGCGTTAGTTTTAGTTTTAATTGTTAAACTTAAAGAAGATGAACACAGTCTTATTTTATAGATAGATTTAGGGTTTTTCTTCTAAAAAAAGTAAATTTGTCTCGGAGTAGAATAAACTTCAATGAAATTAAATTTTACGGGTGGGACACCAGTCTTTTTGTGACTAAAATGCGCTCCAAATTTCGGTAAACAAATTTTTAAAACATTTATATAGTTTTATTAAATGTGTAATATTTGTGTAAATATGTACCCATGGTTTGAGAGCACTTTTTTCTTATCTTATTTCTTAGGTATTTAAAGCAATAAAGCAGAATACATAAATAAAACACTAATAAGGAATAAAAAACTTAAAACCAGAAAAGGATCAAGTTTTCTGTAGTATTACCAAACCTTCTTCCAGTAACGGGACATAACACTATCATAAAATGATTGAAAGCCTCTTTAACACATTTTGTGGAAACGCACTGTCTACGAACTAATTTGATGATTTAACATCTTCCGATGAAGGATTTTTTCAGATACGCCTGCAGGGAAATATGTTTGAAAGTGCTATTGCCTTTGAGAATTCTTCAGATGAAAACTTCGCGCTTTCCCGATGCTTTCTGGTTATTCAAATTTTGTTGATGACTTTATTGTTGACAGTGATAAGGTGGCACATTTGGATCGTTGATAAATTATCTACGCAGCTTAACACTCGTAGCTATATTGATGTTTACATTAATAATATTCTTAAATTAAAAAAGCCGTAAAAGCCGTGGTAGCTCAGGGGCCTGGTGCTCGCCTTTAATTTCATAGTAAGCGAGTAACCTGGGTTCGATCCCCGGTGCCAGCACCTCTAATATTGTTTTACAATTTTAAGTGCTGATTTACCACGTGCTTAGCGGTGAAGGAAAACATCGTGAGGAAACCTGCATGTCCGAGGAATAGAAATATTTCTAGGACATGTGAAGTCCGCCAACCCGCATGGGAGCAGCGTGGCGGATTCTTCCTAGCTCCAAAACTCTCTCAGAAATGAGAGGAGGCCTGTGCTCAGCAATGGGACATTTATAGGCTGAAACTTTACTTTTTTTTTTAATTAACCGGATCATCAGTCATTATCCGGGAATAAAAAAATAACGGTAAAAATTTTGTTTTTTAAAAAATGTGTTTATGTTTTACTCAACACCGACATCAAAATTATAAAATAATAATAATAATATATTTATTTTTCCTCACAAAAGTAGACTTTTGTGATGAAAGTTGCATCTATTTAAAAACAGGTATTGGTTTGATTCATAGTCTAGAATATGTGAGGAGCAGGTGTCTGAGTTAGGCATAAAAAAGAGTAATAAAACAATTGTATAAATAAATACAGTCAAGACTTTTTCCCATATAAGGGGAAGGCAGAAGCCACTAAAGTATCCCACTTTTTGTCCTCGCGGGAAAAGAGACATACCGAGTGGCGAACAACGTCGTCGCCATTTTAGTACGAGTAAAAAAAATCACATTTCCCATTGCGTTCGAACGAGCAGTATACGAGTAGTAACAGCAATGCATACTGTGGTGTTATAACAATTGATAATTACATAATAAACAATAATATCTTAATTACTTTAAACGGAACTACAAATAAGTATTAAATGGATTTATAAAAACATTTAGTTTGCTTTTTGTAGTTAACTTATGGCACTTTTGAGCTTTATTGAAATCGGTTTTGTTTTTATTGTAAACTATTATTTTACAAGTTTAGGTGATGGGCAGACCTGTGAAAATGCACAACGTTTCAGGGAATTTGTGATTGAGACACATAATTAAAAATTGCTCTAAGTTGGCTAATGTCCAATAGATTTCTTATAAAAGGATGTTCGGCCTCATTTTAACAATACAATAGATATTTCCGAATTTTTCCAAGTAACCGACGAACTATCCAATCGACACACAGAAACTACCAAAACGGTCTACTAAGCATATTACGTATTTTTATAACGACACAAGTATTTTACATGGTTCAAATTATCATCATAGGTATCATGAAACGGATGAATATTCTGTTTAGAAACTTGTGGTAGGGAATGTACAGCAATTTCAACGGTTTTTTGTGAAACTTTTCACTTGAAATGTACACAGGATTAACATGATACCCACAACACCTGAATTAACGCATTCGTGCTGTTAGTCGTTAAGGAGTTATGTTATGTGCATTCGTAGTCCAGGACCAGTCAAGCCCAGCACGTCCTTGACCGTAGTTAGGTACCTCCCCTGTTCTGTTATTGTCATAAACTTAACAATACCTCAATCACTACACATTTCTTATTTGGTTTTAAAGAGTTCCCTTGTGTATCTTCAAAGTCTAAGGTCCAATACCAATGAACCTTGGAGCTATACTGAACACAACGTAAAAATAATCATTAAAACCTGTTCATTAACAAAGAAGGTAGGCCCGAACATATATAAGACAATATATATATACATAATTTCGACTTTACTAACACCATTAGAAAAAGTTGAAATTGTGGAATATTTGTTAAAAAGTATATATAAAATGTCGTATTATTGCAGCGTAAGAAAATATATGGCATATTTTCTTACGCCGCAATAATACCCTACAGGTGATGTAAGAGCCAACTGAGATGAATACCTGAAAAATAACACAGTTTACACTCGTGAAGATAGTTATAAAATAGCTTTTTCAAAAAAAATATTGTAAACCAACTGTCATTGAATTAACTTGACGTTTTTTACCTTATGTCATAATATTTTTTTTTAATTTTGATGATTGATGTACGAGGTAATGGCGACGTTTCGAATAGTAAGTCTTCTGGGAAATATTTTTGCAAGTGAATCATACAGACGACTACATCTATTGGGAATGCTTCGGATGAGAACTGTCCTCATTGCTCACTTGTCATTTAAATTTTATTCATAAATTTGTGGTTGACTATGAAAAGGTGGCACAATGACGGTGTTGATAAATAGTCTACGCGGATGATATCTCATAGCAGCTGTAAATTAATTAACATTATCGAATCAGTTACTACGAATGTTCACGATTAACTGGTTTGATTGTTTTTTCATAATCATTAAAAGAGTTTATTTTAATATAGCGCTTGAAAAACTTTGTATTAATAGGAGTAAGATAAGATAAGATATTCATTTATTGTATTATTCTATTAAGTATTCTTTTTCAACTTAAAACTTTAAAAAGGAATTTATATAGTTTCTCAAATATATTTTAGTTCAGTCTAATTTAATCAAAAGAAAGATTGATTTGAACATTTTTTTATGAAACGTTACATTTAATTCTTGTAAAGCAGCAGCAATTAGTATTCTTCTTTTGTTTTCGAATTACGGTAGTGACCTTCAATTAAGGACACACGTTTGGCCTTATGCGTCTAACTAATTGTTTTTATAATTTTGTTTTGTAGTTATTCTTGTTGGTTACTTAAATAAATGAAATAAGAAATTTGATTATTTTGTTATTTAACTGATTTAAGAATTATCCAATATTTTACTAAATACTCGTAAATGAAACGCTAGGATTCGACTAACGTGATATTTATAATCTTAATTATTGAAGGTTCAGGACTAGTGAGAGAATTGACTAAAAATTAAATGCCTTTTCGCAGTGACTAAAATTTATCTTTATCATATTATTTGTATTAGTGTTTCTAACATAAAATTGATTAACTATAACTAATATAATCATGTATATAACTAATATGAGGGAAAATAAAAACCAGAAGATGGGCCACAGCATCTTCCAGGAACATCAGAATAAAAAAACTGCAGTTGCCAACCCGCCCGACAAGCGTGGCAACTATGACAAAATTTCCACCAAAATGAGGGCTACAAACTTAGTAGCAATCTATGGGGGAAGCCTAAGTTCAGCAGTGGACTAGTGATATGCTGAAATTATGATAATGATGAATAAGCCTTGAATTTTATTCTCAATTAAAAGGCATGGCTGTACGACTATGTTCAGTACGTGAAAATGCACCTACCATTTAGGATTGATCGTTTCGTTGGACCTAAGAAAATAATTTATTCAAAAATTATACTGTTATGTAGACTGAGTATTATGTACCATGACATGTACTCGTATGTTAAATTATTTATTTCCACATGAGCATTTCCAATACGTTATAAATTTATAAAAAGCAACATCATGTTAAGTCAATTCGTAACTCACAACTGCATAAAATTCGTAGTATACTTGAGTTCGCTTTCTGAATAGACATTTGATAACAACGGCTTCATTGCCTAAGCATTCATGTTATAATCAAATTTCCGAAGTTCTCTTAAAAGCGTACATGCTTGAGAAATTAATCTGCTTAGCAAAAATTCGTCAAGTTTTTTTATAATTTCTAGATTAAATCAAGCTAAAACTGAACTTTTTAGCCTGTAATGTAAAATAAAATATAAAAGATTTTTTTTTCAATACTACTACGTCATCTGCTTTAACCTTCCTTCAACGTGCTCTTAAATATATTAAGAAACGTTTACGAAATATTATGAAATCCGTTTAGGTAGGTACCACCGCAGGGCCAGTTATTCTTCCGTAAAGCAGGAGTGTTTTTTTTTATTGCACAAAGTGATGAACCGAGCAAAACGTTCACCTGATGGTACGTGCAACGTCTGCCCATAACAAAAGCTGTGTCACCCAGAAAATTTCTGTGTGACACTAATCTGTGCCCATCACCCTGAGACATAGGTTCTTAAGTCTCATATGCCCAGTGATTACGCTAGCTCGCAGTGCGCTTCAAACGGAAACACAGCAATGTTATGGGTAGACGTTGTACTTACTAACAGGTGAATATTTCATCTCGTCACGTTCTCCAATAAAATAAATAAATATTTGGTTACAAAGATGTTTTTATGTGCATTTAAAAACTAAAGTAAGATTTTCGTTATTATTATTGATTTACATTTTTCTCTGAAAAGTTTTGTCTTTTAAGTGTAGTTTTCATTCCATTTTTAGATACGCAAGTCCAAGAAAAAGCATAAATTCAATAAAGAAGTTTAATTAAACTCAAGTTCAGGTAAAATTAAACGCGATAAAATTAGTTTCATTTAAATGTGTAGTGTTCGCGTAAATATACGAAAGCATGCCCTTTCATATTTCAGCATACACATTTAAAACACTTTAAATTTTTTAACAGTTTCACAAACTCGTTGTTAAACTCGTGCCGTACTGGAGACAGTTGATAGAATGTCAACTTTTTTGAAGCATGTTTGGCCGAAAAAGTTTATTAACTTTTTCATCAAAAACTTGTTACTTTATTGTTGTTCAAATCTCATAATCTTTGTAAAGCATCAGGTCCGCTGCGTTTGTGTTCACTTCACAAAATTATTTGTAAGAGACAGTTTTAGGGAGAACTGTATAAATTTTAATATGAAATTATGATAGGAAATTGTAGCCGAAAAAATATTTGTAAACATTGTCATACAATCTACGGTAAATACCTTTTTTCTCAATTGCAAAATTATCCTGAATACAAAAATGAGTCATCACCATCATCTTTTCAGCCAATCACAAGTCTACTGCTGAACATTGCCTCTCACATAGATTTGGAGGATTTGCCATAGTTGCCACGATTGACAGGCGGGTTGGCAAAATTTAAGATTATTAATAATTATAATGAACAGGAGTAAGCAATGAAAATATGTATTAAACTTAAAAAAAACTACTAACACTTTCTGCACCCGAAATATCGATTACATTACTCTCGAGTATGAATAAGAAAGACGAGCAACGCAATAGTGCCGCCTAAATTAAAAATCGAAATCGTTTTTGTACGACAATTTCCTGTAACTTTGATAGAGGAATTACAGTTATTAAAATGAGGCACGGTTTTAAATATTGCATGTACTTAGTTTAAAGACTTCGTTTGTCCCATTTAATAAAAAATCTACGTGATATAAATGACTTCGCTTTATATTGTGAAGTGTGCTTTAGTACATGAATTTTACGATGCTTCAATTTGAGATATCCTGAAGATTAAAAGTAAATCTTATAGTAACATTTGACAGTTCTTGTAATGTTACATAAAATTATAAAAGATGTTAGTAAGGAGTACGTGTCTTCACGTGATATGAAGACCTCTTATTGACCACGACAATATCTTTCCGTTGTTGATGTTGTCAAGTTCTCATCGTTATATTTTGGTGCCGTAGATAATCCTTTACGTTATGGTAATAATTTTAACACGCAGTTCTTAGTCCCAATTAGAACAATTGGCGCAGTGGCTAAACAATTACCTTCTGCGCTATGGGCTGCGGGTTTGACTTCTGCACGGACCAAACATTTGGATAGTCTACCCATAGTTGTTGTCTAGGTGTTCGTGCATTTTAAGTTAATGTTTATAAAATACAGGAGAAATTCTAGTGTAATGTAATTTTTTAATTGTATTAAATGTTGTAAGTAGATTGTAGATTGTAGATTGCTTCGGGCTGATTTCCGCAACTCCACGTCTATGCGCGTATTTTGCGTTGGGGCAGGAATATGTTGTAAGTATAATATTCATCAAAGAACCAAACTAAGCTTTTCAATTTGTTTATTATGTATATATTATGACAAGCAAATAAAAATATGTTAATCGAAATTCTTCGTCTAAGTATGCACCACTGCAGTGTCAGAAACACGGGGACAAACACAACACAACCAGACCCGAAAACCAACAATTTGTGCCAGGACCCGCGGCGTAGAAGTCAGGTACTCTGACCACTAGGCCACGCGGTCGTCAATTACTGAGCATATCGGACTTAAGAACTGATATCTCAGAGTGTCCAGCTCGGTGCGGTGCCAAACAGAAATGTTTTCAGTGACACAGCATTTGCTATGAGCGGACTTTGCACTTACCATCAGGTGAAAGATTTGCTAGTCTATCGGGAATTCCACCACCGGCATATGCAATGAGACTACAAGTAGATTTTTACGCCGCAGATACTATATTCCCTTTAATCGTTATAATTAGTTATAACGATTATAATGTTGTATTTTGAGTAAAGGGATTTTATATTTTTGATGTATTTTAATCAACATATTTTCAGTCGATATTCAGTTTGATAATACTTAATTTTTTTCATGTCATATGAATCGATTGACTTACAACTTGATATACTCGTATTATTATATATAACATAGAAAAATCAACTACCTCTTTCAGAGAATTTTCAATCAGTTACATTCCATAAAGCTTTCTGTTTGTTTAAAACAAAACTATAGCCCACACTAAGATTTGTTTTCACATAAAGAAAAGTGTAATACTATATAATATAATATATTTTTGAGTCGACTTTGGACGTTTGTCGGACAAAATCCGTTCCGCTGCTCCTATGCGGGTCGATCGAATTAGCATGTCCACTAGGTGTTTTTATTCCTAAGATATGTAGGTTTCCTCACGATATTTTCTTTTACCTCTGACTCGCTTATAACAGCAAAACAATTTTACAGTGTGATGTTTACAAAAGCCATATTTGCAATAAAAAGTACATCTAGGAAAAGTAAAGCAATTAACTTATTGTAAAATGCATTCAAAACATTTGAACGTTTACGCATTCTCCTTATTGCTAATAGCCACGCAGCTGCAGTAATCGTCGGCTTATACTAGTATGGAAATAATGGCGCCGCTACGACGGCATTGGCATCAAATTTCCGCTTTACACGACAATTGTTTTTTTAGAAAAACTAAAGTAAAAATTTTGCTATTTAAATTTAAATTAATATTTTTTTATTTAACTTAAAAATGCTTTTTTATAGCAGCCAATAAAATGTTAATTACAAGGCATTTTTAAGAGAGTTAAGGATTGGGGAAGAGTCCGCCACAACACTCCATAGCGGGTTAGCGAGATTCACTTATCCTCGTAATATTTTTATCCCTTAACCATAGTTTCCTCGCGATAACTTACTGTTTCGTAGAGTACATGGTAAATCAGCGGTTTTGCAACCAAAATTTTAATGGTGCCGGCACCGGGGATGGAACCCAGGTCACTCGTGTAGGTAGGAGTACTCGTAGCGTAGGTATTACAGAAAATCCTACTAGGTAGCGTAAATATAAACAATTTAAGTAGCACTTATTCTAGAGAACTTTCCTGGATTCTTATCAGTCAAACTAAACCATTAATCGCGATTATTGTTAAGTGTTAATCGCGTTAGAGCCACAGTTTGTATAAGATATAACACTACTTAAAACCTTGTAAGTTTTAGAAATCATCAGACTGCATTTTGTACTTAAGATAATATAATAACAGTGAAAAATCATTATGATTACAATTTCATCTGTCATATTTGCTTTATTGGTACGCGCTCCCTGTGATTTTTCATTTATGTGAATTCGCGATAATTTCGTCAATAAGTAATAAATAAATCACAGTAGTTAACAAAATCGTTATTAATAAAATAAACTTGTAATTCATTATTATCTTCCTGTTATTTCTATGAATACATTAATGCTAATACATACGTACTCATTCGTCAACCCCCCCCCCCCCCCTGGTTTTTGATTTAAGCAGACTATTATTTTTAAATATTTATTTATAAAAACATTAAAATGCACAACACAACCAGACTCAAAAATATTTTCTGTTTTTGCACACAATATGGTTACGGCTAGAATTCGAACCCAGGACTCGCCACTTAAAAGTCAGTAGCGACTTAATAATGTTTTCTTTTATTGTTAAGACTGGTTTTATAATGGTTAAATACGCAACGTTAAGTAATTAAAGCCATTAAGTAAAATGTAAGCGGATGATTTATAAGGAGTGTGTACGTGGGCTCATCAGTTTTTTTTCTTTATTCTTTCAAAATATTCAATATTGGCGTTTGATCGCTTTGCTGTCACTTGTATAATTAATGTTCCATTGTTTAAATAAAACGAAAGTAGAAGAAGGAGAAGGACACTAGCAGACCCAAAAATAAACAATTTGTGATTTTTAACAAATCTTGTATTAGTTAATTATTCGTTAAGTTCTAGTATCTAAAATCATTTAAGATCTAATAAAATGAATATATAATATAAAATTAATATGTATGTATAACCATAAATATTATATCCGGAAAATATTTATTATTTTAGAAACGTACACTTTTCTTCAACAATTTTTCCATTATCGCCGAGCACATAGATCAAGACTCGAAATTGCAATCTATAATTTAAGTGAGGCTCGTAAAGTCGAACTCGGGTTGTTAACGTATTATGAGTAATTATGAGTCAGCCCCTAAGCTACTCTCACACGTATCACAGCCCTAATACATGTTATGCAAGATGAAAATTTAATCGTTAATTTAAATATATTGTCAAAAAAAATATGAAAAACCTCGTTTCTTTTTCGTTTTTATTTTAAATAACATTATTTTATAAGCAATGACTAAACCTTTTTTTCTTTGTTTAAGTTTGTGATGAAAACAGTTGACTATTTAATTTCAATTATAAAAAAAACATTAATCCTACGAATAAAGTTACAACGGAGTTTCATCATCTGTCGACGGTAAAATGTGTTGATTCAAGAAATAAGAAAGCTGTCATGAACAAGCTATCGACTACGTCAGAACTTTGTGTAAAATACTTTCGTATTTGTTATATCCTATTTATTATAACCATTAATAAAATTTAATAGTAAGTCTATATATATATATATGTATATATAATGTATAGATATAGTAAAAATGAAAACTGCACGAGTCTGTAACACGTGTTTGCCTTTTTACTATATGTTATTACAATTTAAAATTTTGCGAAATAAATGATTGACGGGCTAAAAATAAGTCACTAAATACATTTTCATAATTTTTAGAATTGTGTGTCTGTCTGTTTGTTTGTGAACGCATCACGTCTAAAGTTAATTTATTTAAAATACTCAGTAAGCGTATCTTCCAGTAACATTTAGTCTTTGATTTATTACAATCTATTTATTCTATACAAAGTTATGAGTATTTGAAGTCTACGAATGAGTTAATAGAGGGTGAATTTAAATCTTATCTAAGAAATGGTAATAAAAGATGTAATTTTTTTTTGTATTAAAATAATACCTGAATTTTAAAGACAGCAAATAAAAATAAATATCTAATATTTTCTTACAAATACAAAGTACAATACCAAAAGATGGACGCCGTTGAGCGACGTTGAGATTTAACCTAAAATACTTCATTTTATGATTCGATTTGAGGTCGACGAACGGTCGAATTCTGAATTGATTGATTGAAATGTAAACTTAGTGCAATTTTAGTCGTATTATATTAGATGGTCAGAATCATAATAGGCTAATTAGTTGCAACTTTGCTCCAAATATTTTTCATTCGTTATAAGTAAGTTTGAATTTTGATTCTTTGTAATATTAATTATTTCTTAAACATCGCGTTACGGTAGATCTTTACGCGTTCCCACCGTTGAAGTACAACAATAGTTAACTAGCATTATTAATAGATGGCGTTGTGAAAATGATGTCCCTACTACTTATGTACGTTTTTTCGGTTAAACCAAACCTGGCTGGGCCCGCGAGTACACCTATTTGAATCAGATGAAGCTTTATAAGCTACAACGGCTAACAGCAAAAATATCACCAAAGTTATATCAAATATTTGTCATTAAGCCCGTGGGTGCTGAGTGCTACATGATATCATGTATGTATATATCAAATCTTAAACTCTGTATGTTATTCATCGAAAAGAGAAGAGAAATCAACCATCGAAATAAAATTGCAAAGCTTTATATTGAACGTGAATAACGTTTGTAAGTTCAGCGCCCGCTCGAATGTACCTAATCATTGTGTACGAACACAAGTGCATTTTATGTAGTCGACAGAAAGGCAGCGAACATTTTATTTAGAAACGACTTTACTAAATTTGCATAAAAATCTCCAAAAGAAGAATCAAAATTGTGATCTGGTGGTAGGATTCCTATACATGAATCCGTCTAGGTATATGTGTCTAGGTATTGTGACGTCAAACAAAGTGCGCAGATATTACTGTTCCGGCTTGAAGGCCACCGATAGCTAGTGTAATTTCTGGGCCTATGAGACTTAGGGTGACAAGCACAGTGTGGTGTCACACAGAAATGTTCTGGGTGACACAGAATTTGTTATATGCAGACTGCACTTACCATCAGATGAACGGTGTGCTTGTCTCGTCACTTTCTTCTAAATTAAGTGCTATTTGTTTTTCTTCATCGACCTATTAAAGTTTCACTTCTGGACATGCACAACGTGCTACCAAGAGCAGAGGATAATTTGAAAACATTCTCATTGGCTAAAGTTCAAGAAATTCATTTATTAAGTCAAGTGTGAGTAAAAGACTCTAAGAATCGAAAACAAATTTATTTTTAAACTGATACAGTCACATAAGTTTCATTCAAAACCGTGGTACTTAATATAGCAGTTTAAAACTTGTCGCAATATTTCTCTACGCTCTGGGCTGACTAGGTGAGAATGCCAAAAGGCATTAAATCTGCATTTTGTATGACATTTCATTAAGGTGAAAACTAAAAGTTATAATTAAATAATTTAAACCGGGTTCGTTTCTTGGTATTGGTAGCAAATTATTCCCAGTTACAAATTTCTTTAAAAAATTGGAAGACGCCGCCACCGAGCGCTGGATCGTTTCATTTTATTTTGTTCTCCATTATTTGCCCAGAATGTTAGGCCCGGCACTTGCCGCATCTTTGTTTCTAATGAAGAATTTAGAGAAATCTGTAGTTTTTTCATTCAAATTGTTCTCCTCTATTGTTCTCTTCGATATCTTGTCAGCTGTCTTTTGAGGTACTACATCATAGACAGCGCAGTCTATTTTATATTGCTACAAGATACCTAATGAAATTAAAAATCTATAGAAATCGGTTTACTGAAATCGTAATCGTATGCTCGGCCAAACATGCATACTCAATTTTTGTTCATGCAAAAACAAACTTCTTTTTTTTTCAGTATGATAAATATTTTGTTTGGTTTAAATAACTGCATGCTGTCTATTTACTTCCATACAGTATCTCAGTATATAACAAGTCAAAAAAACAGTAACTCTCACTTTGAGAACAGATAGTTTTTGCTATGGAATATTAAAATGAGGAAAGATCGGACAGATTCTATTTCGGTCTTACCACTTCACGTAGTTTTGGGTAAAGATCGGAAAACAGAAACTATAGGTAATAAAACGTTTTCAATCCACACAATCCTTCGAAAACACGTAGTGAAAAGTTGAAAGTTACAGGCCACGAGTAAAGATCGATAAATTGACGAAATATCACTTGTTTCACGGAAATTCTTGTGATAAAAAAACTAAAAATAACTTAAGCTGCAAGCGATAGAAGTAAACTCAGACGCGGGGCGGGTTGAAAAGCCGTTTTCACTTGAAAAATATTGCTTGAGTTTTTGGAAAATTTAATATTACGATCTTAACCCATTTTCGTTCTCCCCCACTCGCCTTAAATAATAACGTTATTTTAAGTTGTAATATGTCGTAAAAGTCGGCAGAGGGAAAATGAAAACCAGGAGATGGGCAGCAGCATCTTCCTGGAACATCTGAATAAATACTGCGGTTTGGCCCGCCTGCCAAGCGTGGCAACTTTGGTAAAATCCCCCAAAATGTGAGCTACAAACTTTTGTGTTGGTGTAAAAAGTAAAGTTTCAGCCTGTAAGTCCCACAACCTGAGGACAGGCCTCCTCTCATTTTTGAGAGAGTTTTGGAGCTAGGAAGAATCCGCCACGCTGCTCCAATGCGGGTTGGCGGACTGCACATGTCTTCGAAATATTTTATTTTTATTTCTCAGACATGCAGGTTTCCTCACGATGTTTTCCGTCACCGCCGACCACCAAAACCAGCACATAAAATTGCAATAAATAATTTAAGTGGTACTATGAAATTTAAAGCAAGCGCCTAGCCCCTGAGCTATTACGGCTCATGATAATGATGGTGATGATGACAAAAGGAATTAATTTTGATATGATTAAGACTCTCAAATTATTAATATCCTTTTAAAGACACAATAAAAAAATTAAGTAATAAATTAGGTTTGGTTCAGGTTAAATTAAGTTATCCAATTATATTTATATTTTGATGTCTATATACCCTCCCTATAAGGGACTTAATATATCATAGTCAATAAAGCTATAATAAATATTGAATCGAGAACCTTTAGCAGACAAAGTAGCAATCTATCTTTGATGTTCAGTTCGTTACGTACGAATTCATTAAACGATGTTCTTCGGTGAATATTGAAAGGCTGTAAGTGTTAGAAAAAGTATAACAGATGAAATATTTTTCGTTGAAAGAAATTGGCCTGGTGTGAATTAACTTGGGAAATTAAATATTATAAAACGTTTTATTAAATAGTCTCAAAGGACATATTTATAAACAGTTTTTACTATCCATAACAACTAAGCGTAATTTTTTTTTAATAATGATGATAGTTTGGTTTTAATTTTTTTAAAAACGTTTCTTCTATATTTTTTTAACTAACTTCATGACGGCAAACGAAATTTTATATCTTTTTATTTAATTACATTACATTTATATAATTAATTTTTGTTAAAAAAAATGTTATAATACTTGCTTATTTTATGCTTTCTTCGATTTCTTTGTATAAATGTTTTTTATATAAAATTCTTAATAAAAATGTAAAATATATTTAGATGTACATGATACTTTATAGTTTTCCTTTTTACCTTTTGTACGAGTAAAATGGCAATTCCTTGCAAACACTCAACCTTAATGCCTCTTTTTGTATATAAGTCCAAAAGAAAAGTGGTATAGTATACCAAAAGTCTTAGTGTTGTATTTACAGAAAACCTGACCCACAAATTATTTGTGCGTTGATCAACTGTTCGCTCCGAATAGAACTTGTACCCGAATCTCACGACTCGAGTACGCAGACCGGTAAGCTTCACGGTCGTATACTATTGACCGATCGATTGTCCGTCTAGTCAGATACCACTACAGTGCCAGGTTATTCTGCCGCCAACCGGTAATGTGCAAGCATACGCGTGTTCTGATTTGTAGGGCATTAAAATACCTTACTTCTACGCCGCGGGCTCGAGGTTTTAAATGTAAGCTGGAGCCAACATCATGCGAAAACACAAATAGATCGTTTCGGGTCTGATTGTTTTGTGCATATGCAATTGTTCTATGTAATTATGCAACAGTTACAGGCACGTGTAGCATTTAGCGTCAGATGAAACACTTGCCTGTTTCGTCTCTTAATTACAATTAAAATAAACTTTACGATGTCTACCTAGCTGACTTAGACCATAGCGATACGACTCGTTGTAAATTAGAATTGCGTTGTTTGTATTGCAATTTGCACACCTTATACTCGTATAGTATATCCCATAGGTGCTCGGTAGAGCAGAATAGCACCCACCTGTTTCCTGCCGAGGTGTCGTAATAGGAGACTAATGTATTGTACAGACACCCTGTATTCAGTAATTATGCAGTACTTTAGTGGGAACGCAATGGTAAGTAAGAATTTCTTCACTCATGGCAAAATGTAGCGTGGTTCGTCACCTGTCACCTCTCGTTTCCCGCGGGTGCATAAAGTATGCCCCTAGTGTGGTTTCTACCTACCCTTTATGGGGAAAAGGCGTGGCTTTTAGTTTGTATGTTTACATGTATATCGTAAACACACAGACACAGAGGCTAACTTATCATCATATTTCCGTATTCAATGTAACACTACTGTTACGTGAAAGGATATGTCACATTATTTGTCACAGGCACACGACACAATGTATCAAGATCATGACATACCATAATATGTGGTACAAAATGGTTGAGCCAGTCCTTAATACAATAAAAACATGAATCCACTTAATATTTGTATAATTTTTTTTTAATTGTATAAGGTGACGAAACGAGCAAAAGAGGAAAAAAAGAGGAAGTGCAACGTCTGCCCATAACAAATACTGTATCACACAGAAAATTTCTGTATGATACCATAATGCGCCCGCCGCCCTGAGACATCGGTTCTTAAGTCTCATATGCCAAGTGATTACGCTAGCTCTCAGTGCCCTTCATTTCTGTGCCCTCTTCATGTTCTGGAACATTTCTGTGTGACACTTCATTGTGCCCATCACCCTGAGACATCTTCACAGACAGTTCTTAAGTTTCATATGCCCTGTGATTACGCTAGCTCACAGTGCCCTTCAAAACCGAAACACAGTAATGTTTGCACACTACTGCCTCACGGCAGAATAACTGGCCCTGGGGTGGTACCTAGCTAGACATATTCCTGCATAGGAATCCTACCGTCAATAAAATATGTGTCTGAGACTTTTTTTAACAGGAATATGTTGAAAAAGCCACAACCTTTTGTCATTCCATTTCACACTTGCACCACTGTTAACCGTTGAGAAAGGCTTCTTTCTCTTTCCTGCCAATGGTGACGGGAACAAAAAATAAGAACTTTTTCTACGATTTAATTGAATTTGTCGCAACAACTTTATGTGGCTGATCCACGGTTCACTTTGCTTCAAGAAACTTATGTATACTAATTTTAGTCTAAAAAGTCATTAGGCATGCCCTTTACTTATTTGACCCAATCCCACTTAAAGTGGCCGGATATTAGTACAGTACTATGTTTTGTTCTGGGACGTCCCAATGCGGAAATTGCCTCTATCAATTTTAGAGGTGGCAATAACAACATTATTTAGGTAATTACTAAAAAACCATACATTGAAATTTATGTTGTATGATTTAAATATTTAACTAAAGTATAGGTATTTATATTTTTTAATTACCTACGTATCTTTCTGATAAATTAATGGATCGGAAATATAACAATGAAAGGGTCTTACCATATAAGACCTTTAGTTAGCTTTATAAGACTATTGCCTCTATAACTGACACAATGTTTTGAAAGACCGACAAAGTCACAAGTAAGTCATTCTAAGCACGTGCGTAAAGGAAATGATACAACTGGCTTTGAACTCCTTTTAGGAAACCGACAATTGATTTGTATTATACTTATACAAAGTACAGTCGACGTGACAGATCAAGCACTTCAACGATAAGGTGAAGTTACTGAAAGAATTTCTAAGAAAATCCATCATGAAGAAAACAATTCAGAAATAGATATTATGGTAATTCAGCAGAAGCATTTCAGCAGCTTGTATATCATATGTTTGTCTCATATAACATATATATATATAACTTAAGAATCGCCTTTGGTCGATGACCACCCATCTCAACCCGTGGGTGTCGTAAAAGTCGACAGATGGAAAATAAAAACCAGGAGATAGACTGCAGCATCTTCCTGGAACATAATCATAATAAATTAACTCCAATAAAAAATGAGAGCCAAAAATTTTTATGGCAATCTGTGGGGGAGGCCTATTTTCAGCAGCGGACTAGTGATAGGCTGAAATGATGATGATGATGAATGTTTCTGATTGTCTGTACACTTGGAATTTGAAATTTATGTCTATAAAACAATAACATACAGACAACATACAGGAGAACAATAACATACAGAAAAAAGAAACATACAGAAAACATACAGGAAACATACAGGAGAAATCCTAGAGTGAGGCAAAGTTCTCTTAATGGAAAAAAGATAGAAACATTAAGGCTCGAACAAGGGGAGATGCCCAAAGATCCAGCTGCTGTCATAAGACAGAAAGTCCTTTAGAGTGATGTGAGGCTGATCTTTATTTAGTAAATAGTTCGATTATTAGTATCTAGAAGCTGTTTATTTCACTTTACATTACATCACATAAATACACAATGGCAGCAATTATCTCTGTAATACTTATAAGGAATTAGCCAGCCGCTAGTTAATTGGAATGTTGATTCATTTGACTGCCTTAACCACACTCGACTAGATTCAATTGCGTACTGTGTTTCATGTATACGTAAGGGGTAGGCAGCGACCACAGCTGTAGTCCACTTTCTGCCTATAATCTTAGTACTGCCCGGTATCGTAATCAAGAATTGCTCTCTTAGTTGGTATAATCCTAGTTTTATATTAATGTAGTGTATTAGAAAAGAAAGTAAGAATGAAAATGCATTTATTTGTATTGACAACTATTAAAAAGGAATGCGATTTACATAAAACATTTACCAACTCAACATATGACGGCTGTAACATCAACACGTTAATTTTAAGACACTACAGGGAACTGACTGACAAATTTTTCGTCATTACAGGGAATTATAATTTTGAAAATGGCGTAGCAATCATTAATTTTGATACAGACTTTGAGAGGCGAAATATGGGCTACGGGTGTGGTCTCTGTCTACCCGTAAAAAGTGTGACTGTATTTACATATTAACGGAAATATTCAAAAACTTAACCGACAAAAAGCATTTTTTAGAAATAATATATAGTAGATTATTTTGTTTCAGACATTCGAAATAATTTACTTTGATTATTTTTTATTATTTTTTTATTTATTATTATTTTGGCTTTCATAACATGGAGCAAGAAGGGACTACTAGGGTTCTTATTATGTTGGTTTTGACGAAATGTGTTTCAATTAATTTTGACAGTTCTGTTAACCAAAGCCTTAATACATTTTCAATCAAATAACATTAGCAAATTACCTCTGTACGAGTATAAGGCTTTTATAATGGAACTGAACAACTGTTTGGATTGTATCGAAGTCAATGTAACATATTAGAAGTAAAATGGTTTCTATAATGGCTATGTGTTGCGATGCTAAGTAGTCTAATTGCAAAAATAAAGGAAAAACATCCCAAATATAAGCTATAGTCGCGATAAATAAATTTCTAAACAAAGTTTCTTTTTGAAAAATATAAGTTCCCTTTTTTTTCTACCACGTCTTTATTAGTTTATTGAAATTCATTCACTGCCGGACACATGACTCTCCCAGGTTTGGAGGATTTTCCATACTCGCCGCGATTGGTAAAGGGATTGTCGATCATAATACCAACCTTAGACTCTACCTCTCGTCACCGGTCTACATAGATATAAAATAGATCATTATATGTAACACGCACAAAGATCGGTAGAAATAACTCTTATTCTGGACTTGAAATACTCTTGATAACCTAACCATATGATGACCTAATAATTTAATATCATTATGTAGAATTGCCGTCCACCCCGTCTCATCCCGTGTGTGTCGAAAAGTCGAGTGAGGGAAAAAAAACCAGGAGATGGGCAGCAGCATCTTCCGGGAACATCTGAATAAACTACGGTTGCCAACCCGACTGCCAAGCGTGACAACTATAGTAAAATCCCCCCAAAATGAGAACTTTTATGGCAATCTATGGGTGAGGCCTATGTTCAGCAGTCGACTAGTGATAGGCTGAAACGACGACGACGATTTAGAATTGATTACAGTATGAGAAACCTCATTAAGCAATGGTGTTTAATTGTAAAAAAATACAAATGAAATCTGAATTTCATACGTACATACTTACATACAGTCACGCCTCTTTCCCATTTAGGTAGGCAGAGGACATCCGTAATTCACTTTATGCACTCACGGGAAACAAGATGCGACAGTGGTGAATTACGTCGCCGAAATTTTGATACGAGTTGAAATTCTTGATCCCTATTACTTTTTCACGAGTAGCTAGGAAATATTTTATCCACCCAAACAGAGCCCCGCATACTTTGGTAAGGCTAGCCTTATTCTGAGGTCGCCCGGTCCTAGAGCACCATAACGGTTAGGCTCGCCCCTAGTCACGCAGCTATGGGCACACAGCAACCACTGGCTTGGCGACGAAGAACGGAAAAGAATTTGTGGAAGTTGGGAAAGGACCTATAAGGTGTAGGATACTACTATCTCACAAGGAGCAGGAGGAGACAGCAGAAGCTCGGGAGGTCGGGGTCGCTTACCCGGTACTCTACCGTATTTGCCGGACAAGGCAATTGAATCAAATACTCCCTGGCCTTTTGGCCTTGGAATATCTTACGTCAGATAATAAATATATTTTATTTCATTTATTTAATTTCAATTTGGCATTAAAAAAAAGATGGACCCTTGAGTTTATTGCCCGTTCCTATTTGAGGACTTATTTTTCGAACCGGTGTAGATTTTGACATTCATAAAAGCTATAAACAAACCTAATTTTTAAGAATAGTTTTATTGTTTTTTGGTTAAGTATTTGGTTACTGACTGTCGAGTGGACTTAAACCTCAAGAAGCGTATGTAATTTCGTTCAGTAAACTGAGCCATTTTCCTGTACTTGATGTTGATTATATCTTTCAGAAGCAAAGTAAATAAAAATCTGAATAAGTATGCACGATGTTAAATTTAATGTGAATAACAACTATGTACCTAGTTCATCGCTTGCACGGGTGAACGTAATCACATTTCTCGCTACTTAAGTGCCTTTTATGCAGAGAGTTAGAGCAGCTGTATATAATTCACACAATTATTAAATGAACACAAATAGCTTATGTCAATAATTTGATTAAATGTCTACTCTGACGTTAATTTTTTTTTAAACCAAAATTTATCATACACTGTGAATATGGAAAAAGTATAAATCTGATATTCCTTTTGTTCCAGAACGCTATCGAAAATATTCGTCTGCGTACTCATTCATTAATCAAAAGAGCTTGAAGCGAATTGAATGCACAAATGCAATATAACAAAGATGATTAAACATGCGGCTGTATAACGTTGGAATTGTTTTTTTTTATTGCTATTTTTCATCTATTCCAAATATTATTTTGTCAGACTGCAGAATCCAAATTTGAAAATACCTAACTAAATTTCATTAATTGCAATTATTTTGTAGAACATGTGAAATATACCTATGAATAGTCCATTTAATAATAGAAAAGTAGGCTTGAAATAAAAGGAATACAATACATCTATACAAACATATAAAAATGTAAACTTCACGAGATTGTACATTATAAATTTTGAAATAAATGATTGAGAGAACTAAATACATTTCTATTATTTATTCATATCAGTTCCACAGAGTAGTCGTGTGTGGCAGAAAACGCACAGTAGTGGAATGCCAACCATAAAGGTGATGTGGATGGAATTCGGTATTATGCCGCGATGTTCGGTGGTGAAACTCAGGGGTTGGAATGATTCCGAACCATTCCTCTGAACACTCCCATAGTAAATTCGATAAAAAACGCCAATGGACGCAACGTCTCTTCGCAAAGCCCGTAGATCAAACTGATCGGAAAGAATCTAGTCGTCAACTATTCAAGTCGCTCATCAGTGGATGCGGTCGAATGGAAGGAGCTAGCATTGGGGTGCCCCCGCCCAAAGATGATAACAGTATTCCATGTGTGGCTGGACTTGTAAAGTTGCAAGCGGTGGGCCGGCATAAAAAACTGTCCCACTCTACTGACGAATCCGAGCTTTTTGAGGTCAATTTGACATTTCCTTCCAAATCATCACGGAACTGAACGTCTCACGATATGCCAACGCCAAGGATTTTGATACAAGCTGAAGCAACAAGGGGAGAGTTCAAAATTAGGAGACACGATAAGTAAATTTAAATTTAGATTTTTTTGTAATATTAAATATTTCTTGAACGTCACGTTGTGCGAGCACAGCTATCCGAATCCGATAAAGGTTTAAAACAAAATCAAATAATTTCCTCGGCATTATAGATTGATTTAAAAAATCTATATCCACGCGGACGACGTCGCGAGCATCAGCCAGATTCTAAATAAAAGGCATTTAGCCTTATGGTTTCGGTACGGACTATATAATATGATGTCACGGGTTAGAGACCGTCTTTCGACCAGTGAATCATCTCCTGGCTCAACCTGTTAAGCATAGTTAATAGTTAGATAACAGAAATATTAATAAGGTCAATTTCATAACTAGTATTCTTTCAAAAACTTTATTTTCATCTTATTAAAGTTACGCGAATACGCATTGGAAAAGTATGATCTTGATTTTGTTCATAATTATGTTAAGATATGGTTGGAAGACTTTATTTAAATATTGGAGGACGGATAGGGGAGGTTTTAGGTAGCTGGTAGGATTAGCTGTAAGAATCACAGTACAAGAAAAGAAGCAATCTTATTAACCACGTAATGTGATCACTTGTGTCTTATATTTATTTAAGTGTTTCAAAACATTTCTTCACATACATAAGCTGATTGCATTTGTTTAGAATAGTTTTAGTTTAGTGATGTTATTTAAAAACTAGATGACGCCACATGTAATTTTCATCGTACTATCATTGTACTTTTCTATTAATGTAAGGATTATTTGCATAATAAATTGAGTGTGTTTGTCCAGGACCGTTGTAGTTCTATTCCCGTTCGTCATACACCATTAATAACATTCAATGTTTTTATCTTATTAACTTTAATAACTTAAAATGTATTTTAAATTCCATCACTTTGAGGATTGTAGGTTGTTTCGAGCTGAGTTCCGCAATTCCACGTCTATGCGCGTATTTTGCGTCACTTTAAGGATTACATAGACTACTATTATTGTTTTCCTTTCATATCTATGTCAAGATCTATATCTTTGAAAACAAATTCTGTGCGGATAGGAGGTGATGATCTTAACATTCCATACCATCACATCTTACACATCAAAAACTAGACATACAACAAAATTTCCGAATTAACTTCGGAGTAACGACACAAAACAGATGTGTTTATGTTAAATACGCATTTAAATCACTGCAGAGTTTGACTTCGAGGAAATTATTCTATTGTTTTAGAACATAAATACAGAAACATAAGACCACCAGCAACGTTATTTACTGTTTCTTTCAATTCGATTCATAAAATTATCCTGAGAATTAAATCAGATTAAATCGTTAGTTCTTTTTTTTATTCTGTGCTATGTTGAGAAATATATAGTTCCATTTCAAACGTTCTATTTCTTTTCTGTCCTCTTATATTGACAATTTAATTTAAAAACAAATAATTAAATTAATGATGTAAATAAAAATAATAAATAAATATTATTATTTGATGTGTAAACGGACTGATTACACATCAAATAATAATATTTTTAAAAATGTTAAATAAAAAAAATCATTTCACAAATATGTCAAAGTATACAAATATTATGAGAAAATTAGTTTATAAACAAGGTTTTCCTAAAGAATGGTTATTGTTATCTAAATTTGAATTTACGAATTACTTTTACGGAAGTAATCTTACCGAATACTATATTTTCCTTTGCATAAAAGTAGTATATTAAAAGAAAGCACATACGGAATAACACCGAGTGCGTTATATAATTGACACGGCTCAGTAAGTAAGCGTACAAAGAAGGCTTTTATATAGATCGGCTATTTTGTGGGTGGCGCTCGTATGCTTATGAGATTATAGGTAAAACCGATATCAGTTAACAAATGTACACAAATACGATTACATATTTTATTTGGAATAGTTACAAATATTAGTAGATATATTTGTGGAATTAATAATTAACATCATTAACACTGAAATTGTCGAGACCGATGACAGCGATGGCTGGAAGATCTAAGCTGCAGAATTTCTGGTACTGGAATAGCATAATATACTCGTACTATGCACTTTATTCCATAAAAAAGCTCACTATTTATGTACGTAAAAAGTAAGAGCTCAACTAGTCGTCAGCGAATCGGATAAGTATTTCCTGAGTTAGGGCGTTCAAACATACAAACTCTCCAGCTTCGATCACGATGAAACATGCACCAGATTTCAAGTTAGACCTCCAATAATACCGCAGCAGAACCTCATCTAATTTAGTGCTGTAGTTTTTGCGAGATGGGCGTACAAACATCAAGACAGAGACACAGACCAAAATTCTTAAGATAATTGTTTTGAGTTTTATTGCTCTTGTATTATTATATTATGTATATTATACTTGTATTATTATTTTGTATATTTTTTTCTTAAATATCTCATATATGCAGACATCAGTCAGTTACAATTTAATTGTTCGTATAGATTTAATAGCTCGTTTATTAAGGAAGATTAGAGGCTATAAATTTTATGCTAAAACTTTACAAGTGCCGCACGCTGTGTACAGAACGTTACCGAGAAGGTTCGAACAGTCAATGTTCAGGTCCATAAGGTTCTATGCCGTACGGCGCGATCTGTGGTCGGCTTATTTTGCGTGGGTGAAAACACGAGGCTCAGGTAGGTAGAGTATAAATATTGTAAACATACGAAGTGTATGTGATGGCACTAATTAAAGATGCCTACTTATAAAATGTCTAAAAAATATGTGTGCATATCTATAAGAAGGATGAAAAGTCTATGAACAGTTAAGATTATTTATAACAGCGCAATCGGAAGATAGATAATATTTTCTATTCTCATAAAGGAAAGCTAATTTGCAAAATATAAAATGATAAACATTACCTCGTTTTTGCCCGCCCTCCCAATAGCATGAACAAGCAAACTAATATCGCTACCAGAAACCGCCACCTACAAGGCAATACACACCACTTATGTCAAGAACACGACACGTGTTTTACCTTTTAGCTGAGCATTATTAAATTATATTGAGGTCTCAGACGCTGTCTTTCGTAAAGTCAAGAATGTTTCTGCATTTTATCGTAAGATGCGCTGTGCTCTTTGAAAACTAGGAAATATACCATTTTATATTTTCCATGCGGCTCTTCTCAAATTAATTTTCTTTCCTTTATTATAACGGATTTCCGCAAAGTAAAGTCTGATTATATTAACTATAGTTTCTATGTTCTACAAGCCTTGCCTCGTGGTAGCGGTTTAAAAATCTATAACCACATTTCATGTTCAAAGAGCCGATTTTCATATAGTCGAAATTTTAAAAATATTTTCCTGGTAAATTTAGCGAATCCTCCCTTCTTAGTTTGGGCCATATTCAGCAGCGAATTGTAAGGCGATTATTTATGATCATGATAAATCTTTACAAAAAAATAATTGATTTATATGAATATATGAAATCTATTATTTTTTTATATGCACTATATATATATAAAAATCAGCAGGAATCTTATCGGCAGGAAGAAATTTATTTGTCTGAACATTACTCCAAACTTTGTTAATAATTAATAAATAATATTCATAACAGTGCTACGAGACAAAATAATCTTCATAGCCCAAAATATATCGTAAAGCGCACTTGAAATGTTTTACCAGAATAAAGTGAATAGAGATAGGTTGTGGTTATCCTTAAATTCATGGGAACTAATCCATTAATCAATCATAAGAATATAATAGTAACAGATAGCTGAATCATTTATCTCCAGGAGAGTTTGAAGTGTACGCATACCATCGCGTTCACAGCACCATGATTTGACGATAGTATATTTCTTAAGACAAATACATTGTGTTTTAAATAGTACTATTATTTTTAGGAATGATACTAATACATTTATTTAAAAAAAATGATGCTTCGCACAAGATTTTCGTCAGAAGCGTGTGTGCGTTTAAATACTTAATTTTGATTCTGTGCAGCAATCGAATCCGCGACCCATAGCGTAGAAACTACTATAAAAAAAACTAATAACAAACGTTTTTTTTATTTTGTTTGAGTTGTGGTAGCTCACGGACAAGGCGCTCGTTTTAAATTTTAAAGTGCGCGAGTGATCTGCGTTCGATTCCCGGTACCGGCGCAACTCAAATTGTTAATTGTAACTTTTAGTGTTGATCTACCACGAGCTCGTCGGTGAAGGAAAACATCGTGAAGTAACCTACATGTTTGAGAAATAGTAAGGAAATGCAGCCAATGTTCTTGGCAATATGCTACGAGGAGTAGACAACGAGTTTAAGTTATGACATATTTAATATTTTCAGTAAATAAAAACTTATTCAAAATTAACTATTTTAGGTTAGGTATTTTTCAGTCAAAGATATGTCATGAATTTCTATTTTGTACTTTATGGCGGCATGAAACTTTACTAAATTAATCTGAGGTTTCGCATTTCAAATTAAAAACAGTATATATTTAATGTATTACCTTCAAGTAGTACTTCAAGAGCATCGCCAGCCCGCGAAACGGAGGGTAACTAGGGCATATTGGCGAATATAAATTATAATATTAATAAAATAAAATAAATAATAATAAAACGATTACAAATTAAAGTAGTGGGTTTCGATAATAGAATGCGTGATTTTATTTCATAGCATAGAGAGCATTTATTGTAGAATTCAATTACATTTTCCACGCATATACGTTTGAGAATTAAAAGAGCTCAGAAAATAAAATTTAGCCAAGAGTTATTAAATCTTTTCTCTTACCAAGTGTATAATCTATATCTAAACATTGAAGGTCTCTGAGAGACTTGAAATTACTTCTTTCGCCTATCATATGTTGGAAAATATTTCTTTAAATAAACATACAAACATACAGCCACCCTTTTTCCCATTTAAGGGGCAGGCAGAAGCCACTCACGAAGCCCACTTTTAGCCTTCGCGGGAACCGCCGAATAGCAACTAATGGTTGAATATTTCATACATTTATTGTGATTCAATTAACTTATCAGCATTTTCCAATTCTCTGAGTAAATTTGCAAAAATATTTTAATTACTTTTTCATCCATAAATTGCCATGAAACACGGCCCTCAGCCATTTTTGTATTAAATTTAATCCATCAACCTTTATTTAAAAACTGTCATAAAATAATGACAATGCTGTCCCTTTTTGATGAAATCTGAAAAACAAGGCCAAACAATTTTCCCCCGGAAATTCTTTTCGCAGAGCTTCCACTAGATTTCACTGTTTCTATTCTACGTCGCATTTCATTCCTGTGAATTCTTATAGTATCAAATATAGTTAGCCTCATTTAGTATACCCGGCACCTTTCGTATTTCGCAGAGCCTCTGACTTTTACGAGCGGTTTTTTTTTCTACATAAAACAAAATTCCTTTTGTATTTCATATTTTCACTTTCTACATGTATATTTTGTTATACACGTATTCTTTTGAAAGCATACCCATGTAGTCATACTTATCATTTTTTTCAAACGTAAAAAAGACAAATTAAACACGCATTATATAAATAAAAACCAGATCCGAAGACCAACAATTTTATTATTGAGTATTTTTTAAGAAAAATGCATCGACATTTTATAAAGTTTGGTAGTCTCAATCATTATACTGTGAAATTTATAGGTTGCTTTTTTTTGAAATCTACAAAAGTTATTATCGAAATAAGCGATAGAACTACGGTCCTCGTGCAATGTCGTACGATAAAAGAAAATAGATTGCTCAATTAAGCAACACCACAGCTGTTGCTTGAAATTAATCATTGACCATAACACACGCCTAGACCGAATACTAAATAGTAATAACTAATAAAAAGTGCAATAAACTTCGTGTATCGTAACCATCATAATTTCAGCCCATCACATGTATCAGTGGACATGCGGAGCGTAGACATGTCTTGTGGCAATCTGTGGTAGAGACCACAGATTGCTACAAGACATTCTGAGCCATCTGCATCCACCGACTTCGGTCGACACCGTGGTGGTCTACGCTTCATCTATTGGGGGTAAGCCCTACACTACGTTTACCATTACGAGGTTTACACTCAAGAACCTTTCTTCCCCACCGGTTATCGCGCGACGGCCCATTGACTACTTCAGCTTGCTAATCCTAGTTGGTATTTCTCCTTGTTGAAGAAAGGGACTAGATGAGCTAAACGTTCACCTAGAATATTTCTGTGTGACACCACACTGCGCCCGTCCTCCAGTGATGTTAGTTCTCAAGTCACATATATTTTTTTTTCTTGATTTTTTTTAAAAGAATGCTAGCAATGCTGTATTAACATTACTAATATTCCTGTTAACCACTCCAACTAAGCGTAAAAGCTTGTGCTAGGAGATGGTTCACGACAATAGTCGAATGTCGGGCTCGATCCTACGACATCATGTTTCGCAGTCCGTACCCTAAACCATTAGGCTATTGCCGCTTCGTATCGCATATGCACTGTGATTACACTAGCACTCAGTGCCCTTCAAACCGAAAAACAGATTAATGTTTTCACACTACTGCTTCACGGCAGAATAGTTGGCCCTGCGGTGGTATTTACCTAAATGGGTTCCTGCATATGAATCCTCCCACCAGTATATCGGTTACTCTAGTTCGGCTGCGGATATCATCTTTAAAGATTCTATTTCGCAAAGAAAAGACGAGCATAGAACTTTCCCTAGCTCATGGAGTGATTTTAAGCTTCCTCATGCGGCCTGCAGTGAAGGACCACTTGTCGGTCAGTATGCCATCACTGACAACTTTAAGATTTTTGTTTTTAAACATTGAGGTATACTCAACGAGAACATGTGACGCCGTTGATACTCTGTCGATATAGTCGCACTGTATTTTTAACCTGCTATTTGTTCCAAGAACTCAATCATCATCAATTAATCAATCATACCATATCATATCAATCATCACTACAAATCGACATTGCGTAAATACATGATAATATTTCTTTATACTACGTTCCGGTAAACAAATGGACTTATTATTTAACTAAAAATTCATATTCTTTGTTTCATTTAGGGCACGGAGCAAACGATGGAGCCCATTTAAAATGAGCTTTAATTCTAAATCTTTTTTTATTTAATGAAATGAGAATATTAAATTGTCGAGAATGTTCTAGATGTGAATACTTTATGAGACCCTTGTCCTTTATTTGTATACATACGAGTACATTATCTACCCCTGTAGCTATAGTAACTATTTCCTTTTTACGTTGATAAATTAAATATCGTGAATAGAAAATTTACTTAATCTTTTTAAAGATACTTTCTAACGGCATATCATATGTATACTATAAAGGTACTACTCTATTTAGGTTATAATATTACAACTAATCGAAATTCTGTAATCATCACCAATTTCGTAGTGATTACCGCGCTACTCTTGCAACAGTTCGTTGTGTCTTTTTAAAACGAAATCAATCTGCAAAATTTGCTCTGTTATATTTTATAAACTGTGTATAAACATACATTTTTCTAAAAATAATTAAACCCTCCATGGGAAAGAGCTACTAAATCTGAATTACTGAAACCAACACCAATTTCCCAGTGATTTCCGGTGCTTCTATTCAAGCAATCGATGCTACGTTTTACGGATGGGGTGAAACAGAGTACTAATATGACTCTACTATCTATATCTTTACGTACTCGTATTAAAAATGGCACGTGCAGCTTAGTACATATGACAGAAGTGTTACTTCTTATACTCACTAGAAATATTATTATAATAAAAATAAATTAATATTAATTAACAACAATAAATAAATATTGAGCCGTGGTAGCTCAGGGGCCTGGTGCTCGCCTTTCATTTCATAGTAAGCGAGTAACCTGGGTTCGATCCCCGGCGCTGAAACTTTGCTTTACTTTACTTTTACCAACAATATTAATAAAGGTAACTGTCCAACGTATAATGTTAATTAACTATAAAGAACAAAAATATCTTATAAACATCCTGGTTCTTTCTTTTTTCCCTCTGACCAAGTACCTATTTTACGTCCGTTTTGCATCAAAAATGTTTCATTTTAAAAGATCCTTGAAATATTACTCTAATCGCTCCCAAAGAAGTTGCTCTTCAATAAAAAAAAACTATGACTACATCGCCATATTAGTAGACACTAATATGGTGCTATTATAAATTATAAATGCTAATATATTTGAAGAAAAAAAAATATTGAGGTTGTTGAAATTCATTCTATAATTTACAATTAGATTCTCCCAAAACGTAGGGGTACCGGTAAAACTGTTTACCCGAACTTGTGATATTAGTTTGTAGCCACGAACTGTTTCATTCTTAAACAAACAGGTCCGCCATTCATAATATTAAATTAAAATGTTATGGTTACTTTTTTCAAGCAAATTGAGAATTATTTGTTTTATAATATTACTGACAAAATGTGAAAAAATTACATAACATTAAAAAAAATCTATGTTCCTTTTAGGTATCACAGATTTAATGTCATTTTAAAGACGATGTTGATTTTTTGGCGCCTAATCAAAACTTTTTGAGTTAGGTAGCCCGTTTTTTGAGGAGCCTATAGTTTATAAAACTTTATGCTACGGTTTATGGTTTTGAGGAGCTATACGTTTAGTATCGAATATTACCGAGAAGGGCCGAACTGTGAGTGCTCAGGTCAGAAAAATACCATGTGGAATTTTTCGGTTGTTTTTTTATTGTAATTTAGCATTTCTGTGTATATTTCGTGTTTGAAGTTTTGACGACAATATATGGTCATATTATATATCAGATCACCTGACTTATACGTCACGGGTCCTGTGCTGGTCACCATGGTTCGAATCCCTGCTGGAAGTTCGTCAAAGTGTGCAGTGATTGCAAAATTTAATTCGAGACGAAAACGCGCCCTACATTTTGTCTTTGTCTACATAATTTTATAGTCGATGGTTTTACAAACTTGTTCAAGTTCAACAAGTTCTTGCGTCTTATTAAAGTAATGAAGCTGTAGCTGGCCTAAGAATTATATTTAAATAAATATATTATTAATAGGATTTTATCGCGTTTAATTTAAACTATTTATAACCCGACGTTTCGGGCGCTTTACAGCACCCATGGTCACGAAGGGACAGATGTCCTGATGTCATAGTTTACCCGGAGTACCTTTAGCTTTTAATTATTATTTTAGTCCGATCTACGCAGAAAGAGCTTACGTTGTCTTGAAGCCTTGCAGTGGTTTTTGATTTAATTTTATTAATAATAGGATCCCAAGGCGGTGGTAGTACCCAACCATCTTCCCTATTGAAATTAGGATGTTTTTTAATTTCAATAGCCTCGCGAATCATCCTTGGCAGGAATCGGTGTCCTTTACAAAAATATGTGGTATATCAAATCTGAAGAACATGGTCACATACTGCAGACTTCCTAGAGCGTCGATGCTTCAAATCAGCTATATGTTCTTTAACGCGGGTTTTAATGGATCTTTTAGTTTGCCCTATGTAAGAGAGACCACATTCACAATCCAGCTTGTAACTCCTGCATCTTGTAAAGGGATGTTACACTTGACAGATGGTAAAAGCTGACTTATATTCTTCTTATATGGAAAAAAGGCGTGACTGTATATATATATACTATTCGGATAAAAACAACCGGTAATACAAAGTTTAAATAGATGGGCGCAGTGGCAAAGCGATTAGCTTCCGCGCTACGGGACGCGGATCGAATCCTCGCACGGGACAAATAGTTGTATGGACTACAAATAGTTGTACCAGGACTGGGATTTTGTGCTCATTTTGTTTGTAAAATAAAAGTGTGGGGCAACGTTCGATACAAAAAATTAAGAATATCTCTTTGAATCTGACTATGTAATTAACCCAGGGCAACAAGGAGCATCCTTTATTTACATTATAGATCTATATAAATATTTAAATTCATATTAAAAAGCACTAAAAGTTGCGATTAAAACAAAAATTAATTCGCAACATTCAAACTTTTGAATGAGCACTCAGTTCAGTTCAATTCCGTCTAGTTAGTCGAAAAATTGGATTAAGATGAAGCATTTGTTTGTTCGTAGCCAACTAAGTTTATCTTGCGAAATTAAACATAATCTTGTAAGATTTCTTTGTCCTATAGTAATACGGAGAAAACTATCTGCGTAACAGTTTCATAAAAGTTTAGCATAGAAGTGAGTGACGAGAGGAGCAAATCTTTCTATTATTCACCACAGTAAATGCAACGTATGCTCATAAAAACGCTATGTCAACCAGAACATTTCTGTGTAGCATCACACTGTTCTCGTCACCCTGAGACATCAGATCAGTTCTTGAGTCTCAAATGCCCTGTTATTACACTAGATGCACAATGTTTGCACACTACTGCACACACTCCGATATAACCCGTATGTGTATTTTATTCAAAGTGACATATAAAACCACATGCACACATGTAACCATGTACCCATTAGACTAAAACAAGAAGATGAAGATGAAACTTCTATTTTTAGAAGTTGAAATCTTTGTTTTTAAAATTACTTGACAATATTTTTTTTATTTCTGTCACATGTGCGTGTAAATATAACGGAGTTTCTATTGTTAATTTTATACACAAAACCGGACGTAAATAATTCTTATACAATCATCATCATCATAATTTCAACCTCTATCTACTAGTCCACTGCTGAACATAGGCCTTCCCCATAGATTGCTACAAAAGTTTGTAGCTTTCATTTTGGGGGGAATTTCGCCATAGATCTCTCTGTACACTTTGGGGCGAATTAAAATTGGTTAAAAAGTAAGCAGTGTGTCAAGGTAGAGTGCCATTCTGCATATTAAAATTTAACAACAAGGTAGGTCTATTCGCATAAAAATATTTCCCTGATGGGAACAAACCTCCTTACAGCTTAAATATGGTTTTAGAGGCGGGACCGCTGTGCTACTTCTATCCATAAAGCTTATAACGGGTCGACTCGCTACGGGGGTGGTCGTTGGTATTTTCGGCGGGGCTGAGTTTCTGATGGACGCAGGGGCCGAGAGTTTTTTCATACTGAGGGCGAAGAGATTGTCTGGAAGACAGTTCTGGGAGCGGGTGCTTTTCTGACCGCAGGTTTTTTGGATATCGGCGCCTTGGGGCAGCCGTGGTAGTTGGCCGTGTGCCTTCTGTGTAACAGAGAACACAGAATGTTGGGATGAAGTCTGCAAAGTTTTGTCCTTTGGTCTAGGACAGTCTGAGGTGGCGTGATCGCCTAGGCATTTTACGCACCGTGCTCGTGCGCGACACTCCGCGAAGAGTGGTCATAAAGCTGACATTTATAGCACTGAGGGGGAGGGCCTTTATAGAACGGGGGTTCGACTGTTAGCCCATGGAGGTTGCAGCAGGTTTTCAGATTAAAAATCTGTTTTTCGTCTGAGGAACGCTCAAGGGCGATAAGCACCATGTTATAGGGCGCCATAGAGCATCCGCTGTACACCCGGTGCGCGGTGTCGATTCGGTCTGTACAAGCACGAGAAGAGTCATAACATAGATACATACATACAGTCACGCCTTTTTCCATATAAGGGGTAGACAGAGGCCACTCACGTAGCCCACTTTTCGCCTACGCTTGAAACGGGCCGTGACAGGTGGCGAACCTGCGTAAATTCGTCTGTGTAAGACGTAGTTTACTGTGTTTCTCGCAAATATTACTCTTGCAATTCCTCTCTTCTTGGGAGAAATCTATATCCAGCAGTACGCAGATTATAGGCGATGAGTATGATAAAAGTAAATCTCAGAAAATGAACATGTAAATGTCCCTATTAGTTAAGTAAAAAGTTTATTACTTTTTATAAAAACAGTGAATCAAAACTATAGTTTTGATTAACAATTTTTATGAAAAGAGAAGGATATTTATAGATTGTTAATCTATAAATTTCCCTCTGATTAGCACAGGCCTTCTTTTACTTACGAGAGGGTTTTGGAGACAGGAAGGGTCAGTCACACTGCTCCAAGACTTCAAATGTCCTCGAAATATTTTCATTCCTCAGTCATGAAGGGTTCTTACTGTTGTTTTTCTTTTCTGTCGCACATGGTAAATCATCACTTAGAATAAATAATTTTAGAGGTGCTAGTATCAATCTCACAGGACTCGCGTACCTTGAAATCCAAAACCAGCGCGCGGCCCTGAGCTACCGCTGCTTTATTTCTAGTAGTTTATGATATAATAGAGACAATAGAGGTGTTTCTGATAATAAAGCAAATAAAAAGAATTTTAATTTCATATATAGTACCAAAAATATTTTTTTCACTATGTAATCAAAAAATTTATAAAATTAAATTTGACATTTAAATCTTTTCGTAAAACTTAACGTTTAGGTAGTAGCCTGTAACTTTTAAAATTGTACTTTCACTCATCAACATAACCTTTTAAACAGTAGTTTCAACCAAATTTTCAGACGTAATTTTGAAGGAAAATACTCATTGCTGAGTGATGTAACCAGAGAATAATATGCCTCGGCACTAATTCACAGTCATTTGATTAAAGTAATAAAGACTGTTAGAAGTTTAATCGTCGCTTTTGTTGGTCTGACTTCCGAGTAAAACAATAACAGTAACTGGTGGTAGGATTCCTATGCAGGAATCCGTCTAGGTAGGTACCACCCCAGGGCCAGTTATTCTGCCGTGAAGCAGTACTGTGCAAACATTACTGTATTTCGGTCTGAGGGGCACTGAGAGCTAGTATAATCAATGGGCATATGAGACTTACGAACTTATGTCTCAGGTGACGAGCGCGGTGTGGTGCTGCAAAGAAATATTCTGAGTAACACAGCATCTGTTATGGGCAAACGTTGCACTTACCATGAGGTGAACGTTTTGCTCGTATCGACACTTTATCAAATAAAAAAAAAACTGTTATAAAGAAGTCTAAAACGAAGGTTAATCACTTTAAAAATATGTTTAATTTTAGAAATAATATAGATGAAATAGTGAAGTTATGTATTTTACTGCTATTAATTTCTTATAATTGTATGGATCATAAAATGGCCATTGTTACTTGTAACATAACATGATGATATTGTTTACTTATGAAAATATAAAGTAGCAGAGTTATGTTATATGAGTTCGCCTTAACAATGGGCTCTTAAATGTGAATCACAAACTTGCCATTAATCACGATTAACGAGTATTTAAACAGTTTTAAGCCTCCTGTGGGAAATCTAGTAAAATGTTTTTGTTATTTCTATTCGCAGTTACTTTAATATAAGACTTTTGTTTTATGTTCACGCCTGGTTTCTATTATGTACTAAAATTTCATAAAAATAAAGCTTACGCCAATTTGTGACATTTAGTAGTATTAAGTGCCTCAGTTTTTTCCTTTTTCATTGTTTTCACTATTTATTTCCATGGTTAATCCATTGTATAACCAATTTTTATCTAAAAGGACTATAAACCATCTGAAGTTTATTTATGTATAATTATGTGAACCCTTCGCCGGCTCGTAAAAAAGACCGAAGATTACAATCTCCCGCCATGTCCGGCGTATGTGGACTATGAGAAAAATTCGTAAAAATTTGGGCAGGTACCTGATTGACTGTCGGCGCATTGAAGTAATAAAGCTACGTTGGCTATCCGAGTACATAACCTCAGAAGCTCGTAGGACCGATCATGGTTGGGAAAGAAAGGTTCTGGAGTGGCCATCACGTACCGGCAGTTTAGGTCAAAGACTGACAGAATTAGAACTTATATAACTAGTAAGCGTTATAAGAATTCTCGCTCCTCAATTCCGTACTCTCCATACCAGCCGTTTTAAGTGCGTACTTATAATAAACAATTTAGCTACATCGGTACATCCTTGCTGAAGTTAGAATTAAAAGGTAAGGGAAGCTTTAAACGACTGTTGTTTATTCTTACTATAGAATAGTTTATCTAGCAGGACGTGGTAGAACAATTTTGATTATCTGGTCCCAAGAGATTTTATAATACTTTAGCTAAGATCATACACATACATACATACATACTTAAGATCACGACTGTATCCCATAAGAGATAGTCAGAGACTGGGCACTCACTGCAAAAGCAGATGACTGCCACAATCCGCGTTTCACCAAAATAATATAATGCACAATTGATTTGAGATTTTTTTTACATTTCTCAAACTAAGCCTCAGAAATAAGCCATTGTGGCAAACGAAACAAATAATCAACGATACAATGAAGCTGTCACTACTGACAGATTACTTTGCGACGAATGCAGACAAACAACAATCGAAGGTTGATTTTATTGTAGTACTTAATGAGAACAATATAATTTAATACATAAACTAAAACATGTTGTTTTCGTTGTAGTATCGAGTAGAGTTTCTAAATAAATTGTGAACAATCAGTGTATTAAACAACTTTAGCAATAAAAAGTATTTCTTAATGTTGTAATGGTGTTTTAAATGAACATAGCGGGAAAAAAAACAGTTTTCCGTTGCTACAGTCAATATAGGGCTGGAATCATTCACCAAAAATGCTATAATTACGTATATTGTTATATACTTCATTTATTTATACTATTAATTTATTTTCGCACTCTGCATATATACACCTCAAATCGCACGTTTTTTTGAGTCAGTTACTCGTTTTTAAAAACCGTCCTTCTCGAACTCGCCTAAGGCTTGGCGCGCTTTGAAACCCGCCTGCTGTCCAGACTTTAATAGGTATGTTAGATAAAGTAAAGAAAAAAAGTAAAGTTTCAGCCTGTAAATGTCCCACTGCTGAGCATAGACCTCCTCTCATTTCTGAGAGGGCTTCGGAGCTAGGAAGAATCCGCCACGCTGCTCCAATGCGGGTTGGCGGACTTCACATGCCCTCGAAATATTTCTATTCCTCGGACATGCAGGTTTCCTCACGATGTTTTCCTTCACCGCTGAGTACGTGGTAAAACGGCACTTAAAATTTTAAAACAATTTTAGAGGTGCTGTCACCGGGGATCGAACGCAGGTTACTCGCTTACTATGAAATTAAATTTTCATAATTGATTAAAAAAAAATAGATCGTAATTATTTGTATTATGCTTTCATTTGCACTGCCTCAATTGATTAAATATTTCAACCGAAAAGGTCTGACAAATTTTGTCGACTAGACCTAATTGAATAAATATATGCATGATTAAATTAATTTAACTTCGGCGAGAAAGAATTTCCTGCAGAATTATTCCTCATTCATCAGCGAAGAATAATTTTAATAAGCAAAAATCAGCAAAGCCAGACCAATCGCAGCTGCTTATAAAATTTTTCGGACTCAGCATCACTGACACGATTAACATACGTACATACATAAGATCACGACTGTATCCCATAAGGGGTAGTCAGAGACTGGGCACTCACTGAAAAAACAGATGACTGCCACAATTCACGTTTCACCAAAACAATATAATGCACTTGATGTGATAGGTGGTGAGCCCATCGCCACCATGCGCTGTTGGGTGAACAGTGCAGTTTAATTCCTTACTCGCCTTTTACAAGATCCATTGGATGAGATGGAGTGGTAGTATTCTTTTAACGAGCCGCCACCACACCACACGATTAACACGCACGTCTTAATATACAATGCACAGTCCCCTTGGTAAATCCTCCATCCGGCTCTTAATAATTCGTTGTTAGAAATGTTGTAAACAATGCTCACTCACTTGGAGGATAGCGCCTATATGTCCTTGCAAAAGGCAGGCAATTTCCACGGGGATATCTTCCCAGCTTCCAGAAACATTCACTGGAGTTCAAAACATAATTATAACCATACAATAAGAACGCGGTAAAAGTTTAAAAGCGAACCGGTTGCAGACTAAACAACTATAATGGCTCAAGAATGCAGATAAAAAACCGTATATGAAGCACATTCATTAATTTTTTCTAACATGAAAACTAAATTAAACGGTTGCCGGTATTCGTACTGTAAGGCACGGGCACTGCTTCCTCACAATTTTCACATTAACTCCCGCCAACTGCTATGTTTTTTATTTTATTTTTAATTTCGTTTTAAAGCGGCCAGTCTCATTACATAGCGCTGTCCGTGCTAATGGTGCGTGAGTTCATTATTGTAATGCTTTGAATTAATATGGAATTATCCATAAACAGTTTTCAACTAGTCAAGACACTATGTTATTTGTGATTAAATTCCATTTGTATTTCGTTCATTTTATATCTAAATGACGACGACGTGGTGCGCCATCCGTCACGTCTCATTTTCTGCGGGGGTGAAAAGTGTTTGAAAAGTTTTCGGACGTGGATTCTGCCTACTCCTTTTATGGGTATGAGTTTTAAGTAAAATTATGTTCAGCGCATTACACTAACATAAAATATCACTAATACTCAGTTTAAAAACGTTAAGTATCCACACAAAAAAATATTTAAAAAATTTGTTCAGACTAATTTATGTCAAAATATCCGTACATAAGAAATACACTTGGTGAAAATATTGGGAAGTATCATCGGCTATGATGTTATTCTTTAGAGGTCATAATACAGTCGCAATCTTCATAAAAAATGTTATATTCAAATTTTACAAATTTTCAATGTCAACTTAGCATTAGTGTAGTAGCCTTGCCCATCCGGTCTCGCCTCTAAAACCATATTTAAGCTGTAAGGAGGTTTGTTCCTACCAGTGTTATATTTTTACACGCTTTATATTAGCTTCATTTGCATGTTTGTATGTTTGTATGTTTGTATGTTTGTAACCGACTCCTTAGGACTCGATTTTCTCCTACTTTGAACGATCCAATTTAATTCAAATTTTGCACACCTGTCAAAGACCGATGACAATGCAATAATTCGACTAAAAATAAAAAAATATAGTTTAAAAAAACTTAAAAAACACGCTTAGAAGATCCAACAAAATTACTCAATAGATGGCGCTAATATATTCCTGTTATACCACCTCTATAACATATATTCCATTATTGTTAGCGCCCTCTATTGATAAATAAGAAAAAAGTGGCGCATCAAAATAGACCAGCATAGTGATAACGCGAGTTAAATTAACCCATTACATGATTGACGATCTTCGTTCTGAATAACAGATCCGTTTGAAGTACATTTTCTTTTTAGGATTTTTTACCTATTTATAAATATATTTATTTATTACCTGTACCTATTTATATATTTATTTGGTACCTGTGCCGTGTGGTAGCGGCTTTGGAGAATCTTCCACTCTATCTCATCCCGTGGGTGTCGTAAAAGTCGACAGAGTTAAAATTAAAACCAGAAGATGGGCAGCAGCACCTTCCTGGAACATCATAATAAAAAAACCTCTTATATCCTTATAATAAATGCTCCATTATCTATCCCTATGAATAGCTTATAACCATATAAAAAAAACATTACTACACAATCCGCAATTGAACTGTGCTAGACTTATTATATATAGAAATCATATCACAGCTCTGCACTTATAATCATTTATACAAACTTATTAAAAACTAATTAAGTGCAACAAAACATTCATTAGCCGCGTTGAAAAAAAAAGTAATTGGGTCGGTTGCCCGTGACGTGCTCCATATTTTCTATGTAACTCCAATTTCATGGTAAGTTTTTATAATTTTTCTCTGAATAATTTAACAATGTGACAATAAAAATGATAATATGAATACTGAATTTAAATAAACAATAAAATGAACGGAATAAAATTTAAAATAAATAAAATTAAAACAACTGTAGTGCCATTTCTTGTACTGTTGTTATTCAAACAAAAAAGAATCGTGTTACTTACACCGATATTTTTTTTTTATTATTGTATAAAGTGATGAAACGAGGAAAACGTTCACCTGATGGTAAGTACAACGTCTGCCCATAACAAATGCTGTGTCACCCAGGATATTTTTGTGTGACACCTCACTGTGCCCATCACCTGAGACATAAGTTCTTAAGCCTCACATGCCCTGTGATTACGCTAGCTCACAGAGCCCTTCAAACCGAAACACAGTAATGTTTGCACACTACTGCTTCACGGCAGAATAACCGACCCTGGGGTGGAACCTACCTAGACGGATTCTTGCATTTGTACGGCTTGCGTTCTTTGCAGTGGGCAAATTAGCTTACTTTCTATTATTAAAGAGGGTGTACTTTCTCTTTGGCATTCTTTTGAATAGCTTGTCGACCGGGATGTTCTATGGGCATTCCTTCTAGCGTTCCTAAAAGATATATGAGAAAATGAAATCAAAAATCTGAAACTCGATCATCTTGGAAGTTCATTTTTTTTAATTACGCAGCTCTATACTTAAAAACGTCTAATCCAGTTACTTGAAAAACGAATATGTTAACTATAACATTAAACTGTCAGAATGCCGACATCTCTGGTTTACTCTTTTACTTCGGTTATTATATTAACTAGAACGTAAAAAAACTTACGAATAGATTTAATGCACCTCCTCATCGTCATCATCTCAGCCTATCACTAGTCCATTGCTGAAGATAGGCCTCCCCCATAGATTGCCGTAAAAGTAAGTACTCATTTTGGGGGATTTTGCCATGGTTGCCACGCTTTGCAGGCGGGTTGGCAAACGCAGTTTATTTATTCAGATGTTCCAGGAAGATGCTGCTCCTGGTTTTTATTTTCCCTGTGTCGAATTTTACGACACCCACGGGATGAGATGGGGTGGTAGCTTTTCTTACGACGCTACCACACGGCAACAAATATATTTATAGATGAATTTTGATATAGGTAGCTCTAAATATTGTCACAAAATACTCAGATAACTATGTTATAGTCGTATTAACATAACTGGAAAAACTACTGTTGCATTACAATTAGTCAGAAACCTGCATTTTAATATAGACATTTTAATAAAACTACGGGTCAGCTACAATCTCAATCCACTTATATAGCATTTGTGTTGTAATGCTGAGATATTTTTTTTTAAGTTTATGGATGAATACAAAACCTGACCTCGTTTTAAAAATATCATAACTGTTGAAATAAGCTTTTTGCGTAATTTTTGTTACATAAATTTTTTCATCATCATCATTTCAGCCCATCACAAGTGCACTGTCGCTCATATGTCTACTAAAGAGATTGCCAGAAAACACAACAGAGCCTACTAACGCTAGAGCCACCTGCATCTATCGAATTCTTACAAAACCGTCCATTCGTCGCTGAATTCTGGGGGGGGGGGGGGGGGGGGGGGGGTGCTGTCGCCTTAAACATCGTTTTCCCGATCGAGGCTGCCACTCGAAAAACCTTTCTTTTATAGTTTTTAGGAGAAATATTGCCACTTCAGCTTGCTGAACCTTAGGACTATGTCGGTTACTCTAGTTCTGCTGCAGATATCACCGTTATGGACCACGTCCACTCGTATCTCGCAGGACAACACTGAGCATAGCTCGCTGAGCGACTTTGAACTTCCTCATGCGGCCCGCAGGAAAAGACCACGTCTCGGTTCTGTATATCATCAGTAGTCAAAAACGAAACAAACGAAACCGTGTCAGTATGATATATATTGTTGATAGGTGGTAGGATTCCTTTGCAGAAAGAGCCGGGCCAGTTGTTCTGTCGTGAAGCAGTAGTGTGCAAACATAACTAGGTTTCACTAGGCCTATGTGACTTAAGAACTTATGTCTTACGGTGACGGGCACAGTGTGGTGTCACAGAGAAATACCCTGAGTGACACAGCATTTCTTATGGGCAGACGTTGCACTTACCATCAGGCGAACGTTTTTCTCGTTTCGTCACGTTCTCATATAAAAAAATTAAGAACCAACGTAAGTTATGATTCAACTTACCTTAAAATTGGAAAAAGGAGAATCAATTTATTTTGATAAAATAAAATTATAAACCAGTTTAGATAACTAATTTAAGAAGAATAAACAAAAAAGTTTACTCTAATTAAAACGTTTTTTAGAATTGTGGCAGATCCGCCACAAGTATTACGTAAATGATTTAGGTACATTGAATAAAAATACACTATTCTAAACTTAGGATAGTCTCTGCGGGCCGACCTCTTGAGTTATTTACTATTTTATTATTTATTATTAATCAATCTAACAACTATGTCATCTAGAAAACCTGCCGGTGCTGTAATATTATATCTGACAAAACACCTATATAAATGTAGTGCTGCATCAACACGGAAAGACACAAGTGTGTGTGGAATTGGCTGCTAGTCAATAATCTGGTAAAGATATTTGTGTATCCACTTTTTATGTTGGTGCAGATTCAGGTAGGATATCTGAAGGCTGCTGCAGACTTTGTTCTTGTTGCACATCATTTGTTGTGTCCAGTTGAAATCTGATTTCATCTTGACGATTCATACGAACAATCTCTCTCTTAGTACGTAGCCAGCAAGCATGGCATACAAAATCTGATAACGATGTCTGAAAATACAAATGAATCATCCTAATAGATCTATAGTCATTTATATACTTAATGGTTGCATATATTTTGTTCTGCATTTGTATTTGTTTTGTTACTTGATAAGGGGTTGATTTAAATTGAAATTGTTTTTGAGGTTCTAAGATTGCTTATGTTTTTGTATTCTGCACGTGTATATGTTTTGTTACTTGATAAGAGGTTAATTGAAATTGAAATTGTTTTTGAGGTTGTAACATGTAGAGGGAATCTATTTCTTCCAGTAACTTAGTGTCCACAAATAGTATAGTCAAAGTGGTAAAAATATAAAGTTTCTTTGTTATCATGTTTTGTAGTAGACAAAGATTAAGTTTCTTTGTTATTATTCTGTAACAAAAAATCTTGCTGCTACTGCTTTGCTTTCTATAATATTGATGATATGTAGATTGCTGCATTTCAGTTGCGTTTTCTCTTAATATTTTGTCACTCTGTCTTTGCAGTATTGAACAGCCACATAAACGGCACACATTTGTATGACCTCTGGTACTTGATCCAGCTTCCTTACTACCAGAAACTTCTCTTTATAAATTAAAATTTACTGCAGCAAGACCTCTGCATGCCTCACAGATATAGTCGTCTTCGAAAATCTAATGACAAATATAGATAATTTATTTTTTTAATGTGTAATAATGTAATGGCCCATATTAAAATTACAATAATAATATAACAAATAGATATATTTAATATATAGATATTATTTTGTGGTAGTGCTGGTGCCAGCCTCCCCCAGAAAAGATTGAACACCACCAATAATGTAAAGTTATTAATTGCTATGTTTTATTGCTCTCTTAACCAACATAGTGGGTGTGAATATATTTTTAAGTTGCCAGGTGTAATTTTCGATCGTTCTATAAGAATAAAAGTACATTTATACATAGTGTAAATACATTTAATACTTACGATTTGTGGGTATACCCAGCTGCAGATCAAATCAAAGACTCTTGAGTCAAGTTCTAATGCGGTGTATCTGCGCATCTTATTGATGCACACCTTACAGTTGACGCACTTGATGCGTGTAGGCTTTACAAACTTCCAATTGTTGAAAACAAGTCGATGAATTCACCACAAAATACAATGGATAAGGCGAAATCGTATTTTTATAAATTACAAACAATATAAGAATACAACAATGTAACAAATTGAAAAGCGAGCCACAAGAAGTCATAAAGTAAGTCTGAGTACCATATCTTTTTCACTTTTGTCATGGCTAGTCTTATTGTTAGCCAAAGTGTTGAAATATCAGCCCATGCAGCGCTCGTATGCGGAATTTAAGGATTTTATTATAAAACTAGCTGTGTCCCGCGGTTTCAGCCATGAAAAAGAAGCCTGTTTAAATAAAAGTCAGTTGTATATTTTTAAAGTAGAAAAGTGGAAGTTAGTGTTCAGGATTCTAAAAACTTCGAAAGTAATTGCCATTAAAACAAATATTTATACAAAGTGTGCAACACCTATAGAAACTGACTAGGAAGAGATTCAGTATTAACTTTACATATAATTATGATCCAAAAACAGCAAGAAGTGCTTTTCTTTTCAAAGTTCTATTTGTTTGTTTACACGGGACAAATTTCTCGGTAGGTTTTTTTTTATTGTATATAGTGAAGAAACGAGCAAAACGTTCACCTGATGTTAAGTGCAACGTCCGCCCACAACAAATACTGTGTCACCCAGAATATTTTTGTGTGACACCACAATGCGCCCGTCACCCTGAGACATCAGTACTTAAGTCTCAAATGCCCAGTGATTACGCTAGCTCACAGTGCCCTTCAAACCGAAACACAATAATGCTTGCACATAAAACAACAAAGATCTCTTTTCTATGTATGCTTATTAATAAAGTGTGTAACATAAAATAACATTATATACATAATTGTCTATTACGTATCAGCAATAGACATTGAAACGAACGCGTGGAACACGCAATTTTCGAGTCGTTAAGCTCGATAGAGGATGTTGGATAGAGCAGTATCCGGGATGAAAATTCCATGTCCGTCTCCAGAATGCAAGCAATCTTTGTGCCTAATTTCGTCAAGATCGGTTCAGCGTTGGACCTGTGTATGTATCGTTTATGGGAGGACCATGGCAGTTGTAAAGCGTTCGGAACGTCAGGTTATAAGTAGTTAAAATTAAACAACATATAAAGATAAACCCGTAAATTTAGTTTTATTAAATCGATTACAAATTATCTTCAGATTTTTAAAATAATAGTTATAAATATTAATTACAGCGTAAATGAAAACCTTTTATTTTTTTGGTATCTGTATTATTTTTCATAAGTCGGCGTTATTTTAAAATGAATTTATACTTGTATTTTTACTCAGATTGAATTTGCAAAGTCAACTAAACATATAATATAAACTTAACATATCATACATATAACATATGGAATTTAAATTTTATTCTTCTTTTTTCCATCGCTACGTTTAATCGCCTTACCTACCTTTCTGAAATCCAATTTGCAGTAAATTTAAATAATATTCTCCATTAGGACTTAATCTGCATAAAGTGTATCTGCTTACTACTCGTAAAAGTTTCGACATAAATCTCAATTACATTAAGTTGAAACTAAATCTCGTTCATACAAAATAAATCTTTTACGTTTGCGCCAATTTCACTAATAGATCTCCAACCTTGGTTATACAGTTTTTCACGCAATGTTTTGTTTCGCTAATGAGCACTTGGAAATATAGAACTTATAATGGCAATTAACAATTAGTTTTGTACGTACCGTAAAATTAAAGTAATTCCTAATCAATGCATACTGCTCCGACTTCAACCAGAAATTTTAATTCGAAAGTTCTGTGTAGTACCACACTACCCTTTTCAGCATGAACCATCGGGTCTTGAGTCGCATATGTAATTACACAAGCTACAGTGTCCTTCAGACCGAAAGACAGTGGTGTTTGCACGCCACTGCTTCACGGCAGAATAATCGGCACTGGCACTCCATCGATACAAAATTATCTACGTAATTTAGCAGAATATAGCAAACAGTTAAAGGAAAAACTGGAAGATATAAAAGTATACCTATATGCAATTTTCACCCATACAAGGCGGCTGGATCTGATGGTGTCTTCCCTGCTCTTCTTCAGTGGAGAGGACACTTGATAAATAAAATACTAGCCGTCATCATGCAAGCATGCCTGGCACACAGATACGTCCCGAATGGGTGGAGGGAAGTGAAGGTAATCTTCATTCCTAAACCAGGTAAAAGCGACTACACAAATGCCAAATCTTTCAGACCAATCAGCCTCACGTCCTTCCTGCTAAAACAATGGAAAAGGTATTTGAAGAGAGGAAAAGCACTAATAAACAAACCTCTGCATAGCAACCAACACGCTTATAGCTCAGGTAAATAACAGAATCGGCACTCCATTTGGTGGTAAGCCAAATCGAGGAAGCCCTTTGCAAGAAAAATATTTGTCTTGGCACCTTCATTGATATAGAAGGAGCTTTTGTCAAAACTAGCTTCACCAGTATAGGCAACTCCCTCATCAAACGTGATGTGGAACCTGCCCTAATAAGCTGGATTATAAACACACTAAACAAACGAATAGTGAGAATTACAGGTGAGAGTAAAATGGCAATAATAACCAGAGGCTGCCCACAAGGTGGTGTATTATCACCACTCTTATGGAACATAGTCATCAATGATCTCAGCACAAAACTAAATGTGAATCATTTTTATACGATAGGGTATGCAGATGACCTAGCAATTCTAACATCAGGCAAACAAGCTAGTACAGTCTGTTACCTTACATAGGCAGCGCTACACATAGTAGAACGCTGGTGCAGGGAATATGATCTAACAGTTAACCCAAACAAAACTGAAATGGTAATGTTCACTCACAAACGATTGCTGAATACTTACCACCTACCCAGATTATTCAGCACTAAAATACAGCTGTCATCAGAGGTAAAATACCTTGGTGTAATACTGGACAGAAAACTAAACTGGAACAATCACATAGAAAATAAGATCAATAGGGCATGTATTACTTTTTGGCAATGTAGAAGAATGATTGGTAAGCGCTGGGGTTTGTCACTGAAAATCGTTCTATGGCTGTATAAGATGATCATCCGCCCAATGATTTCCTACGGAGCAGTAGTATGGTGGCCCAGAACGAATCTTACTACTGCTAGAAACAAATTGCAAAAATGTCAGAGATTAGCGTGTTTGGCCACAACAGGATGCATGAGAACAACCCCCTCAGCATCCCTCGAAGTCTAGAGAAGATATCCAACAGGAGCTTTGGCGGCCATAAGACTAAAGACTCAGAATCTCTGGAACGACAACAAGATCCCACACACCAAGATACATAAAGAACTCATCAAAGAAATGCCATTTCTACAGGCTGTGTATGATAGGATCCCCAAACAATTTGTCTTTGATAAAAAGTACAAAATACAATTACATGAGGATTATCGCACTGAGGGACTGAATCCACAAAAACTCAGGACCTTCACAGATGGATCCAAAACAGAGACAGGTACCGGTTCTGGAACCTTCTCAGAGGACCTAAACATTCGAATAAGCACATCACTTGGTATACAGAACACTGTGTTTCAAGCAGAGTGTATGGGCATTATCGAAGCAGCAACGGCCATAGCAGCAAGAAAAGTTAAAAATCATTCAATAAGAATACTCTCCGACAGCATGGCGGTACTAATGGCCCTTGACAGTTATGTCATGAATTCAGGCCTAATACATGAATGCTACCAACGACTAAAAGAGGTATGTCAATTCAATAAAATAACCCTTCAATGGATCTAAGGACACAGCGATCTAGAGGGAACGACGTTGCGGACGAGTTTGCTCGGGGGGATCCAACAGGTGTGCCGTGGGACCAGAGCCAATAGTCCCGCTTCCCTACAGGTATGTTCGTACGCTAGTTTGTAACCGCACTAGAAACCAACATGCACACCTCTAGAAAAACCATCCAGAGTGCAGACAGACAAAAGCAGCTCTGCCTGCTATAAACAATCGCATCTTCGCCGCCGCTACTCCAACTGAAAAAGCCCCAAATCAGAATGGTTAGTAGCGCCATAACAGGACATGGATCTTTCAACAAACATCTGTTTTCTTTAGGTGTCACGGACAGCCCTCCGTGCAGAGCTTGCATGGAAGAGGATGAAACAGCGGCCCATGTCCTGCTGGACTGCCCAGTGGTCGCAGAATACCGGGCTAAGTATCTCGGTTCGCCGAGATCTCTCCCCGAGGTCGTGGGCAACACCAAAGGTTTGCTGCGGTTCCTGGAGGAGATAGGTTGGCTCGAATAAACTTATTATTCCCGCCACATCGCAAAATACGCGCATAGACTTGGAGTTGCGGAAATCGGCCCGAAGCAATCTACAATCTACAATCTACAGGTATACTTAATTTATCACACACTTACTGACACTTAAAATTCAATCGAACATTCATGTATTTAAATATAATAAAATTGAAGAAAATCTCGGTGATTTAATACTTATTTCAGTAGTTCACCAAAGGTAGGAAATAAAATCACAAATCGATTTATAATTCTTGTTAATAATATATTAATATACCTTCACAAAAACAAAAAACAATTACGTAGATTCAAAACTTTTCACTTACCAATATATTATTCGTGAGGCTTATAAACTGTTTCGATATATACTCACGTTATTACAGTTGTTTTAATTTATTTCGACACGAGTTTGTGTTTGACCTATAATTTTATTTACATTTCTCATAGTCATACTCTCGTTTTGGATCTGCGAAGTGTTAACGGACTTCAAATGCCCACGAAATACTTTTATTTCACTGACATGAGAGTTTCTTCGAGATGTTTTCCTTCACTACTCAGTACGTCATAAACTAGAACTTTAAATTTTAGAGGCGCTGGCAACGAGGATCGAACACAGTAAAACCCGCGTACTATGAAATATAAGATGAGCGTCCAACTCTAAAGAGTCGTGGCTCTCTCAAGCTCTACGTAAAGGTAATGCTAATCAAAGTACAAGCATACTAAATATGTTTATGCTATCCAACTATGCTCGCCTTTAATTTCATAGTACGCGAGTAACCTGGGTTCGATCCCCGGTGCCAGCACCTCTATAATTGTTCTACAATTTTAAGTGCTGATTTACCACGTGCTTAGCGGTGAAGGAAAACATCGTGAGGAAACCGAGGACATGTGAAGTCTGCCAACCCGCATTGGAGCAGCGTGGTGGACTATTCCCAGCTCCAAACCCTCTCAGAAATGAGAGGAGGCCTGTGCTCAGCAGTGGGACATTTATAGGCTGTTACTTTACTTTTTTTTTATCCATTTCGGAATTCAAATTATTTTAAACGTAATCTAGCAGTACTAGTTTACAAAATGAAATAGTTGAGGTTCAGTCAATTAATTGTCAAGCTGTACACGGCCTTTTAAAATAAAAAAAGCTGTATAGTAACCGGGATTTCCGATAAAAGTACTATGACTACATCGATTAATACAAATGTTTTCAAATACCGAAATCTTCTGTTTCGTAATATTAATAAACTTTAAAATAATTGTTATTTAAAGATATACTTATCTCTATTCATGTTTATTTAAAGACTTCTTTACATTATTATTATTTTTTCTGCTGGTAACCACATGCTTAAAGATCAGTATACTTTCCAAACCGTTATTATGTATATACAGAAAATATTTTTTTTTAAATGTACTACTAGTTAGTAATATAACAAACATAATTACACTTCGTCATCATCATGATTTCAGCCTATCACAAGTCCACTGCTGAACGTAGATTGCCACAAAACACAAGCGAGCAAGTGGCTTACATAAAACTATTGAAAAAGAAGTATGCTATTTTCTTGAAGGTCCCAAAGTTGCATCGGTCCGGAAAATCCGCTGGCGGCAGGAAATTTCACAAAGTGGTTATGTCAGAAAATTCCTGGAAAACCACCAACCATTAAAGTGACTTGAATAGAATTTTGTGTTATGCCGCAATGTATGATGATAAATCTCATCGGATGGAATTAAAATGAACAATTCAAGGGATAGTTTTGTTTACAGATGAGGAGAAAACGTGCAAACGGCTCATGTTACTCTACTTGTACTCAAGTGAGCACAGCCGCCGATGAACATCCGCAACACCAGAGCAATCGCAGGTGCGTTGCCGGCCTTTAAAAAAATAATAGGCTCCTTTTTTCTATTTTTTTCTTTTATTTTTCATAAAAGTGACGGAACGAGCAAAGCGTTCACCTGATGGTAAGTGTAACGTCTGCCCATAAGAAATGCAGTGTCACCCAGAAAATTACTGTGTGACACCACACTGCGCCCGTCACCCTGAGATATCAGTTCTGAAGTCTCATATGCCCAGTGATTACGCTAGCTCTCAGTGCCCTTCGAAACCGAAACACAGTAATGTTTGCACACTACTGCTTCACGGCAGAATAACTGGCCCTGGGGTGGTACCTACCTAGACGGATTCCTGCATAGGAATCCTACCACCAGTAAAAATTCTTGAAGGTTCCTAAGTCGTATCGGTCCGGAAAAGTGGCAACAAGTTCCACAGAGTGGTCGTGCGTGGTACGATGGTGAAACTCAGCGGCTGGAATAATTACGAACATATCCTTAATAAATAAAAAAGTTAATGGATACGACACTACAGGATTGCATACATACATACATACATAAGATCACGGCTGATAAGGGGTAGTCAAAGACTGGGCACTCACTACAAAAACAGATGACTGCCACAATCCACGTTTCACCAAAACAATATAATGCACTTGGTGTGATAGGTGGTGAGCCCATCGCCACCATGCGCTGTTGGGTGCACAGTGCAGTTTAATTCCTAACTCGCCTCTTACGAGATCCATAGGATGAGATGGAGTGGTAGTATTCTTTTAACGAGCCGCCACCACACGGCTACAGGGTTGCACCGTATCGTTATTTACCCAGAGACGCGTTATTCAGTGATTACCTACAAAAATATATCATCATCATCATCATCATCATGTCAGCCTATCACTAGTCCACTGCTGAACACAGGCCATGACTTGCCACAAAAGCTTGTAGCTCTTATTTTGGGGGGATTTTAACAAAGTTCCCACGCTTGGCAGGCGGGTTGGCAACCGCAGTATATTTATTCAGATTTTCCAGGAAGATGCTGCTGCCCATCTTCTGGTTTTAATTTTCCCTCTGTCAATTTAACGACACCCACGGGATGAGTATTGAAAGTATGTTAACACGGATCTAACAGCAGTTGTGGTTCTGGCAAGTGAGTGAAGAAGATTTTTAAAAACTAGGTTACTCATATATGACCAAGACTGCGGATGAATAATTGATTAAAATAATTCGAATCAATAAAATATTGATTCGAATTCTTTTAATAGACAGGTTTAAGAAAGTTTAAAAGTGAGTAGATAATAATATAGAGTAGTGAGAAGATTAAACTAGATTAGATTAGATTCGATTTAACTGGTGGTAGGATTCCTATTCAGGAATCCGTCTAGGTAGGTACCGCCCCAGGCCAGTTATTCTGCCGTGAAGTAGAAGTGTGCAAACAGTACTGGGTTTCGGTTTTGAAGGGCACTGAGCTAGCGTAATCACAGGTCATATGAGACTTAAGAACTGTCTGTGAAGATGTCTCAGGGTGATGGGCACAATGAAATGTCACACAGAAATGTTCTGGGTGACACAGCATTTGCTATAGGTAGACATTGCACTTACCATCAGGTGAAGGTTTTGCTCGTTTCATCACTTTATACAATAAAGAAAAAAAAAGATTTAATTTTATAGATATCAGCACTTTGCATTTATTATACCTCTACATCAAATCTATAAAAATGGATGTTGGTATATCTGTTTGAGATTAATACGAGTAGACTTTGTCACCTTTGGACCGATTGCCCTAAAAGTTAGCACAAATATAGATTGCATCCTGCAGACGGACATAGGATACTTTTTATCCTGGAAAATCAATTGGTTCCCTATGGATAATTGAAAATCATAAATCTATGCGGACTTAGTCGCGGGCATCTGTAATATATTACATTAGATTAGTCAAAGACGTTTTGTTATTTTGATATCAAACATAAAAGTGTAATGCAAAAATTATGAAACTACTTGTGTAATTTACATTGTGTTTGTTTCACAAATAAATCTATGTCGCCCATTAATCAATCGCTGTGCGTTTTTCAGTTTCATTATTTTATTTTTTAAATAATTTATAAATGATATTATGTAATACAGCAGTGAAAAAAGAAAGAGTTTCTTGCCGGTTCTTCACTGAAAAGGTCTTATTTTTCGAACAGTAGTAGATTTAGACGTACATGAGAGCTATAAAGAAGCCTAAATTTAATAAATAAATTTTGACTTTGACTTTGGATTCGAACCAAGGACCCGAGAAAAGACGTCAGGTATTCTGTCCACTCGGCCACGTCCGTTATAGTACGTTGCGCTTCTCCACGTTGCGGTTGTATACTAATGGGACAATCCTTACACAGCTTCGGTCCATATTTAACTGTCCCAAGTTTAATAATTGCTGGTGGATGGAGGTGGATATACACCTACTCATTGGCATATTTTTGTACTGTTGGACCCAACTAGTTACAATAAATAGCTAAAACTTTATATTATATGAGTAAATTATGCGCTCGTTACCTGTAATAAGCATACTGATCTCCACATGGCGACGTAGGAAAATTTATTAATGAAGTAAAAACCGTTTTTATACTTTTTTGAGAAATTGGGCTTCGGATGTAGCCTCTGTCAAAAAGCGTCATTGTATGTATCTATGTACAATTTGTTCGTATAATACAGTTATGAGGGTAACGATATAAATTGTATGTTTATTAATCAGTTATATATCGTTTGAAAATTACATGTTATCTCTCTAAAATGAAGTAATTGATTTTTCCATTCATGAAACTCGTTTCAGTTATCGTAAGATAAAAATTGTCGGTTCTTATTATTTTATATTTACACCATTTTTTAACTTTTTTGCCTATCACAATTAGTGATCAAGTTAAGTTTAAGATAAAATTAATTTAAAGTCTTGGCCTCTTGCAAGAAGGGAGAATTTTCCGTAGTCACCACGCTTGGCAGGCGGATTGGCGATCGCGGCACCAGACGCCAGACGCCTTGCAACTTAAACGCTGCCCGTCACCGGTCTGTGTAATTTTGGTCTGATATTTTCTGAGGTTTATTGCACCACCAGCCGGAGGCCATGAGATTTCCTGGGAGGTAGGATTTCTATGGAGGAATCCGTCTAGGTAAGTACCATCCCAGGACAAAGAGTACTGCCGCGAAGCAGTAGTGTGAAAACATTACTGTGGTTAGGTCTGAAGATCACTGAGAACTAGTGTAATTACTGGGCTGTCTCAGGGGGAAGGGCGCAATGTGGTGTAAAACAACAAATATTCTGGGTGAAACAGCATTTGTTATGGACAGACGTTGCACTTGACATTATATTAACGTTTTGATAGTCTCGTCATTTACTACTATAAAAAAAAACTTCCCTTAGTTGACCACTTACGATATCCACGTGGTGAGAAAACGCCGTAAATTTTCTTACTTTGCCACCACACGTATATAATATTACTTATTTTTTTACAATTGGTAAAAGAAGTTGCAAAAAAATTGACAGCGCAACGAAACGCTAGTTTTATTATCGTCTAAAGCTTAGAGCATTGCGAAAAACGTAGGGACCACAAAACCATTCTTAAGAAAACACTACTCGTTCCAATGTGTAATGGATTATCCTCTTAATGCCCGAAAGTGAATGTGAAACCGAAAATAAGACTGAAACTTAGGTTTCTCTCATATTTCGACTTGGCAAATCTTGCCAAATGGCAAGAAGAAGTGTTAGCACTCAGTAGCGATCGATTTCTGTTTAGGGGTTTAAAGTTACTTCGAGTATTCAAAATTTTAAGTTTCAATAATTCCACTAATTCATTTGCCTGAGTTACCATAGCAATAACTTTCAATATGTAATTTAGCACCGACCTAAGAAAAAAAGTAATTCATCCCTTTAATTAAGAGTTGGGTAAAGTCACGAGTTTCAGAAAGGTTTTCAAAGGGCAACATTTAACCATTTCCGGGTCACGTATTCAACATCGTACAACATTCTGTAGCAAAAACCAAGGAGGACCCTTGTTTTTTGCGAACGAATATTGCAACTTATAAAATATATTACTGTGAGCTAATTTGAAAGTGATTAAAAATAATTTCTTTACAAACATCGTACCTTTGTTTACCGAAGATTACGTTTTAATTTAAATGAGATTTTTATAACGTGATCTTTATTGTGGGCGGTATTTATCTGTTGTCAATCAATAATTGTCAAGTTAAATGTCTAGAAAGTAACCAGATATGTGCATATTCTGTCGTATAAAAAACAATTAGGTATTTTGATTTGTTTAAGTAGTTGTTCGTTTAGTTGATTAACAATGGCATATAGAATCTGGTTCCACGTGCTACACCCATTCCCTATTTCAGAACATTGTAATAGATGTTTAACTTCACCATCATGATTTCTTAACAAGTCCACTTGAAATCGAAACCAAATTTTAAAATTGCCTCAAAATTGTGGCAGTTTCGTTTCGGAATACGAAAGTGACATCTGAATCTTCTGAGGTATTTGTTTATGTGCGGTATACGTTATGAGTTTGTACACGTTTATTGAAACAGAGTCATATCGACAATTTTGCATGAGGATACACTTTTGATGTTTAACATGATTTGCTCTCATTTATATTGCGCTTACTTTTTTCATAGTACGCAATAAAATGTATTCTAACTAGTTAAAATCGAGAAATATCGTTGAGCGTAAGTACTAACCAATATCATAAAACAGTTTAATAGTGACAGTCGAGCAGTACTAGTAGTTATTACACATTTTTCTGTAAGACTACGTGCCTACTAAATACATTTCTGCAAACAGAGTTACGAACTGGATGTTTTGAAATTATGAATAAATTATTAATTATACAATTATAAAGTACTATAGTGCAGTGCAGAAGAATACGGGTTATTATAAAGCATATTTAATTTATTGCATTAGTGTTAGGTTTTTTTACCGAACTTAGATTTTAATGATTAACGTTTTTGCTACCTTGTCCGCTTATATTAATTTTAGTTATACAATTTAAATACAATATAAGTTATACAATATAAAATTTCAAAAAAAAACGATGCCGCACAGTAGGATGTCTCGTTTGTCGTGGGTGCGTTTTAGAGACATAAATTCCATATGCACAAACAAACAACCAGACCCGGAACAACTATCTGTAGGCCGTGCAAATAATTGTCCCGTGCGGGAATCGAACCCGCGATCCGCTGCGCAGAAGTCTTGACTTCTTTGGCTTAACCACTGCGCCGAACGATCCGACTGAATATTATATAATTTATCAGTGTATCATCATCATTTCAGCCTATCACTAGTCCACTGCTGAACATAGGCCTAGATTGCTAAAAAAGTTTGTAGTTTTCATTGTGGGGATTTTTCCATAGTTGCCACGCTTGGCAGGCGGGTTGGCAACTTCAGTTTATTAATTCAGATGTTCCAAGTAGATGCTATATACATAAAATAAGCAAACTAAAAATATTGAAAGTTTACCCTTATTCCTAAAACATGAAGGAAGTGTTAACAAACAAGTCCAAAACAATTACAGCCCAACAATTTCAAAGCAAATTGAAGACGAAAGTTTAAAAATCAGATGCCGTAAAGTAAATTAATGTTGTTATAACTTTTCCTTACATAATTATTAAATATTTGTCAATAAATTATTTCAGTGTTAATTTATCTCTTCTGTCATTGACATGTTTCAAACAATTCCGCTATTTCTCAGTTGCTACTAAATCAAAAAATACAGATTAATAACAGGAAGTGAAGAATACGATCAGCGTGTGTTGCGACTGCTGACATAAGGATACCGAGAGATTGAAGGTCACGTCTCGGCTCAGATAGTAGGGGAGAGAGGCGCCCCCATGAACGGAGAAGTGCAGAACCCCTGTTAACCTTATGAGACTTATGATGTCCTCATGGTCTATTTTTAATTACAGTGACAACTTCCAAATACACAAGAACTCTCCTAACCTTCTCACGGCCGATATAATGCTCATGCTATAAGATTTTAGGAAGAAAAAGAAAGAATTTAGAATAGAGTTTTAAGAATTCAGAGACAGAACACAACCAGAAAATCGGCAATTTGTAATTTAGCACCCATAATTGCTCCTGCGGGGATTTGAACTTCAGAACCGCAGGATAGAAGTCAGGTACTAGGACACACCATCACCGCATTTCCATAAGGCCAAAGGAAGGTTCACGCACACATGTGCCGCCCCACCAGCACCGGCCGCCCACAATTGGTAGCCCTTCTTCGGGAGAGGACAACTCTGTCCCATGCTAATAAACCAAACACGGGTAACACCTTTCTGCACAGCCTTCGACTGAGCAAGTGTGCAGAGGTCAGGAAACATTTCGACTCTCCGCAACAAATCTGGTCTGTGGCTGCATCTGCGATCACATTTCGGCCACGAAGGAAGTGCGGCGTATCATAATACTGTCACACCTTATCTTCTCCCGCGATCCCACAACTGCCGAATCAGCAATGCGTCCCCGTGTAGTCGCGGTGGATATGAAAATTTGCTATACAAATTATTCTGTCCCCGCGGCTGCCGAGAATAGGGTGAGCGGAGTCAACACACCGCTAAACCTTCAATAAAAATAACTTTCCATTACTTGCATCGGCATTAAATCTAACTTTTATATTGTATTTTTACCAGAAAATTTTCTTTAAGCGATTAGCATAAAAATAACAGACGTTAAAACGTAATAGGTTACCTGTATAAATTAATTTACAATCTTGTAGTTTTAGATAGAATTTAAATATTTGCTGGTTGTTACGAATTACGTATACCGTGCAGTTCCGCCTACGGCTTTCAAATACAAGAGTGTGGACGCAACATTGATAGTCTCCTATTAACAGATAGTATAGAATATCGGACATTCATGTGTCATAGTTCAATGAAATTTTATTAATTAACCATAATAGTTTTGATAGTTATTTTAATTTTAAATTTATCTTGTTTTTTCTTTCGGAACTCCGACCTAACTTACTCATAGACCGTTTGGAAAGTAAAACATTATGAGTGTATATATCAGTGTTTGTCTTGGAACGACTTATTTTTTTAATTGTTTAAAAAACCTCAAAACCGCAATTTTACTGTTATGTTATAGACGCTGTATGATTTTTTTTCTTATTTTGGTCTATCGATCATGAAACATGAATACGTTAATCAGTTAGTAATGAGCTAGTCGCTCAGTCAGCTATGAAAAAGGCTGTGCTTGGTGCTTCTCTGAGAGATGGAAACCGTAACAATGATGTACTCAGCAGAAGAAGAGGAACCGTCATTTAAAATTATTAGAAAGAAAGATTCTCGTACGACAACCTCGTATCGTCAAACGCAGTGAAGGGCGACCCTGATGCATCGACGACCTGCACTTTTTTGCGGGAAGTCGATGCATACCGGTGACTCAGAACCGAGTTTTGTGGCAATCTATGGATAAGGCCTATGTCCCATAACAAGTGCAATGTTATGGGCTAAAGTGATGATGAATGAGCTGGCACAGACTGTAATATTTCGTGGTTTATTATATCGAATACACAAAGCGTGGTAGTCAATTGTCGTGTCTTTTCTTTATTTTTGACATCCTCCTTAAATAACAATGTGTACTCATAACACTTAACATGAAATAATGACAAAGTAGTTGTTCACTGAACAAGAAAAAAGTTTGATCGACAATCAGCGATCTCGCGCGTGAATGCAAGTTTTCACTCACTCGTCGGTTTAAATGAAACAAATGAAATGGGAAATTTAAAGCCAAAATTACTAAGCAGAAATGAACAGTGGACATCATTGCAATTGGTAATTTTCAGAAATACTTGATTATTAATTACATTATTACATTAATTTAAAGTAAAAAATAACTTTTGAAATAACTAAAAATAAATTATATATCTGACCAAGGTTCTTAATATTTTATTAAGATATTATTTTAGATAAGAAACTCTATTACAGAGGCAATAATTTAAAGAAAGACAGGTTTACATGTTGATTAACAATTTCTATGCACATATGTATTGACAAAATTCTTCATAACTTAGCTTAGCTTCTTAAAAAAAATAACTAATACAGAACCGTAAGCCGCGTCGCCAGACTACGTGCATGCAACCGACTTTACCCTCGACCTTACCTGTACCAGATACTGTAAGAATCAGAAAGTAAGATTTAATTATATATTAAATAAAAAAAAACAAGAAGTAGTAAGTAAGATCGCAAAACTTACTACGGCTATAAAAAAAAACCGCCACTTTAAGCACTATGAAACTTACGCTATGTCGAAAATGTACAGCATCACAGCAAACAAGGCTATTTCACACACGCACAGTTCACGTCAGTAAATAATTTCAAGCACATTTCATCGAAAAATAGAACGCTGAAATTTTGAGTGAAGAATGTCGTTTACAAATAGGATACAGCGAAGTCGCAACTTATCAATCTACAATACGCATAATTAATATCTGACACAAAAATAAGTGAGTGTTGTTATTCTTAAATACATCGCGAAAAAAAACAAAATAAAGAATAAATAAATATTGTATAAACCGCCCGACTAGAAAAATAATTAGGACATAGCTAGCCATAGATAGCCTTACGTTACAGCCTTTAGTCGCCACATTTAATTATTCAGACCGCTTATAAAAAGTGTATTTTTCTAAATTGGTAAATAAAAATACCGAGCGCAGTTAAATAACGTTTAACATTTTGCTTTTGAAACTAAGGGAACCATTCTAAGATATGTATTAATTAAAGTACACTCGACGCCAATTAAAGAAAAGAGCGCGTGCCTTAGTAACAGTTGCAACGTATATAAAATGTATTGGAAATATTAATTAAACAAAAATAAATAAACATGAATTACTAAAAAATGTTATTCACTGTAAAATAACTGTTCAGTATTTTTTTATAGAAGAGAGGGATGAAGTGAACATCATCGACCATGAACATCCACAATACCAGAGTAATTACGGGTGGGTTGCTGGCATTTAAGAATGGATATGCTTTTTTCTTGAAGGTCCCTAAGTCATGTCGGCCCGGATAATTTATAAACGCCATAAAGAATACAGTATCACTCAAAAGTTACAGCGATTACAGTACAGAAACTAAATGTTTCTTAGTGGCAGTATACAAGTCAAAGTTATGCTTTAATTTACAATAAAAATACAGGTATCCTGTAAAACCCATTGGCACTTCGCTAAGTGTTAATATGACTTAAACAATTATAAAGTGAAAAACATGTCAGAACGGCCACTCGATTACATTGTGACTAAGAAAAAGGACAGACAGCGGATATTAAATATAATAAGTTTCGTCAGTCAATCAATCAGTTACAAACAAAGTACAAATTCTACTATTTGCTATAAAGAAATAGAAAATAAGTTTTCCATACATCCTCAAAATACTATATACATATAGACATATTGTTTGCAAGTTACGTGCTCCTAAACATATAAGCTATGTTCAATAATTTGGACTATTTTATTTGCCTATTCGATGTATTAATGCTATTTAAGCAGAATTTTGCTTTCGTGGCTTTTAGTATTTAACTTCTGAGGAAGTAAACCCATTTCTTTTTATTTTTAGAAGTTTCTCAAAAAGGGGGTTGTTCAGTTCATAGTAGGAGGTTCGCGACAAGATTTACATTATGGCGGCTGACTGCGCAGCTCGTTCAATACGCTTGATAGTGCTCTTTGTAACTGTATTTTCTGTTATTAAAACCTCATTTCCTTTTATGGCTTTTTTTGAAAAGGGATCGTCTGGGAAATTTAACAGGTGTACGGACGCGGGGCTATACGTATGAGTAACCCATTTTTTCAGACAATAATAATAATATAATAATTCTGTTATTAGCCTTCCGAACCATTTTAAAAAGAAATTTCAATATTCATTATACTGATATTGAGTAAAAAACTTTGAGCTGGGACTTATTTTTTACTCCTAATAGTTATAACAAACAAGCACTACAATAAAATCTAGCTTGTTTTCTTTTACCGATATATGCAATTTGCATTTTTTGCGTTCAATATACATTTTAACTAGTACAAAAATTAAAAGTATACGAGTATAGCACTTTCTTAGCATCTACTCGTATTAGGTCGTACGCTCTTTTGTATTGAGAAATGCTAAACGCCGCGGGTGCTCGGTTCGAATCTCAGCCGCAGTCAACATTTTTGCAAAATACAAACAGTTGATTTTCGGGTCAAGTTGTATTATTGTACGTGAAGTTAATACCGGTAAAATGTACTCACTGGTACTGGCGTAATTCCACTGTGTGGTATCGATTAAAAAAAATCAAGGTTATTAATTAAAAAACAATGACAATACTTAAGAAAATTATTTTGAACTAAATCATCATCATCATTTCAGCCTATCACTAGTCCACTGCTGAACATAGGCTAATAGATTGCCACAAAAGTTAGTGGCTCCTATTTTGGGGCATTTTCCCATAGTTCCACCACACACTTGGTAGGTGAGTTGGCTAACGTTTATTTAATCAGATGTTCCAGGAAGATGCTGCTGCCCACCTCCTGGTTATATAATTGACATGAATTTAACACAAAGACCAGACTATGTTTCGTCGTGTTTGTTTCATCGGCCCAGAGTTATGAATTATTTTTCGATCGTATTCCACAGAACGCCATCTATGGAATAATTGCAGTACCCTTGACCACTGAAGATATTTTTATATATTAAAAATTCTATTACTACTAATATGCTATTAACATTGTTAATATATCTGTTAATTTAAAGTTAAGTAAATTAATTTGCTAAGATCCGCATGCAACTTATAAAATACTGTATATTACCTAGTTTTGAAGAACAAACAGTAGCGTGCACGAGCAAACTAACACCGCCACCACATACCCTCCACCACTAAAACACTACCATTAGACAATATACGCCACTGAAGTCGAGACCACGACACGTGTTTCAACTCAAAACGAGGCATTATCATTAGCGATATTGACTCTACGACAGTCCGCCGCCGAGTGAATTTTCACTTTTTGCTCGTGAACGCTACTGTGGGTGGGCGGGCGGTGCTCTTCAAAACTAGGTAATATACAGTATTTTATATGTTGCATGCGGATCTTAGCACATTAACTTTCTTTCCTTCAACATCATTTGTTTAATTCGCTCATTCAACGACTTACTCGCACTTACCATCAGATGAATGATTTTCCCGACTCGCTTTAAGAAGCGAGCTTCCAAATGAAATAAAGAAATATTTTTAATGTTTAAAAATCTTATCTAAATTTAACCATATAGGGTTATTAAGTGTGATAGTTATAAGAAATTAAAGTACATGATAATAATTAAGATCGGACAAGCTACGCTATAATAATGACATTATTGTTCGTGTAGGATAGCCTTTTGTTCTTGTAATTACGTAGTGGTATTTATGTTATCAGGATAATAGCAACATTGTAACACTAAATATATGAAGCAAAAGCTAAGCACAGAAATAGTTCTTCCCTAATAGTGTTTACAATTATAACAAAGATCAAAGGGTTAACTTAATGTTTAGTTCATAACAACATATTTAACATTTTCATATAATTTGATTAGATATATACAAGTATTAAAGCAGTTTGTCTTGGCTAGTTAAAAACTGTTGTTGGAAAATTACAAACTAATTCAAAGCTTATGCAGCTCACGCGTCATTAGCAAGCGTAGCAAGAAGACATGAGATTGGCCGCTTTAAAATGAAATTACAAATAAATGAATTAAAAATAAGTATATTAAATTAAAAAATATATCAGTCGGCGGTAATTAATGTCAAAGTTGCGAACGGGCAGTGCTCTCGCTTTACGGAGTGAATACCCTCAGGCGTATTATTTGGTTTTTATAAATAACTAATGATTACATACATACATATTTACAGATAGTCACGCCTTTTTTCCCATAATGAAAAGGCAGAAACCACATACGTAGCCGATTTTTCAGCCCCGTGGAAAAGGAGACGTAACTGGTAGCGAACCAGGTCACCGCCATTTTGGTACGAGTAAAAAAAACTTACTCCCCATTGCGTCACCACGAGCAGTATAGAGATAGCATTTCATATTATAATGTTGTTCTGCTCGAATAAAAACTGCAATATACCAAGTACAATACCTAAGTCGTTTATTATACGTATATGTACGACACCTCGTCAGGTAAGAGGTAGGTGCTATTCTACTCTGCCGGAGTCCTTTTGGTTGTTTTTTTTTGTGATTACAGTTATTATTTTTATAATGTAATGCTGACCACGCTTTAGTTAATGAAATAATTTTCTTTCCTTCCTATCATGCCTATATTCAGTTTTTTGCGATATGGTCTGTTATTATCCTCTAATTTACAGATAGCGCATTTCATCATAAGTTGTTTTTAAATTAGATCATAACAAAAATAACGATTTGTTCATATTTATATTAATGAAATGATAAAGCTGTACAAAAAAACAATAAATTAATTTTATTAACACATTTACAAATAAACAATATTCTATGTAAATAATAAAGTTATTAGTAGAAAATTGTTACTTTATTACTATTACTTAAGGACAATAGTTAAATACCGATATCCTCTTGGCCGATTTCGCGACCAATGCAACCACTTCGGAATACTGTCGGAAAATGATTCTATAATGTTTTAAAAATATAAAGATCAAAGATTAATGAAAATAAATTAATAATAGTGATTGCCCCAACTTTAAATAAAATTAAACTTTAATTTTCGAACTTTATATTACTGTCAATGACCCGTAGCTAAATAAATAGTAAGATTATAAAACGTTACTGCGTACGTAATTACTAATACATATTACCACTATCATTTCTCCCATATTACCAAAACTGTCAAATATTTAACATGTATTTAAATTAGACTCATAGCTTTAGGGTTGTGTGGAGTGCTAACGTAAAACATTGTTGGGTTTGTTAAAAACGGGTCTGCTTTAATCTCGTTGGGAGTACCGTGAACCGGGTTATAATTAAAGCTCATACTAGCTTTAATTAATACGTTACATTTAACGACAGTTTGCTGTATAAAGACTGTTCTTAATTTCTCTTACCTTACGCTAGGTAAGGTAGGTAAGGTAGGTAGGTTCCGTTCCTCCATCCTGAAGCGAACAACCACCCAGGCGCGCTGAGGAGCCGGTGACCTTGCCAGGTCCAATGCTAGAAGAGCTTGCTAGCTATATACTGCGTCAAGTCGGCGGCATGATAAATGCACGGTTCGAGGCACTGGAGGATAGGCTCCTCCCTGAGAAGCGCATCCGCCCGCCGCTGGCTGCAGATTAAAAAAGTGCAGCTGCAGAAGCGGCCGCCGCACCTAGGCTAAAACCGCAAAAAGCCGGACCTTCGAAAGAGCCCTCCAGAGCCCAAAAACCAGAAGGGGAAAGGAAAAAGGGCAAGAGTGGGGATAACACAAATGTCTTCTAGAGAAGCGCAATCCCGGCCTTTGCCACCCGCACTTGAGTCTATGGACGAGGTTTGATCACTGGTGGTGAAGCGAGGCCGAAAGAAGAGAAAAGCGGTCGCTAAAGTAGCAGTAGGGAGTGCGAGTGCCGCCCAAACTGCAAAGAAGCAGTCTCTTGCAAAGCTGCGTCCTTCCAGGTCGGCGGCTGTGGTTATTACACTGAAATCCGCTGCCGCAGACAGAGGAATCATATACGCCAAAGTATTGGCAGAGGCTAGAGAGAAAATAGACATCGCTAGCCTCGGCATTAATTCGTTGCGGTACAGACAGGCGGCTACTGGAGCACGCATTCTGGAAGTTCCCGGTGTTACAGGTGGCGAAAAGGCAGACTCTTTGGCTATGAAGCTAAAAGATATTCTGCCAGAAGAGGTAGTGAAGGTATCCAGGCCAACAAAACGCGCAGATCTTCGAATCTCGGGACTGGATGACTCAGTCAGCGTGGAGGAGGTGATTGCTGCGATTACAAGGCAAGGTGGTTGCTCGGCGGATTCGGTTAAGGTGGGGGAGATCCACCGAAATCCTACAGGCACCGGTACCATCTGGGTGCGATCCGGTATCAGCTGCGGCCACAGGGCAACCCTGTGGCCGCAGCTAAAAAGGTGGGAGAGGGAGGCCGCTTTTTGGTCGGTTGGGTGTCAGCAAGGGTCCAACTGCTGCCACCCAGACCTCTGCGGTGCTACAAGTGCCTGCATAACGGGCACGTGCGAGCACAATGCACTGCAGAGGCAGATCGCAGCAGTGATTGCTATCACTGTGGCCAACTCGGCCACAAAGCGGCAAACTGCTCAGCTGCACCTAAATGTTCGATTTTCATTGCAGCGAACAGGCCAGCTGACCAAATTCTGGGAAGCAAGAAATGCTCTCCGCCAAAGCCAAAGAAAAGTGCTTAAGCGGCTGCCCAGTCTCCGGTCCAACCTACAGGAGAACAGGAGGCGATGGTAGTTAATTAACCAAATGGCTTATCATCGTCTCCTTCAAGCCAATATCAACCACTGTGCTAGCGCACAGGACCTACTCCTGCAGAGTATTGCACAGTGGTTCATTGAAGTGGCAGTGGTAGCCGAGCCATACTTTGTCCCTATCAGGGATAACTGGGTAGGCGACGTCGATGGCTTGGTTGCCATTGTTTAGTCCGGAGCTGCCACCTCAGCTCTCTCTTTAACTGGGAGAGGCAGGGGGTATGTGGCGATCCAGTTGGAGGAGATAGTAGTCATTGGGGTCTACTTCTCACCGAATAGATGCCTCGCCGATTTTGAAACTTTTCTGGGTGAGATAGTGGCTGTTATCGGGCGAGGCCTGCCTCGCCCAGCGCTCGTAATGGGGGACCTTAATGCAAAATCGGTGGCTTGGGGTTCACCTGCGACGGATGCGCGCGGCGAGGTACTATCCGATTGGGTGACGATGACCGGTCTGATGGTTCTCAACCAAGGGTCGGTTTATACGTGCGTACGAAGGCAGGGTGGATCCATTGTGGACGTCTCGTTTGCGTCTCCTGCCGTTGCAAGTTGCGTACGGGGCTGGAAAGTTCTGGAGGATGTGGAGACGTTGTCGGACCATCTTTACATCAGGTTCGACGTCTCCACGTCTCCAGAGTATCCTAGCGCCAGTCGTCTTCGAAGAAGGTTCACCCCGCCGTCAACCACGAGATGGGCATTGAGAGGTCTTAACAGGGACGCGTTGATGGAAGCCTCAATTGTACATGCGTGGTTGGCCCCCTCAGACTGGGCCTTTGGAGGTAGAGGAAGAGGCAAACTAGGTTCCAGGATGCTATGGTAAATATCTGCGACTCTAAGTATGCCCCGAACCCAAAACTCTACCTCGCAGGCGTCATGTGTACTGGTGGTCTCAGGATATTTCAGTCCTACGAGCTAACTGCGTGGTAGCGAGACGTCAGTACACTAGACATCGCAGAAGGCAGCTTCCGCGACAACGCAGTGGAAGGACAGCTGTATGAGGTATACAAGGAGCGCCTGAAAGCTCCGCAGCTGTCCATCCGGGAGGCCAAGATCCGCTCGAGAGAGGAGCTTCTGGGGACTCTCAGCCGAGATCTATGGGGGCGTCCGTATAAAATGGTACGGGATAAACTTCGTCCATGGGCGCCTCCACTGACAGAGAGTCTTCAACCACGGTTCCTAGAGGACGTGGTAACCGCTCTTTTTCCAAGCCGGGAGGAGTGGCAACCGCCAGCTATGGCAGTTCTGCAAGAGCAAGTAGAGCATACTGAGCTGCCAAGAGTATCACAGGCGGAGCTCGGTGCGGCTATTCGGAGGCTCCGAGCTAAACAAAGCTCCGGGGCCCGATGGCACTCCTGGCCGAGCCTGGGTCTTGGCCCTTGAGTTATTAGGGGACCGACTTCGCAGGCTGTTTGACGCCTGTCTAGTGTCAGGTCGGTTTCCATCACAGTGGAAGTCGGGCAGGCTAGTCCTCCTGAAGAAGGACGGGCGCCCCGCGGATTCACCCTCCGCCTACCGCCCAATAGTGTAGCTCGATGAGGTAGACAAGCTCTTTGAGCGAGTCATTGCTAACCGCTTCATCGGGCACCTCGGAGAGGTAGGTCCCGATTTGTCGGATCAACAGTTTGGCTTCCGAGTGGGTCGTTCGACAATTGATGCTATCTTGCGCGTCAAGGCCCTCTCGGAAGAGACGGTGGCACGAGGCGGGCTGCTTTTGGCGGTGTCGTTAGACATCGCCAACGCTTTTAACATCCTGTCCTGGACGTGCATCAGAGAGGCACTGAACTTTCACAAGGTCCCGCCCTACCTCAGTCGAATTATCGGGGACTACCTCTCCGAGAGGTACATTTCGTATCCGGTGCGGGGAGGCACAATAATAAGGAGGAAAATGGCTTGCGGTGTTTCACAGGGGGCGGTTCTGGGACCGCTCCTGTGGAACATTGGTTACGACTGTGTGCTGCGGGGTTATCTTTCCCCGGGCGCAAGTTTGATTTGCTATGCAACGACACACTGGTCATTGCCCGGGGGAACACATATGAGAATGCTGCCCGTCTTGTCACTGTGTCTGTGGCACAGGTTGTCGGCAGAATAGGGTTATTGGGACTCAAGCTGGCGCTCAACAAGTCCGAGGCTATTTCATTCCACAAGCCTCGGAGAGCGCCGCCTCAGGGGTCTCACATCATCGTTGGTGACGTCCGAATCGAGGTAAGGTCCAGTATAAGGTACTTTGGACTCGTCCTCGATAGCCGCTGGAACTTCCGCGAGCATTTTACGCGCCTGACCCTCAGGTTAATGAGAACTGCAGCTGCTATAAAGCGGTTGCTGCCAAACCTCGGGGGTCATGACGCAAGTAGCCGCCGACTGTATTTGGGGGTGGTGCGGTCGATGGCCCTCTATGGGGCTCCGGTTTGGGCAGAGGCCCTGTCGGAAAAAACCATTGCTTTTCTGAGAAGACCTCAGAGGGCGATGGCCGTCGGGGTCGTACGAGGGTATCGCACCATCTCCCACGAGGCGGCATGCGTACTGGCGGGATCCCCACCGTGGGATTTGGAGGCGGAGTCTATGTATCAGTGGCGCTCAGAGCTCCGACTCCAAGGGTGCTATCCCCCACCAAGAGTGTGAGAAATGCGGAGGTTCCACCTTCCACCACCACCGTCTTTGCTGGAAAAGTGGAAGGACCGACTGGCCCATCCCACGGCAGGCAGCAGGACTGTCGAGGCTGTACGTCCGGTCCTGGGCGACTGGATAGACTGGGGGCACGGGTCACTGACTTTCGGGCTGGCACAGGTGCTCTCGGGGCATGGATGCTTCGGAAGGTACCTGTGTCGCATAGCCGGAAGAGATCCGACAACAGAGTGCCACTACTGTGGTAGTGACGAAGACCCGGCGCAGCATACGCTGGAGGTCACTGCTGTGGGGGATGATCTCTCGCTCCCAGCCCTTCTTAGGGCCATGGTGAGTAGTGAGAGGTCGTGGAGTGCCGGTGTTACCTTCTGCGATAAGGTCATTTCGCAGAAGGAGGCTGCGGAGAGAGAGAGAGAGCAGAACGCTGCTGTCCCAATCCGCAGCCGGCGTGCCGGGCGCCGGAGAAGGGCCTATCAAGCCCTCCTCCACCCCCCAAAACAGAGGCCTTGGCGGCGAACACGGGGGTCATCCACCGCTAATGTTAAAGACCTCGAGGAGACGCGCGCGGTGTTGTCATGTGCCACTACATACCTAGAGAATGGGTGGAGAACTCCAGCTCCACCCCCACAAAAAGCAGGGGCCCGCATAGGGCCATCGCCGTCAGGACTGCGGTGGTGTGCGAAAGCGTTCCCGTGGTCCCGACTATTGGTGACGAGAGGAATACCGTGGGGTTTTAGCCGGTAGGAGTCCGGCATAACCCCTTTGTTGCCCCCGCAACAGAGGGGTATCCATGTAGGAATTCCCCACGGAAAAAAAAAGGTTAAGTATTTTTCTATATAATAACAAACATAACTAATATTTGGCAGATGTTATACCAAGAGAAGAGGGCCTGGTCTGTAGAGAACGTCTCCTCCTTGCCAATAATATTTTGGATGTTGTATATGTCGCATCTCAGAATTTTTCAATACCGCGATGTTGGACATATTTCTTGTGCTTTTCATGTGGCGACACAAATGGCGCAACATCACCCCACAACAACTATCGTAGTGATCTTGTGAACAGGAATGTTGTGCGGTGTGTAGATGCGGTGTAGCTGTATGTAAACAGTAATTTTGCAGTCGTCAGTCTGAGGATAGAGGCCGCCGTTGATGATCCTTAGTTGCTGAGAGACTAGGAAGTTGTGCCGACAGTAGTCTTGTGTTGAGACTGCGATGGCTACCATCGACGTTTGCTTCTGGTTGGGAGAAGTTGGCTGCGTGTTGCGATCAGTCGGGGTCACTAATTTGGCGACCGCGTGGCGTAGTGGTTAGCGTACCTGACTTCTGCGCCACCGGTCCTGGGTTCGATTTCCAGCCGGAGGCAACATTTGTGCAAAAACACAAATTGTTGCTTTTCGGGTCTGGTTGTGTTGTGCATGTGAAATGTATCTTTGTAAAACGCACCCACGATACAGAAGAAAATCCTACTGTGGGGCTTCGTTTTTTTAATAAAATTAAAAAATTAAAAAAACTAATTTGGCGAATGATGGTGCCAAGGAAAAGGTGAGCTACCCGGAAGATACGATGGTCTGATCTGGGGAGGACGTCACCAGTATTTATTTCATTAAATACTGAAATTAATAATACTGTCGACAGATTGGGGTCCATAATTTTCCAAAAATATATTCATCTTATATTTACTAAGGTATTTCATACAACGATTCTCGTATGTGTTTTATCTACATATTAAATTTCGCTACTTCCTTTTTGAATAATGATACGGCAGTTTCAAAGAATTTCTCCGCTGTATCTTCAAATTGTGAAGAACATTTTACTTTTGATCTAATATTCTAGGTCTATTAAACGGTAAATGTACTTATAAAGTTGTTATATTAATTAATAATTTTTGATAAATCATTTAAAAAAAAAATTGTTATTGCAAAATACCTAAAAGCTGTAAGTGACGGAAGAGGAATTAAGATTAGCACAGCTTTCCGTACTGACGAATGGTTTATTCTATAGCCAAGTTGAAATATTATGTTTCAGTAATAGGCACATGCCAGGAGGCTATGTTTCGAAGTTATGAACATCGTTACTAAGTTTGAAACTAATATACATTTAATAGTTAATACAATCAGGCGTTACTTTGCGGAAATCCATTAAAAAGTAGGAAAGGAAGTTAATTTGCTAAGATCCGCATGCAAAATATAAAATTGCGTATATTATCTAGTTTTTGAAGAGCACCGCCCGCCCTTCCTCGGTCGCGTGCACAAGTAATTTTTTTTTAAGTATTATTATTAAAACTATTATTGTGCAGCGAGGATACTTTCGTTGACGCAAACTGTCCATCTAAGATATTGCGGTGACAATATCGCGATAGCATCCGTTTACTCACACAATCCACCACCCGAACGTAAGCAGCTGTTTGCGACCGACTACTTCTGTGTAGTTAGACTGTAAGTACTAGATTTAAAGATATTTAAAAATGGTGAATTCAAAACGTTTGTTTGTTCATTCAGCAGTGCAATGTTATTATTTTTATTTTTTAATTCTTCCAGCACACATAGCCGGAGCCGCCAAGTTTTGATGCCGACTGGAATTCGAACCAAGACTCGAAGAATCATGAAACTTATCGTTTGTTGATAGCCGTGACAGTCCAGGAGCCGTGCACTTTGTGCTTTAAATGTCATAGTGACTTAGGTTGGAACCCTGGTTCGGACACCATTAAAATTGTTAGTGGAAATTTTAAATACCGATTTACTACGTGATTTTGCGGTGATGGCAAACATGGTGAGGAATACTGGATGTTTGAGAAATTCTCATATATATCTATCGAAATATATATCCCGACGACTTATGAAGTTTGCCAACTTGGATTGAAGCATCGTGTTGGAATCTGCCCGGCTTCAAAACATTTAAAAATGAGAGAAGGTATAAAATGCTCAACATTGGAAAGTTATTGGCTATTCGCCTTCTTCTTCTGTCCATCAGCAAACTTATCCGAACACAAAGTACGGCGCGCTCCGTGCTTCGAGCTGAAATGACCTCTGGAAATGGCAGCCATTTAATAATTCGTCGCAACTTCAAATCGACCGCGCTTAAAACTGTCGCAGAGTCGGTAACGTCAGCTTTGCCAACAACTGTTTGTGTTACTTGTTACATTTCGGACTCGGGCATCTCATGTTTATTTTATTTTTTACGTTAATGTTAATGTCGCATGCTTGAACGTATACATACCGTCTTCTATAAATAACTCATCTTTAAGGAACTCACTTGATGGAAGTACAACTAATCTTGACAGATAAATGGCGAACACGTTCGAAATTGATGAATATAATCATATTAATGCTCTAGCTACGTGACTGGAAAGCACCTTTATTATAAATGCAAAGGAAATTTCGTCGCTAAGAAATGATTATATTACCGTAACGCGCGCATATGTTAAGTTATCGCTATTTGCTATTGGAATTATGAATAAATTGTATTTACTCGTAAGTACTACGTCTTATCATCACCTTTAGTAGTTTCTCTTCTTAACTTCATGAGGAAACCTTCATGTCTGAGGAATAAAAATAATTCGAGGAAATGTGAAGTCCGCCAATTAGCATAGGAGCAGCGTGGTGGACTCTTCCCGTCTAAATAACTTTCTCAAAAATGAGAGGAGGCCTGTGCTCAGCAGTGGGATATTTATAGGCTGTTACTTTACTTTTTTATATCATATTATGTTGTTTATTTTGCGGATGTCTTCTTTAAAAAAGCAATTGAGTGATCGCAGGGTTCATTAGATTACGAACCCGACTGATGAGATGTAATGCGGCAATCAGATAAACTGACTACTGTATTAAAAAAAAGCAAAAAATGAGGTCAGTTTAAATATGAGATATGAGGGCGAAAAGTGAGCCAAGTGAGTGGTCTCTGCCTACCCCTTAACTGGGAAAACGGCGTGACTGTATGTATCTAAATAATATATGTCTCTAAAATACCGTTTTACTAGGCAATACAACCCACTGAAGTCGAGACGGAAGTGTAGTTTAACTAAATATAGATAACTCAAATTTAGTTCTAACATCACATTAATTCTGCCTTATATGTAAGATATGTCTAAGATATGAGCCATTGCTGAACATTGGTCCCAATCTTAAGTTACTCACCCATTGAACGCCGCACGCTGAAGTATTCTTTCACTCATCCACCGCACCACGTGAATTTATGTAATAGACATAATTTATTTCAACTGTAATATGATCAATAATAAATTGTAATTCATTAATAATGAAATGGAGGTTTAATTATTAAATTTTAAATGCTATTGTACAGGTGTCTAGAAAACATAACAGTACTTATACTCATAAAAAAGGAAATTAAATCTTTTACCTATTAATATCACACTAACAATATTTATATTTTCAATGCAATAGTATCATCCAAAGTTAATATAAATGATGAATATTAAATTCAAATTTAAAAACTTTATTATTAAGTACAACTTAATGTTTAAGTTTCTAAATTACAAGTCTACCTATACTACTCGTATTTAATTCATAAAAGTATAATAATAAGTTCAAAAAAGATTAAAGTCAACCCCCTGTGACTTATTAACTTTCGGAATTGGTGAATGGGTAACGTTGTGCCATTTTTTTGTCAGATGTCGTCACAACATGAAACCTTTAAGCCGATCCCGTGAGATAATGTAAAATACATTTTCTCAATTTAAATTTCGCAATGCCTTTCACATTTCGAAGCATAATTATTTAGGTTTATTGTTAAAGATCGTTCAGCAATCCACCGTATTTAGAAATGTATAATCCTGTTGTAGAACAATCTTAAATCTTTAATCTTTTACTTATTCTGGAAAGATCGCTAATCATTTCCCCGCCAGTAATATTATTAATATTACGAGCGAACTTAAGACGTTAAGTTTCTCACCCCCTATAACAGATTATAATTCACTTTACAACTATTCTTCATAATAGGTACTATAGACAATGTAGCTGACAAACAAACACAGCTTTTATTCAAGCATGACGATAACGGTACATTCTCTTAGATGGGGAGAAATAGTCGTAGGTCCAGCAGTTGACGATTTAGAGGCTGATGATTTTTGTATGGAAGACCGTGACGAAACGTGCAAATCGTTCACCCGATGGTAAGTGGAACGCCTACCCATAACAAATGCTATGTCACCGAAAACATGTCTGTGTGACATCACACTGGGCTCGTCACCCTGGGACATCAGTTCTTAAGTTCTCATATGTCCAGTAATTACACTAACAACAATGTCCTTCAGACCGAAACACTGAATAAATAGGACTGCTGTACCTACCTAGACCGATACCTGCATCTTCATCATCATCATCATGTCAGCCTATCACTATCACTGCCGAAGATAGGCCTGCCCCATAGATTAGCACAAAAATTTGTAGCTTTCATTTTGGGAGATTTTGCCATAGTTGCCGATCACTTCAGGCACTTCAATTTCAGGGATTTTATCGCGTTTAATTTTAACTATTTATAACTCGACATTTTGAGTGATTTACAGCACCTATGGTACGGGAGGACTGAGTTGACAGATGTCCTGTTGTTACAGTTAACCCAGAATACCTTCAGCTTTTAATTAATTATTATTTTTGGTCCGATCTACGCAGAAAGAGCTAACTGTGTCTTGAGGTCTAGCAGTAGTATGCATGGTTTTTGATTTAATATTATTAATTATAGGATCCCAAGCAGGTGGTACCCAACCATCTTCTCTATTTAAATTGGGATGTTCTTGGCTATTGAAATTAAGAAATATTAATTAAAAGCTTTAGGTACTCTGGGTTAACTGTGTCTGAGGCAGTAACATTACTATGTTATGGTCTGAAGGACACTGAGAGCTAGCGTAATCACTGGGAAAATGAGACTTAAGAACGGATGTATCAGGGTGACGGACGCAGTGTGGTGTCACACAAAAATTTTCTGGCTGACACAGTATCTGTTATGGGCAAACGTTGCACTTACTATCAGGGAAACGTTGTTCTCGTTGCGTCACTTTATTCAAAAAATATATGCCCACTGATAACAATAAAATCATAAATCATCTTGGTATTGAAGGTGTTGTGGTTGTGTAATTCGTATTTAAGTAAGAGGAAGACTTGTTCCTTTAAAATTCCATTGCTGTAAGTTAAAGGCAACTCCGCTGAAGTGCTATTGTCCAAACATTATTTGATCTGATATTATGTTTGTCTACGAGTATATTACTACTTCACAAGGCTTCAGACTTCTTGATCGGTTTCTCCTATCAAGTATTTATTAGTATCGATCCAGGTTAAAACCATAAGCTGCAACGTTAATTACAAGTAAGAATTAAGTATATAAAGTATAATTAGGTTTCTTAAACCAGTATTTATGATAATAAAATTAAAAATAAATTTGAAATGAAAATGATTCGCTGAATCATTCGGTAAGGTAAATCGTATTTGGGGAGCCCTATAGAACGAAGACATAAGCTTTCAAATCTGATGATGAGGTTACATAAACACCGCGAAAATAAGAAGACTGTGGACGAACAATGTGGGTCTGTGCCCCATAGTGTCGGAGATTTACGTTTTCAAATATTTTAAACCTCTGTTTCACTATTTGTGAATACAAAAAAAAGAGATAGCGAAAATATAAGAGCTGACAATGTAGCAGAACGAAATTATCCAAACAGGTTTAGACGTGACCTAGGATTAACTCTTTCGATGTCTTTCTCGTATTCATTTTTAATAAAATAAAGCAATAACTTAACAAGAGGTTCGACAATAACTTTCAAAAATGTTGTCACTTGATCGCAAAGATAGATTAAATTTGAATTACTGTAATTGAAAAAAACCTTTCTTCATCACATGAAAATGGATGATAACTCAATTCTTTATTTTTGAAGACGACAAACAATTTGTAAAAGCACACGAATGTGCACCTTCTTAAAAATATTATTGAGTTGACGTGACAGCCTTCAACATCTCATACTGCTGCGGCGAGTATGGGTCGGTATCTCGCCCCAGACTTACCGCACAGTTGCTTAGTATATTTTTTTTGTTATTTTAGGATCGGGGGCAAGTGAGCAAGTGGCTAACCTGATGGTAAGTGATCACCGCCGTCCTTGAACATCCGCAATACCAGAGGAATCGCAGGTGCGTTGCCGGCCTTTGAGAAAAGAATTATTTAATATTTGCTATGGGTGTCCGGCGGAGTAGAATAGCACCTACGTCTTTCCTACCGTGGTGTCGTAAAAGGCGACTAAGCTATTGTACAGTCAGCCCATATTCGTTCAGAATAACACCATAATACACAGCATAACGCTGTCACTACACTGCTCGTGGAAACGCAATGGGTGGGAAGAATTTTTTTGACTTGTACCAAAATGGCGGCGACGTGGTTCCCCACCCGTCAAGTCGCGTTTCTCGCGTGGTCTCTGCCTACCACTATAGGAAAAAAGGCGTGCCTGTATGTATGTATTATTTAAAATTATAACTGCGAAAGTGTATTTGTTGGTTTGTCCTTATTTCACGCAGCAATGAAGCAACGGATCGAAATGATTTTTTGCTTAGATATTTTTTGGACAGAAGAGTGACTTTTTATATTTGAAAAAAAATACGGTTCCTCTGTGATAGATTGGATAACTTGATATATTAGAGAAATTGATGGCAACATCAAAAACAACGCGATAACTTTTCCGATAAGTTGATACTAAGCGGCAGTTGTAAATGTAGTTGCCTGGATTTCGAGGCTATTGTTAGTAAATATTTCCGACGAAAATAAACAAAGGTTAAGTAAAAGAAAGACATCAGCTATTGAATCCTTTTTTTCTTAAGCTTATATGATTTAATTTTTATGTTTCCTAAAGATTTTTTGATTTGCTAAGAAATGTAAACGTATATCTAAATATTTACTTGCTATTATTTTTATAAAAAGAATGACGTGGTTGTTAAGAACATCTTGATGATTTGTTAAACTTGCAAATAAATCTTTGCAAACACACTAGCTTTTAAAATGCAATTTATAATATGCTATTTACTTTTGTCTGTTTTAATGCAACCATCTTGCTTTATATTTATTTGTCCTCGTATAAGTTTTCCACGTAGGTTGCATATAAAATCACATGTTTGTATGCATATGTGAGCAAACTTACCCTTGTCTTTATGACGTACGAGCATAATATTGTACAATACACACTACCAACATTTTAATTTTATTGACAAACACTTTACTACAAATCCTGCTATAAAAGAATACAACAGAATAAAAATCTGGTTTGAGTTGTATATTCAGATAAAACTGTCATATTTTCAGCAAACTGGTGGTAGAATTCCTACGCGGGAAGCCGTCTAGGTAGGTACCACCGCAGAGTATTATTTTGCTGTGAGGTATAAGTGTACAAATACTACTGTTTTGCGGTCTGAAGAGCTCTATGAGCTAGTGTAATTACTGGGGATATGACTTTTAAGAACTGATGTCTCAGGGAGACGGGCGCATTGTGGTGCCGCACAGAAATATTCTAAGTGACACACCGTTGCTATGGGCGGACGTTGCACTTACCATCAGGTAAACGTTTTGCTCGCCTCGATCTATTCTCCAATAAAAAAAGAAGCATTAACGAAAGCTTAAAATTTATTCAACGTTAATTCAGATTAATCTTTTAATAATTAATAAAATCGTTAAACATAGATAAATTATAATAATAATTTCATGTGATAGATAACATCGCTATTCGTTTTTTTCTTCTTTTTAGAATTTTAGCATTGTTTCATTGCACAGTACGAGGTAATTACAACAAAAAACAGGGACTGTTTACTAGTTGCTGGTCAGAAAGCTTCTGCAACGTGTAATTGACACGTTACTCAACATAGTCTACGAATTAGGCCTGAATTCACCGTACTGTGTTTGTTAATTTAACGTCCTGTTAAATGTTGACTGTTAGTGTACATGAGTGGCCTACCGTGCACTAACAAGTGTTTAACTTTCCTAATGTCTAAGTTTGTTTGTTAATAATGTAACGTCTAACGCCATCTACGCAGAGATTAGTTTGATAAGTAGACGAACTAGGTGGCGCCACTATTACTTCTAATCGCGATATGGTTTGATCATTAGAAAAACATAAGTATTAAATGTAATTTTATTAAAAGGAGTTATTCGACAGTGAGTTAGGTTTATTATTTGTTCCTGAACATCGTAGTGTAGTGCTGACATCTGGTGCCGAAACCAGGGAAGAATTGAATCGTGGATTAAGAAGTGGACTATCAGTGATAAAATCAAAGTGCTTGTCGAGTCTTGTGAAATTTCGTTATTCGTGTTAAAAAGGACGGAATATTTGTGATAAACAGTTAAAAACACTTAGAAAAATTTGCATTGATCTTGGACTTGTAAAAGTTTTAGGATTGAGTCGGGACTTAGAAAATATTTGTAGTGACTTTGAACTTAACATAGAATCACAACACAGTTACGGATATAGTTCTGGGTTGAATTTTGAGAGTAAATATTAAATATAAATTTAATGACATCAATATCATAATATATAAGATGGAGCCAAATTGTTTAAAGCAAGAAGATCAGTTAGAGCATTTGGAGAAGGCTTTCCGAAACTATAAGAAGTCATCAAAGGATAGACTCACGCAATCTTTTATTGAAGCAAGACTAGAACATTTAGAAAAATTATATACAGTCTTCTTTGAACAACATTCTGAAATAACGTCAAAAGTCACAGCAGAGAATAAAAAAGAACTATCTTATTTTAAAGAGGAAATTTTCGACAGATTTGAAGAAGTCTACTTGGATTATAAGGTCAAATTAAAGGAAGATTTAAAGCGAATTCTACCAATTGCGAATTTTACACAGAAGCGTGGAAACTTTTGACAAAAGGATACAACAATTTGAGATACAATACTAACGAAATTATGAAAAAACTTTTTGCTCAGAAAAACATAGTCGCAGATTCGGCGGTAGGTTTGAAGCAACTCTTGGATACCACCACTGCGTGCTTAAAATCTTTGAGCAATTTAGGTATTAAGACTGAGAATTGGGATATTATAATCAATTTTATAGTTGTATCTAAACTTGATCAAGAATCTCGTAAGCAGTGGGAGATATATGTTAGTCAGGCAGAGTCCGAAACTTTACCCACTTGGATAGATTTGACAAAATTTCTAGAGACACGCTTCAGGACCCTGGAGATGATCAATCCAACTAAGCAAGTAGTTAAGCAAAAGGTATTTCATTCCGCCGTTGAAAAAAATGAAGCTGTGAATAACGTACGAAGTAACGCCTGCACTATGTGTTCTGGACCACACATGTTATTTCAGTGCAAACAGTTTAGTACCCAGTCTCCCAAAGAAAGAAGTGATTTTGTGCAATCAAAGAGACTGTGCTTCAACTGTTTCGCACCTAATCATCCTGTAAGGTTTTGCCGACAATCAACTTGCTGTCGACGTTGTGGTAAACGGCATCACTCCTTGTTGCATATTGACCGACCCCTTGAAACAAGATCTGACGAGTCGAAGGAGCAAAAAGAGGTCGTTAATGAGAGAGAGACAAAAATCTCTGCTCACTATTCGCAGGAGATACAGAGAGACGTGTTATTGGCTACAGCTGTGGTCAATGTCAAATCAAACAATGGATATAATCAAGTAGTACGCGCGCTGATCGATCAAGGTTCCGAGGCGTCATTTGTAAACGAAGCGACTGCGCAAGCCTTGGGCCTCAAACGTTTCTCAGTAAACGGTCTTATATCTGGAGTAGGCGACGGAAAGATACGAGCACAGAGTATGGTATCATTTAAACTTGAGTCAAGATATAATTCATTTTCAATGCCAGTGAACGCCTTTGTATTGAGTACACTAACATCATTTCTACCGAATAATACAACCATTATCACGGACTGGCCAGAAATTGAGAATTTATCACTGGCAGATCCGAAATTTGGAGTACCGAGCAGGGTTGATATTATTCTGGGCGCTGATATTCTAAGTGAGATCATATTAGAAGGGTTAAAGAAGCATCCATCCGAGTGTGGCCCAATTGCACAAAACACGCAGTTGGGTTGGATATTATCAGGCAGAGTTCAGAAAGGAAAGGAGCTAAATCCTAGAATCATAAATTTCTATCTACAAGTGAAAGAAGACGAACTGTTGACCAAATTCTGGGAGATAGAAAGAGCGCCAGAAAGCATCGAAAGGAAAATGACTAAAGACGAGAGAAAGTGTGAAGAGTTTTTTGAAAAGACTACAACAAGAGATAACGATGGACGTTATGTAGTGAGATTGCCATTCAAGGAAGAAGATCCACAATGTTTGAAGGTGAAACAAAAGAGATTGCGCAACGGAGATTCAAATCACTAGAAAAAAAATTAAGAAAGAATCCGGCATTGTATGACGAGTACAAGAAAGTGATAGAAGATTACATTCAACAAGGGCATATGGTTAAGGTTTCTGATCCGAATATTAATAATGTAAAGGCAATATACCTACCTCATCATGCTGTGATAAAAGAGGATAAAGAGACTACGAAGGTGAGATGTGTCTTCGACGCATCTTGCAAAGGATCCAATAACGTCTCACTTAATGATTGTTTTATAGTGGGCCCCAAACTTCAACAGGATCTAAGGCATATCTTGATGAGATGGAGACTTTATCCGTACTGTATTGTAACGGACATAGTACAAATGTACAGACAATTTCGTGTACATGATGGCGATACGGACTATCAAAGAGTTTTGTGGAGATTCGATCCAGACAAACCAATAGAATGCTACAAGTTAGCTAGGTTAACTTTCGGTACCTCATGTGCACCATATTTAGCTGTAAAATGCCTACAACAACTGGCGATAGACGAGCAGTCGAAATACCCAATAGCCGCCAAAATAACATTACAGGACTTTTACATGGACGACCTATTGTCGGGTGCGGAAACAGAGGAGGAAGCAATAGAGATTTACGAGCAATTGAACAAACTGATGAATGCTGGAGGACTTCAGTTACAAAAGTGGTGCACTAATAGTGAAAAATTACTTAATCATATAAAGACAGATAAGCAAGGCTCAAATCAATCATTTATTTTTAAGGAAAATAATGTAGTAAAAGTTTTGGGTATTTCTTGGAATAAGAACTCTGATAATTTTGAATACATGTATCAATTACACGAATCAGATACGCCCATCTCAAAAAGGAAAGTATTATCAGATATAGCGAGATTATACGATCCATTGGGATGGATCGCACCTGTGATAATTACGGCTAAAATTTTTATGCAGAAATTGTGGAAAACAGGATTGGCTTGGGATGATATTCTCACATCAGAACTTTTAATGGAATGGATTGTATTTAGAAAAGATCTGAGTAATGTAAAAGACATTGTAATCCCGAGGTGGCTACAAATTAAACGTGAGGACTACGTTGAGTTGCACGTATTCTCTGATGCCTCACAAGCTGCGTTTGCTGCCACGGTTTACATAAAGAGTGTCAATAATCAGGGCTGTGTTAAAGTGCATTTGGTCACAGCTAGGACTAGAGTTGCGCCGGTAGAAAAGGAAATTTCTATTCCTCGACTGGAGCTATGCGCTGCACTTTTAGCAGCTCAGTTGATTTTTGAAGTATCACAAGTTCTTAACATCCCCAATTATTTACGATCAAAATTTTGGATCCTCAGAGCCAGAGAACACGTTAAGAAATGCTACAGAGATTGTGCTACATGCATCAGGTACTCGCAACAAAGGAGATATCCATTTATGGGTCAACTACCGACAGTTAGACTGAAGCCTGAGAGAGCATTCAGATCATCAGGAGTTGATTTTACGGGATACATAAAATTAAAATGCGCACCAGGGCGAGGGTCAAAATCATATAAGGGGTACATTTGTATTTTCATTTGCATGGTGACCCGCGCCATACATTTAGAAGCAGTTTCAAATTTGACCTCTGAAGGATTTTTAGCAGCCTATAGAAGATTTATGTCCAGAAGAGGGCACTGCAAAGATTTGTATAGCGATAACGGCACCAATTTTATTGGCGCCGATAAGGAATTGAGAACGATGTTGAATAAGGCTATTTCCAATTTTCCTAAGGAAGTCAGCACATTATTGGCCAACGAAGGAACAACATGGCACTATATCCCGCCTCTAGCACCGAATTTCGGAGGATTGTGGGAAGCTGGAGTGCGTTCCACAAAGTCGCATCTTAAAAAGGTTATAGGAGATAGTACTTTGACATATGAGGAGTTGTCCACATTACTTACACAAATTGAGGCATGCCTGAACTCTCGGCCATTATATCCGATAAGTGACAATCCAGATGATCCCTTGCCGCTCACACCTGGTCATTTCCTCGTTGGAGAGCCTTTAATTGTTATTCCTGACGAAGATCACTCTCGGAGCCATATCACCGGCCTGCAGCGATGGAAACTTATCCAGAAAATGTTAAATGATTTTTGGAAGCGGTGGTCTAACGAATATTTGGTGACGCTTAATCAACGTTATAAATGGACAAAGAGTCAGCATGAACCCGAAATCGGCGATGTTGTCATAATCCAAGACCAAAACCTACCACCAGCGAAGTGGCTACTCGGTACAATTGCAGAGAAGCACTCAGGAAAAGACAATATTACACGTGTTGTTACTATAAAAACCAAGAATGGTCTACTCAAACGAGCGTATAATAGATTGTGTTTTCTACCTAAGATAGCTAATCATAGTATATAGTCTTATTTTTTTGTTATCTGTTTGTTCTTTGCTTTATTTATTTTTTTAAACTGTAATTGATATGTTGTCAATTTGTTATATCACGGTGGGCGGCCTTTTTAGCATTATATAGTCTTAGCTTTATTTCTTCTTATTTTAAAGTACTTATAAAGAACAAGTACTTTGGTGGGCGGAATGTCTAAGTTTGTTTGTTAATAATGTAACGTCTAACGCCATCTACGCAGAGATTAGTTTGATAAGTAGACGAACTAGGTGGCGCCACTATTACTTCTAATCGCGATATGGTTTGATCATTAGAAAAACATAAGTATTAAATGTAATTTTATTAAAAGGAGTTATTCGACAGTGAGTTAGGTTTATTATTTGTTCCTGAACATCGTAGTGTAGTGCTGACACCTAATGAGGCATTAAACTTAATCCCTGTCATAGAGGTCCGTTTATTTAGTTAAGACACACCAACAGCATTAAATATAAAACATTATGCTTACATTCTAAATCTAAATATATTCGTATATGAATGAATATTACAGCCGTATACGACATTAGCTTTATCGTAAAGACATATTATGACGTGTTATTTGATATTGCATTCAAATCACATACATTACCAAAATAACCAAAATAAAGCAAAATAAATACTACTATATTAGCTGAGATATGTTACGATTTTCTTTTTTAACCTAGGACAACTGTCGGTAAAAATATCAAATTTATTGTTAAATTATTAACAGACAGATTATGTTTATGATATTATTACAGCTTTTAATAAAACTAATTTTACGGATTTTGTCAGCGCAAAATAAACATTATGAAATCTGTAAAATTATTTTTATTAAATGTGTAATTTATTAAACATAAGAAATCATTATAAAGAACGTTCTTTGAGGTATATTTGACATACCTTCAATAAATCAAATATTAACTGAATGTCTCACAAAACATTCACACACTCTTTAAAACGACTAAAAAGGAATGTCTTTTTTACTATGTCATTGTTTTAAAAATGTGTACTAATGAAGGAAAGCTAGTTAATTTTCTAAGATCCGCATACAAAATATAAAATATAAAGTGTATATTAATAGTTTAAATATTAAACGCGATAAAATCCGTAGAAGTAGTTTTATCGTCGTCGTCGTCGTTTCAGCCTATCACAAGTCCACTGCTGAACATAGGCCTCCCCCATAGATAGCCACAAAATTTTGTAGCTCTCTTATTGGAGGGATTTTGCCATAGTTGCCATGCTTGGCAGGCGGGTTGGCAACCGCAGTTTACTTATTCAGATGTTCCAGGTAGATGCTGCTGCCCATCTACTGGTTTTAATTTCCCTCTGTCGGCTTGTACGACACCCACGGGATGTGATGGGGTGATAGATTCTCTTAGGCCGCTACCACTCGGCTAGAAGTAGTTTTATGCTTGATTTATATTATTTTGTGAAATCGGGCCTTAGAATATCGACAGCTAGCCTGCCGGTTCGTTTTAAACTCATCTATTTAAACGTGCCTTAAGCATATTAAAATGATACGAATAATATTTTTGAATGCCGATAAGGGATTTTTGTAGGCGAACGTATCACGATCAGATCGACGACGTTCGAACGAAAGGCCAAAGCGTCAAAACGTCAAAAGTACCCACTACCGAGGAGCTTGTATGAAATAGCTCATGAATTAATATGAATTTACTGGTGGTAGGATTCCTGTGCAGGAATCCGTCTAGGTAGGTACAACCCCAGGCCAGTTATTGTGCCGTGAAGCAGTAGTTTGCAAACATTATTATGTTTTGATCTGAACGGCTCTGAGACCTAGAGTAATCACTGGGCATATGAGACTTAAGAACTGATGTCTCTGGATGATGGGCACAGTGTAGTGTCGCACAGAAATGTTCTGGGTGACACAGCATTTGTTATAAGCAGACGTTGCACTTTCTATCATGTGAACGTTATGCTCGTCTCGTCACTTTATCTAATAAAAAAAATGAAAGCAGCCTAAGCGAAAGATGTGTTTTAGGATCGTAGCAAGTGTGATGATAGCAAAGATGAGGTCTCTGCCTACCCTAACGGAAAAAGGCGAGGCTGTGTGTATGTATCCAAAAAAGATTTTTAAATTTATTAAATAAAAAGTATAATAAAAGCTGCATATGTGACATTATGGATAAAATTTTACGCATATTTTTGAAAGTTGGGCAAATGAGTAAGCGATCACCGCTGCCCAGAACAACCAATACCAGAAAAATTACGTCCGGAAAAACCGCAGAAGGCAGTAAATTCCAGGAAGTGGCCGCGTGTTATAGATTTTTTTTTGAAACACACACAGTGGTAGAATGCATCATCAACAACAAGGTACCGTAGAAGGAATTTTGAGTTATACAAAAATTAATAACGTTAGTAGAAAATTTGAATATAAACATATTTAAATGTTCTATATCACACAGCACCCTTACAAGAAGTACAGTAAATCAAAGTTCAGAAGCAAGTAAAACTTATAACTACTACGGAACATGAACCCGACTACGTAGTTTCCTCATTAACAAATAAGTGTCCGATTAAGGATTTCGTTACAAAGGGCGTCCATAAACAACATATGAAAAAGATATTGCGAAATTAATATTTAACTTATATAAAGAAGATCATGATTTCAGTCTATCATTAGTCCACTGCGTAATCACTGGGCACATGAGACTTAAGAACCTATGTCTCAGGGTGTCGGGCGCAGTGTGGTGCCACATAGAATTGGTCTGGGTGGCACAGCATTTATCGTGGGCGGACACGTACCGTTACGTACGTACGTTTAAGGTGAATGTTTTGCTTGTCTCGCCACAAATTTAATAGACTAGAATAAATAGGCCTTCCCCATAGATTGGCACGAAAGTCTGTAGCTCACATCTTGGGGGTATTTTGCCATAGTTGCTACGCTTAGCAGGCGGGTTGGCAACCGCAGTTTATTTATTCAGAGGATGGTAGATTCTCTTAAGTCGTAACTACACGGCAAGAAGACTTGAAGAAAAATAAGAAGGCCTGAAGACGATATATAACTGAAAATATTGAAACATAAATGGATGCAAGTTGCCCAATGCATATAATAGATACAATAGGCTCTTAGAGCGATTTCTGCCAAGAAACTGCTACGCAGTTCGGTAGATCTTTTACCTAACGTGTAGATTCATTCTTTCAGATAATTGTATTGCGCAATTCATTAATCTAGTATGCTTATTGACACACCTCACGTCCTCCCCGCGCAGTGAGGTGGGTGGGGGGAGTTGAGAAATGACGCGGGCGTGTCAATGAAATTAATCAATAGCTACGCACGCAGAGCAGTGGACTGTAGATTGAAGATGTTGCATGCGTGCACGTAGATCCATAGGTCGCTGGTTCATAATTTTTTTTTCCAACTCGAGAATTATTCCCGGGTTGAGCCTTCGAGAAAATGAACCCTGATCTTCAGGTCGAGGGGTCTATGGCGTTGCAGGAGTTAAATGAAAGACGCAATTTCATCTAACAACATGGAAGTGCGATTCCCTACTTAGAACTCAAAAGTTCTATGTAACGCCCTAATTCTTCATAATAACTGCCTATATCAGCCTATTTCTTCATATTTCCTTTATTTCGCAGAGCTGGCACTTATACTTTTTCCTGTCTTGGTTTCTTGATGACTGCTTGTTCTTGTTATCTGATGTCATGTTAAGTCACGTCATAGCAAGTCTACTACTACCGAGTCGTCTGCAACGGCCTTGTGGTGGCCGTGCAGGTTCGGGCCTCGAGGTGAACCTCTTTGCCCGGGCTTCATCGCGGGAGGGCACTGCTCCCCCCGGTCATGGATACCGCTTAACGCGGGATTGAAAGATTATTGCAAATGCTGCTTGACGTTTTTGTTGATTTTTTTTTTTTTTGTTAATACATATAATTAATAAAGGTCGCAGCATTTGCATGGAAAACAAACAACAAGAAAAATAGGAATGATAGATAGAGAAGGTGTAAATCTCCAAGCGACGCCGATCCATCCGCACCGAGCGAGACGCCCGCCCGTGCGAACGGGACGGCCGCACGACCACCTAAGTGGCCGCGCGACCGGGACGACAACAACAAGCGAGCGAGACAGCCTGTGCAAGAGTTCGGCGCTCGGAGAAAATACAATTTAGGTTGATCATCCTCACCGAGAGATATGATCATCATCATCGGGAGAGATCGGAGATAAGAGAGTGTGTCATATTAAACTCCTACGCTTAAGCAACAGAGTTGGTATGCGTTAGTAAATGAAGATTAAGGAGTTTAATATGACGAGCGATAGTTATAAAAATACTATTATAAATATATAGATAGTCAAGGAGATTATCGTACTATCGTATCATCGTATATCATACTATCGTATCAGCAAGGCTAGAGCAAAGGGGGAAGGCAGAGTGCTACATTTGTAATAAATGAGCACATCTGGAAAGTATAAAAATAGAAATAGAAATAGAACCTGCGCGGGCATTGCCTTGCTACAACAAAAGTTTGTAGCAAGTCGCTCGCGCAGGGGTAGGCAGAGTGCTACACAAAGTGTGCACATCTGGACAAATTAGGTTAGTGTTAGTTTATATTTTATTATTAGTTATTACTTACATATTAATTATATTATAAGAGTGCGCGCAATTAACGCGCACTTCTTGTTACAACTAACATATAATAGTTAGGACGGACAATGCATAAAATTAATAAATAATAATTTATTGTCAGAGTGCTACATAATAGATGTGCACATCTGTTGCAGGAAGCTATTGTAGCTGCGACCGTTATGTAAAAGTAACAGTCGCAACTATTAAATATATAAGGAAGAAAATGGTCTTGCCGAAACGAGTAAAGAGAATCGACACGACTGTGATTAAGTGTCCTATTTTGCGCCTATCCTAGGCTTATTACCCAGCTGGCTCGTCGGGCTTATGCTCGTTCCTGACCTTCTTGGTCAGTCGGCAGTAGCTGTAAGAGCTCTCGTGGGTAGGGTCGCCCGTCAGGCGGGCGAGCATGCAGTGGCGCTAGGCCGCACAGGTGTTCGTGCGGCCCATTGTCGGCTCTGTCGAAGAGCCCTCTCGCCACCCGGGTGATAAATTTCTCTAGTGTCTCAATCTTGAGGTCCCGGGCTATAACATCATTTCTGACGTAACGCCCTGCCCCCACGATTATTCGCAATGCAAGATTCTGCTGGGCCTGTAATCGCTTTTTCTGCGCGCCGGACGTAAGGGCGTACCACGCCGGCGCTGCGTATGTTAGCCTAGAGCGGACGTAGGTCTTGTAGACCATCAGTTTCGCTCTGGTGTGCATCTGAGACGCTAAGACTGGTCTCAGGATCGCCCGTGCGGCACGGGTTTGGCAGATGATTTGTTTCACCTGCGGCCCCATCCGCAACGAGCGATCTATGACACACCCCAGATACGTCACCGTGGCTTTCCAACCCACGTCCTGCTCCAGGAGCCGAAGTGTTGGAATTGGCTTTCGAGGTATGTAAGTGACGATTGCTGTGGTTTTAGTCACGTTAATTTGTGTTCGCCACTTACTTAGCCACTACAAGCCGCACTATAGCGTCTGGCAGGGTGGTAGTTTCCAGCAGCTTGTATATCAGCCCGTCGTGCCACACCCGGTCGAATGCTTTCTCCATGTCGAGTAGCACTCCGACCGTTCTTCGACCTTTGTTTTTCTCAAAGGCCAAATAGTGTAGCACTCGGGCAAGCTGTGTTGTTGTGGAATGGCCGCTGCGGAAACCGTGTTGTTTGTCACGTAGTGTGACGCACGGTCGGATTCTCCGCAGCAGCAGCCGCTCAAATAGCTTCGCTATGTGCGGAAGTAGTGTTATGGGACGGTAACTTGATGGGTGCCGTCTATCCTTGCCTGGTTTCGGCAACACGATGATCTTACCGATTTTCCAGACTTGTGGGAAGTGCCCAGTGCGTAATATAGCGTTGAAGAGCCTGGTCATCGTGACCACGGCCCTTCTTGGCATGTGTTTTAACGCCACTGTTGGTATCCCGTCCGCTCCGGGCGCTTTGCGCGCCGGGAGGTGCCGAATAGCTCTGCTAACCTCTTTTGGTGACATAAAAGTGTCACCTGGCAGAGGTGAGATTTCGGTGGACAGGAATTCCTGTACGCGGTGTTCAACGCTAGTTATATGCGTCTCAAATTGGGGGTCTCGAGCATTTGGACAAAATTGCACCTCGAGGTGCTCCGCCAATGTCTCTGCTCGATCCGTAGCCTCGTAACTACGTTTGCCGTCACTATTTATTAGTGGGCAAACGGGAGCTTTTGCCCGAGTAAGCATACGGTTAAGGTGATGAAGTGTGGTTTGCTTTTCACTAGCTTCATCTACCTTTTGTTCCCAGAGCCTACCTCTATGACTCTGGATATCTTCCGATAGCTTCTCGGACAAACAGTTGAGCTCGCGCTTTATTCTAGGACAGCGGGTTCGAGCCCAGAGCTTTCTGAGCGCGCGTTTCCTTTTAATGGTAACGCGCAAATTTGTTGGGAGTTGCTCCTTGTATAGTGTTGTCGGCACTATCGTAGAGGCCGCTGAATTTGCCTCTGCGATGGTGTAAGAAAGCCTTGTGGCAGCGGCCTCTACGTCTTCCGACGTTTTAACAGGCCCGCCAAGTGTTAAGTTAGTAATTAAATTTTGATATTTCTCCCAGTTCGTCCTGTAGCGGGGCGCTCTGGGCTGGATAGCCTCTGGTGAGAGGCTTATCGTTACGAGGATCGGAAGGTGTTGCGTAGTGACGTCATGCAACACCTCTATCTGTGATGAGTAATTCCATTTGTGGCAGAGCATTATGTCGAGTACATCCGAATGATGACTGTCGATGGAGGGGTAGTGGGAGGGTTCGTCTGGCCCCCGCACCTCATACCCCCCTTCGTCCGCGTCGTTGTACAGCGCTATGCCCGCTGTGTTGACAACTTTGGAACCCCATTCCGGGTGTTTTGCGTTTAGGTCCCCGGCAATAAGGGCGGGGGTGCTACCATCAAAAATATTTCGGATGTCGGAGGTGCATAAACTAAGGCTGGGAGGTTTGTACGCCGAATATATTCGGAATTCCCTCCCAGCTGTGCTCAGCCTTACGCCAATTGAGCGCATTGAGACATAGTTGGGCACAGCTCTAGCTCTTCGTGTACTAGATCTCTACGCACTAGCACCGCCGTACCTCTGTATGGCGTGCCTTGTGGTGAGATCTCGTCGCGCCGGTACACGAAGAAATTCGGCACTTTGAACGTTAGCTCCGGTCTGAACTTAGTCTCGCCCAGTAATATAATATGTATATTGTATAAGTGGGCGAGTAATCTAAGCTCGGCCGCTCGTTTTTGAGCGCCGCCGGAGTTCCAATACATTATTCTAATGACTGGCTCCGAATTTGTTTGCTATGAGCTGCGTGAGGGCCCTTGTAATGGCCTCTACGGGATTTGAACCTGCCGAGATTGCGACTATGACGTCGGACAGCAGTTGCATCAACAACTTAACTAGGTATTCGATAGTTTTGCCTACCTCAATTTGAGGCTGTTGTTGATGCTGTTGAGGTCGTTGCCTTTGTTGGTTGTCTGGTACATTGCCAGTGGCTCTCGGCAGGATTCTCGGTGTTCCTGTCTGGCGTTTGGGTGGCTGCCCTCTTGGCATCGCTACTCTCGGTTCAGCAGATCGGGAGCGTGCAGACGCCTGAGGCTTGCGTGCAACCGCATTAGTTTTTTGTTTTGCAGTTATTCCTACTGGGGCGGTTTGTTCAGGGGGGTTGATGACCATCGGCACCGGCGTCGAGGCCGGCGGATGTGTGTCCGCACTTTTGCGTTTCCTTCCCCTTCGCTTCTTTTTCCTCTTGGAAACAGTCGCCCCAGTATTGGCGTCATTTGCGGGCGTTGCTAGTGTGGTGTGAGCTAAAGTTTTTGGCAACGGCGCCCTTTGTTGTTGCCTATTATTGTCGGCGATCGTGACATGTTTTTCGGGGGCGGTAGGTCGGTTAACTCGGCCCACCGTAGTACACCCTTCATTGTCAACCCTGCCGATTTGCACTTGTGCGACTGAGCGCCTACCGGGCCGTTCCGGCAGGGGCGCCGGCAATTTTATGCCTCGCCTCCTAGCCTCGCGTTTGAGCACAGGCTATCTACGGTCGTTGGCCGTGTGCGCCTGTGCACAATTCGCGCATTTCGGCGGTGCGTCCCTTGCCAGCGTGCATTCGATCGCGGGATGATCGCCCGCGCATCGAACGCACTTGATGGATCGAAAACATGTCGCCGAAGCATGCCAAAAGGCTTGGCACCTGTGGCACTGCGCTGGCCCTATCCTGCCCTGCCAGGCTTCAATAGTAACGCCCGGCATAAATAGGAGTTCGTTGACTGAATAAAGTCGGGCCAGTTCGCTTTGATTTAGGTGCTATAATTGCATATAAAAGAGGCAACCCGGTCGCCCTCTTCGAGGTGGTATGGCACGCACGAAGCGCACCGGGAAGTTTAATTTTCTTAGTGCCTCGGCTATCTGCGACACTTCTGTGTCAACAGGGAGGCCTCTTATTCCTACCTTGGTAGGGAGTTCTGCTGCCGGCGTGTAGCAGTACCACGAAAGGGCTGCATCTTCGCGCGACAGGTTGACCAGGTACCGCTGAATTACACGGTATTCATCTGGTGTTTGTGGGATGAATCGTACGCCCTTACCAAAAGGGCGTGCATTAGGCGCATGCCCCAATATTCCGCGTAGTGCGTTGAAATGCCGTACCCAATTGGGAAGGCATTCCACAATTATCGGCGGATAGGTGTTTTGCCTGTCATTAGGTTGTGGCTGCAATCCAGCTTGATTTTGCTGTTGCTGCTGCCCTACAGGAGACCTCGGGGGTCTGGGAGACACGGGGGGGGGGGGGGGGGCTGCGGCTGCGACAGCGTATGTCGCTGTCTCCCTCTCTCCGTATCGCGGTGTAGGTCTTAACGTCGGGGGGGAAGGAGGGGCAGGGGGGGGGGGAATATACCCCACCTCCTGATCTAGCGTCTGGTAGGACGTAGTGTCCCACCCGAACCTTTCTTCCCCACCCTGATGATGTATGTTAGTTAATTCGTCATCCATACCCGACACGCTCAATTGAGCTTTTTTGGGCGTCGAGTATGTACTGTTTGACGTTGTTGGGGAGCGGGGGGAGGTGCTATACACCCTTATCTCCCGCTGCATTCCCGAAGTTGACGCTTCCGGAGAGGAGGGTGCTGGTCTGACCCTTTGGCGTTTCTCGTCAAGAGAAGCCTCCGTCTCCGGTGGTGTGTGTCGGCGTGCCGATTTCATACTTCGCGGAGTTCCCGGTTCGCCTCCGGTCAGGCACTCAGGCCCGCCTACGACGAGTTCGGTATCCCGCGATTCAATCATCGGCACTTTTGTGTTTATGGTATGTGTGTTTGCAGGCCTAGGATTAAGGCTGCCTGCTGGCAGCACACGTGAGCGTTCGGGCGCGAAAATATCGCCTGCACATATTGCACGCTCTAAGACGCTTCCGCGTCTACGTCTGAACTCACGTTGTTCCCGTAAATCATAGAAGCTGTCCCTAACTTCCGGGTTCGAATCCCGGTCGGCTTCGTCTGATTTATCATCGACAATATCACCCTCCCTCATTGTCGAGTTTTAAGAGAGAACTTAGTGATTTGTAGGTTTGAAACAAGAACAATGACGTTCTGGTTTGTATTGAAAAATACAATGCGTTGTGTCTGACGTTTGAAACAAGATTTAACTGTGGGACGTTCGCACTCACAATAGTGAGGTACGCTGCCTACCTCTTTTTAATAAAAAAGAGGCTATACAGCGCTCGCAGTTAAGTGGTTGCGCCTCTGTGTGACGTGCACAAGAAACTGATACACAGCAGCGCAATCAAAGTTTTTCGAGTGAGGCAAAATTCCCTTCTGAAAAGATGGGCTCTGCTGTTCACCTTACTTCACTATCACTTGTCACTTTTCGCAATCTCACTTCCACCCTCACCCAGCCCACCACCAGTGGCTCAGCGCACACCAACTTACAGAACTCCGATATCGAATAAACGAATATCGAAGCGCTTGCAAGCGATGTACAGTGCACCTCCCGGCAGCTAAGCAGTACAGTGCAGGCGGTCGCAAGGCACGCGAAGCGACGGGTCGAGTAATTCGTGGCCGGTAGGACGTCTCACGCCTAAGCGGAGTTCGTCTTCCAGCTAATGCCGCGAGCTTTCACACAATTAACTAAGTGTCAATAGTGTAAAAAGCCGATCGCATACACAAACACTTGACTCAATAGCACGTTGTGGTCGGCCGGAAGTCTCAACATCCAACGGAGCTAACTCACGTTGAACGGAATCTTCCGCCGACGGGTGACTATAGAAGCAACAATTCTCAACCCGAGAGGAAAATTGAGGCGACTGGTCTCGACCGCTGCACAACTGCTATTATAGCAAGTCACACGCACGCGAGACATCTGCATCGACGCAGAAGTGCGCCGAGCAGGTACGGGCCTCGAGGCTAACCTCTCTACCCGGGAAATCATCGCGGGGGGGCACTGCTCCCCCCGGGCTTGGGTACCGCTTGTGCGGATTTGTAGGAAGGGTGAATGCTGCAGTGAAGATTAATAAACAAATAATAAATACTATACATATACATAATGGTTGCTGCAGCATTCACGGACACAAGAATAAATAGGATAGGCAGACACCAAAGACTCAACAACCACTGGCAAGACGCCCGCTCGAGCGAGCACGACGCCCCGCCGAATACGACGAGCGACTCTCGCAAGAGCGAGCATGACAAGCAATGGCCGGAGCCTGGTGTAAGCGTACGAGTGCCGCATCGATCCACTAATATAGCAGACCGACGCCGCACAATCGCTTGTGCAATGAAGATTAGCCTGGAATTTACATAAACTACTATATAAATATATGACGATCACATAAATATACATAATAACATAAATCCAGGCGATTGGTAGAGCTATTTAGGAAAAATTAAATAAGAGTTATAAAAGGTAGAGTTATATAAGGAAAATTAACGAATTATGTAGCCTTGATGTACAATAGTACGACAAGGTTACGAGTAAAAAGAATTGTATAGAAGTGGTGTAGGCAGACACTATAACCACTGAAAAAATGAAGTACGAATTTACGCCTTGCTGAAACAATAAAGTGTTACGACAAGGCGGGAGGAAGTTATACCGACGTTGCGTCGATTCGGGCGGTCCCCTGCTGTGTTGTCGGGCCCGCCGCTTGACTCTGGCCCCCATGGGCGGTCAGCGACGGCTGCAACAACTCTCGCGGGAGCGGTCGCCCGTCAGGAGGTCTGGCGTGGAGCGGCGCAAAGCCGCACAGGTGGTCGTGCGGCCCGTTGTCGGCTCTATCATAGAGCCGCCGCGCCACCCGGGTGACGAATTCTTTGATAGGTTCAATTTGGAGGTCCCGGGCTATGACGTCATTCCTGACGTAGCGACCCGCCCCTACGATTGTACGTAGCGCGAGATTTTGCTGGGCTTGGAGTCTTTTACGCTGCGTCGCCGAGGTAAGCGCATACCAGGCGGGCGCAGCGTACGTTAACCTGGAGCGGACGTAGGTCTTGTAGACGGCCATCTTGGCTCGGGTTGGCAGCTGAGATGCCAGTACTGGTCGGAGGACCGCCCGCGCGCCCCTGGTGTTGCGAATTAATAGATCCACATTAGGCACCATGCGCAGCAAGCGGTCAATGATGCACCCGAGATACTTGACGGCCGTCGACCACTCTACGTCCTGCTCACAGAGCCGCAACGTTTTTCTACGGCGAGGCCGGAGTGTGATAAGTGCGGTGGTCTTGTCGACATTGACGACCGTCCGCCACCTATTCAGCCACTCCGGCAGCAAGTCCAGCAGTCGTTGCAGTTTGCTTATAGCGAGCTCTGCCCGACGAGACGACGCAAAGTAGGCGCTATCGTCTGCAAACAGCGCCAACATGACATCCTCTGCTCCTTCCTGGAGGCGACCTTCCAGGGTAGGGATGTCGTCGGTGTAGGCCGCGTACAGAAGTGGTGATAAACAGCCGCCCTGGGGAACTCCTGCACCTATTGATCGTGTTGCCGAGTTAGCCCCCTCGACGCACACGTAGAAAGTCCGCCCTTCGAGGTACGACGCTATGAGCCGCACAATCGCTTGAGGCAAGGTGGTATTTTCATTAAGCTTGTAGATCAACCCGTCGTGCCACACCCTGTCGAAGGCCTTCTCTATGTCGAGAAAGACCCCCGCCGTTTGTCGGCCGCGATTTTTCTCGGCCGACATGTAGTGTAGCACGCGGGTTAGCTGAGTTGTGGTGGAGTGGCCGCTGCGAAACCCATGCTGCTCAACCCGTAGCGGTATGCACGGGCGAGTTCGTCTCAGCAGCAGCCGCTCGAACAGCTTAGCGATGTGCGGCAACAGCGTGATTGGTCGGTAGCTCGAAGGGTAGCGCCGATCCTTTCCTGCTTTAGGCAACACGATCACTTTACCCGTTTTCCAGACGGACGGGAAGTATCCTGTGCGGAGCACCCCATTAAACAGCCGCGCCATAGCGACCACAGCTCTTCTCGGCAGCTGTTTAATTGCGGCGTTCGTGATCCCGTCAGTCCCGGGCGCCTTCCGCGCCGGGAGGCGACGTATTGCTCTCCTAACCTCCGCCGGGGAGATGAACGCGTCACCCGGTAGAGGTGAGACTACGTCGGACAGGATCTCTTGTACGCGGTTTTCAACAACGCTATAGTGGTCTTCGTGATTGGCATCTTTGGGGTTGGGGCTGAATACTTCCTCCAGGTGTTCAGCCAGTACTTCAGCCCGGTCGATGGCCTCGTAACAACGTCCGCCCTGTTTATTAAATAACGGGCAGACGGGTGCTTTTGTCCGAGAGAGCGCGCGGTTTAATTGGTAGAGCGACGTCATCTGCTCCCCAGCTGCATCTATGCGTCGCTCCCATTGTTCGCCTCTGTGATTTTTTATTTTTTCTGAAAGTCTCTCGGACAGGCAGTTGAGTTCTGTTTTCAGTTTTGGACACCGAGTTCGAGCCCAGAGCTTACGGAGTGCACGCTTCTTGTTTAGTGCAGCGCGCAGCGGTAATGGTATTTGCTCTCGACGGCCGGCCGGCACTATCGTAGAGGCCGCTATGTTAGCTTTTTCGACAGCTGTATTGAATTTGAAAGCGGCGGCCTCTACGTCTTCCTTGCTATGTAGAGGGGCGCCGAGAGTGAGGCTTTCCAGGGCATTGTGAAATATGCCCCAGTCCGTTCGGTGTTTAGGCGCTCTGGGCAGAATAGCTCCTGCTACGAGGCCTAAAGTTATTAGTAATGGGAGGTGCTGTGTGTCCACTTCGTGTAGCACCTCTATGTCGACCGGGTAATTCCATTGGTGACTTAGCATTATATCCAGTACGTCCGGATGGCAGTTATCCCGGAAGGGGTGGTGTGTGGGTTTATCCGGCCCTCGCACCGTATACTCCCCTTCCTCCGCATCTTCATAGAGCTCTCTCCCCGCTGTGTTGATGACCCTTGAACCCCAGGAAGGGTGCTTGGCGTTCAGGTCACCTGCTATGATGGCGGGAGAGCTTCCGTCGAATATCGTCCGGACGTCGGTCGGGTGAAAGTGTCCGCCGGGAGGGCGGTATGCTGCAAAAATCCGAAACTCCTTCCCGGCTGTGCTAAGTCTGATGCCAATCGAGCGTGTTGATATATAATTCGGCAGGTCCAATTCTTCGTGTACTAAGTCCCTGCGCACTAGCACCGCCGTCCCTCTGAACGGCGTGCCTTGTGTGGAGACTTCGTCGCGCCGATACACGAAGAAATTAGGTACTGTAAATGTAGATCCCGGCTTTAACTTCGACTCGCCCAATAATATAATCTGTATATTATGTGTTTGGGCGAGGCGGCGCAGCTCTGCAGCTCGAGACTGCACACCGCCGGGATTCCAGTACATGATGTTTATGCCGGTGTTCGCCATTGGATGGCCAGCAGTTGAGTTAGTGCCCTAATGAGGGCGTCAGTGGGATTCGAACCCGCCGTCAGGGCGGTTAAAACTTCGGTCAGCAACTGCATAATCAACCTCACTATGTTTTCGTTAATATTAATAGTGATGTTGCCGCTCTCGGCGCGTGGTGCGGCACGTTGAGGCTGTTGTTGTTGTTGCTGAGGTTGCCGTTGTTGTTTTTGACTGTAAGATTGTTGCGGTTGACTATTTGTTGCTCTCGGCAGGGTTCTCGGGTCCCCTGTCTGGCGGTTATTAAATGTTACTCGTATTCCTCCTGTAGATGAGCCTTCTACAGTGCGTGCTCTGAGGTTGGTACGCTCAGCGCGTTGCGCACGCTCTATCGATACAGTGGTTCGAGTCTCCGGCTGCGATGAGTATTCCGGCTGCCTGTGGACTCGCGTCGTGCGTATTGTTGCCGCTGCATCGGGTGTTGACGTCTGTACGCTACGCTTGGACTTGCGTTTCTTACCGCGACGTTTTTTCTTGGACCGGGCTTCCGATTGTAACTGCGGTTGTGCTGGCAACTCCGCAGTTATCGTGGGCCTAGGTTTGGGCTTCGGTGGTAGTGTCTTCCTACGTTGCGCTGGAATAGCAGGTTCTATCGGTGCCGCAGGCCTCCTCCAATAGGATGCGGCTGTGGTGCGTGGTAAACGGGGCAAGGGTGGCAATTGCGGCGCTGGTTGGCGCCCGCCCCTTCCTACAATCGTCCACCCTTCCGCATCGACTCTACTTGTGGGTGCAGATGGCATCCTCGTAGGCCTCCTTGTTGTCGGAGGTTCCGGGAGAGGTGCTGGGAGCTGTATGCCCCTTTTACGTGCCTCTCTCTTGAGCACAGGGCATCTGCGGTCATTAGCTGTGTGCTCCCTTGCACAATTAGCGCATTTGGGTTTCGAATCTCTCGGCTTGTCGCAATTAGCCGCAAAATGTTCGCCTGCGCAGCGGACACATTTGACTGGCCGGTAGCAGGTGGCCGACGCATGTCCAAATGCTTGGCACCTGTGGCACTGTGCTGGGCCCGTTTTTCCCTTCCACGCCTCGATTATTACACCAGGCATGTAGAGTAGTTCCTTAATTGCGTAGAGCCTATCGAGTTCGGCGTTGTTAAGGTGGTCGAGTTGAGCATGAAAAAAGCAACCCGGCCTCCCTCTTCTGGGCGGGATCGGTCTCACGAACCTAACCGGAAAGTTCAGTGCTTTAAGCGCCTCAACTATCTGCGATGGCTCCGTGTCGACTGGCAGGCCTCTAATGCCCACCTTGGTTGGTAGTTCGCTGGCTGGGGTGTAGCAGTACCAAGAGAGTGCAGTGTCCTCCTTTGCGAGATCGGTTAAATACCGCTGCACTACTCTGTACTCTTCCGGGCTCTGTGGTATGAACCGCACGCCCAAACGGTCTTGCGTTGGGTGCATGCCCTAGTATTGCATGTAAGGTATTAAAATGCCTCACCCAATCGGGTAGGCATTCAACAACCAGAGGCGGGTACGACGATGATGGCCTCTCGGGTGCTTGCTGCTGCTGCTGCTGTCGCTGCGGCGATCGCTGCTGCTGCTGGTCAGCCGAGTTCCCGCCTCTGGGTGCTGCTCGTGGTGTTGCTGCCCGCTCCGCGTAGCTCGACATCGACACTTCTGCGATATCGGCTCTCTCGCTCACACAGGGCGAGGGGACACGGGCGGGGGTAGGGGGGGATCTTGCTCCGACCTGTCGATCCAGTGACCTATAGGTCGTTGAGTTCCATCCATAATTTTCCTCGCCGCCTTGTTGGTGAATAATCGCCTCCGTTTCCAGTATGTGGCGATGCGGCGATGTATCCCTGGATCGATCCGGAGTACTGTATTCCGAACCGGAGGGCATCGAGGGGGAGCGGGGGGGGGGGGGCGGTATGCACCCTCCTCCCCTCCTGCGTCCCCGATGTAGATGGTACCGGCGGGGGTGAGGGGGGTGGGGTTCTGTAAACCACCACTCGCTGCTTCTTTTCGAAGTACGCGTCCTCGGTTTCCGGCGGTGTGTGTCTTGACGCTGTCTTGATCCCTCTCGGGGTAGCTGGTGCGCTTCCTGTAGGACACACAGGTCCTCGGGTTACGTCATCGCTCCCTTCGTGGGTTCGTTGCAACGGTGTAATTGGGTTGGTTGTTCTTGTTGGGGGTCTCGGCGTCAAGCTACCTGCTGGTAGGACCCTCGAGTTGCCCGGTGCAAACATATCGCGCAAGCAGAGCGGGCGGTTGATTACGGAATCACTCCGCTGTCGCGCCCTGCGAATTACGCGTTGTTCACGTGTTTGCTCCTGGTTGGTGTTGGTTCCGGAGTCTTCATCCTTGTCTAGGTTGCTCCTCTGATCCATAGTTTTCTTGAGTGCCTTGTCGGCGAAGAAACAGAAAGGAAACAGGAAGACGTTGCCTCGTAAGGCACACTATCTACCCCTTTTTGACAAAAAAGGGCGTAGATAGTGCTGTGAATTGCGGTCTGTGTGACGTTAGGCACAGACAGTACTGACACACAGTAGCGCAATATGCCGAAAGTTTACAAGTGATGCAGTTCCTGCGCGGACGTGGGAGACTGCCGTTCACCTTTCCACAAACGGCGCAATGGTACACACTACGCACTGCCGTCAACGAGTGTACGCTCAAATCGTCCGAATCACACCGCTTCCGTACTTTGCTATTTATAAAAATAACAAAGCAACGCAAACGATGATCAACGAGCCGACGAGTGGGCACACAAAGCTGACGAACAGATACGCGGTAATACACACTGGGGTGTCCTAGGTACGTGGCCGGGGAGACGTCTCGACGCCTCGAAAAAGGCGGAGTGCGTCGTCCGACGGGTGCCGTGAAAGTTTTTCCGTTAGAAAAAAGTTTCGGGCGCACCGCAACACGAACCCGGGACTATCTAATGCTTGAGGCCAGTACGACGTCTCAACGAATAGCGGAGCGAACTCGACGCTAGACGGAATCGTCGACCGGCGGGTGACGTAGGATGCTAAGTTCTCAACCCGGGGGGAGAAAGTAGTACCAGGTTTCACCGCTACTCAAGATCAGATATATAGCAAGTCCGTCCGTCCGGGTCCTCTGCATCGGCTTTTGTTTTGTTGCCGTGCAGGTTCGGGCCTCGAGGCAAACCCTCTTTGCCCGGGCTTCATCGCGGGGGGGGCACTGCTCCCCCCGGTCTTGGTTACCGCATAGGCGGAATAGAAGGATTTTGCAAATGCTGCATGACGAGTTAATACATTCAATAAATACTATTAAATATACATAATAGTCGCAGCATTTGCGGGAAAAAAGAAAAACAACAACAATAGATATGAAAGGAGAGAAAGTGTATATCTCCGAGCGACGTCGATCCATCCGCACCGAGCGAGACGCCCGTCCGTGCGAACGGGACGGCTGCGCAGCCACTAAAATGGCCGCGCGACCGGGACGACAACAACGAACGAGCGAGACGCCTGTGCAAGAGGTCGGCGCTCGGAGGGGATACATAAATAGGTTTGATCCTCATCACCGAGAGGTAATCACCATCATCGGGAGAGATCGGAAGAAGAGATTGTGTTATATTAAACTCCGGCATGTGAACAGCAGTTACATGCAAAAGATGTTAAATGAAGATTTTGGAGTTTAATATAACGAGCGAAGTAATAGTAATAAGATTATAAACATATAGATATTCGAGAAGTTTAGCGCCTTGCTGGTACAACAGTATCAGCAAGGCTAGAGCAAGGGGTTAGGCAGAGTGCTACAACTGTAAAAGTTGTGCACATCTGGAAGTATTAAAAAAGTAGTAAGAGAAAAGACCCGTGCGGGCGTGCCTTGCTGTAACAAAAGTTGACAGTTCGGCTCCCGCACAGGGTAGGCAGAGTGCTACACAATGTGCAGAGTGCTGCACATCTGAGCAGTTATAAAAATTGTACATAATATATTATAATAAAAGGGTGCGCACAATAGTACGCACACCTTACACATTTATAAATATTAATATAAGATAGGGACATTACAATAAATATGCATAATATTATTATAGTATAAGGGGTAGGCAGAGTGCTACACAATAGTGTGCACATCTGGAAAATATTAGTTTGTTGGTTGCTATGTAAAGGTAGCAACCAAGAAGAAGAATTTGTCTTGCTGCAACGACAAAGATTGACAACAAGACCGAAAAAGAATCCTACTTGCGCCGTTCTTAGGCATATTCCCAGCTGGCTCGTCGGGCTCCTGCTCGTCCCTGACCTTCTTGGTCAGGTGGCAGTAGCTGGAGTAGCTCACGTGGGTAGGGACGCCCATCAGGTGGGCGAGCGTGTAGTGGCGCTAGGCCGCACAGGTGTTCGTGCGGCCCGTTGTCGGCTCTATCGAAGAGCCGGCTCGCCAACCGGGCAATGAATTGGTTCACTGACTCAATCTTGAGGTCCCGGGTGATGACGTCATTCCTGACGTAACGCCCCGCCCCCACGATTATTCGCAGTGCTATGTTCTGCTGGGCCTGTATTCGCTTCCTTTGCGCGCCGGACGTCAGCGCGTACCACGCCGGCGCTGCGTAGGTCAGCCTGGAGCGAACGTAGGTCTTATAGACCATCAGCTTCGTTCTGGTCTGCAGCTGAGACGCCAATATGGGTCTCAGGATCGCGCGCGCAGCACGAGTCTGGCAGATGACTTGCGTCACTTGCGGACCCATGCGCAGCGCGCGATCTATGATACATCCCAGATACGTTACTGTGGCCCTCCAGCCCACGTCCTGCTCCAGGAGGCGAAGAGTTGGTATAGGCTTGATGGGTTTGTAGGTGATGAACGCCATCGTTTTAGCAACGTTAATTTGCGTTCGCCACCTACTTAGCCATTCAGGTAGTAAGTCCAGCAGACGCTGCATCCTGCGAATAGCGATATCTGCCCGACGAGACGACGCAAAGTAGGCGCTGTCATCCGCGAACAGCGCTAGCGTGACGTCCTCTTCACCCTCTTGGAGGCGGCCTTCCAGGGTGGGGATATCGTTTGTATAAGCCGCGTACAGAAGTGGCGAGATGCACCCGCCCTGGGGCACTCCCGCACTTATTGTACGTGTTGCCGAGTTGACGTTTTCGACACTTACGAAAAAGCTCCGGTCCCGCAAGTAAGACGCTACTAGCCGCACTATAGCGTCTGGCAGGTTGGTCGTTTCTAACAGTTTACTCATACAGAGAAGCCTCAGTCTCCGGTGGCGTGTGTCGGCGCGCCGATTTCATGCTACGCGGGGTTCCCAATTCGGCTCCGGTCGGGCACTCAGTCCCACCTTCGACGATATCGGTAGCCCGCGCCACACTCGGCGGTAAAAGTGAGCTATTAGCTTCCTCACTTGTGTTAACAGGCCTCGGATTTAGAGTGCCTGCCGGGAGCACGCGTGAGCGCTCTGGTGCGAAGATGTCCCGCGCACATAATGCACGGTCTAGGACACTTCCCCTTCTGCGCCGGAATTCGCGCTGCTCCCGTGTGTTATACAAGGGATTATCGATCACCACGCGGATGTCGGGAATTGTTTCCCGGTCCGTTTCGACGGACTTTTCGCGCCCTTCGTCCGCACCACTCATGTTCGGATTTAGACAAGGGTGCGACGAAACAAAGAAAACAGAATTGCGTGTAATCAAAATTACACTTAGACGTTAAAGCACTTGTGTTAAATAAAAATAATAAATAATAATAGATAGTTATTTGCGCTTTGTCGTACTGGTCGTGAAACAAGATAGTTGCAATAGATTTCGCACTCACGTATGCCGTGAGGCGCTCTGCTTACCCCTTTTTCACAAAAAAGGGGCTATACAGCGCTCGTAAGGACTGTGCCTCTGTGAGACGTAAGCACAGGAGACTGTTTACACAGTTAGCACAGTCGGTGATGTTTGGGTGATGCAGAATTCCCCTCTTGAAAAAGATAGGCTCTGCAGTTCACCTTCACAACACTTTGATTGCCACTAGTCGCACTTCACTTTCACTTTTGCCTAGCTCACCACCAGTGGCCCAGCACACACCAACTTACGGCACCCTAATGCCGAATTAACGAGCATAAAAGCGCTCGCAAGCGATGAGCAGTGTGCCTCCCAGCAGTTCACAATACAGCGCAAGCGGCCGCAAAGCACGAAGAGCAGCGGGTCAGTTGCTTGTGGTCGGAGACGTCTCGACGCCTAAGCGGAGTTCGTCTTCCAACGTATGTTTGGGGTGTCTCCTACAATTAACCGTAGTTATCTGCAAGAAAACCATTCACATAGCTACACAGGAAACTTGACTCAACAGCACGTTGTGGTCAGCCGGAAGTCTCAACATCCAACGGAGCTAACTCACGTTGAACGGAATCTTCCGCCGACGGGTGACTTTAGACGCAACAATTCTCAACCCGAGAGGAAAATTGAGGCGACTGGTCTCGACCGCTGCACAACTGCTGTATAGCAAGTCTGTCTGAACGAGTCCTCTGTCACGGCTCCGTATGAAAACGGTGCCGCGCAGGTACGGGCCTCGAGGCTGACCTCTTTGCCCGAGAAATCATCGCGGGGGGGCAACTACTCCCCCCGGTCTTGGGTACCGCATTAGCGGATTTTTAGGAAGGGTGAATGCTACATATGGAGAAATTATACGTTTTTGTTTGATACATATACATAATAATTGATGTAGCATTCACAGGAACAAAGGAAAGACAGGTTAGAGTAGGGAGTAAGGCAATAGGCTCGACGGCCATAGTACGAAACGCCCGCCCCAGCGAGCGAGGCGCCCAGCAAGAAGGGTGAGCGAGCCGCAAGCATGAGCGAGCGCGAAGAGCAACGACCGGAGTTTGCCAGAAAAACGTAAGAGTGCTGCATCGGTTGCTAATATAGCTAACCGACACAGCATAATCGTTTAAGAAGGCATTTACACTGAAAATACATGTATAATAAATAATAAGGTTTTATAAATAATAATAAGGTTTTATATATGGTAGTGTAAATGATAATAATCGCGTAATAAAATAATAGATATTTGCTACCTTGCTGAAACAATAGTGACAGCAAGGCTGCTTATGTTGGTAAGTTTATATTTGTAAGTAAAGAGAAGAAAGATGTGTAGGCAGTAAACTGCCTACTTAATAGTATAGAGAAAAGATGTACAAAAAGGAATACAATTTTGTTAGAGTAAGAATGTTGCAACTCCTGCCCCACTAACACCGAGCGAGACACACGATCGCCAGAGCAAGACGGCCGAACGAGCAACATGATTGTCGAACGGCCGCGGTGATGAACGATGTGTGACGATCGGTGCAGGAGACAGGTGAGTGCAAGAGCTAAGGCATAGAAAAAGTGCAAGAGATGATCTGTTATGTAAATAACAGATTACTTATAAAAGAAATAATAGTACAATAGAACCAGTAGCGTTTTAAATAAATAAATAATTAAGAAATTTTCGCTACGGGTTACAAATAAGAATATCCTTAGCCTTGTTGTAACTATACATTAGCAACAAGGCTACTTTGAAACAGAGACAAGGGTAGGCAGTCTCCCACTGCTACCAATAAAAATAGAAATATTTATGTGCAAAGTTATGTAAAGATAACTTTGCACTTTCTCGACCTTCAATTGATTTCACGCCGCTACTGTGCGTCGGATCGCAACAGTTCGCGTGGGAGAGGACGCCCTTCAGGAGGGCGGGCATGCAGGGGCGCCAGACCGCATAGGTGTTCATGCGGCCCGTTGTCGGCTTTGTCGAAAAGTCGACGCGCCACCCGGGTTATAAACTCCTGTACGTTCTCTATCTTAAGGTCCCGGGCAATAACGTCGTTCTTGACGTACCTTCCCGCTCCCACGATAGTTCGCAACGCTAGGTTTTGCTGAGCCTGTAGCCTTCGCCTTAGCGCGCCGGATGTTAATGCGTACCATGCCGGCGCTGCATAGGTAAGTCTTGAGCGGACGTAAGTTTTGTAGACCGCTAGTTTGGCTCGGGTCGGCAGCTGTGAAGATAGCACCGGTCTTAAGACCGCTCGTGCAGCTCTGGCGTGCTGGATGGATTGTTCCACCTGCAACGTCATGCGCAACGAGCAGTCTATCTTACACCCGAGATACGTGACTGCGGTTTTCCACTCTACGTCCTGCTCTCGAAGTCGGAGTGTTTGGTAAGTTTTTCTAGGGCGGAACGTGAGGAATGCGGTTGTCTTACCGACATTAACCGCCGTCCGCCACTTATCCAACCACTCCGGTAACAGGTTCAGTAGTCGTTGCATCTTGCGTATTGCAAGATCGACCCGACGTGACGACGTGAAATATGCGCTGTCATCCGCGAACAGTGCCAACAAGACATCTTCCTCGCCATCCTGGAGGCGACCTTCCAGGGTGGGGATGTCGTTGGTGTACACCGCGTACAGTACTGGCGAGATACAGCCGCCTTGAGGAACTCCTGCGTTTATGGTTCGCATTGCCGAGTCGGTGTTCTCGACAGTTACATAAAACCTCCGTCCCTGCAGATACGACGCCACTAGTCGCACAATCGCAGCCGGCAGGGTGGTATTCTCCAGTAGTTTGTATAGCAACCCGACGTGCCACACCCGATCGAAGGCTTTCTCGATATCGAGCAGCACTCCGACCGTTTTGCGGCCTTTGTTTTGCTCTACCGCAAGGTGGTGCAGCACTCGGGTTAACTGGGTGTTTGTTGAGTGGCCACTGCGGAAGCCGTGTTGCTCAGCCCGCAAAGTTATGTGCGAGTGAGTTCTCCGCAGTAGCAGCCGTTCAAAGAGTTTCGCTATGTGCGGTAGTAGCGTTATGGGACGGTAATTTTCAGGCTTACGCCGATCTTTGCCGGGTTTCGGCAAAACGATTACCTTTCCTAGTTTCCATAATTCAGGAAAATGCCCTGTACGCAGGATTCCATTGAATAACCGCGTCATTGCGACGACGGCCCTTTTAGGTAGTTGTTTTAAGGCGACTATAGGAATTCCGTCCGCTCCCGGTGCCTTCCGTTGCGGCAAGCGCCTTATTGTCCCTGCGACTTCGGCAGGGGACATGAACGCGATACCGGTTAACGGCGGACTCTCGGCGGACAGGAATTCTTGTACGCGGTGCTCTATGCGATCATAGTGCTCCGAATGACAGGCAGTTTTGGCATTTGGGCTGAATTGCTCCTCGAGGAACTCTGCCAATATTTCAGCCCGGTCCTTGGCCTCGTAACTTCGATTGCCCTCTTTGCTAATAAGAGGGCAAACGGGTGCTTTTGTCCGAGTTAGCAGTCGGTTTAATTGGTGGAGCGACGTCTGGCTTTCACCAGCTAAGTCAATACGTCGCTCCCACTGTGTTCCTCTATGTTTCTGAACATCTTCCGACAACTTCTCGGACAGGCAGTTGAGCTCCCGCTTTATCCGGGGGCATCGTGTGCGGGCCCAGAGCTTCCGAAGTGCGCGTTTCTTATTAATAGTAACGCGCAATGGTGTTGTGAGCTCATCTCGGCGGGTTGTTGCCGGCACTATCGAAGAGGCTGCGGCGTTTGCCTCTTGCATTGCATTTGTTAGTTTAGAGGCCGCGGCCTCTACGTCTTCCGACGTATTAAGAGGCCCGCCGAGTGTAAATTGTCCTAGGGCAGCTTGGTATTTGCCCCAGTTTATTCGGAACCGAGGCGCTCTGGGCATTATGGCCACCGGAGAGAGGCCAAGCGTAACAAGAATAGGGAGGTGCTGCGTTATAACATCATGTAGCACCTCTATCTGGACCGGGTAATTCCACTCATGGCAGAGAACAATGTCGAGTATGTCCGGGCTGTGCTTCAGACGGGAGGGGTAGTGCGTAGGCTCATTGGGCCCCCGCACCTCATACCCCCCCTCCTCCGCATCGTTGTACAATGCCCTTCCCGCCGGATTTATTGTCCTCGAACCCCAAGCTATATGCTTGGCATTCAGGTCGCCGACGATCAGGGCTGGCGAGCTACTGTCAAATATGTCCCGGACATCGGAGGGGCAAAAGCGCGAACTGGGAGGGCGGTATGCCGCATACACCCTAAATTCACTCCCGCCGCTCTTCAACCTAATGCCTATTGAGCTCATTGTTATAAAGCTTTGATTAACTACTTCCTCGTGTATTAGGTCCCTACGCACAAGTACTGCCGTCCCCCTGTACGGCACCCCCTGTGGTGAGACCTCGTCGCGCCGATACACGAAGAAGTTCGGAACTCGGAATGTGAAACCCGACTTGAGTTTAGTCTCGCCCAGTAGTATGACATGTATGTCATACATGTAGGCGAGTAGGCGCAAGTCCGCAGCTCGCTCTTTAACTCCGTCGGGATTCCAATACATTAGCCTAATTTCTAGCTCCGAATCGAGAGGTTATAAGATGCATGATGGCCCGCATTATAGCCTCTAAGGGGCTAGCGCCATCGTTTATAGAATTTATTATTTCAGTGCCAATGTTAACCAACAGCCGCACTAATTCCTCTAGCGTGCTGCTAGCTGTTGGAACGTGCTGCTGTTGTTCTTGCTGTTGGCGCTGTTGTTGGCTATCTCTTTTGGCTCTCGGCTGGGCTCTCGGGGGCCCTGTCTGGCTATTAAATTGTGGCACAGCCTCCGCACTTTGCCTTGTTACCGCGCTCGCACTACGATCGACCGTCGTAGTGCGACGCACGTCTTGTGTGGTTTGCGGGGGTTGTGAGGGAAGGGGTTCGAAACTCAGTTGATTCAAGGTAGCGGTAGCGGGCGGGGGGGGCGCCACAGCTATTGCCGGCGTCGGTGCGGTTAACGGCGTCGACGCCGGAGGCTGTTGTGTGCCTTTTTTCCTCTTTCGCTTTTTTGGTTTTTTCCTTTTAGGCACCGCATTCAAGTTTTCGCCCGGGTTATTGGCGGGAGGTGCTAGTGTAGTTGTGGGCCCACTAGTGGGCGCCGTTCGTACAACACCACGGGCTGACTGCGCTTCCGTTATGGGCTGCGGTCTCCCTCTAGCGACCGTGTACCACCCCCCTGCCCCCTCACTCTGAGGGGGTGCTCGCGCGCGGGGGGGACGTTGTGTCGGGCGTTCTGGCAATGGCGCCGGCAGTTGTATACCCCTTTTTCTGGCCTCCCTTCTGAGGACGGGGCATCTGCGGTCGTTGGACGTATGTGCTTGTGCACAGTTAGCACATTTAGGTGCGGCGTCTCTCGGGTGCGGGCAACTTGCAGCGAAATGATCGCCCGCACATCTGACGCACTTAATAGGTCGAAAGCAGTTGGCCGAGCCGTGCCCAAATGCTTGGCATCTGTGGCACTGTGACGGCCCGACCTTCCCTTTCCAGGCTTCAATTTCGACCCCCGGCATGTATAGCAGTTCATCCACTGCGTACAGCCGGGCTAATTCTGCCTGATTCAGATGGTCGAGTTGAATATAAAAGAGGCAACCCGGTCGGCCTCTTCTTGGCGGTATCGCTCGCGCAAATCGTACGGGGAACCCACGCTGTCGGAGTGCCTCCTCTATTTGTGTGACATTTGTGTCCACAGGGAGGCCTCTTATTGCAGCTTTAGTCGGAAGTTCCTCCGCCGGTGTATAACAATACCACGACAGCGCTGCGTCCTCTTTTGCGAGGTCGACGAGGTAACGCTGCACCACGCGGTATTCGCTTGCCGATTGTGGTATAAATCTTACACCTCTCCCGAACGGGCGGGCGTTAGGAGGATGTCCCAATATTTCTCTCAGTGTTGTGAAATGCCTAACCCAGTTCGGTAGGCACTCCACGATTATTGGTGGATAACCTCTGTCCGTTGCAGGTCGTTGCTGCTGTGGATTCGGGCTTATAGCAGGCCTCGGAGGGGTTGGCGCGACGGGGGGAGCTGCGGCTGTGACAGCATATGTCGCTGTCTCCCTCACTCCGTGTCGCGGTGTAGGTCGCAACATCGGGGGGGACGGAGAGGAAGGGGGGGAATATACCCCACCTCCTGTGCTAGTGTTCGGTAGGACGTAGTGTCCCAACCGAATCTCTCCTCCCCACCCTGATGAGGGGTCGCGACTTCGTCCTCTTCCCTGTCGGGATAGGCGAGTTGCGACTTTTTAGGTGTCGTATTTGAGCTATTGCTCGATGTAGGGGAGCGGGGAGGGGTGGTATATACCCTTCTCTCCCGCTGTATTCCCGAGGTAGAGGCCACCGGTGAGGGGGGTGCGTGTCTCACCCTCTGTCGTTTTTCATACAGAGAAGCCTCCGTCTCCGGTGGTGTGTGCCGGCGTGCCGATTTCATGCTACGCGGGGTTCCCGGGTCGCCTTCGGTCGGGCACTCAGGCCCGCCTTTAGCAACCTCGGTTGTCCGCGCAACATGTTGTGGCACATTTGTGTTTTCTAACATTGCAGGCCTTTGCACTAAGCTGCCTGCTGGGAGCACGCGTGAGCGTTCCGGCGCGAATATGTCGCGTGCACATACTGCACGGTCTAAAACACTTCCGCGCCGTCGCCTAAATTCACGCTGTTCCCTCGGGTTGTAGTAGCTCTCGTTATCTGACTGTGTTCCCGGGTTTATTTCCCGGTCCATTTCGTCAGCTTTGGTTTTTGTTTCGGCAATGTTTAAGTCCATTGCCGGGCTTTGCGCCTTTTGACGTCTGTTGTTATTGACGTTCAGAAACTTAGATTGCCTTGAAAAAGGCGTAAAGGACGTATGACGTGAAACAAAAAGGACGTTAACGTGCCTGACGTTCGAAACAAGATTTGCGATAACTTTCGCTCTCACGTATTATCGTGAGGTACGCTGTTTGCCCCTTTTTGACAAAAAAGGGGTTTACAGAGTTCGATGATGACTGCACCTCTGTGAGACGTTGGCACAGGTAGGTTGGTACACAACAGTGCAGTCGTGTGCAGATCAAGTGAGGCAGTTCCCTTCTGAAAAGAAGTTCGCTGCAGTTCACTGTCACGCACTTCACTTTCTGCACCTCACGGTCGCCCGCACTAAGCACACCACCAGTTGGCCCCGCACACACCAACCTACGGCACTTGGTGTCGAATATACGAACCAAGCGGACGCAAGCGATGCCCGATGAGCCTCCCAGCAGGTGTTCAGAGTGTAAGCGGTCGCAGTGTGCAAGAAGCGTTGGTATGCCAAATACTTGTGGCCGGGGAGACGTCTCGACGCCAAGGCGGAGTTCGTCGTCCGACGAATGCCGTGAGATTCTTTCAAATTAACAGGAATATGCTAATCGTAAAGAACCCCTAACGCATCACTACACAAACACTTGACTAGGACTCGAATTGCGGTCAGCCGAAGTCTCAACATCCAACGGAGTAATCTCACGTTAGACGGAATCTCCGACCGACAGGTTTTAAACGTGGATATTAAATTCTCACCCGAAAGGAGAAGGTAACGTCCAGTCGCGACCGATGCACAATGAATCCTATAGCAAGTCTGAACGAGTCCTCTGTCACGGCTCCGTATGAAAACGGTGCCGCGCAGGTACGGGCCTCGAGGCTGACCTCTTTGCCCGAGAAATCATCGCGGGGGGGCAACTACTCCCCCCGGTCTTGGGTACCGCATTAGCGGATTTTTAGGAAGGGTGAATGCTACATATGGAGAAATTATACGTTTTTGTTTGATACATATACATAATAATTGATGTAGCATTCACAGGAACAAAGGAAAGACAGGTTAGAGTAGGGAGTAAGGCAATAGGCTCGACGGCCATAGTACGAAACGCCCGCCCCAGCGAGCGAGGCGCCCAGCAAGAAGGGTGAGCGAGCCGCAAGCATGAGCGAGCGCGAAGAGCAACGACCGGAGTTTGCCAGAAAAACGTAAGAGTGCTGCATCGGTTGCTAATATAGCTAACCGACACAGCATAATCGTTTAAGAAGGCATTTACACTGAAAATACATGTATAATAAATAATAAGGTTTTATAAATAATAATAAGGTTTTATATATGGTAGTGTAAATGATAATAATCGCGTAATAAAATAATAGATATTTGCTACCTTGCTGAAACAATAGTGACAGCAAGGCTGCTTATGTTGGTAAGTTTATATTTGTAAGTAAAGAGAAGAAAGATGTGTAGGCAGTAAACTGCCTACTTAATAGTATAGAGAAAAGATGTACAAAAAGGAATACAATTTTGTTAGAGTAAGAATGTTGCAACTCCTGCCCCACTAACACCGAGCGAGACACACGATCGCCAGAGCAAGACGGCCGAACGAGCAACATGATTGTCGAACGGCCGCGGTGATGAACGATGTGTGACGATCGGTGCAGGAGACAGGTGAGTGCAAGAGCTAAGGCATAGAAAAAGTGCAAGAGATGATCTGTTATGTAAATAACAGATTACTTATAAAAGAAATAATAGTACAATAGAACCAGTAGCGTTTTAAATAAATAAATAATTAAGAAATTTTCGCTACGGGTTACAAATAAGAATATCCTTAGCCTTGTTGTAACTATACATTAGCAACAAGGCTACTTTGAAACAGAGACAAGGGTAGGCAGTCTCCCACTGCTACCAATAAAAATAGAAATATTTATGTGCAAAGTTATGTAAAGATAACTTTGCACTTTCTCGACCTTCAATTGATTTCACGCCGCTACTGTGCGTCGGATCGCAACAGTTCGCGTGGGAGAGGACGCCCTTCAGGAGGGCGGGCATGCAGGGGCGCCAGACCGCATAGGTGTTCATGCGGCCCGTTGTCGGCTTTGTCGAAAAGTCGACGCGCCACCCGGGTTATAAACTCCTGTACGTTCTCTATCTTAAGGTCCCGGGCAATAACGTCGTTCTTGACGTACCTTCCCGCTCCCACGATAGTTCGCAACGCTAGGTTTTGCTGAGCCTGTAGCCTTCGCCTTAGCGCGCCGGATGTTAATGCGTACCATGCCGGCGCTGCATAGGTAAGTCTTGAGCGGACGTAAGTTTTGTAGACCGCTAGTTTGGCTCGGGTCGGCAGCTGTGAAGATAGCACCGGTCTTAAGACCGCTCGTGCAGCTCTGGCGTGCTGGATGGATTGTTCCACCTGCAACGTCATGCGCAACGAGCAGTCTATCTTACACCCGAGATACGTGACTGCGGTTTTCCACTCTACGTCCTGCTCTCGAAGTCGGAGTGTTTGGTAAGTTTTTCTAGGGCGGAACGTGAGGAATGCGGTTGTCTTACCGACATTAACCGCCGTCCGCCACTTATCCAACCACTCCGGTAACAGGTTCAGTAGTCGTTGCATCTTGCGTATTGCAAGATCGACCCGACGTGACGACGTGAAATATGCGCTGTCATCCGCGAACAGTGCCAACAAGACATCTTCCTCGCCATCCTGGAGGCGACCTTCCAGGGTGGGGATGTCGTTGGTGTACACCGCGTACAGTACTGGCGAGATACAGCCGCCTTGAGGAACTCCTGCGTTTATGGTTCGCATTGCCGAGTCGGTGTTCTCGACAGTTACATAAAACCTCCGTCCCTGCAGATACGACGCCACTAGTCGCACAATCGCAGCCGGCAGGGTGGTATTCTCCAGTAGTTTGTATAGCAACCCGACGTGCCACACCCGATCGAAGGCTTTCTCGATATCGAGCAGCACTCCGACCGTTTTGCGGCCTTTGTTTTGCTCTACCGCAAGGTGGTGCAGCACTCGGGTTAACTGGGTGTTTGTTGAGTGGCCACTGCGGAAGCCGTGTTGCTCAGCCCGCAAAGTTATGTGCGAGTGAGTTCTCCGCAGTAGCAGCCGTTCAAAGAGTTTCGCTATGTGCGGTAGTAGCGTTATGGGACGGTAATTTTCAGGCTTACGCCGATCTTTGCCGGGTTTCGGCAAAACGATTACCTTTCCTAGTTTCCATAATTCAGGAAAATGCCCTGTACGCAGGATTCCATTGAATAACCGCGTCATTGCGACGACGGCCCTTTTAGGTAGTTGTTTTAAGGCGACTATAGGAATTCCGTCCGCTCCCGGTGCCTTCCGTTGCGGCAAGCGCCTTATTGTCCCTGCGACTTCGGCAGGGGACATGAACGCGATACCGGTTAACGGCGGACTCTCGGCGGACAGGAATTCTTGTACGCGGTGCTCTATGCGATCATAGTGCTCCGAATGACAGGCAGTTTTGGCATTTGGGCTGAATTGCTCCTCGAGGAACTCTGCCAATATTTCAGCCCGGTCCTTGGCCTCGTAACTTCGATTGCCCTCTTTGCTAATAAGAGGGCAAACGGGTGCTTTTGTCCGAGTTAGCAGTCGGTTTAATTGGTGGAGCGACGTCTGGCTTTCACCAGCTAAGTCAATACGTCGCTCCCACTGTGTTCCTCTATGTTTCTGAACATCTTCCGACAACTTCTCGGACAGGCAGTTGAGCTCCCGCTTTATCCGGGGGCATCGTGTGCGGGCCCAGAGCTTCCGAAGTGCGCGTTTCTTATTAATAGTAACGCGCAATGGTGTTGTGAGCTCATCTCGGCGGGTTGTTGCCGGCACTATCGAAGAGGCTGCGGCGTTTGCCTCTTGCATTGCATTTGTTAGTTTAGAGGCCGCGGCCTCTACGTCTTCCGACGTATTAAGAGGCCCGCCGAGTGTAAATTGTCCTAGGGCAGCTTGGTATTTGCCCCAGTTTATTCGGAACCGAGGCGCTCTGGGCATTATGGCCACCGGAGAGAGGCCAAGCGTAACAAGAATAGGGAGGTGCTGCGTTATAACATCATGTAGCACCTCTATCTGGACCGGGTAATTCCACTCATGGCAGAGAACAATGTCGAGTATGTCCGGGCTGTGCTTCAGACGGGAGGGGTAGTGCGTAGGCTCATTGGGCCCCCGCACCTCATACCCCCCCTCCTCCGCATCGTTGTACAATGCCCTTCCCGCCGGATTTATTGTCCTCGAACCCCAAGCTATATGCTTGGCATTCAGGTCGCCGACGATCAGGGCTGGCGAGCTACTGTCAAATATGTCCCGGACATCGGAGGGGCAAAAGCGCGAACTGGGAGGGCGGTATGCCGCATACACCCTAAATTCACTCCCGCCGCTCTTCAACCTAATGCCTATTGAGCTCATTGTTATAAAGCTTTGATTAACTACTTCCTCGTGTATTAGGTCCCTACGCACAAGTACTGCCGTCCCCCTGTACGGCACCCCCTGTGGTGAGACCTCGTCGCGCCGATACACGAAGAAGTTCGGAACTCGGAATGTGAAACCCGACTTGAGTTTAGTCTCGCCCAGTAGTATGACATGTATGTCATACATGTAGGCGAGTAGGCGCAAGTCCGCAGCTCGCTCTTTAACTCCGTCGGGATTCCAATACATTAGCCTAATTTCTAGCTCCGAATCGAGAGGTTATAAGATGCATGATGGCCCGCATTATAGCCTCTAAGGGGCTAGCGCCATCGTTTATAGAATTTATTATTTCAGTGCCAATGTTAACCAACAGCCGCACTAATTCCTCTAGCGTGCTGCTAGCTGTTGGAACGTGCTGCTGTTGTTCTTGCTGTTGGCGCTGTTGTTGGCTATCTCTTTTGGCTCTCGGCTGGGCTCTCGGGGGCCCTGTCTGGCTATTAAATTGTGGCACAGCCTCCGCACTTTGCCTTGTTACCGCGCTCGCACTACGATCGACCGTCGTAGTGCGACGCACGTCTTGTGTGGTTTGCGGGGGTTGTGAGGGAAGGGGTTCGAAACTCAGTTGATTCAAGGTAGCGGTAGCGGGCGGGGGGGGCGCCACAGCTATTGCCGGCGTCGGTGCGGTTAACGGCGTCGACGCCGGAGGCTGTTGTGTGCCTTTTTTCCTCTTTCGCTTTTTTGGTTTTTTCCTTTTAGGCACCGCATTCAAGTTTTCGCCCGGGTTATTGGCGGGAGGTGCTAGTGTAGTTGTGGGCCCACTAGTGGGCGCCGTTCGTACAACACCACGGGCTGACTGCGCTTCCGTTATGGGCTGCGGTCTCCCTCTAGCGACCGTGTACCACCCCCCTGCCCCCTCACTCTGAGGGGGTGCTCGCGCGCGGGGGGGACGTTGTGTCGGGCGTTCTGGCAATGGCGCCGGCAGTTGTATACCCCTTTTTCTGGCCTCCCTTCTGAGGACGGGGCATCTGCGGTCGTTGGACGTATGTGCTTGTGCACAGTTAGCACATTTAGGTGCGGCGTCTCTCGGGTGCGGGCAACTTGCAGCGAAATGATCGCCCGCACATCTGACGCACTTAATAGGTCGAAAGCAGTTGGCCGAGCCGTGCCCAAATGCTTGGCATCTGTGGCACTGTGACGGCCCGACCTTCCCTTTCCAGGCTTCAATTTCGACCCCCGGCATGTATAGCAGTTCATCCACTGCGTACAGCCGGGCTAATTCTGCCTGATTCAGATGGTCGAGTTGAATATAAAAGAGGCAACCCGGTCGGCCTCTTCTTGGCGGTATCGCTCGCGCAAATCGTACGGGGAACCCACGCTGTCGGAGTGCCTCCTCTATTTGTGTGACATTTGTGTCCACAGGGAGGCCTCTTATTGCAGCTTTAGTCGGAAGTTCCTCCGCCGGTGTATAACAATACCACGACAGCGCTGCGTCCTCTTTTGCGAGGTCGACGAGGTAACGCTGCACCACGCGGTATTCGCTTGCCGATTGTGGTATAAATCTTACACCTCTCCCGAACGGGCGGGCGTTAGGAGGATGTCCCAATATTTCTCTCAGTGTTGTGAAATGCCTAACCCAGTTCGGTAGGCACTCCACGATTATTGGTGGATAACCTCTGTCCGTTGCAGGTCGTTGCTGCTGTGGATTCGGGCTTATAGCAGGCCTCGGAGGGGTTGGCGCGACGGGGGGAGCTGCGGCTGTGACAGCATATGTCGCTGTCTCCCTCACTCCGTGTCGCGGTGTAGGTCGCAACATCGGGGGGGACGGAGAGGAAGGGGGGGGAATATACCCCACCTCCTGTGCTAGTGTTCGGTAGGACGTAGTGTCCCAACCGAATCTCTCCTCCCCACCCTGATGAGGGGTCGCGACTTCGTCCTCTTCCCTGTCGGGATAGGCGAGTTGCGACTTTTTAGGTGTCGTATTTGAGCTATTGCTCGATGTAGGGGAGCGGGGAGGGGTGGTATATACCCTTCTCTCCCGCTGTATTCCCGAGGTAGAGGCCACCGGTGAGGGGGGTGCGTGTCTCACCCTCTGTCGTTTTTCATACAGAGAAGCCTCCGTCTCCGGTGGTGTGTGCCGGCGTGCCGATTTCATGCTACGCGGGGTTCCCGGGTCGCCTTCGGTCGGGCACTCAGGCCCGCCTTTAGCAACCTCGGTTGTCCGCGCAACATGTTGTGGCACATTTGTGTTTTCTAACATTGCAGGCCTTTGCACTAAGCTGCCTGCTGGGAGCACGCGTGAGCGTTCCGGCGCGAATATGTCGCGTGCACATACTGCACGGTCTAAAACACTTCCGCGCCGTCGCCTAAATTCACGCTGTTCCCTCGGGTTGTAGTAGCTCTCGTTATCTGACTGTGTTCCCGGGTTTATTTCCCGGTCCATTTCGTCAGCTTTGGTTTTTGTTTCGGCAATGTTTAAGTCCATTGCCGGGCTTTGCGCCTTTTGACGTCTGTTGTTATTGACGTTCAGAAACTTAGATTGCCTTGAAAAAGGCGTAAAGGACGTATGACGTGAAACAAAAAGGACGTTAACGTGCCTGACGTTCGAAACAAGATTTGCGATAACTTTCGCTCTCACGTATTATCGTGAGGTACGCTGTTTGCCCCTTTTTGACAAAAAAGGGGTTTACAGAGTTCGATGATGACTGCACCTCTGTGAGACGTTGGCACAGGTAGGTTGGTACACAACAGTGCAGTCGTGTGCAGATCAAGTGAGGCAGTTCCCTTCTGAAAAGAAGTTCGCTGCAGTTCACTGTCACGCACTTCACTTTCTGCACCTCACGGTCGCCCGCACTAAGCACACCACCAGTTGGCCCCGCACACACCAACCTACGGCACTTGGTGTCGAATATACGAACCAAGCGGACGCAAGCGATGCCCGATGAGCCTCCCAGCAGGTGTTCAGAGTGTAAGCGGTCGCAGTGTGCAAGAAGCGTTGGTATGCCAAATACTTGTGGCCGGGGAGACGTCTCGACGCCAAGGCGGAGTTCGTCGTCCGACGAATGCCGTGAGATTCTTTCAAATTAACAGGAATATGCTAATCGTAAAGAACCCCTAACGCATCACTACACAAACACTTGACTAGGACTCGAATTGCGGTCAGCCGAAGTCTCAACATCCAACGGAGTAATCTCACGTTAGACGGAATCTCCGACCGACAGGTTTTAAACGTGGATATTAAATTCTCACCCGAAAGGAGAAGGTAACGTCCAGTCGCGACCGATGCACAATGAATCCTGTATATAGCAAGTCATTTTCTTATACTGGGGGTCTATAACCCAGCCTTAACCTTAAAGAGAGCCGCCTACCGGCTCGAACTTGACCTATTTATCGAATATTTTTTCACTATCGCACTCCCATAAAATTATCTTTATTTAATAAACCCTAGCACTTACAGTGGTGAATTTTACATATTTACGTAACATTACATAAGTTTCAGTTAAATAACATCAATCTTAAAGGCTATTTCTACAGAGTTAGTTTATATCTTAAATAAACAGTGAAAAGTACGAGACATTTTTTATAAACAACTTTTTACTATTTTCTGTTCTACGTTATACATTAAACATTTATATATCAAATATAATTTATTTCTATCTTCTAGACATGATTCACTACAGAAAACCCTTAACTTTCAAAAGAAACATAACTTTATTAACATTTTTCTACATAATTTCCATACAATCGTTCTATTTTACGTAAATTTATCATTTTCGACTATATTCTACGTTCTACGTTTACGTAACACATCAAAATTATCTTCTAGGACCGTCTAAAGGCTCCTAAAGCCGTATCAAAGAATTTCAAGTTAGTACATAACAAAACACAAAGCTTAGTCTATCCGTTGCTATGTGCCATACCCTAGCTGCACGACTACTGGCAACCAAAATATTATTTCTCAATTTTCCTATTTAAACAGGATTTTCACATTTCTATGTACTTTTACTATGCATACATGGTATTTAAGACTGCGTAAAGGTCTTAAAGGCCAAAATATAACTACTTTTCTTACTTTTCGATTTTACGATATAACGTAATTACTATTTACGTTATATACCAGGTATCATGACGAATTTTCATAAGAAACTGTTATATATGCTTTACTCGTGCTAATATCTATCATTGCACACCATTAACTATACAATAGACGGATTTATCTAGCCACTAGAACGATGCAAACATTCAAACGTCTTGAGACGCTGGAATGTTGCGCAATAAAAAAGATTGGAATGTCGTGTTTGTAAACAAACAACTTGCAACTTTCAAGTTGTGTTATTTTAGAAACTAACCGATGAAATTACATATTTCTTTCGGATTATTGGTCTGTGTAGCCTATACTACCATTATATTTGGGTTTGTTCGTTTTTCTGAACAAAAAATAATAAATATTTTTACGTAACTTTTTAAACTTTATTTTTGAAACAAGAATTTTTTGATATTTATCCGCGTCGTCAACAATGCTTTATGTTGTTTTTATTGAATGAAGTGAGGAGAAGTGAATCGTCCACCTGCTGGTGAGACATTGCGCTAATGCTCAGTCAGTACTGGTGATAGGTACCATCCCAGGGCCAGTTATTCTGCAAACATTACTGAGTTTCGGTTTGAAGGTCATTAAAGGTCAAGTGAGCTAGCGTAATCACTGGGCATATGAGACTTAAAAACTTATGTCTCAGGGTGATGGGCGCATTGTCGTGACACAGAAATGTTCTGGATGACACCGTATTTACTATGGGCAAGTTGCAGTTACCATTGGATGAACGTTTTGCTCGTTTTTTCACTTTAACCAATAAAAAAGTCATAACAAAATGCCGTCAAACACTGTAGCTAGCTACAGTGTTTGACGGCAAAATATCTGGCACCGGTGTCTGCCTACAGTAAAGTGAAGTAATAGCCTATAAATGCTCACTGCTGAGCACAGGCCTCCTCTAATTTCCGAGAGGATTTTGGAGCCAGGAACAATACGCCACGCTCCTCCCATGGGAATTGGCAGACTTCACACGTCTTTGAAATTTTTTTTTTATTTCTGCCGATGTTTTCCACCGCCGAGCACATGGTAAATCAGGAGTTAAAATTTCAATGAATAATTTTAGTGGTGCCGGCACCGGGAATCGCCTACCTAGACGATTTCCTGCGTAGGAATGCTACTAATACCAGTCTAATAATGAATTTTTGTGTTTTTTTTTAGAATCATTGTAACTAGACTAAATTAAAGAATATTTAATGTCAAATAAAATAATATATGAAACCTTTTTATTTATTTTTGATAATTCTATAAAAAACTGAAAATGTAAAACAACGGTCGTTTTTGAATTTAGTACCAAAAAATTCAAATCATTTGTTTCGCGTTTGTTTTAGTTTTGCAAGAAAAAAGTTATAATATGGTGTCTCTGCCTTATAAATTTTATTATTCTGAAGTCATCATGTTGTTAACCCTTGAAGAATGTACCAGGATCCTGACAATGCTTGAAGATGGGCACAGTCAGCGAAGCTGTATAGCGAGAACTGTTGGTGTGACTCTTTCCACAGTTCAGCGATTTACTCCAGCGTTTACATGAAACTGGATCCAATCTTCGAAGATCAGGAACAGGTCGAACAAGGTGCACGACGGCGCGGGAGAATCACTATATGGTGTCAACCATTTTGAGAAATCGCTTTCTTACGACTGTTGAAGTAAAGAATCATCATCATTTACGAGCTGGAGAAAACAATCTGAGTACGGATACTGTAAGGCGTCGTCTGGCTGAAGAAAATTTAAAGCCATTAAGACCTGTAAATGGCTCAAAACTAGAAAGACATCATAGAAACTCAAAGTTTCAAGGGCTCAAGAGTTATTGTAGAGAGCACGAGAATTGGACTCTGAATGACTGGTCAAAAGTTATGTTTTCAGACGAGTCTAGATTCTGTTTATACCAGCATGACGGCAGGAAAAGAGTGTACAGAAGACCGGGAGAGCGCTATAATTAAGCCTGTATAGAAGAAAAAGTACCAGACGGCGGAGGCTCTGTTCACGTGTGGGCTGGGATTTCTTCTGAAAGCCGCACTGTGCTAGTGGTAATAGAAAATGGAACTATGTCACTGAAATTCTGAATGACTACGTTGGTCCATTTTAGTGGACATAGGCGAGAATGCCGATTTTATGCAAGATAATATTAATTATTTTATCACCCGCCAAATCGCATAACAGCAGCATTTCGAGTTCGCGGAGGCTACACAAAGTACTAGAATGCGTGACAACGGCACAACTGTAACCATTATAAATTTACGAAAATACTGGAAAAACTACGCATTTTTATTTATATTACATTTATTAAAAATAAGAAGCATGATTTTTTTTTATTTTCATTTAAGCACATTAAAATATTCTTCAATTTAGTCTTTACTTCATAAAGCTAGGTCAGATATTTTCAAGATATTGAAGATTTTATAACCGACCCTTTTTCTTTGCGGTCCAGCGTAGATAGCGTCAAGAGACAGTTTTACTGAGTTACAAACCTTAAACGATTAGTTTTTCATCGAATCAGGAACATATGAAATGTTCGTCCACAACGATTGTGTAATAACAGTGTGGTATATCAAATACTAGTTGATTTACCGTTGGTAGGATACGGTTCGAGAGAGAGATCGTTCGGATTACGAGAAATCTAATGGTTTTTTTTTTCATCACCAATGTTTTAAAGTCCACTACACTTGACATATTTTTAGAAGGCGCCAGCAAAAGCTTCCACGCATTTCTTGGAAATTTTGCCCACTCTCACCACGCTGGGCAAGGATTTTTTGCCATCATTCTCGTTTGACAGCTAGCGGGATGCACCTCCAGGTGACGTTGACAGATGTAAAGAAGCTGGTAAATTTTCCCTTATAAAATAATACAGCTTAAGTAATCGCTTAATTTTACAAACGGTCGCTTTAAACTTCATACTGCGTGGTCAGGGTTCAATCCCCGTCGCCGTCGTCGCTATAATTGTCATATTAAGTGTTAATCTACCGCCTCTTTGCGGTGACGAACAACTTCCGGAATAAACTTGATATATTTTAGAAATAATATTTTGATGACCCCAGGGCCAGTTATTCTGCCGTGAAGCAGTAATGTGCAAATATTACTGTGATTCGGTCTAAAAGGCACTGTGAGCTAATGTAACTACTGGGCATATGAGACTTAAGAACTGATGTCTCAGGTTTTGGGTGACACAGCTTTTGTTATGCACGTAACATCTTGTGAACATTTTGTTTGTTTCGTCATTTAATCTAATAAAAAATGGGTCATCGTGGCAGACCTTCTAACTCCAAAATCCTCTTAAAAGTTGGAGGAGGTCTGTTCCATAGGATAGTAGATTATATGCGAGTGCAGCCTTTGAGAAAGGAGTAGGCTCTGGAAGGCTGACTAAGAACTAAGACTTAGTAAAGTAAAATGTGTCCTCAAACATTCAAATAGAAAACAATTGGGAGTGGTGACGGAAAAGTGGAACAATGAGCTCTGTAAACAACATTTTATAGAGCGGTAACAAATGTTTTCTTTCTATCGGATACCGGAAATTTCCCAGGTAACATGTCGGGAGGTTTATGGTGTCTTCCGAGTTAGGGAAGGCCTGTTTTGTTTAAAGGGATGGGGTTTGTGGGAGACATAATTAAGTAATGGATTTCGTGGACGCTTGTTAAATGTTAAGAAATTCATGTTTTTTTTTAATTTTCTGTAATATTTTCAGTAGCAGTAGCAATTTTAATTTCCGCCGATAAGTTTCCGGCAGAGTAGAATAGCTCCTATTTCTTTCCTACCTAGATTAGGCTAGATTTTTGGGGTCATATAGATGACATTACATAAAAAAAATTAATATGCATTTAACTAACAGCTCAAATATGTAGTTCTTATAAAGCAAGTATTTAAATTAATTACATATAAACTCTGTTTGTATTGTCTGTCTGTATGTATGTGATATTGTAATGCTGATGGGCAAATAATTAGAAATACTAAAATAAGAATGGTCGAGCTATTCAGATTATTTTAATAAAAATAAATACTGTACATTTTCACGTTAAGCGGTTTATTGAAATGTTTTTTTTTTCGACCGACAACATGCATAATAAGTTCCTCGACTAAAGTTAACTACGGAGACATACGAGTAGTATCGTATCATAAGTCATACAAAGTATTAATTGTTTGCTATATTCTTCGTCGTAAATAAAATATTTATAAAAGCTATTTTGTTTTCTTCGGCCTAATTTGATCGCAAAAATAAATCATAGCGACTAGGCAAATTCAATACCGAACCTGATAATTAAGTAACACTGGTTGCAAAAACTAACTTTTTTTGAATGTGTAGTACGTTATTATCCCTGCGGCTTTCACGGCTTAAACGGAAGAGACTCGCGAGCAGAGAGTCCGCAAGTAAGAAATACAACTGGCGACAACTCGCGAGTTCGGCTTCGCCACGCTCACAGCGGTCCAAGGTCGGCCCCTCTAAAGCAGGTCAAAACCCAGACTTGAATCGCCGTCGATAATGGTGAACAGCTAACAAACAGTTGCTTTTGCAACCCGTACGAGTACCGCATAAAATTGTTGAACTTGTTTTGCATGCGTATCAGATCAGAAAACCAGGAGATGGGCAGCAGAATTTTCCTTGAACATCATAATAAATTAACTGCGGTTGCCAACCCGCCTGCCAAGCGTCGCAACTATGACAAAATTCCCCCAAAATAAGAGCTACAAACTTTTGTGGCCATCTATGGGGGAGGCCTATGTTATAGTGTGGCCAGTGGACTAGTGATAGGCTGTAATCATGATAATGATTTGTAGAAATACCTAAGTAGGTTTGAAAGACAGAAAGGAAGTTTTAATTCATAACTACTGCACGGCATACAAATAATACCCCATAATGATAATAGTAACCTCGTGAAAGCCGAAACAGATATACAGACAAAATATCTGGACCTGGCTCACGATGTTACCGACAGGTGGGGTGGTACGCCGACCGAACTGATTCCGGTGGTCGTGTCTGCAAACGGTTTAATCCCGGTCAAGCTCTCTGGAAATCTGAGGCAACTGGGACTCCGTGACGGACCGCTCCGTGCTCAGATGCAGAAGGCGGTACTCCTCGATACGGCCCGAATCGTCCTCCGGTTTCGTTCCCTTACATACTAACACTCGGCCGTTTGGTCTCCCCTGCCGAGAGCTCCCGTCTGGTTTTATATTTATGGATTTTATTTATATATTTTATTATACTATCGTCCAGTTACACTAATACCAGTATTCACAAAAATATTTGAAAAGGTAATGCATTCTAAGCTTATGTGTTTTCTTACCGAGTATAATATTATTAGTCAAGATCAATATGGATTTCAAAAGGCAAAATCAACAACACTTGCTACTTTTAATCTATTAACAGAAATTTTACAAAGAACTAGTGATAAAATGTTTACGACCAAGCATTTGACTTTGTTTCTCACAAGCAGCTGTTGTCAAAACTAGATTCCAACGGTATTAGAGGTCCAGCATACGGCTGGTTAAAAACATTCTTACAAAACAGACGACAATGTGTAGAGGTGTCCAATCTGAAAAAAAAAACATTACGCGACAGTACAGATCACAATTTCGCCAAAACATATCTGGGGTGCCCCAAGGTAGTGTGCTCGGCCCTCTTTTATTTTTACTTTATGTAAACGACCTACCCCAAGTAACAAAACATAGAAGCGTTTTATTCGCAGACGACATTTCAGTAGTAGTAACAAATAAAAAATCGTTGTCGTTATCTCATCAGGTATCTGACATTAATGACACAATAATGTCAATAATTAAATAGTTAAGCAATAATAATTTAACAATCAATATAAATAAATCACGATTTATCAATTTTAATAAAATTCAAAATTCACTTGACATAAATTATAATGGACAAACTCTTCAAAGGGCTAAAAAAGCGTCATTCCTTGGTATTATTATTGATGAAAATTTAAAATGGAAAGAACACGTACATAATGTTTGCAACAAAATAAATAGATTTATTTATGCCCTAAATAAATTAACAAAAGTAGCAACTAGACAAACCGCACTTACAGCATACTTTGCATATGTTGAATCAGTGCTAAGATATGAGCTTTTGTTATGGGGTAACAGTACAGAAGTCAACAAGGTTTTCATAGCGCAGAAAAAATGTATTCGCTCTGTTTACGGTGTTGCACCAGACGTCTCATGTAGACCACTGTTCTATACCTTAGGAATTCTACCCCTGCCTTGCTTATATATTTTAGAAATGACAACATTTGTGAAGCAATATCATGAGACTTTTTATAAGCAGAACAAAGATGTAGTCCACAGAAGTACAAGATACCCAAACAAATTAGTATTAGACGATATACCTAGCACTATGAACTATAAAAAAAACTGTTATTGGATGAGAAGAACGTTATACAATCAAGTACCGCATATAATAAAAGAACAACCATTACACAAATTTAAAAAGACTCTGTATATGTGGCTTCTTGAGCATAGATTTTATTCTGTTATAGAGTTCTTAGCTTATCGAGGGCAATGATGTATAGTACAAAACTAGTATAATAAAGAATATAAGTACTGATTCAAATATAGTAAAATAGCATTTAGTATAATATGACAGTATCGCATGGTACATAACAATATTAATTATTAATTTTTAAATAATATGAAACTGTATATAGAATAGTAATTATATAAAATTATTAATTGACATAATAGATCAATTGACTCGATAATATTTAAGTTATGTACTTTAAATTTTAAATATTTGCATGCTATCATTTATGGCTGAACTTGTAGATCGGAATCGCAAATGTATAACATCATGTAAACACTCGGTTCAAAAGCAAATAAAGATTTATTATTATTATTATTATGTTTTTATACAGAAAAACTGTCTCAGTATTTATCCTGGTTTTAAAGACAGCACGGGCCGAAGCCAAGTGCGGCCTTAGTTTTGGGTGACTTAATTATTTCCAGCTTCATCTAACTGTAAAAATTTTCTATCCTTCATGTGTTTAATATGGCGGCTTTTTGAAGAGGGAGATATGTGTACTTTGGGATATTAGGTACGAGTATTTCTAAACTATTAAACAAGTGTTTGGGAATAACTCCTGTTGTCGAAACAATGATAGGAACTATAGTCACGTTGGTCATTTTCCACACTTTCTTTATCTCCTCCTGTAACTCTGTATATTTTCTTACTTTTTCTATTATAGTTGACTGTATGTTATTGGTATTTTGGTACTGCAATATCTATTATGTATGTGCGTTTGCTGTCTTTGTCTACAAGTGTAATGTCGGGTCTGTTGTTATAAATCGTGTGATCGGTTAATATGGTACGGTCGTAATATAGTTTATAGGATGAATTTTCTAATACAACTTGAGGTTTATATTTATAGTATGGTGTTCGCGAATCTTGTATAAGTATGTGTTTTGTAGCTAATTTTTGGTGAATTATATTGACTAGTTGATTGTGTCCATGTGTGTAGTCGTTGTTAACCAATGTGATACAGGCGCCAGTGATATGTTGAATTGTTTCCGGTTTACTGTTGCATTTCCTACACAAATCTTTGGAAAGAGTGTTGTCTTTAATTATGTATTTTCTATAATTTTTAGTACTGATAACTTGGTCTTGTATTGCTATAAGAAAGCCTTCTGTTTCCGGGAAGAGTCCGCCAACATCAAGCCCTTTATTGGAAGCCTCTTCATCAATGTGTACGTGTCCTAACTCGTGTGGATGTCTACCATGTAGTTCCTTCTCTTTCCATCTCTTAACTTTTTCCTTGTTATGGTCTTCACTATTTACGCTATCCGTGTTTTAAGATTAAGATTAAGATTTAATGGAGTAAATTGTTTATCTATTTCCGTAATAGTTTTATGCAACTGACTATTTTCTTTCTTACTGTCAAAGTATTTCCTTAGTCCTTCAATTTGTCCATTATGCAAATGTGTAATTTCAATCAATCCTCTACCTCCTGCTTTTCTGGAAATCGTGATTCTTTCTTTTGCTGCTTTAGGATGGTGATATATGTGTTGGGTAAGTATATTTCTAGTTTTTAATGTATTTATAGCCTTGAATAAATTTTTACTGTTTAACAACATTTTACACAAAGAATGAAGCCTGTTGGTATATTCTTGCTTAAGTTTATCTTTTGTCGTTGCATGTTCTATTAATCTCGCTTGATTATAACCTAAATACTTATAAAATTCGTTACTTTTCATTGCCTGTATTTTATCTTCTTTTGTTATATTATAATTTCCTGGTACTGTTTTTCCTTTCATTTTTATATCTTGTGAAAATTTTACAGTGATATTGATCAACCCCTCTTTGTCCGCTTCTTTGTTTGAATATAATTTTAAATCATCCATATAAAGTAAATGAGTCAGTTGGAATAATTTTCGTCTATTACATTTAATGTCAAAACCTAATTTTGAGTCGATCAGTTCGCGACAGAGAGGATTTAGAGCTAAGCAAAACCGTAATGGACTTAAGGAATCTCCTTGAAATATGCCTCTTTTAATCGGAATTTCTGTAGTAGTTACATTAGCTGAGTCAGTAAGTAGTTTCAATGTTGTTCTCCAAGATACAATTGTATTTTGAAGGAATTGGACTATATCAGGGTTTATTTTGTATATTTTTAGGGTGTGGATTAGCCAAGATATACGTAGCAAACAAATCCTTTCTACCTTTTTGTACGTATTTTAATAACGATGAATCTATTATTAACTGCTCTTTGCACCCCATGTGATATTTTCTACACCCCTTCTGTTCTTCTGCTAATATATGGTTTTGTGCAATATGTCTATTAATTCTATTGGTTAGACATGATGTTATAATTTTATACATTGTTGGAACACAGGTTATGCGTCTGTATTGTGAAGGGTAGTGGGTTCGATCTCTTTTTGGTATCATGTAGGTAACGCCTTTAGTTAAGAATTCTGGTAGTATGCTATTGCCTTTTATAACATCAGTAATTTTTCTAGCGAGGATTTGATGAAATGTATGAAGCCTTTTTACCCAAAAGTTATGAATATTATCTATCCCTGCAGCCTTCTAATTATGAGTCCTCCCAATAATACTTCTGATTTCATCTGCTGATATATCTTCGAATGTCATCTCTTCAATTGAATCTGATCGCACTTTTTCCCTGTCAATCCATTCAGCGTATTGGTTGTGTTCCATATTCTGTGACCAAACATTCCTTCAGTATTCCATACCAACGCATTTTCAGCGGGAACATTTTGTACAGTATTTGTATTGTTATTTATTTTTAATTTTCTATAGAACTGTTTTTCGTTATAAGCAAATATGTAGTTTATTGTTATTCTTTCTTTCTTGTGATTTCCTATACCTTGCTAATCTATGACTCTTGACGGCTAATTTCTGCTTTACGGTATTTAAAAAATCGTCTATACTTTTATTAAGATCTGCATGTAAACTATGTTGTTTAAATTTGTTAAATATTTCCTTTACCTTCTTTTCTAGTTTCTTAGATTTATTTCCATTTTTGTATAGTAATAATCTTGCTATGTCTTTTCGCAACTGTTCTATCTGGTTTTCCAATCTTATTTGCCAAGCTGGTTTTATCTGTTTTCTTTTGGTGGGTCTATTTTTTGGTTTACCGTGACAATGTGATGCAATCGTGTAGGCTTTACGGTAAATTAAAGTGTGCGTATCAACAATGTTTTCTATTGACGACAATTTTGGGGGCAGAATGCTTTCATTGAATATTTTTATAACATGTGATAGTTCACGATATATACGTTATTATTATTATTATTATTATTATTATTATACAGTGTTATGTCCAGTATATGTCCTATAGTATCTTATTTCATATATTTATCTATTTCTATAGAAATACCCCGGATAATAAAGAAACACTCTTCTGAAATTAATTAAAAAAACCTTAATTCTTTGACGTAAGAAATATAAATTGCGTTTATCATATGTCATTTCGTAATCAAATTTCTCTGACGGAGAAGAAACAAGCGAAAGAAACTCCGTAAGTATCCTCTTTTTTTGTAAATCCTTTTTTAAAAATAGTCAAAAGCACATTTATAAATAAATTTACAAATAATAGTCTCAGGGAAAATCAAAGCACGCTCCATGTTCAAATTTTAGACAAGATTAATTTAATTAATTTATAAGTATATTGTAAACTGACTATATAACACACGCGATACACAATAATAATGGCAGATGAAGTATTATTTAAAACTCAATAACCATAGTACTAACATATGTATATCACCTTTTTATATTATTTTTCAAAAAATGCAATAATACAACCAAAGCTCAAAACCGATATTCCAGTGCATGTACAATGGTTTAACGCTAAGGTCGGTCTCTCGAATATATAGCTGGAGGCACGAGGTTTATTTAAAAAATGAACAATGAAATCTCACGTGTGTATTACATTTCCCAGAATGTAATCCTTTGTGAATAAATTTTAGATGTGTGTTTGAGTCTTGTATTTTATATTTGGTTTTGAAAATATTAATGTTTTCACAAAACTCAAATATTTTCATTCTCAAAATTTGCATTCATTTGGCGTTTTTTGAAATGCTTAAACAAAATTAAAATGAATTGAAATGAAATACCACTTAAGCAAAATTATTATATGTCAATACAGTACAGTCAATGTTAGGAGTTGAGATCCATTGATATCCGTGGCGATGAAAGCGATGCCAATTTCTACTTGTTGCGGGTTCGATTCCACAGAACATATATTTGTCTGTCCTACAGAAAGTGTTGGTGCTTGTGCTTGTACATTTCCTGACGTTACCCTGGTGACGAGCAGCAGACAAGCAAATCGTTCAATTGATAAGTGCACCATTTGTCACAACAAATGTTGTGTCGGCGACAGTTTTAAAAAGCATCAAACTAAATGTTTTTTGAAATTTTTTGAATGTATACATAAAAATGTTCACTTTATTTGAAATCATATATCCCGTTCTTTTTTAATAAAATGACTGATCAAATACTGTAAACATTGACATCGAAATAAAGCACAGTAAATCTGTAAAGCATTGACTATTAGGACGGATTTCAGAAATGCTGTAAAATAAAATAATATAAACAGGCCGTTAAATGGTGTATTGTTGAAATGCTCTTCCAAATGTGTGTTCCAAAATATTTTAAATAATGTTGCTACGCAGTAATAGTTGGCGGTAAAATTAATATTCTGTAAATAACTTTTTTTATGGACATTGGCATCTCCAAAGTTGTAAGGATTTTCCGTAATGACCGTCTTTGCTGGGGGTATGATTCTTATGCAAAAATACGTCTACCCACCTAGGGAGCCACAGCAGTGTCAGTTTTCTGCCGTGAAGCAGTAGCTCATGGTACAACCACTGCTCTTCTCAAGGTCACTGAAGATATCCGAGAGGGTATGGAAAACTCTAAACTAACATTTCTAGTCTTAATAGATTTTTCTAACGCTTTCAATTCAGTCAACCATGATATGCTATTAGCTCTTCTCTCTCACTTGAATATCTTATCTTCAGCCTAGGAATGGTTCTCATCATATCTTCGAGGGCGCCAACAGGCTGTGCGTGCTGGCCAAAATGTGTCTGATTGGTGCAATGTACTTACCGGCGTTCCTCAAGGCGGTATTCTCTCTTCTCTTTTGTTTTCTATTTTTATTAATCTAATCACAATGAATCTCAAGTGCTCTTACCATCTGTATGCCGATGACTTACAGCTATATGCGCAAGCGGGATCATCCAAAATCAATGGTGTGATATCATTATTGAACGAAGATTTTCAGTTCATCTATAATTGGTCAGGTGTGTATGGTTTTGATGTTAACCCCACTAAGTGTCAAGCCATAATTATAGGTAGCTCTAGTTATATAACAAAACTTGATTTCTCCACATTGCCATCGATTATGTATAATAACAATACCATTTCATTCTGTCCTCATGTAAAGAATCTTGGCTTGCATCTTGACAGTTGTTTTACATGGAACAAGCAGATTCAGGAGGTTAGTCGCAAAACAATTGCAGTCTTACGATCTCTCTATCGTTTGAAAAATTTTCTTCCGACCACTACAAAGATTTTGCTTGTCCAATCTCTCATACTGCCCATTATCGACTGTGTTGATATGTGTTACCCAGACCTGTCTCACCAACATCTTAACACATTGGATCGTCTCCTCAATAACTGAGATACATTTATGGTCTCCGTAAGTATGATCATGTATCTCCCTTTCGTAATCAGCTTAACTGGCTGCCTATTCGTCAGCGCAGATCTGTTAGAATACTCTGCACCATTTTCACGATACTTAACGATCCATGTGCTCCTGAGTATTTATGAAAGGTAAGTTTCAATACCTGGGAGATTCTCATGACTGTTTTCTCCGTTCTTCATATAATCTCAAGTTGCTCACGCCTTTGCACCGTACTGGTTACATATCTCATTCATTCACCTTAACGGCTATAAGACTCTGGAACGATTTACATCTTGACATTAAAAAAGCTCCTAACAAGTTTGCTTTCAAAAATAAAGTCCGGGAATGTACAATGTGGGTGTCGTAAAAGTCGACAGAGGGAAAATGAAAACCAAAAGATGGGCAGCAGCATCATTCTGGAACATCTGAAAAAATAAACTGCGGTTGCCAACCCGCCTGCCAAGCGTGGCAACTATGGCAAATCCCCCCCAAAATGAGAGCTACAAACTTTTGTGGCAATCTATGGGGGAGGCCCATGTTCAGCAGTGGACTAGTGATAGGATGAAAAGAAGAAGAAGATGTACGTATACGTAGTGTTGTGTATGTATAATTTTTTCTGTTTATGTATATATAATCATATTATTTTATTTTATTTTCTTCTTATTGTTAGCTGCACCGCCTATCATCATATTGTTTATTCTCTGCTTTGCCTCACGGTTGACTGGTAGAGAATGCCTTTAGGCATTAAGTCCGCCATATGTACCACTTGTGCATTAAAGGTTAAATAAATAAATAAATTGTATTCAAATGTTGGCTCCGGCTGTAATTAGAATTCAGGACCCGCGACATAGAAGTCTGGTACTTTGGTCACTAGACCACGCGGTCGTCGGTTTAAGTGGTGATTATTGCGCGTATGCAATCATCACAGAGTTCTTATTCTAAGGGCATTGCGTCTAGTGTATAAACTGGAATATAAGATTTCGTGTGATTGAGTTATACATACATACATACATACAGTCACGCCTCTTTCCCATAGGGGTAGGCAGAGACCACATCTTTCCACTTGCTACGATCCTGACACACATCTTAACTTTAGCTTCTTCTACTTTCATTAGCGTTTGATTGAGTTGAGATGTGATTGAGTTATAGTCTAGGCAAACTCAGACGATACTTTTGCAGCTCAAGAGTTTTTGACCAGTTCAATAGTGTCTAAAAATCCTGAATTTTGCGTGAAAGAATGCAGCAACCTCGAAGTTTTAGACTGCGAACCCACTTGTGACATAATTGCAACGGGGCGGGTCAATCTTAGGTATTTAAAAAAATATGTTTTTATTGAAACTACTGAGACTTATTTATAAATAGAAAAATAAAATAGCGCTTAGAACTGATCTCAAACCCGAACTGTCTGTTTTACGGAAAGATCTACCAAGATATTTGAATATAAAAGGCTCATAAAGCATTGTATGTGTAGTCAGTCAATCTTATTTTTATACGTTGCTGGGGAATTCCATTAAAACAGTACCATGCAAGATGATGATGAAGTCCGCCTAGTTGATTATCGACCACGGCCACAACTACCGAATACCATCGGAAGTTATCAACTGCGCAGGAGATACTATAGTGCCGCATGTGTATACGCAAACACAGGGGCAATTACTCATCCCAACTTACCCGTGCCTGATGTCACGCACATGCGATAAGATCGGAGGTAGGCTAGGATGCAGTGTCAGAGACTCAAGAACAATCACAACACAACCGGACCCGAAAACCAACAAATTGTGTTGTGTGTGGAATTCGAACCTAGGACCCGCGGTGTGGTAGTCAGGTACTCACAAGGCCACGAGGTCATGCAAGGTAATACTGCAATTATTAAGGCTAAAGGATTGCGTAGTACTTCCCGTCAGATGAACGACTTACACGCTACGTCGGTCTAAGAAAACATGCGGTCGTCGTGCCGCACTCAGAATATTTTCATCCAATTCCAGTAGAATAACAACCCCTTTTTGGATATAAATTGATATCACAAACTACTGCCTAATACTTAACGGTGTCGTGCTTTAAATCTAATAGTAGGTCGTAAATTCGGAATGTAGACGTGGTTATCGAATATCGAAACTTTATTTTAGTATGGAAAATTTACCGGGTTTTTGTAACACAAACGAAATAACTAGTATCATAAAAATGTTTAATATAGTTACCATGTTATTAAAACGTACTAAAAGTATAAAGTTAGTTTATAATTATTGCAAAATGTGTACCCAACATACAAACAAACGGACGAGCAGACAAGAAAGCGAGCTGATAAAGAACTGTCATTCAGGTAAACCCCTCATGACGTTTGTTTAAAATCAATTACTAAATTTGACCCAACCAGACGAACACGAAAGGTACTCGTAGTTAATAAAATGTTGTAAAATGAAAGAGATCTATAGTTTAATCCTTTCTTTGTAATTTACTGCTGAAGTTGAATCATGAAATAAATAATAAAAGTTTGAATGTAGCTAATTACTCGGACTATTATTTTATTTATTGATAAATAGTTGTGTATGTGAAAATGTGTGTGATTTGCCTATGTGTAATCTAATGTGTGCGTAAATTAATTAATTAAAACGCCTACATTATATAGGATTCGGTACGAAATTCGTCAAATCAAAATAATACTAAAATTCCCGCATTCATAACGCAATCGGGGCACAGCAATCAATTAGTTAGACTGAATTTGGGAACGTAGCAATTTTCAAATCCCTTTGATTTTCGACATGATTCGGTAAGGTTTGGCTGTGCATTGTGTTGATTTTAAGAATATTTAAGTCGTTCTTTTGCCCTAGCTCAGGGGCTGGGCAATAGCATGAAAGCCTTAGCACTTGGTGATAGGATTCCTATACATTACATCATTTCAAAACTGCATATTATATGCAGTACTTAAAACTAGTTATTGGAAAAAATCCTTACGAAGTGTCTGTAGGAATAAATAAACACACTTTGTGAAGTATATCAATACTAAGAGATATACAAAATAAGAGCAGTATAAATTAATGAAATGTACGAGTAGTAGTACATATTGTATAACAAATTATTAAATGAAAGTATGATTCCATGAAACCGTGAAGTCATATTCCTAATTTACTACACTAAAGATGATTGCCAAATGTGACATAACTCATTCTATCACAGTTTATGGTTTACTTTTTATTTTAGTGGTTTAATGGTGACACTTAAAAATATTTAAAGATTTTATCGAGGGATCGGTAAACATCAGAGATAGGTGGAAATACAATGTCAGAGGCACTGGGATAATATTTTTGTTTATAAAATAAAATAAACACCCAGATTCGAAATCAAACAATTTTCGTTTTTGTACAACTATTGGCTCCGACTAGGACGCAGTATCTGCGGCGTAGAAGTCAGATCCTCTGATCACCAGTAAAAGAAAGATTTTAAAGAAATTCCATACAAAAATTTTATCGGAAAAAATAATGTAAGCATCTATACAATTTGTTTCTTCAAACTCAGTTTAAACATTATAACGTCAATTATATAATTATAGAAAGATTTATCTATACCATCCATAATACTAATCCATAAATAAATTGTATCACAGCTGTCAATTACTACACCCGACCGAACAGTAAAAAAGAAATAACGGCTCTCAAGACGGTGTATGAATTCTTTCGGTGCTTGCCGCTCAAATACGGAAAAGCTTAGTAACGAGGTCTATTTAAGTCTAGCGCGTATTAACAATATTACTTTTTGATCAAGTTTCAATAGAAAAGAGTCAAGGTTAGAGTCAACATTTCTTTATTACAAATTTACTGGTGATAGGATTCCTATGCTGAAATTCATCTAGGTATATCTGTCTGAGTAGTGTGAGAATGTCACTGTGTTTCGGTCTAGCTAGGTTTTAGGTTCTAATAGCTAGTGCAAAAGGCATATCTGATTTAAGAACTGGTGTCTCAAGGTGACGAGCGCAGTGCGCACGCAGAAATATCCTGGGTGGTACAGTATTTGTTATGAGCAGACGTTGCACTTACGCTCCTATTCATTTCACAGAACTTGTAGCGACATCTATGTCGCCACATGAGAAGCTCAATAAATATTCGCTCACGTCCATAATCGCGCTATGATACTCGTAGTTTTCTGAGATGCGAACTATATATACAACATCTAAATATTACTAGATGGAGGAGACATCCTCCCCAGATCAGACCATTCGATCTGGCGTGTAGCTACCCTTTTCCTTGGCAATATCATTCGCCAAAAACTCATTTTCTGTCTGTCAACTTTTACGGCACCCACAGTGTGAGATGGAGTACGACGGCGTCATCGATTCAAGTGATAAAGTCGCGGGATAAACTTAGTAACATACAACTAACACAAATGTTACTTTAAGCTATTCTAAAATGGCTCAGTTGATGCAATGGCTAAGGTATTGGCTTCTAGGTCTGAGCAACGTATTGGAATGAGCTACAGACAGTTGTTTTGAGACTCTTTCTTCTCAGTTGCTGGGGCACTCATATAATGTGCGCACCAGCAAAACACACAGATATCGCTCGTGGATACGGGAAAATCAAAACTCAAATTAGGTTGGTCTAGGACGAGAGCCGATTACCGAAAACTTTGCGGCTTTTGATGAGGTTATCGATAGAAATGGAGCAAAGAAAGAAAATTTAGTATATCTGCTCAATCACTAGATGTTTAAACTTCACTTTAAGCATGGAACTCAGATTTTTATACTACCTGTTGTCTCAGAATGGTAACAGTTAAATTTGTAACACTTCATAATTCAAGTATTCTTTTAAAAGAATACTGCCACTCCATCTCATCCAATTGATCTCATAAAAGGCGAGTAAGGAATTAAACTGCACTGTGCACCCAACAACGCATGGTGGCGATGGGCTCACCACCTATCACACGAAGTGCATTATATTGTTTTGGTGAAACGTGGATTGTGGCAGTTATCTGTGTTTGCAGTGAGTGCCCAGTCTCTGACTACCCCTTATGGGATACAGTCGTGATCTTATGTATGTATGTATAATTCAAGTACCCAGTATTACGTTTCTTATAGTATTGTTTTACAATATCACACTTTTTTACGGAAGTCGGAGTTGACAACCGTGGCGCAACGGTCGAGTGTGGGCGTAATAAGAAAAGTACATACATAAGCTTGCCCCCCCCCCCCCCTAACTCGCTCTGGAATGGATGTTTGTGTAAGCACTCGTATGTCTTTAAAGTAATCCATGGAACAGGATAAATTCTTGTGTAAGAGATCATTTGTACTGTAAAAAGTTAAAAGTAAAGTAAAGTTTCAGCCTATAAATGTCCCACTGCTGAGCACAGGCCTCCTCTCATTTCTGAGAGGGTTGTGGAGCTGGGAAGAATCCGCCACGCTGCTCCAATGCGGGTTGGCGGACTTCCCATGCCCTCGAAATATTTCTAATCCTCGGACATGCAGGTTTCCTCACGATGTTTTCCTTCACCGCTAAGCACGTGGTAAATCAGCACTTAAAATTGTAGAACAATATTATAGGTGCTGGCACCGGGGATAGAACTCAGGTTACTCGCTTACTATGAAATTAAAGGCGACCACCAGGCCCCTGAGCTGCCACGGCTTATATACTGAAAAAAAAGAGAAAAACCAAACACACGCCGATTCATTAAAATAATTGTGTATTTATCGCCAATGAAGCTATGAGTTGGGTCCGCCTTATATACAAAGCTATGTATCACTTCGAATGCGCCCGTTCCTTTTGTTCGCGGTAGATATGGAACGAGGCTTTGTAAGTATATATGCATAGATAACTGTTTCAATATGGTCGAAAACTCATTTCAAGCTTCGCATTTGTGTAAAAGCTTAAGCAAAAGTTCACCTTAAATTTATGGTTCGCGAGAAACCTGTCAATTACCAAAATGTTTTAGAAGGACGAATCATCATTATCATTATTTCAGCCTATAACTAATCCACTGCTGAACATAAGATAGATATAGATATATTATCACCATAGATTACCACAAATGTTGGTAACTCTAATTTTGGAGGATTTTGCAATAGTTGCCTTGTTTACATGAGCATTCGCTCTTGTCTTTACTGACATTGAGGCTTGCATGCCTCTGCGTGCGTGTGTGTGTGTGATATTTTGCATAATGGTACTAGGATTCCTATGCAGAAATCCATTTAGGCAGGTACCACCGCAGTGCCAGTTATTCTGCTCTGAAGCAGTATTGTGCAAACATTACTGTGTTTCCGTCTGAAGTGCACTGATAGCGGTTGTATTTAACGGGCATATGAGATTAATGATGATTGACTCAGATTGACGAGCAAATGGCACTTACAATTTCAACTAACAATTTTATATGTGCCGTCTCCGTGTATCGAATCCAGATCACTAGCATACTAAGAAATTTAAAAGGAATACCCAGCCACTGACCTACCAATTAAAATTTTTATAGGTTATTTTCATGGTTAAAAACATTGCAAAAAAGAAAGTTGTCACCTCCATTCCTTTTCTGAATTCTCGTAAAAAAGCTTTAGGAAAGATGTAGTCAACAAAAATTGCCTTTAATTAAAGCGCAACTTAACAAGGAGAATAATTGAAAATGTAATTTTTATCTTGACATTTGAACAACTGGAGAAATTAGTTTTTTTCGAAACGACATTTTAGTCTTTGTTATTCTGTTCACGTAAATAAGTTTAAATAAAAATTTCAGATACTTTAAAAATTATAATGTATTTGTACAACAAAAAAGCTTTCGGCGATATTATTACGTATTAAATTATACCTAAAAAAAATACATCCGATCAAGAGAACTCAGAGTCCGTAGCAAGCTACAATAATTTCAAGACTAAATCTTTAATACATGATAGAAAAACAACAAAAAGGTAGAGGTGGATATCTGAAGAATTGTTTTACATTGGAAAACATGACATTCTACAAACCGATTTTGTTTCTTACATTGAAGATTCATTATTATCGTCATCATCACCATCATTTCAGCCCATCACACGTCCACCGTAGAACGAAGGCCTCCCTCATAGATTTCTACAAAGCCAACTGCATCCTTCGCCATCTCGCAAAACCGTATATGTCGTTGGCAAGGCACCCTACACTCAGTTCTACGACCTGTATTTCCGGCCCATTGTCACTACAGAAAAGAACATATAGCTGGCGTGAAACATTATCGCTCTAGGAAGTCTGCAGACTCCTAGGTCTGTGACCATTTTCTGGATAACCCCAACCATTACATCAGATTTGAAAAACCACAAATCCTTGCAAAAGAACACGGATTCCAACTAAAAATGATTCGAGATGCATTGAAATAAAAAAAAAAATCCTAATTTCAATGGACAAGATGGTTGGGTATTAACACCGGCATGGGATCCTATAATTAATAAAATTAAGTCAAAAACCATGCATACCACTGCAAGCCTTCAAGACACAGTTAGCTCTTTCTGCGTAGATTGGGCCAAAAAAAAATTAAAGCTGAAGGTGGGGTACCTACAGCTTCAATTTTTTAACAATGATCTCAGCACATCTGTCACCTCAGTCCTCCCGTGACGGGTTATATATAGTTGAAAATTAAACGCGATAATATCCGTTACAATTAATTTTATTTAAATTAGTAGTATTCACGTGAATATAAGAAATCATTATAGAAAATAGATTTTATTCTCATAAACTGGTTTCATAAAATGCTTCCATATTACACTAGCTTCCTACGGCAGGTTTACTTGCGTATGAAAAGGCAGGATACGGGTTAACGAGTTTATTGTATTATTGCTGGTGTATAAACGGTTTGGTTCGGTATTGACCTTTTACATTGCTTTCGTCCGTCCTGTTTTTCCATCTTAATTTTTTTGTTGCATCAATTCTGCATAAAGGTTGTCTGAGAATAATCACTTTCACAGTGATAAGATCGTCTTTGGTACTTTTAATTAAATATAATACTTCATGTTTATTTCTGTTTTAGTGTATAAAAAAGAATATATTGATTGAATATTATTAAGAAAAAATAAACTATATATAATGATTTCTTATATTTACGCGAACACTACACATTTAAATGAAACTAATTTTACGGATTTTATCGCGTTTAATTTTATTATTTATAACCCGACGTTTCGAGTGCTTTACAGCACCCATGGTCACGGGGGAACTGAGGTGACAGATGTCCCGATGTCATAGTTAACCCGGAGTACCTTCAGCTTTTAATTATTATTATTGGTCCGATCTACGCAGAAAGAGCTTACTGTGTCTTGAAGTCTTGCATGCTTGATTTTTGATTTAATTTTATTAATTTGTCAGTGAGATAAAAGACCTACATCTTACTGATAATGAAACTATGGTCAGTTTTGATGTCCAGTCGTTATTTACATGCCTACCTGTTGAAGACTGCATCTCTATTGTAACTAGGAAGCTAACAGAGAATAACATGCCAGTAGATCATGCAGAATTACTTATACATTGCCTAACATCTGGCTATCTATTGTGGAAGGAACAATACTACCGGCAAGTAGATGGTGTGGCGATGGGCTCCCCAGTATCTCCCATTGTTGCTGACATCTTCATGGAAGACTTTGAGGAGAAAGCCTTCCGTACTTCTCCAGTAAATCCAAGGTGTTACAAGCGGTACGTAGATGATACTTTCACAATACTACCTTCTGATAAAGTTACTCGAAACGTCGGGTTATAAATAATAAAATTAAACGCGATAAAATCCGAAAAATTAGTTTATTTAAACTATATATGTTAGTCAATGGAAGTACCATTAAAATATATATGATTCAAAACACACGTAAACTACAAAAGAAAAATTAAGGTCCCGTACACGCGAACAAACAAAAACGCAACTTTATTTACTTTGGCTTCTTGTTAACGACAACTAAATTATAAAAATGATTCTTAACGAAGTCTCAAAAGTTTCGAGCGTTTCCATTTCAACAATTCTGCAATAAGTATTGAACATAACAGAGCGCTTATCATATATCCCATTTGTTTTTTTTTATTGTATAAAGTGACGAAACGAGCAAAACGTTCACCTGACGGTAAGTGCAACGTCTGCCCACAACAAATGCTGTGTCACCCAGAATATCTCTGTGTGACACCACACTGCGCCCGTCACCCTGAGACATCAGTTCTTAAGTCTCAAATGCCCAGTCATTACGCTAGCTCTCAGTGCCCTTCAAACCGAAACACAGTAATGCTTCCACACTACTGCTTCACGGCAGAATAACTGGCCCTGTGTTGGTATCTACCTAGACGGATTCCTGCACAGGAATCCTACCACCAGTAAAAGATCCTATATAGATAAATATATCATCTTCAGGGTTACCAATTAGAAGTATGTCTGTTAAGGTTACTAATTCGAAGATTTCGCTGTAGCTGAAATCGACTGGGAGGAAGTAAATTCCACTTGGATTATTTATTCGTTTTTATTTATAAACATCAAGAGTGTCCGTCCATCCCGTCGCGATTATCAAATCAAAGTCGAATAAAATGGATATTATTTTATTTTTGTCGGTAGAAATTTAAATTTTGTTTCTCAAACATAATTTTGATTACATCTACGACCGTTTCATAATGAGGTCTTTCTGAAGTAGAGGGCACAGTCGAAAGAGATATATTTTTCAACATTTTATCTTAAAATCTTTTTACTTTGGTTTGCTCAAAACTCTTATGGACGTCAATATTTACATTTACTCTAAAAATAAGATATTCATGGAGAAAAACCAACAAGAAATTCGGAGTTCTTTTAATTAACTGTAAAATTGTGTAGATCGGTATTATTGTGTAAAAATCGAAGCACGGGCTTTTAGAGAAGGTTTCGGAGCTGGGAGGAGAACACTACGCTAGAGCATTGGAGCAAGTTGGCGAACTTCACATTTCCTCGAATTATTCTTTACTCATTAGACACGGAGGTATCCCCACGATGGTTTTCTTCGCCGTTGAGCACGTTGTTAATCATCACTTAAAATTGCGGATCGATGTGAGAGGCGCCAGCACCGGCAATGGAACTCAGATCATCGCGTACTATTAAAATTAAGGTGACCGTCGGCCCCCAAGCTGCCACGGCTCCGTTACATTACATTATTTACAACAAAGATGAACCTTCTTTTTTTAGTGACAGAGCTTTTAGTATTATCAGAAGAAGGATTTAAGCTTATTAATGTAGTAAATGACGCGTCATGAAACTGAATAAGTGAACGGTTAATAGAGGCAGGGCTTTGGATAGCGAATTCGTAACCTATCTATTCTAAATATGTATGTATACAAACGATATATATAAATTTTACACTGATCGAGGCATTACTACAAGAAGTTATAACTTAACCGTATTTTTTTTGCTTCTATTGCAATGGAAAAAAAATAGAAAATATTTTTACTGCGTAAACAATTATGAGTGTAAGGAAACCGTATGAACTAACGGTTCTCGATTCTATAGGCAATGGACCGATTGCGGTTTTCAGATTTATATGAGATCCATTACAAATCTTCGACGATTAATTACTAACTGACTAATTAGTGAAGAAGAACATAAAATTTCGAGTGATTAACACAAATATTAGTAACTGTATTTTCAATTAAAATATTACAACTGCAGCAGAACTAAGTAACTGATAGAGCCTTGCGAATCAACAAGCTGAAATTACAGTGCGTCGGCCACATAGCCCGTAGATCCGAAAGTCATTGGGGAAGAAAGGCTGCCAATTGGCAAAATCGTACCGGCAAATGCAGTGAAGGATGACCTCCCACTAAATAGACCAACGACTTGCACAGTTTTTCGGGAAGTTATTGTATGCAGGTGGCCCAGGACTGTGCGTTGTGGCAATTTGATAGCCGTGTGGCCTAGTAGTCTGACTACCCGACTACTGCGCCGCGAGATATGAGTTCGAATCCCAGTCCGAGCCACAAATTGTTGGTTTTCGGGTCTGGTTGTGTTGTGTTTAGGAAATTTATCATGATTATATTCTTTTATGAATAAAATTGCTATGCAGAAGAAAATCTGACGCCGTCCTATATCAAATATTACAATGTAACGCACTTTTTGATACGCTGTTATTGGTAGCTTGACCTGTCTGAATGTTATGGAATCTTCCAACTGAATTTTTACCCACTTCGAGACGTCCGAATAATTTGAAATTAAGCACGTGTTAAATTCCAATAATTTATGACTATGACCTGGTATTGTTGTATATATCATTAGCTCACTGCTATTCAAGAGGTATTAAAGCAAGCAATTACATTTCGAAGAAATTACCTTGTTTCGTTTTTAGTCATGTTGCTGTTGTCGCCCGTTATTTTGTTTTACTAATATAAATAATAACGTCATAATAAATAAATCACAACCCAATATTATTTTGCAAACTTTATTCATAAATAAGTACGGTAATCCCTTCAAAGTTTTTCTGTAAACGTGAAAGGTTAACGCAATAAATCATTCAGGAGAAATTAAATGAAATAGTAAAATATGGCATTAAGTTTCGAGCATCAACAAAATATATTGAACGTAAAAGATAAGTTTGTAGCTATTAAAATCCATATATTACATATATTCAGTTATTTTAAATATTAAAATTATGTAATATTATATTCATTCGCATTTAAAAAGTAAAAACAAAATGATGATGATGTTCTCCTAGCCGATTTCGACTACGGCGAAAACTTCCGAATACTATCGACAGCCATCAACTGCGCAGGAGATATTATAGTGCCGCAAGTGTACGCACAAACACAGAGGCACTCACTCGTCCCTACCTAATCGCGCCCGATGTAACGCTGATACGATAAGATCGGAGGTAGGCTAGGATGCAGTGTCAGAAACACGGCGACAATCACAACATAACCAGACCCGAAAGCCAACAATTTGTGATTTAGCACAAATGTTGGCTCCGGCTGGGATTCGAACCCAGGACCCACGGCGTAGGCCACGCGGTCGTCGAACACACAATAATGTTACTAAAAAAGTGGGATTAATTTAATATTGACCCAGAAATATAGCGGAGCCATCTATACAAATAAATAAAATTGAAGTGCCTATCTGTAATGACGAAATAACAGATGTAACATATGAAGATACAATTTTTAAAGCTTTTCTCTGTCCGTTTGTCTGTTTGTTCCAGCTAATCTTCGAAACAGGACCGATTTTGACTGGACTTTCACTAACAGATAGCTGATGTTATAAGGAGTAATTAAAGCTACATCGTGTGGTCGCCTTATTTTACTCGGTTGAAACCGCGGGGCGCAGTTAGTTTTAAATATACGAGTAGCTGACATAGTGAAACCTTTGACTTATATGAACGGCTCGGTTGGCGCAGTGGCTAAACCCTTGGCTACTGCGCCGCGGGTCGCGGGTTTAATTCCCGCACGGGAGAAATATTTGTATGGCCTACAGATAGTTGTTCCGGGTCTGGGTGGTTTGTTTCTGTCAAATTCTGTAAGTTGTGGAATTTGTGTCTGTAAAACGTACCCACGACACAGGAGAAATCCTACTGTGGGGTTTCGTTTATTTAATAAAAAAAGCTGCTAGGGTGGGCTGCCCGTCTTTCGTCGTCTATATTAGGAACGGTATAAAGATATAAATAATATGTTTATATATATTTAAGACTGAATGATTAAAGTTTTATTTAATATAAAATTATTCAAATTGTTACGAACTCATTTGTATTCATAGGGATGCAAATAGTATAATTTAAATTCAACATCTTGACTGTCAAAACACTGTGTAGTTGCGGCGTATGAAAATCAGAGTTAACTGGAATGTACGCAGAATGAGCTTCCTGTGTCTTCAAGTCTTTCAGTGGTATAAAGTAAAGTAAAGTAAAGTTTCAGCCTATAAATGTCCTACTGCTGAGCACAGGCCTCATCTCATTTCTGAGAGGGTTTTGGAGCTAAGAAGAATCCGCCACGCTGCTCCAATGCGGGTTGGCGGACTTCACATATCTTCGAAATATTTTTTATTTCTCAGACATGCAGGTTTCCTCACGATGTTTTCTTTCACCGCCGAGCACGTCGTAAATCAGCACTTGAAATTGCAATTAAGTAGTTTAGTGGTGCCGGCACCGGGAATCGAACCCAGGTCACTCGCGTACTAGTAAATTTAAAGCGAGTGCCTAGCCCCTGAGCTACCATGGCTCTTTCAGTGGTATGCTTGGTTTTAATTTCATTTTATTAATAATAGTATCCCATGCCGGTGGTCGTAACCAACCATCGCAACGCCTTAAACTAGCTGATATTTTTAATTAAAATGTGATATTACTGGTCAGTATTCTAATGCTATAATCTATCTCGGTAGGTACTACCGCAGTGCTAGTAATTCTGCGGTCAAGCAATAGGCAGCAAACATAAACGTGTTTCTGTTTCAAGAACACACATTTCTAGTGTGATTGCTAGGCTAATGAGACTTATGAACTGACATTTGGCGTTTTAGGTTAGCGAGAAGAGTATCGTGCCACACAGAAATGTTGTGTGTTTTGTTATGGGCATTTGTTATGGGCAGATATTGCACTTAACATCAGGAACACGATTTTGTCTTGTTACTTTCTGCCATAAAAAATATAACGTACACTGCTGCCTGTCACCTGTCTGCGGCATTTTTCGTAAAGGTTATTCCGCCATCTGCCGGATACTATTAAATTTCACAGGCATCCGTCCATCAGTCTTAGCCAACTCCTACGTCACCCGGCCAACACTACGGGATCAGACGGGGTGGTTAATTACCGCCACAATGAGGCGAATAAATAGTATACATTTTTATTTAAATATGGAATGGTGCAAGTGCGATAACACTATGAATACGAGTACGAGAGACCTTACATAGGTCTGCCTTTGTACTGTAAATGGTATAAGTTACAGTCGTAACTCCGCTCCGCGCTCAAAGCAGAAACTTTCAGATATATGTTATTGTAGTAATGTTATGGTCGTTAAGCCGGGAAAATCTAAGCAGACGTAAATGTTAGTAAAAATACAAAAGCAATTGTATATCGAGCACATGTATTCTCGTCGGTAATTTTGTAAGTTGCTGTTTACTGTATACGTTCATTTCATTTGCTTAATATAGACATAAATGTTGAATGTTTACCTTCTTTTGCCTATTTTTTACATTTTCTTACTAATTGTTAGTACCGATAATTATACGAGCATGTCAAAGACGTGCTAGTAGTTCGTAAATAATAATAGATGCATTGAGATTATAATATTTTGTTCAACATATTAAGGTAAATTGCATTTTACCTACAATATTATTTTCAATTTAATTTAAAAATTAGTAAACAGATTTATTGTAACAATTTAATAATTAAGCTTTATTCTATTTTGTTATTGGCGAATATTTGACATTTTTATGTGCGTTATTTTCTAGTAGACACATACTGACTCAGATTACTGCTCGCAGAGACGGTAACAATGATCTTAAACGGTCGTGTAACTAAAGGTGAATCACTTCAATCTTTTTATTAAGGTGTTTAACTATCGAGAACTAAATGACCCAGTGAAAGTATCTAAATTCTGTGTCGCGGGTTCTGGTATGATACAAGAGAAACATTAATATGAGCAATCGTTTCAGAAATGGTATTGTACATACTGAAACTCGTAAACTTAGATGATTTAGCTCAAATTAAAATATGTTTAAGCTCATTTGTACGCAAGTTTATGATCTTTCCGACCGTTTTGGCCATGGCGACCACTTCGACTCCTAATCGGTCGGGCGCTGGTGTATCCGAAGATGGCTTATATAGCCAATCTTCGCAGCGAACTCTCGTGCACAATGAGGGCACGTGAGTACGCCGCTTACGTAATTGTATTTGATGGCGGCGGGTGGACGGGCCTTTAGCTCATCGCGCTTAGCGTCGAGGTCAGCTAGACGCTGCTCCTCGAACTCGCGAACTTGCCTCTTCACAAAACCACGCCATACTGGGCGCTGTGCTGCCAAACCTTCCCATTGAGACGGCTCAATGTTGCATCTTGTCATGTGTCTTTTCTGAACATCTTTGTACCGGAGGAGTTGTCCGCCATGTTTTCGCTTACCCTCCTCTAGTTCAGAATAGAAGATGCGCTTTGCCACTCTTTCCTCCATCATACGTGATACGTGACCGCTCCACCGAAGTTGCCGACGCATTAAGTAGGCTTCAATACCACCGACATTGGCTCGTCGCAAAACTTCGGTATTTCGCACTCGGTCGGACCATCTGATCTTCATGATGGTGCGAAGGCATTTAAGGTGGAAACGATCCAAAGTGCGGATGTGGTGGCGATACACACCACGTCTCGGAGGAGTACAAGAGGTTTGGCAGCACAATCGCCATGTAAACAGAGATTTTAGTGGCCAGCTTTAGGTCGTGCGAGCAGAAAACCTTGGAGCGCAGCTTTCCAAATGCTGCAGCTGCAGCACTGATCCTACTGTTTACTTCGGAATCAATGTCATACTTAGATGTTATAGTGCTCCCCAGAAAACGGAAGTTATCGACCTGTTTCAGCAGATCCTCACCAAGCTTAATGACCAGTGTCTCACGACCATGTATGTCTGAAGTCATCACCTCCGTCTTTTCGACACTAATCTTCAGGCCGAACTTGCAGCATGCTTGGTGTAAGCCAGACATCAGCTGTTGTAGGCCATCTGGGGAATCCACTAAAAAGCACAAGTCATCAGCGTACATGATCTCTGTGATCAATGCGTACGAGACTTTAGCGCGCGCCTTAAGTCTGGCCAAGTTAAAAAAACTGCCCTCAGTGCGGAAGCGGATGCGGACTCCTTCAGAAACAGTTTGCAGGACCTCTTTGACTACTACAAAATACAAGGCGAACAGTGTGGGCGCTAGGGCACACCCTTGTTTAACCCCACAGGTAACGGGGAAAAATGTGACTGTTCACCATCTACAGAGACGCAGCACTGCATGTCGTCATGCAGGAGTCTCAGAAGTCCTACAAACTTTTCAGTGCACCCTAGCTTTCCTAGCACCATCCAGAGAGCTTTACGAGGCACACTGTCGAATGCTTTCTCCAAGTCAAAAAAGCAGAGATACAGCTGACGGCCCTGTTCTCTACTGACGCACAGAGAAAATAGCTTCGCAGGTACTTCGGTCAGGTCGGAAGCCAAACTGGGTTTCGGGCAAGATCTTTTCGGATATATCCTTCAGGCGGTTTAAAAGAACTCTTGCAAAGGCCTTTCCAGGGGCTGTCAAAAGTGAAATACTACGGTAGGAGTTACAAAAGAAAAGTCAAAACAAAAGAAAAGTCGGAACGGTCACTTTGTGACCTTTCCGACTTTTCTTTCCGTTCTTGTTCTTGTAGAGGGCACTTATGCCAGATGTTTTAAAATCATCTGGGACTCGCTCCGCCTCCCACATGCGAACAAAGAGTTCCCACACCAACGTGTGCAGCTCCTCACCGCCGTACTTAAGTAGCTCTCCCGGTATAAGTTCAATGCCAACCGCCCGCTTGTTTTGTTGCTGTCTGATGGCAGAGACATTCTCGTCACGCGACAGAGGCTCATCCAGCTCGGTGACTAGAGGGAGTAGAGGCATTAAACTGATATTATGTAGATCAGCTGATCAATCTACGTTGAGCAAGGCATTAAAATGTTCAGCCCAGCGTCTTAGTACATCCTCCTTGCTTGTCAACAAGTGCCTACCGTTTAAAGACCTCAGATGCACTTCTGCTCGGTAGGACGTACTAATCAGATTACGTACCTCGCAGTAAAACTCCCCAAGCTGGTTTGTGTCAGCAAGCCACTGAATGTGACAGGCTTTGTCTTGCCGCCACCTGTCTTTGATTTGTCGAGACAGCTTGCGCAATTCAAGGTCACTCTTTTTGACCACTGCAACGCTTCCGCCGCGTCTAGTATGCTGTCGTAAGAGGACTCGATGTTTGTCGAAGGCTGCTTTGAGAGCCTTGTCATTCTCATCGAACCAGTCTTCATTACGCCGGTTTTTAATACCTAAAGTAATTGAAGCAGCCTCTACGAGATGCGAAGACAACGCTCCCCATGTAGCACCGAAATCATCTATCTCTTTAACTAGCGACAGCTTCCCAGACAAGGCGTCAGCATATTTCTCCGTAACCTCGCGATTTTTCAGCCTATCCACGTTAAAAGACGCAGGCTTTTAAAATGAGATCTACGTGGTCGACGGAGGCGGAGTTGCAGCTTGGTGACAATAAGTCGGTGGTCTGTCCAACAATGCGCACCTCGCATGACGCGGGTGATTTGGACTTGACTGATATCTCCCTGCCGTACGACAGCATAGTCGATCAGATGCCAGTGTTTGGATCTTGGGTGCATCCACGTTGTCTTGTGCTTGGCGACAAGTCTGAACATAGTATTAGTTATCGCAAGCTCGTACTGAGCACAAAGACTGAGTAGCAACTGACCATTACTGTTCATGTTGCCAACTCCGTGTCTACCCAGAATTCCAGGCCACGTCTCGTAGTCCCTACCAACTCTGTCATTGAAGTCGCCTAGAAATAAAACCTGCTCTCTGGCATTCATGCTGTCAAGGCTTTGAGATAGCTTCTCATAAAATTTATCCTTGATGTCATCAGACTTGTCCAGCGTTGGAGCGTAGACATTGATGATATTAAGGAAATTGTCTGTATCCAGGTGAAGGCGTAATGTGGTCACGCGGTCCGAGATGTGTACAGGGTACTCCTCAAGTCGCTTTACTAAGTTGTTCTTGATGGCAAATCCTACACCTGAACGTCTATGTCCGGAGGAAGCGGTACCTTTCCAAAAGAAAGTGTAGCCGCCTCCATCTTCCACCAGCTCTCCTTCATCAGCAAGATGGGTTTCGCTGAGCGCAGCCACATCTACGTCATAGCGACGAAGTTCACAAGCTACTATGGCGGTTTTACGTTCAGGGCAGGCGTTGCCATCACGATCAATAAGCGTTCTCACGTTCCACGCGCCAAATGCCAGGACAGGTGTTTTCATGATATTGTTATTTTTAATGTTGCGTCGACCACGAATTAGGGTGATGCGATGGCAGCGGCGGTTACTACCACCTTTCAAGTAGGGACGAGCATTTTTTTGGGGCACCTTTTCTAGACCTGGCTGAGCAGCGAAAGCAGTGCCTCCCTAAATAGGGCTGCTTTGTCATCCCAGGTGCTGCCGAATCCACACTGTCGCCCCAAATTTGCAGTGCGAAAGCGACCACGGTGTGTAGTCACACCCCCAGGACCGCCCATGTGCAGGAATCAGACAAAGCCTAGCTTGCATCAAGCCAGACCTCTCTACTTCATCCCATCGCCACAGGACTTTGCGTAATCGGAGTCCATCAAACGGAAGCAGTCAGATGCGAAGGATATATTAAGGTGCGCAAGCGTTCGCGTACACGCAGGTGCACACTCGTCCTGCCTCTCCTCGATTCAGTGGAACGGAGAACCGTTACGACTGGAGGCGAGGTCAGATGATGTGTCTGGCCGACGTTAACTCTTGCCCTCTAACGCCGCCCTTGGCCATCCACATTGCCTTGCTGAATCGCCGAGTCCGCCAAGCCCTTTGCATATCTGCGGTGGGTTGCCTTCCTCGCCGAATCAGACTTCATGCACTTTGCCGGATCCCTCCGCATAAAAATTTGTCCACCAAAAGTGGCAAGCCCCTCATCCAGGTTTAGTCCGTGAGCCTAAGACACAGTTTACCGGGGTGTGGCCGCTGCGCGCATCACAGCTACTTGGAGCCACTGCAGAGAGTTTATGGGCTAATAACAAATTTAACACATCTCTGCCACTTCTGTAGAAGTCGGCTGGCAGAAATAGGCGCTATTAGCCCACTACACGCAAGTAACTCAATCAAGCAACGAGAATAGTCCAAGTAAAAACTGTGCGCATTATACACATTCATAACATTTTTTAAAAAACATTCAAGTTAACACTTCTTAAAACACTCTCACGATTTGCATTCCCCAGTATGGTTCTAAATTCTTTACTACTTTTTTTATTGTTCAAGCTATCTTCCTCTGAAATGCATTTCCCGACGATGTCAAGAATTCTTCTTGTAATAAAATCTGTTTTTAAAGGTTCGTCCCAGATTATTTTCAGAGTAAAATATTTTACAGAAAAATTTCATTAAATAAAACTTACAATTTTACTGATTTTATCGCGTTAAATTTGGGCTCTTACCATCAGGTGAACGTTTCCATCATCTAGTCACTTTCTACTTTAAAAAAATACAGTTAGTCAGTGTTCGTGTTTATTTCATTCATTCATTCATTTCACTCACTAGTCCACTGCTGAACATAGCCCTCCTTTTTGGGGGATTTTGCCATAGTTGCCTAGCTTGGCAAATGGATTGGTATACTTAGTTTATTTATTCAGATGTTCCAGGCATTAGCTGCTGCCCATCACCTGGTTTTCATTTTCCTTTTGTCGACTTTTACGACACCCACGGTATGAAATGGGGTGGTAGATTCTCTTAACCCTCCACCACACGGATATCGTGTATATGAAGGAAAACATTTTTGTGTCTTCATTGCTCAGTATCAATAAATACATATGTTGAGACAGCGTATACAATACGTGATAAGCGATCGTGCCAGGTCGATATAAATTTCATTAAGACAAGAACTTGGTCAACATGTACAAGGCTATTTTACCGGTAACATCATTGAACGTTCTACACGCACGTATCAATTGAAAGTTTTGCCTATACGTGGTCCGGACTTACGGCACATGAATAAGGCTAGATTTTCGTAATTTAGTAGGTTTTGTTATTAGCCCTAGCTGACTCAGCAGGGCCGGACAGTCAACGGTGGCAATTGCTAATTTTAAAAGATATATCATATCCGCTATGCGCCTCCGTTCATACAAGGGTAGTGAATATTTTTTTTTTTACACCGTGTTTAATAATCATTAGTGCAGCCTCGCCTTGAATTGTAACATAACGCAAGAAACGCGTTTGTACTCGCTCAATCCAATCAATAAAAGTTTTAGAATTTTGATTCCACACTTGTGAAACGTACTCCAAATGACTGTGAACAAAGGCATATATAATCGTTAACACTTATCAGTATTAACGTTTTGGAAATTAGTGTAGAAATCAAAGACTTAGCCGTAGCCTTATTGTATAGGTAATTAAAATATGTATTTCATGATATCAATGTATTTGATTTTATAACATTTTACTGGTGGTAAGATTCCTATACAAGAATCCGTCTAGGTGAGAACCACCCCTGGGCCAGTTATTCTGCCGTAAAGCAGTAGAGTGCAAACATTACTGTGTTTTTGGTTTGAAGAGCACTGAGAGCTAGCGTAATCACCGGTCATGTAAGACTTAAGAAGTGATGTCTCAGGGTGACAGGCGCAGTGTGGTATATCATACTCGTACATAAACGTTCTGGGTGACACAGCATTTGTTATGGGCAAACGTTGCACATATCATTATGTGAACAATTTGCTCGTCTTGATACTTTCTGCCGTTAATCGTGGAAACAAGAAAGGAAAACATCGTGAGGAAACCTGCATGTTCAAGGAAAAAAAATATTTTGTGGACATGCAAAGTCCGCCAATCCGCATTGGCTGTGGCCTAATGGTTATATTACCTGACTACCACGTTACGTTTTGTTTTACAATCACAGTCTATTTTTAATAATTGAATCATATTGAAATCAAATTCAAATCAATTGAAATGAAAACGAACTTAATATTTAAAAAAAGAAATTGTGGAACGATAAGAGATACTAATCTCTACTTATAAATATTGTTAAAAGTAATATACGCTATGAATATTTTTTTCCTAATATAATCGTATAAAGTATGTATTTTTATTACTTGAGCTTTTAATTTTCCTATTCTATTCGATTGAAAAAATGTTAAAAGTATTTATTTATGAGACATATCGTGATCGTTGTATCGACGAGTCGTGATAAAACGTGAACTATGAGAAAATTAAAGTTTGTGGCGGCTTTGTTTGTATTATTTTTTTTCGTTTTCGCTGTATTATTTCTAGCTTTGAATACCATTATCAATTCAACATAACTGTTGCAAACTCTGAACATAATTTGAAATAAATCCCATATATTTTAGCTGTGTACATGTAACGGTTGAATATATCAACCGTTACATTTTTTCTTAACAAACATTTTATGTTAATACTCGACATCCTTCGGGAGCCGTGGTAGCTCAGGGGCTAGGCGCTCGCTTTTAATTTCATAGTACGCGAGTGACCTGGGTTCGATTCCCGGTGCCGGCACCACTTAAATTGTTAATTGCAATTTTAAGTGCTGACTTACCACGTGCTCGGCGGTGAAGGAAATCATCGTGAGGAAACCTGCATGTCTGAGAAATTAAGAATATTTCGAAGACATGTGAAGTCCGCCAACCCGCATTGGAGCAGCGTGGCGGATTCTTCCTAGCTCCAAAACCCTCTCAGAAATAAGAGGAGGCCTGTGCTCAGTAGTGGGACATTTATAGGCTGAAACTTTACTTTACTTTTACTTTACTCGACATAAAACAGAACTACTATTCCTAGTATTTTAGAGACATAATCTACCTTTTTCGAAACTGTAAAAATAATACAGTTTTGACGAATAATCGATGCTCTGCCTTATTCCGATAATGATAATAGTAATAATATAACTGCCCTCCCGATTGAAGTAATCGACCGAGCCGAGGCCGCCCCCATGGGCACTCACGAGTCAGTTACTTTCGCTCTCAGGATGACGGTCCAAGCCGAGGTTTCCTCGGCAAAAAAAAAAGATGCTCTACACTAGGATTTTGTAGACATAAATTTCCCATGCACAAAACATCCATACCAGTGATATGTGTTTTGTACAAAATATTGGCTCCGGCTGGCACTTGAACGCAGGATCCGCGGCGAAGAAGTCATAATGTAAAGAATATTTGTGTTTTAGAGCACAATATTCACAAAGCCGTGGTAGCTCAGGGGCTAGGCGCTCGCATTAATTTTCATAGTACGCGAGTGGCCTGGGTTCGATTCTCGGTGCCGGCACCACTAAAATTGTTAATTGCAATTTTAAGTGCTGACTTGCCACGTGCTCGGCGGTGAAGGAAAACATCGTGAGGAAACCTGCATGTCTGAGAAATAAAAAAAAATTTCGAAGACATGTGAAGTCTGCCAACCCGCATTGGAGCAGCGTGGCGGATTCTTCCTAGCTCCAAAACCCTCTCAGAAATGAGAGGAGGCCTGTGCTCAGTAGTGGGACATTTATAGGCTGAAACTTTACTTTTTTTTTATTCACAAATATCAATATGTAAATTTTTGTATTTTAGAGCACCACCCACCCTCCCACAATAGCGTGCACAAGCAAACTAATACCGCCTCAGGAAACCGCCACCAGTTACCCTCAGCGTTTATCTTACTTTCATGCTTCTTCTGCCAGACCCAGTTCACTACCATTCATAAGTGTGGGAACCAGAACCCTCCTATATACAGCCAGTCGTGCCTTTTTAGATACGTTCTGGCTACTCATAAAGTTATGCAGAGCCCCATTCACTTGATTTCCTGCCAATATTCTCTCAATATCGGTCATACTTTCCGTCTCTCGTAAACTTAGAACCCAGGTACACAAACTCTTTCACTTGTTCCACTCTTTCTCCTTCAATCTATAAAAATATAAAGTCGAAATAAATAAAAAAATGTATGTGGGAAATACATAGATAACATATCATAAATAATTTTTTGATTTTATCAATAATGATATATAAGAATAATTAATTTATATGTAGATTAGATACAATACATGGCATAAAAATAAATACACAATACATATATATATAACAACAAAATAAACATAATGAAATGAAATAAATGTAGGCTTCCGCACGATGTCTGCTTTCACTGCGGAGCACGTTGAAAATAAGCGCTGAAATTGTAATTAATAACTTAATTGTTGCCGACACAGTGGATCGAATTCAGGTCCCACGCGTGGTGTAGAATTTAAGGCTGTATATATACCAATGAAGGCTGTATGCCAAATGCTTCGGCATACAGCCTTCTTAATTCCATTTTTGTTGAAATCATATAAAACAAATAAAAATCATGCGTTATCTTGCTGGGAAATAGCTTTTGTAAGAAATGCTAATGCTAATGACTTAATTTAACTAGGCACATTAAGATAGGACAAATCGTTCACTTGATGATGAGTGCAACGTCTGTCCAAAACAAATGCCGTGTTGCCCAGAACACATCTGTGTGCTACCGCACTTCGTTCGTCACCCAGAGACATCAGTTATTAAGTCTCATGTGCCCAATAATTCCACTAACTAACAGTGCCCTTCAGATCGAAATACAGTAATGTTTGTACACTACCGTTTCATGGTATAATAACTGGAACCTACACGGATTCCTTCACAGGAATTCTGTCACCAGTAAAAATTGTGTATTAAGGTTTGGCATTTTTCGAGGTGGTTATACCGCCACTTTTCAGAAGCCATGAGATTTTCCAGAAATTTCCCTTGCAACACCCGCGTGATGAGATTGACTGGCAGAATTTCTTAGAACTTAGCTTACAAACACTACCATTACCAAAGTTTGACTTAGCAACAAATTTAATTTAAAAATCAAATTATAAAACCTAGGATTTCGAGTTGGGGAAAATTCAAAAGTTTAACGGGATTAGATCGTGAGATCTTGTTAAATTACGAAATTTGGTTAATTAGTCTGTGGATTTGAATCGAAACTCTCTCGCAAAACTTTATAATTTCATTTGGTAGGAACTCAATTTTACAAAACAAACCTTATACTCATACACAAATAAGGTATTCGCTTTGGCATTAAAAGTCTATACATAATTTTAGAAGGGTACATAATTTTTTCATAAGGATGTGTATACGATTACTTATATATGGGTTTGGTGAATACTGCTTCCGAGTGGATAATGTATGGCTAAATTACTGTTACTGCACTGTTAATATATGTATTTATTATTGTTGACACACAGTACAGTATCATGTTATTTAGTTATTAGTACGAGGGGTGTAGATTATTCTATGTAGTTGTCAGTAATACGTAACACATATTGTTTGTGACAAAGATCTCCAGATTTCGTCGTGTATAATCTGACTGTTATACACCTAGCACCCCAGTGCAGCTCACGTCACCATAGGTGATGCAAAGCGTTCAAAACGTATGGATATTAATAAAAATAAATGCGATGACATCCGCATGTGTTTGTTTCATATAATTTGTTACTTCATGCCAGTATCAGCTCAGTAATACCCATATATTGTTCCTTCGATCTGGTTCAATTTATGAACTACAGTCTTTATTGCAGCGGGACTTCCACAAACTTACATAAATATAAAATATAAGTAACTTTTCTGTTTGAATATCCGTATGAATGGATATAACATACGCACAGTCACGCCCCTCTCCCATAAGACGTAGCCATTGACCACCCGCGCTTTACAGCACCCTGGGAGGACTGAGGTGACAGATGTCCTGATGTCATAATTAACCCTGGGTACCTTGAGCTTTTAATTATTATTTTCAGTCCGATCTACGCAGAAAGAGCTTACCGTGGCTTGAAAGCTTGAAAGTGGTATGCTTGATTTTGACTTAATTTTATTATTAATAGGATCCCGTGCCGATTGTAGTACACAACCATCTTCCCTATTTAAAATGTGTTTTTTTTAAATTTCAATAGCCTCGCGAATCATCCTTGGTAGGAATCAGTGTTCTTTTGCAAGTATTTTTAGTCTATCAAATCAGATGTAATGGTTGGGGTGATCCTGAGCCTTCCCTGAGCGTCGATGCTTCACATCGGCTATATGTCCTTTAACGCGGGTTTTTAATGAATCTTTTAGTTAGCCCTTTGTAAGAGAGACCACATTCACAACCCAGCTTGTATCCACAATGCATCTTGTAGAGGGATGTAACATCCCTCTGCAAGATGGATTAACAGATGACAGATCAACAGATGGTAAAAACTGATTTATCTTCTTCGGCGGCTTGAAAAATGTTCCTGTAGAAGCTAGCTTCAAGATATAGCCAATCTTGTCCGTGACTCCTCTGATATATGGTAGAACAGCAGGTACACGCTCGACTGTGGCCGGCTTCACTCGGTCACTGCGACGAAAGCGCGGAACCCGAGCTTTGTTGTCTTGCAAAACTTGCTTGACATGCTGAAGCTCGGCGGCAAGGTGTTTACTGTCAAAAATCGCTTGTGCTCTCTGAAACAAAGATTTACCCACGGTAGCTAACTGTAAAGGATGGTGGTGAGATTAACCGTTTAAATACCTATTAGTATGGGTCTTTTTTCTATACACAGTGTGACTCAAGCTGTTGTAAGGATTCCGAATTCTAAAATTCACTTTACAATGGAGTGTAAAGTGAATTTTAGAGTTTAGGGAGTTATGGTGGTCTAGAAACGCAGTTACTTTATTCATACATACATACAGTCACGCCTCTTTCCCATTAGGGTAGGCAGAGACCACATCTTTCCACTAGCTACGATCCTGACGTACATCTTTCGCTAGTTCTACTGTCATTACCGTTATGTACACGCTTGTTGGTTGCTTGTACTTTTAACGTGACCTTTCCTCAAAAGTTCTCCGATCTGATCGTGATACGTACGCCTAAGTCAACCCTTACCGACTTTCCCATTAACACTCGCCTCATAAATCTGTTTCCTCAATCTTCTTTCATTCATCCTGTCTACGTGTCCAAACAATCTAAGCATCCCTTTCTCTATCTTTGTCACTACATCTTCAACGACACAGCACTGTTGCTTTATGTGATGGTAAAATTGTGATAGTATCATCTACGCACCGCTTGTAGAATCTGGGATTTACAGGAGAATTACGGAGGGCTTCCTCCTCAAAGTCTTCCATGAAAATGTCGGCGACAATGGGAGCAACTGGAGAGTCCATCGTCACACCATCTACTTGCTTGTATGCGATAGCTAGTGATGATATTAGCTGAATCCTTGACTATTTAAAACTTTGCATGTAAAAAAAATTTTGTTAATTTTTTTCTGATAATTTTATGTTTACAGTTCACTTTTTTATAATCTGTATAAAACAAATGAAAAAGTCAAAAATAAGTTTTACTGATGGTAGGATTCCTATGCAGGAATCCGTCTAGGTAGGTACTACCGCGGGGCTAGTTATTATGTCGTGGAGCAGTAGTTTTAAACAGTACTGTGTTTAGGTTTGAAGGGTACTGAGAGCTAGTGTAGTTACTGTGCATATGAGAATTAAGAACTGTTTTCGCAGGGTGCGAGCGCTGCGGTGCGACACAGAAAGTGTTCTGGTGACAGGCAAACGTTACAATTTTGCCAACCACGATTTGCTCGTCTTGCCACTTTCTACAATGAAAAAAAAACTGAAAGACATCGGAGATGCACAAATTAAAAATAATAATAAAAAAAAGTAAATAAATAATAAATGTAATCGCACTATTTAATGTAATCGATATTTATCTTTTAATTGCCTTTTAATTTCAAAACAACCGACAATCATTGAAACAATTTGGCTTGTGGAGGTTATTTAGTGTAATAAAGGAGCAACGCTATACGATTTTCCATTCGCTTAATTTATATGTTTGCAGTAATAAAATCCAACAGAATTGAACACACTCGTTAGTGCGGAGTTTATCCTTTTATCTGCCTTCTCCCATAAATTACTCGATGCGGCTTACGATAAACCCTAATGACATCGTTTCCTTACAGCATACTTGACTTAACCAATTTACGAATACAATTAAAGCAACAATGAACTGGAACTGGTTACAAGAGAAAAAAAAATGAATTAGATTAATAAAATTAAAAAGTCGTTGAATTTTCAACGGTTGTCGATATTGAAAGGTAAAATTATAAAGTAATTTTTTAGTCATGATAAATATCAATGGACAACCGGACTTTTCTTAATTTATTAAATTTATCACAAGCCTATGAGGTAGCAGTAGGAAATGTAATTTTTAATAGAATTCAGGCATATACTATAAACTATAGAAAATTTATTTTGTTGATTATTACAGATCTATGTATTTATTTTATTTAAGAACTACCTACAACATTCAGCAAAATATTAGCCAAATGTTTCTTTTGGGTAACCAAAACGGAAAGTCTAGTGGTTAAGAGAATATTAGTAATATTAATAGCATTGCTACTGCTTATAAAAAAAAGGGATTCAAATAAAATAATTTATTCATATCATTATATTTACGTTTGTTTTTCTTAAAATACTTGTTAAATATATGTAAGGTTTTACAATTTATTTCCAAGAAAATCGCCTTTTTCGCCATTTGTTGACTTTAGGATTTTCAAAATCGAATTTTGCGATTGCGAATTAATGTTGCGTATTTTATTTATGTTTATGAATTGGTCTGTCAGTATATACATTTAAAGCTTCGTAAATGTTTTATAGAATAAATGACGACACCAGCAATTGCTGGTCGTAAGTGCAACGTCTGCCCGTAACAAATGCTGCACCACACAGCGCTCGTCACCCTGAGACATCAGTTCTCATGTCTCATATGTCCAGTGTCCTTCAGACCGAAATGCAGTAACAATTGCCCACTACTGCTTCACGGTAGAATAACTGACCCTGCGTTGTGCCTACTTCGACGGATTCGTGCATAGGAATTCTACCATCATAAATATCACAATAAATATTACAAAAACAAAATTTCATTATTTATCATTATAATAAGTCCACTGATGAATATAGGACTCCCTCACAGATGGCTACAAAGTATGGTTCTGAGCCACCTACATCCATCGATTTACCACAACTGTATTTATTGAGCCACAAAGGTTTATTACTAACATTTGGTTAAGATATGGTATGTCCATATCTTAACTTTTAAATCTTAAACTTTATAGATGTATGTCTATATCTAAATGAATAAGAGCCAGAACCGTACACATTAAGTTTCTTTTAATTTTCTTTTTGGCGAAGATTTATCATCATCATCATTATTTCAGACCGACACAAGTCCACTTCTGGACACAGTTTCGGTACATAAAAATGTTCATTTTAAATATCCGGTAATAAATTATGTAAGTTGTATTCCGTTTTTGAGATATTTTCACAGTTTATTACATAACAGAGGCGGTATAATATACAGGCATTATACTCGTATCAAACTTCTTTATAAATATATTCTGTTTAAATATCTTGGGATATAAAATAAAACGATTGTTTGTGATAAAAGTCATTACCGAATCTTACTCACAATGTTTAATTTTATTTATGTAATTTGATGATGCTTATAATTTGTAACATGGTTTGTAAATTTCTTCGACTTAGCTTAAAAGCTTTAAAGCTTTTTTTCTAGCAGCATTCTCAGCTAGTCCACCTTTAATGTAGATAACAAATAAATCGCAGGTGCTAGATTTTTGGAACGATAGTGCATGTGAAATAATACAAAAAAAAATAATTACAAAAATATACAGTATATAACTTGGTATATCAATACAAAAATAACATAATCAGACTAGAGAAATAGCAAATTTCGTTTATCATATTTGATTTTTTTACAAATACAGCCCACCAGCCCTTAAAAATGTATATATTATTATTATTCCTATTTATAGAATAGACATTAATTAACTAAGCTGGTCAAATGAAAAAGAACGCAGCTACGGTGAACTCAAAATTTAATCAGAATTTCAAATAATTTTCAAAATGTATACAAACCGTATAAATCGGAAATTTTCAGTAGATTTTATGCTATTATTGCCATTTTATCAGATCTTATGTTTTTTTTTTTTCTAAAAAGAATAATTGTTCGAAATCAAATTCTGATTATTTGTATAAAATCCTGCTGAAAGTTAATGTTTAGCACAGTGGCGGCGGAAGGTGAATTTAATTTATTAAATTCGGTACATAATCCTTCCTAATCTACTGGTCCAAAAGGGCGCGACTGCTTGTTTCTGATTCAAGGTTCAAGTGAAATTAAAAATCTTTCTTTGAACCAGGCAAAGAGATATGCGCGTGTGTCACAAAGTCTACCAAATCTTAATTTGTTTTTGGAAGAAAGTGGCATGATGGTGAAATATTTCACCAAACGGTAAGTGTAAAGTCTGCCCATAAGATGTGCTGTGTTACCAAGAACATTTATGTGTGGCACCACACTGCGCTCGTCACCCTGAGACATCAGTTCACTAGATATAAACACATCAATGTTTGCAGACTACTGCTTGACGGCAAAATAACTCATTTTATGGCCAAGCAAATTGTTTGTCATCTGGACATAATGCTATACGTTAAATCCCTTGATGAAAAGTTTGTAAATTAAAAAATCTAAAATTTCCCGATATTTTTGCTGTTTTGTCAACCCAAAAACGTTTTTGTAGTTTAATCTAAATTTTATTGCTCTACATTGAGGCCATAATGGACCATTTTAATGGGCGTTTCACCGCTAAACAATAAAATTACATTAAAGGTAAAGTGTACGGTTTCTGTACACGGTTATTTGAGTAATAAAACGAAGTAATTATAAAAAACTTTAGCATTTAATAATTAATTAAAATGTCATAAATAAAATTCTATCCGAACCATTGTAGATAAAAATTATATTTGACTTGCAATATGTTCGGATTAATATTTTACTCAAAAATATATTTTAGTTTGGCTTTAGTGTAAAATGAAATAGTAAATATTGTGAAATTTTAATTTAAAAGACAATTTATAACTTCCACGACATTGACATTTTTAGATATATACATTTTAGATCTTTTTAAACATCAACTAAAGTGATACCGTAAGATGGGTCTTTTAAAATCAAATAAATGTTTAATTAACATGTAAAATTGGGCTTATAGAATAAATAAAGTCGTGTTACTCGATCCCACCTAAATTTTTCTATATATTTGAGTTTTTAATTAAATAACTACACTTAATTTTGAGAATCTGATAATAATGTCTTGTTCGCTTTCTACGATTGCAAAAGTCATATAATATTCAAACTAAGGAACTGGGCTAGAAACTTGCGTAAATCAATGCAAATAAATAAGATGTGATCTCGAATTTCGTCAACATCGGTTCTGCTGTTGAACCGTGAAAAGGTAACAAACAGACAGAGGGACAGAGAGAGTTAATTTCACATTAAAGCAATCCGCGTAACAACGACGCAGTCATTATATAGGTTACATTGACCACATCCGAACCTTACGTTGTGTACGAAAAAGGAAATTTCGGCACTAATGCCCTTCTATCAATAATCATTATTATGTATTTGTTTATTTATTAAAGATTAATTTTATGCCAGCTCATAGACAAATGCATCTATCATCTGTTAAGAACCAAAAAGAAGGCGTTGTCTTTTCCGATAACTAATAATATGGTTTTAGATTGCCCTGGTATTCTGTAACAGCATACGCCTTGAACGACAAACTATTCTCGATCGAACCTAGGCATATAAGACTTCTGAACTAGTGATGTCTCAGGGTGACGAGCGCAATAAGGTGTTACACAAAAATTCCTGGTTGAAGCAGCATCGGATAAGTAATTGCTGGTCCCATTAGTTTCATCCATAAAAAAACGCCGTCGCTGTAGATACCATGATGTCCACGGGCGTAACATTATTGTAGTAAACTTTGTATCGTGGGATGTTCAAGTTGTGACGTCATAATTGTTAGAAATGTTCTTTGTAAAGTTTCAGTAACTTGCAGTAGTTAAATAACTTTTGGGGTACGACTATTTCTAGCAAATAATTGTTCTTTCTTTCTAGTTGTTCGCTTCATAAAAAAATCTTTAGACGACAATTTAGCAAAGAACTATGTAAAGAAAATTAAAGCTAAAACAATTTCAAAGCGGTATTATGGTCTAAATACGTAAATGTCTCATAGGTAGAATTATATTGAATATAAATACTACATAGGCCTTCCTTATAGATTGTCACAAAACCCGGTCCTGAGCGACCTGCATTAATGAAAATAAAGATTAAACTAAATGATATAAATGCTGTAAGGCAGTCTAGGGCTCTTGGAGGTTCCTTAGGTGACCTTAACTTGGTGTTAAATAACAACCGTGGACTTCACTAATAATTATTATTGTTATAGCGGTTACAGATTACGCGATATAGAGTGCGTTCGGTACGGCGGACTATGACGCAGTACTTTTTTTCGCCGCTGTCTGTGTGGCAACGCAGTTAGCGATCTTCCAAGGAGGAAGTGGGCTGGAGTAAGAGGAGCTAGGTCTGAAGAATCTTGGGACAGAGGGGTCATAGGACGAGAGTTTAAAATAGCTTCACCACCTTCAACAAACCACCGAAGTGTGGAGTGTAGGCAGGAATAAACGAAAAGTTAACACCTGTTTCCGACATGTCTAGAGTAAAGTTTTGCTTTAAGATTTTACTGGTGGTTAGGATTCTTATGCAGGAATCCGACTAGGTAGGTACCACCCCAGGGCCAGTTATTATGCCGTAAAGCAGTAGTGTGCAAACATTACTGTGTTTAGGTTTGAACGACACTGAGAGCTAGCGTAATCACTGGGCATATGAGACCTAAGAACTGATGTCTCAGGGTGACGGGCGCAGTATAGTGTCACACAGACATGTTCTGGGTGACATAGCATTTGTAATGGGCAGACGTTGCACTTACCATCGTCAGGTGAAAGTTTTGCTCGTTTCGTCACTTTATGAATTAAAAAAAAAATCTTAGAAACTTCATTAAAAGTCCCTGGAAGGTGCTATTATCTGAAAATATAGTTTTAGGTTTACCTCGACAAGCAATAAATCATTTTAACGCTGCAATAAAGGCATTCTTAGTTAAGTATGAGTCAAGCTCTAGAATAACCGCCTTTGACGCTAAAGAAAAAAAAAACACTTATTTATGATTTAATTGGTCTACTTTCTCGTCCGTTGCGGTCAACTATATTTGGTCCAGCATAGTCAGTCTCTAGGAAAGGATATTCTAATTCTACTCGGTAATAATTCGACTTGGTAGGTTTTCCATAATAGGTTTAACAGTTAAACCCTTAATTCTTTGACACCTTACATACCGTCATTTTGGCTAGGTTTCTATCACCTAAAGGCCAATATTTATATCATATGGAAGATAAAAGCAATTGAGGGCCTTCATGAAATAAAGATAAGTGAAACCATTTAAATAATAATCTCTAAAGGTTATGTTTGCTACATACGAGAATTAGGTGCTTAACATTATAATCGTAGCAAGAGTTTTGTAGTCTTCGCCCGCCTCTAATAATGTCAGAGTCTAGAAAGGGTGACAAGAAAATGAGACGTATTTTCCTAGGTCAGAAACTCATACTCTAAAGGAAACATTTTCTGTTGAGATGTACGAATGAGAAATTCTAAAGCAGAGGATAACTCTGACTGTGTAAGTGTACCGCAAAGTGTTCGCCCGCCCCGCGTTCTGTCCTCGCGAACTTCCGGGCAGTATCAACGTAATATATTGTAGTTGCTACGTAAATTCCAACATGAGAAGTGATCTATAAGGGAAGGCGACATATAACAACGGACTATATAGCACCATGATTTAAAATACTTCATAGATAAAATATCTCGACTTATTTAAATATTGTTAATAATCAGTTATAAATAAAATAAAAAATATTTATCATTAACTGTTATTTTAATTATGAATAACTTTTTAAATTGCTTAAATTTCCAACACAGATTTGCTTCTAATTTTAGTTTCAGTTGAGTTAATTTTATTTCGAAAACCAAGCCTCATTTCCCATGTTCTTCACCGTTTATGCTTTTGAGCCACTAAACAAATTTCAACCTAAGACTATATTCTGCTCTTTTCAATAATAGGTAATTCGTATTCCGGTGCTGGCGTAACGTAAGTGCTTTTTCATTTGAGCGAGCGTTGAACTGCTAAATGCTGAGCACGTTCAATTAAACTCTGAACACGTTACATTCAGTTATTGTTATTAATCAATTTCGCAACGAACTATACATTTGTTCTTTTTTTACTCACAAGTTTGAGCCAAAACCGTAAATAACTGCTGTGGTTCTAGTGAGTCGTATTCGGTAAGGAACCGGGCGTTCGCCTTAAATTCGACAGGACGTGAGTGACCTGAGCTCCATTCCCGTCACCTCTAAAATGTTCTGCAATTTTAATGACTGATTTACTACTTGCTTAGTTGTGAAAGAAAATATTGCGAGGAAATCTGCATGACTGTAAAATAAAAGTTTTTTTTTTATTCTTTAAAGTGACGAAACGAGCAAAACGTTCACCTGATGGTAAGTGCAACGTCCGCCCGCAACAAATACTGTGTCACCCAGAATATTTCTGCGTGACACCACACTGCGCCCGTCACCCTGAAACATCAGTTCTTAAGTCTCAAATGCCCAGTGATTACTCTATCTCACAGTGCCCTTCAAACCGAAACATAGTAATGCTTGCACACTACTGCTTCACGGCAGAATAATAACCCTGGGGTGGTACCTACCTAGACGGATTCCTGCATAGGACATGTGACATAACGAAGTTCGAAAGAAAACCATCACTTACTAAATCTCTCTGTATAGAAAGTAACAGCCTATGAATGTGCCACACTATTGAGCAAATAGTCCAACAGGCAATTTCTTTGGAGAAAAACTCTGCCCCACTCCATAAGCCCTTATTGGAGTCGGAAGAGACTTCACGCGCGTCTTGACGGACTTCAAAAGTCGTAAGTAAGAAGAAAACCAACTATTTGTGTTTTTGAATACTAATAGTTGGTTTTCTACAAATGTGGACTCCGGCTGGAATTCTAACCCAGGACCCGTGGTGTAAGTCACTAGGCCACGCGGCCATCAATTTTTTTTAAAGAATGTCTAATTAAAAAAAATAAAACGCTCCAATAACGTTGTTATATCCCTTTTCACTTCCTTAATCCCTGTTAGAAAAATGACGTAGTTGTTTTTGTAAAAATATAATAAAAAAAAATGTATATTGTATTTTGCAATCTGAGTAACGGAAGCAATAAATTATTGTTAAATGATTCTGAAATTCGTTTTAAAATAATGATAATTCCGAACCATAAAATATGATATTCTTATATGTCGCCCGGGGCAAGAATTTGCAATTAATTTGTCATGATCATGTTGTTTTGAGGTGCGCAAAATGTATGTATATGCTATAGGCGAATTGATATCAATATTCCTATTTAAAGATTATTTCGAAAATCTCGCACGTAGAATATTACATTTTGTTTGTATTTTGACGAGCGTTTCAGATTATAGAGTAGCATTAAATTGATTAAACTTTTTAATGTGTGAATTAGTAACATACATACAAACGTTGCTATTAATGATATCAGTACATAAAGGATTTATTTATTTTATATATATGTTGTCACCATTAACAAAATTTCAATTACGGCTGAGTAACTTTAGATATGTTCTAAACTAGATTCATTTTTGTTACAAGTTTATTATATGTTATTATATAACACATTTTACTAATTCCCTGATATTTGTAAGAATGGATATTGTATTTTTAGCAAACTATATTTGCCACAGTTCTGGATTTATGTTCACATGGCTAAATACATTAATGAACACGATTTATTTAGTAAAACATGTTTGGAATATGCATTACATGTTACATATTCCATAAATATTAACAATAGTATAAAGGCTAACATATTTCGTACATCGATTCATGATTTTTTTAATTATTATTTTTATGACGAAGTTAAAGACACAATTAATTTCGTGTTCGTAGAATTTAAAGAAAAAAGAAGGAATCTAGAGTTTCTTGCCGTTTCTTCTCTGAGAACATCTTATTATTCGAACGGGTGTAGAATTTGACATTCGTAAGAGGTTTAAATCGGCAGAATAACTGGCCCTTGGGTATTACCTACCTAGACGGATTCCTGCATAGGAATCCTACCACCAGTAAAAAAAAATATGTACCTGGTACGAACTATCGCCGTAACCTTCGCCGTGTGGTGGCGGCTTAAGAGAATCTACCACCCCATCTCATCCCGTGGGTGTCGTAAAAGTCGACAGAGGGAAAATGAAAACCAAAAGATGGGCAGCAGCATCATTCTGGAACATCTGAAGAAATAAACTGCGGTTGCCAACCCGCCTGCCAAGCGTGGCAACTATGGCAAATCCCCCCCAAAATGAGAGCTACAAACTTTTGTGGCAATCTGTGGGGGAGGCCTGTGTTCAGCAGTGGACTAGTGATAGGCTGAAAAGAAGAAGAAGAAGAAGAAGAAGACGAACTATCATAATGGGTTTAAATAAACATTGAACAACACAAATTTATAAATACGGAGTCCTAGAGAGAGTTACGAACGTTTTAAGCTTGAAGTAGCGAATGGAATTTCTTCATTACTGAAAAATGTGACTACCAAATTTTCACTTTGACTCATAAGAGATATTTGAAATTTCCTATCTAATCATATATTGACAACAATAAATACATTTAATTCGTGGTTACGCAATGGAAAATCTTTTAAACTAAAACTATTCAATTGGAGGCGAGGAGGTAATTCATCTAGGTAGACACCGTCGGAGTAACAGTTATTCTGCCGTAAAGCAGTAATGTGCAAACATTACTGTGCTTCGGTTATGATGGGCTCTAAGAGCTGGTGTAATTAGTGGGTATATAATGTCTCAGGCGAATGTTAGCAGTGTGGTGCTACACAGTAGAATTCTGGGCTACACAGCATTTGTCACGAGCAGACGTTGCACGTTTGCTTGAGATGGTCAAATCTAAAAAAATCCGTAAGGATGGCAAAATGCATGTTAATTGACAGCTTATAATTGTTTTACTGCTGCATACATGTCTTCTTTAATTTTTGGGCTTTGGAGCCAGGTAGAGTTCGCCAAGCTGCTCCAATGCGGCTTTGTAGAGTTAACATGTCTTCAAAGTATTTTTATTGCTCCGACATGCAGGTTTTCTCACGATGTTTTTCCTCACCACTGAGCATGTAGTATTATAGTATAGATATTAAGTGTATCAGTACAGTACAGTATCAGTACAGGGGATAGAACCTAGGTCACTCGCGTACTATGAAATCGAGGGCGAGCGCTATGCCCTTGTTATACCACGACATGCATTTGTTTGTGCAAAACCACAACATATTGGTTTTCGGGTCTGGTTATAATGTGACTGTCCGTGTGTCTTCGGCTTTGCTTAGTTAGCCTTCTTTCGTTGTTTTCGCATGAACGATACATCGGGTGCAGGTAAGTTAGGACGGGTACGCGCGACTTTGTTTTCGCGTATACTTGTGCCACTACAATACATACTGCGCAGTTGATAGCTTCCGACGGTATTTATAAATGTTTGCCGTGGTCGAAAATTCAGCAGCAGTACAAAATTAAAAAAAATATCATAATTTCAGTCTATCACTAGTCCACTGCTGAACATAGGCCTCCCTCGTAGATTGACACAAAAGTTTGTAAGCTCTCGTTTTATGTGGTTTTGACATAGTTGCCACGCTCGACGGGCGGGTTGGCAACCGCAGTTTATTTATTCTGATGTTCCAGGGAGATGCTGCTGCCCACCTCCTGGTTTTTATTTTCCCTCTGTTAACATATACGACACCCATAGGGTGAGATGGGGTGGTAGATTCTTAAACTCTTAAGCCGCTACCACACGCTATATTTGATAAAAAGGCTAAAAATTTAAACAGAAAAAAACATAATATTTATATGCTATCTAGTCGAAATAATTTATATTCTCTTCATTTTGTTTATTTTCACAAACTTTCTGATTTCATTAAACAACGTTAGCTTAATGAATTGTACTTGCGGCGAGCCCCTTTATATTTAGTAAAAGTTTCTTGATACACAGTTTGAATCATCAATAAGTAGAGGTTATATAGGACAATTATACATTAGTTTTTGTATCTTTGGTGTATTCTTATCTGATAGAAGAGATTGTCGTAAAAAATCAGTAATAATATTCTTCATTCAAGTAAACGCACTCGCACACGCACATCCTTACGCGCATGCTATAGAAGTATTGTAGTAGAAGAGCATAACAAGATTAGTTAATTTACGTAAAACTTGAAAAGAATAAAGGAGTACCTAAACCAAATAAATATTTGTTAAAAAATCAATGTTCTATTATGGCGCTAGTAGCCGTCCTAATTTGGAGGTCGTTCAGACGGATCACCTCGGAAATGCGATTGTTAATAGTAGGTAAACCTTCCTTCGCTTGACTGCAATGACAATGACCAATTCACAGACGTGCGTTTTGCTTTCTAATACGATTTAATACTACCTAGGGAATATAGCTGAGGCGAAGTGGGACTATGGGCTCTGATTCTTGGGCGCACTGGTAACGTTATGTAAGAGCAAGTATTAACAGAAGATTCAGATGGACTTTCAAAAAATTACGGGGTTTAAGTAGCATAAATGTTGGGTTCGTGTGAGATTTAAATCTAGAATTCACGACTCTGTCATTTCTTTCAGTAATGCAGTTAAATGTATTGAACATGATTTATGGAATCTTCGTGAATCACCCTTAACTGAGATTCTACTTAATTCGTGTTTTGCATATTAATTAATCACACCACAACACTACACAAACACGATAAATTAATTGTAAATTACGGGGTATTCTTGCCCCTAGCAAGAAATATGTTTCTCTCTCGTTTACGATATTATAAATTACGTAATTAAAGTGAAAATTGATTATATACAATTGTATAAAAGTATAAGTTTGATAATATTAGTAACAAAAAAAAGCTTAAAAATTTTATAAATAAGGAAGAAGGAAAGAAGGAATTTCGGATAATCGAATATAAAAAATAGAATGTTAGGCAGATAGGCATATTACATCTCAACTGTGTTCAACAGTGAAATAAAAATCAGTTCACTACAAGTTCTGTTACCTCTATTTGGCAGTGAAGTAGCAACATAGATTGCCTAACACAACATGGGCCTGCGCAATGAGCGAAGTAGGTAGCTTCTATCTACTTGCTGCAAATTGGTCAAGTCACCACTTTATTTAGCAATGGATCGTTCTTGCGCTTGTCGGTAAGAGGCTTCCATTAAATTTCCTTTTATCTGCCAATGATTATTGGCTTGGTGAATTATTAGGCCTGGCTCACAATTAAGTGATCCAAGTTAAGATTTCATACATAGACGTACCTCAAGTTAATATAAAATATGTATCTAGTATAAATGCTTGTCGAAAACTTCGATTGTAGTTTTCACAACAACAATTAACATTTATTGGTTTCCCGAACTTTTCCTTCATAAACTTCACTTTTTTGAAATCGTCCTGTGGGGAAGGAGCGCAGACATCATTAGAACAGACGTCTCCGGCTAAAGATACAGTTTGAATGTGCTTCTTACCATTCTATATTTCTGCATTAGGATTTCACGTGTATCCCGGGTACGTTTTACAAACATACATTTCACATGCACAACTGAGTCAGACCCAAAAAAAAAATTGTGTTCTAACACAAATATTGGCTTCGGCTTAGATTTGAACCTAGGATCCGCCTGATGTGTCAGGGGGTGGGGGGCGTCCGCATTTTTTTTTACTTTATGACTATAGAGAAAACCATGATAGCTAAGGGGCTCAAATTTCAAAGTGCGCGGAGTTCTTCAACTCCAAAAACTTATCAGAATATAGAGATTTCTTGTTTGTCAATTAGATAAATACATCAACAATAACAATTATATAAACGATCAAAAAGTTAAATTAATTAAAATATGGATCGTCAAACTTTATTGTAAAAAAAATATAAATAAAAAAGAACTGTTTTAATAAAACGAGACAGATAGGATAACGAACTCGTATTCGTAAGATGAAAATTTTAAACTTTTTTAAACTATCTTCAATTTGAGTTTGGAACTTAAACATTAGAAAGAAAACAGAATTTGGTTAATCCTGTGGAGGTTACCAAACCACATAATCTGCTAATGGAAATACGAGCATTCATTAAGTTTTCTTAGCCTCAAATTAAACAAATCGTATACATTTTGTAAGTGTTGACAGGTATCGAGAAATCTGTCTTGGTGTCAGTTATTCCGCGGACAAGCACTGGTGTCGAAATAATACTGTGTTTTGGTTTGAAGGGCCCTGTTAGCTAATGCAAATGCAAATGCATTAGCTAACAGGGCCCTAGTAAATACTAGGGAGATAAAAAAAATGTTATACGAAATTACATATACCAAAATATTATATTAAAAACTCAACACTGACCAGCTGTCAATTACGTCCCCGCACTCTTTAGTAATGGACGAACAAAACTAAAAAAAGGAGCCGGGGCCGTCTTTTCTTGGAGTCTTATATTATCTTTTTGATAACGATGTGGTGCGATCGAATGTGTGTGTCACTTACTATTAATAGCATATAATATATATATATCTGAGAGAGAGATATATATTTATATATATACACTTTTAGACCGACGAGGAACAGCGTGAATGTCGTATGCTAGGTAAATTTTGAGACTGATTTTCAAGTTTTATAATAAGTTTTAATATTATTTTTTTACGTGGGTCTATTTTCGGAGGGTAAATCTCCGGCAGAGTAGAATAGCACCTACCTCTTTCTCACCGGGTTGTCGTAAGAGGCGTTTAAGGTACTCGTACTACCTTCATTCGTGCAGAATAAATATGCAATGCTGTCACTATACTGCTCGTGGGAACGCAATGGGGAGTAAGAATTTTTTGACTTGTACCAAAATGAAGGCGACGTGGTGCTCCACCCGCCACATCTCGTTTCCCGCGAGGGCAAAAATTGGGCTACGTGAGTGGCCTCTGACTACCCTTTATATGGGAAAAAGGCGTTACTGTATGTTTATATTTATTGAAGCATAGTTTCGTTGAATTTCGAATTCCGCCATTTCAGTCAAAGAAATAAAAAATGTTCTATTTTTAAATTCGCGCTTGCATTTCTATGCAAGAATAGAGCTCGAAAATCAATTGTGTGTAACAATTTTAGTACTGTTATAATTTAACAAACATACAGATTGAATAAAAGATAGTACAAACAATAGATCAGTATCAGCATTTGTTGGCTCGAGCAAAATTTTAAGATTATTCTCTCAATTTCAACAAGGATTTTTTTATTAACGATGATAATATTCGGTATCTGCGAGGACCGAGCTTCACCAAAGAGTATACATAATACATTTAAACGAAAGTAATGTGACGGATTTTATCGCGTTTAATTTGATTATTCATAAAGACTATTCAGAAAGAGCTAACTGTATCTTGAAGTCTTGCAGTGGTATGCTTGGTTTCTGATTTAATTTTATTAATTATAGGATCCCAGGCTGAATTTTTTATCCGTAAAATTAGTTTCATTTTCATGTGTAGTTTTCGCGTAAATGTAATAAATGATTTGTATACACAATAATTTTATCTTAAAAAAATGTCAGTATGGAATTCGTATACGGCAGATAGTATTAGAAAATACATTATTGTCAAATATGTGAATTAAGCCCTTTTTTTCTGTGTAAAAGCTTTTAATATAGCTGATTAGAATCAAAGAAGGATATGAAGGCTATTTTTATGAGGCTTGTTATTCTTGTGGTTATCAAAATTATTCCTCCGCGAAGGTTTTCGACTGGGTGGAATGAGTTCGTTGGTTTTCAATATCAAGACTTTCAATCCGTATCTTGACCTATGAGGTAAGGCAGTTTATGTAAGTGACGCTTAAAACAAACAGTTGATGTATATCCCATTACTGGAAATTGGCAATGGAAGAGCTGATTTGCAAACTTTACAAGTATTTGAAATATTTCATAGATTTGTAAGTTTCCGCATGATGTTTAACTTAACTGTTAAGCACGTTCTAAATCAGCACGTAAAATTTAGATTAATTATTTTATGGTCCCGGGTTGTCGGGACCACTCACTTGAGACGAGCATTGCGTTCTGAGCAACCTTGCTACGGTTTATTAATTTACCTTTGTTTAAAAAACTTTTAACTGTTATTGATACTTAAGTGAGAACTCTTATAAAACTTTCCTCCTCAATTTATACACTTTACGTAGTACGTAGTAACGTAGTAAGTTTCATATATTAAAACTAAACTATTTATTTCCCGACTTTTCAAGCGCTTTGCTGCACCCGTCACGGGAGGAGTGACGTCACGGGAGGATTGACCCAATCAATCCTCCGGGGGGGGGGGGGGGGGGGGGGGGGGTTAATTACATTTTTATACATAATACTCGTATAAATATAAGAAGTCATAGTCGTATTTAGATACAATGTAATATTTTTATCCGTTACCAATCTCTCTCTGCCGCGATGTACGTTCCACGAAAATATAAAATTGTCTTCACCGCGAAAAGCGATAAAATGAATAACGATGTCACATTCGGTAATCATCTTTAGTGGTAATAAACAAGGAACACGATTTCATGGATTTATTAGAATTTGAAAACTAGAATTTTAGTTTAGGCAACATTTTATAACTTCCCCTAATCTATGTGTATACACGAAGGACTTATAACATAAACTAGGCATAGTAATTCTAAATTACCTCTTCTAAATTACATCTTTAATGTAAAATGATAATAACAATTTATTTCGGACCATGATCCATGTGTGTTGATCACAGATAAAAAACTCTACCATAAAAGAAATTGGATAAACGAGAATACAAATATTTTTAATAAATCTTGAACATGAGTTAAATGGAACATCAATAAAATATTTAATAAAGGTTTGTATCACTATAATATCTCCTGCACAGTTGATCGATTTCGAAAGTATTCGGAAGTTGTCGCCGTGTTCGAAGATCGGCAGGATGACCCATCGAATCAAAAAGACTACGGATCTGAGGTCGTCTACGTGTAGTTGCTTTTGAATAAAATCTTATGGAGCTATGGAACTTACACACACTTAATAACCTACATACATACACGGCTTTTTCGCATATTAGGGGTAGGCAGCGGCCACACACGTAGCCCACTTCTCGCCCCCGCGGGAAACGAGACGTGACGGGTGGCGAACCACGTCGCATTTTGTTAGGAGTCGAAAAAACATCTGACTCCCTATTGCGTTCCCTTGCGCACTTTAGTGACAGCATTGCATATTAAGGTGTTATTCTGCACAAATAAAGACTGACCGTACAATAGGTAGGAAAGAGGTAGGTTCTATTCTACTCTGCCGGACACATATCAGTTTTTATAATAATAATTTCGACATTCCCTCTCTTGAGTCTAGAAGACTACTTTTGGATCAAACGCTTCTTTATAATGTTTGTCATAATCATTTTGATTGTAATGAACTTATAAATCAAATTTACGTCCGTATACCTAGTCGTTCACAGCGAATACGTGAGTTCCATCGGCAACCGCTTTTCTTTCCCAAACCAAGTAAAACAAAGGCGGGTGATCGTGCGCCTCTGCATCGTATCATGGGTACTTATAATAAAATCTTATATGAAATAGATATATTCGGGTTAAGCTCTAGAAAATTTAAGAAAACTGCTTTAGAGTTTTTGGTTGGGGGTCGAGATTAACTAATTACTTTACTGCATTTTATTTACTTGTTGTTTTACTACTTGTCATAAGTTAATATTTTGTTATTCAGTACCATTTTTTTTTAAATCATATTATTCATTTTTCTGTATTGTAATGTTATATAATTGATCTCCTCCTGTTTGTCCTCTTGTCCTCTCAAATTTAAATAATTCAATGTAATGTCATGCAAAGGGACCTCAATTGATGTGGAAAACGGTGCTGGTTGTACATATATTTATATTTTATATATCACAACTTTGTAATACTTCTTGTTGTACAATTGTTTGTTTTCCCAAATAAAGAGAATAAAAATAATGTACCTAAGCAAATCCCAAAATTTACGTAATGAAGTCGTGTATACAGACAGCACATGGTACGAGTAATTCTTTCTGTTGCCCAGTTCAAGTACGAAAACATCTTCGGTTTAGTAGCTCGAACCCTGCAGAATACTTTAAACTGTGCGTGGGAACAAACATAGGCACTGGTTAGTCTTCATGTTTTCATATTTAATGTAACCCGTGCCCTAAGAACAAATGAAATATCGAACGTAGAGCAAGAGAAATGGAACGGTCATCAATACAGGTATAGGTCGCAGGTTCGATTTCCGCATGGAACAATAATTTGTGTGACCTACAGATGGAACAGACTAGTTGTTACGGTTCTGGGTGAATGTGGTTTTTTTTTTGCACATATTGCACAAATATTGCCCTTCAAATTAGATTCGATTCTTGGAATCGCCCGATCGGTAATGGACTCCTGAACCACAGTGTTGTTTACGTTGTAATGTAACTGTAATATTTAGGGAATATCGCTTTAGTTATTACCTACATTTACATTGTTATAACATAAATAAGAAATTTTCAATTACTTCGTCGCCAGATGTTAATGTACGGTGTGCTAAGAAATACCTTACTGGTTAGATTTCTCTTCTGATTCATTAAACTAATTGTTCAATTTATCGCCAACATGTTAGCCTATGAAATGAAATAAGGCTACCTATATTTCATTTTAAATTGAATGCCTGCTCCCTTTGTTCTCTTTAGTAATGGCACGTGGTCTTATTAGACATTGGCAACAGTTTTATTATGGTCAAATAATCTATTTCGAGCGGCCATTATGTATATAGTTTGTTATGTGTTTGCCATTTGCCAATTCAAATCCAAGCCAAATTCTGATTAAAATGTAGACGTGAGGTGTAATAATTAACTGAATTTATGTCGACTTTTTACAATCACGTTTGTGGACTTTTTACTGGCTTTTAACGAAGAAGAAGAGTAATCATAATATCGGCCCATCTCAAGTCCACTGGTGAACATAGGTCCCAACTCCACACACACGTGTCCCTACTAATTGCCGGATATGAGATTGTCACACGAGAACCTTTCTTACGGTTATTAGTTCTTGCCACTTCGGCTTGCTGATTCCTAGGAAATAGCCCTGAGGATCAGGAAGACGGTTACTCTAAGAAGAATAGCTAGTTTTTTTTATAGAATAGCGAGTAAACGAGCAAGCGGCTCATCTGATGGTAAGTGATAACCGACGTACATTTCCGATTTAGTTTTAGGTTGTGATGGCTGTGTGGTGGAGAAAATCTGCCACCACATCTCACCCCACTGGTATCGTATGAGTCGACTAAAGGGGTCTGGAATATGTCATGGCCTCCGATAGGTGAAGGAATAACCATTACGAAAAATGCATAGACCAGTGAAGGATAGCACTATTTAAGGTGCGAAGAGTCCGGTTATACAATCGTCAATTTGTCAGCTAACGTGGTAATTATTGCAAATTTTTACTGGGCGAGGTATTTATCCGGCAGTAGACTCTTAAGAGAATGAAAATTATGAATATTGTGATTTAAATTATGTCGTTCGGGTTGGTTTCGACCACTGGGATATCTACATTATACCTGAAATCGTTCAGCAATAGAAGAATAATACTTTAACGCAACTTTTTGAAATATATTTGTCTAGATATAACTAGCTATGCCCCGCGGTTTCACCCGCATTAAATAAGCCGATCACTTGATTATATTACAATTTTTTTAATTTATATCTTCTGAGCCCTACAAGATATTAAAATGAAACACAAAAACAAGTTAAAATTCCTGTTTAAATCATTAAAATTTTCCTTTGAACCGTTTTGTAGGCTATTCGAGACAAACTTTAATGCAGACAGACAAACAAATAGAAATTCATCAAAAAAGGTTATTTATGATTAAACATCACATAAATAGCAGTTTTCCCTTAAGGGAATATAATTTAAATTTTGGCATTTACTTTGAAATCACAGACAGACAATTTTTTTTATTGGTATAGATAAAGCACCAAAACTAACGGCGAAAGTACCGAGGTATATTTGGAGAAGCATTGCCTATCTCTTAGTTTGCTTTTTGTAGTATTTTGTTTGTGTCTTATGCACATATTCTTCGTTTAATTTGACAAAATTAGAAGACATGTGAAATGGTATAAGAATATTAAGAGAAAGTCACTGTAGATAAGTCTGTTTTGTCAAGTTACTGAAGTTACGTATCATTCTACCAGCCTTAGCGTAATTATTTGTCATGGACAAATACCTTACGCATACTCGCCTTCGTGGAGGTTCGCACTGAATAAAACCTCTTGCTGTTCCATCTTCGCATCCATGAACAGTGCGGCACGCCAGATTGGCAGAGGGTAGAGAGAGAGTGCGTGAGTAGTAATTTTTGCAAGATATAGTTGAGGTAAACAAAGAAAGAATATTGTTTTATATTCAGCTACAACTCAATACATTGCACAGAAAGAATAAAAGTTAACAACACACCGTTTTCAAATTAACGTTGGATTGCAGAAACAAAGAGGGTGACTCAGTATTATACTCCAGAAATATTGTCGCAGCGCTGTTATATAATAAAGTAATATGGTATTACCAAGCCCATTAAAACATAACATAAGTAAGCGCAAGTAAAAAACGATGATGTGATGTGATGTTCTCCTAGCCGAATGTCTCCTGCGAAGGAGATATTAGCAAACACAAAGACACTCACTCATCCCAACCTACCCACACCCGATGTAACGCTGATGCGATAAGATCGGAGGTAGGCTAGGATGCAGTGTCAGAAACACGGGGACAATCACAACACAACCAGACCCGAAAACCAACAATTTATGTTTTAGCACAAATGTTGGCTCCGGCTGGGATTCGAATCGATTCCCAGGACCCGCGGCTTAGAAGTCAGGTACTCTGACCACTAGGCCACGCAGTCGTCAATAATAGTATTGTAAGTAAAAATTATGAGAAATGGGAAGCATGAATCAGATCTTTTCCTTACGAAACATAGCGGAAACGTTCTTGGCAGTCTTTGCATACCCCAAAGTGAAAGAAGCGTGACTCTATGATGATGATGAAGTAAAAAATAATCTACAAATAAAAAAGGAGTAATTATCTACCCCATACCAAAAATATTAACCAGATACTTATTAGTTCTGTACATCGTTCGAACATAGCTGCTTTTAGAGGCAATCATGTAGACCAAATTAGTAAATTCTAGCGAATATAGCATTAGGTGCACTGTATTGGGCGTATATTGTTTTGAATAGCGTAGTTCCATTCAAAGCATTGAAGTGCGAGTTTCCCTTTGCAACCAACCAACCAAGGTAGCATTTTTTTCCGTAAATATTAAAAAAAAAATTGTAGTATTTACTGAAAAAAATTAAAAAAAAGAATCACCGTTATTATTATATAGAATACAGAAATTTAATTTATTTGAAATATTTAGTTAACAGATAAGGTTTTACCCTGATAATTAAATGAAACTTAATATTAAAGAAATACTTTAAGGGATTACGTGTAAGTGTGATTACACGTTATCCCGTAACCACGTTACACGATTACGTAATCCCGTACGTAATCGTGTAAGTGGGATTACGTTTTTGAACGAAAAAAGTAACAAAATATTTTGTATGAAAAAATCTTAAGTTTTTTTTTTATTATCGACCCAGAATTTGAAAAAAAAGACCCTTTTGGATGTATTACAAAAACTCTAAGCAGTATATACTCGTATAATAATTATCATTCAATAATATGCCCTACTTTTCAGAATCGGTTGACTTAAATCCCTTGATTAAATATTTTGATCAAAACTGTAATAATTCCGTTTTCTAACAGCGGCTTAAAACTAATCGAAGCTCAGCAAAACTAGTCCAGAAGAGCATTTATTTGAATTGATCCAGTTAATTCCATCTGTATGACATCTTAATTAGTTTTATGTTTACCGATATCAATGACATGTTCGTAATATGTCTTTCTACGAATGGACTTTATAATCTAAAAGACTGGTTTAAGCTTATATATATTTAATCTTTGTGTGAAGAAGTAGATTTTTACGGATTTAGTAATTTAACAGTTTTTTTTCGATATTATGTTTATATTATAGAAAGTGACAATAGTGTAATAACAAGTAGTGTCACTTCGAACGTTTCTGTGTGGCACCATACTGCACTAGTCAGTCTGAGACACCAGTTCTTAAGTCTCATGTGCCCTGTAATTACGTTAGCTATCAGTGCCCTTCAGATCGAACCACAGTAATCTTTGCACACTAATGTCAGAACAACTGGCAATACAAATAGTACACTGACAATATTTTTTAACATTGGAATTATCAGTAAAACCTGTTATAATGGATTATTTAATGCTACATAGCCATGATACATTTATTTCGATATTATTCTAGTACCATACTTACAATAATTATATTTAAATTAAATGAAAACTTTTATGACAAAATCTATATTTACTTAAAAAAAGAAAGTAACAGCCTATTAACAGTGGGTTACTGTAGGTCACAGGCCTCCTTTCATGTCAGATAGGGTTTTGAAACCGAGAAGAGTCTGCCACGCTGCTCCAATGTACTTCTCATGACCTCAAAGTGTTTTTATTCTTCAGACATGCTGATTTGCACACGATGTTTTCCTTTACCGCTGAGCAGGTGGTTAAACAGCACTAAAAATTAAAGTGGAAACAATTTTAGAGGTGCCAGCATCGGGGATAAAACTCAGGTCACTAGCGTATTATGAAATTTAAGGTAAGCGCCCGGCTTCTGAGCGATCACGGTATATGTACGTATACAATTTAAAATGAGGCTCACTATTACAGAAGTAACTATCAAAGTCCTGCTTTATTATCATTATAATCATAGCTAAGAGATGAGCAGTATTGTCTTCCTGACATTGGCAGTAATATCCCTCAGTTAAATATAAAAAAAACCCTAGTCGTCGTCGTCGTCGTCGTCGTCGTCGTCGTCGTCGTCGTCGTCGTCGTCGTCGTCGTTTCAGCCGATCAATAGTCCACTGCGGAACATAGGCCTCCCCCATAGATTGCCACAAAAGTTTGTAGCTCTCGTTTTGGTGGGATTTTGCCATAGTTGCCACGCTTGGCAGATTCACTCAAAGATGACTGTAACGATAAGAGGTACGAAGACACTTCGGGTGAGACCTTTATCATTTCTGCCTGTCACTAGTCCACTACTGAACATAGGCCTCCACAGATTGCCACAAAAATTAGTTTTACATCACGGCACAGCACAAAATTCCATCCACATTACCTTGGCACCAGGCAGCAAGTTCAACTCTGTGGACCTTATTGGCGCCAGTGGCTTTTCCGAACCTTCCCGGACCCCTCCCCCCCCCCAAAATGAGAGCTTTTTATTATTCAGATGTTTCAGGTGTTATTTATTAATTCAGATGTTTCAGGAAGATGCTGCTGCCCATCTTATGCTTTTATTTTCCTTCTGTCGACTTTTACGACACCAAAGGGATGAAATATCCGTGATATCTTGACACCATCAAATCCTGGACCTGAAAACATAAACCGCATGCACGTTGTTGATCGATGACAAGAGAGCTGATAGAATAGATGAACAATTCATTCTGGTATTAAAAACAAACTGTTCTGAGCATTATCAACATTATTATCATTCAATGCGTTAGCTTCGTCCTAATTTTTTTAGCTCTTGTACAATTAAAATCGTTTTAAGTATCAACGGAATTGTTTCTTTAGCTTTCTTTAAATGCAGCTCGGTACGTGCAACTATAAATCATTTATATAACATGTTAAATAAATTGTCTAAATTCAAAACTGTCCCATAATTAAAAAAGAGAGCCTACGCTTTGCAGTTCGATGTTTAAAGGTTATTGTTTATTGCATATCATTATATAATGTTTTATATAAATCATTAAAGCGTTGTTATATCGTAAGACAAATCTTTTAACAGTGATAGAATTTCTATACAAGAATCCGTCTAGTGTTTAATTGCGTGTGCAATAATTCGCTGCGGTAGTACCTACACCACCGCAACGAATTATTCTGCCGTAAAGCAGTAATGTGGAAACATTACTGTGTTTCGGTCTGAAGGAAACTGAGAGACTAGTGTAATTAATAAGCATATGAGACTTAAGAACTGATGTCCCAGGGGGTAGGGCGCAGTGTGGTGCCTGTTATAGGTGAGTCAGCATTTGTCATGGGTATACGTTACCGCCAAGTGAATTTGTATGATGAATATAATAGAATCTAATATAATAGAACCACCGACAGATATCCTCCACCGCTACCACTAGTCAATACACACTACTAGAGACAAGAACACACTCACTCAAAACGAGGCATTACCACTTTTCTCTCTCTCACACTCTTCAAAACTTGGTAATATATACTATTTTATACTCTGCATGCGGAAATTTCTTTCTATATAATGATGAATACATTTTATTAAACAAAAAGTTTTATTACTGTATCTATAGAACTCAAAACACAAAAATTTGTCTTCTTACATAAAATTGAATTTAAAAACATGCCCCGCAGAAAATTTTATATTCAAACTGACTCTTTTCATGTCAGCACATTTGCATTGAAGATATCAAAAAGATGAAAAGTCTGCATGTTTTTGTTGTTTTCTAAAAACTTTTTTCGTTTGCCGCATAATTCATCACGATATAATTTTTATTTTACAATTACATCTATATAACGTTGTGCTTAACATTTGTATCTGTCTATATTATGACTGTCAACGAATTTTGAAATATTGTAACCATTTATACCACCCAGTGGGTGTCGTAAAACTCGACAGTGGGAAAATGAAAACCAGGAGATGGGCAGCAGCATCTTCCTGGAACATCTAAATAAATAAACTGAGGTTGCCACACCGCCTGCCAATCGTGGCAACTATCGCAAAATCCCCCTAAAATGAGAGCTACAAACTTTTGAGGCAATCTATTGGGAGGCCTATATTCAGCAGTGGACTGAAATGATGAAGTTTTATAGCCTAGAACTCTTTTATTTTGGTTTGATAGATAACTTGTGGTAAGCTCGACAGATAGCACTCTAGGACTCTGCACTCTAGGAACCTCAGTATCAGTTATACTCTCGTGAAGTGTTTTAGTCTGTAGTGCACTGATAGCTAGTGTTTATAATTATTAGGCGTATGAGACTTAAGAACTGATGTCAAAGAGTGACGAGCGCAGTGTGATGTCCCACTGAAATGTTCTGGGTAACACGGTGTTTGTTAAAAGCAGACGGTGAACTGACTATCAAGTATACGATTTGCTCGTCTCGTCACTTCTTTCCATAAACATATATATTATATAGAGCGACTTAAATGAGTAAACTATTTAAATTACTTTTTTTTTAATAAAGTAAACAAAATATCTTATAAATGACAGATGAAACATGTTATTACGAGAAACTAGACATTTTCTTGGAATTAAAAACTCGGTATTCAATGTTAATTAAGAAGAACGTGTTACGAAATTGATTAGGGTTTCTAAGTGTCAATAATTCTAAAAGGAAAGTCAAAATATTCTAAAGTTTTAGAACTGTAAGTATATACACATGAAATATTCCGAAAGAGATAGCAATGACGAAAATGGGGTTTATGTTGTGTTTTATATTCACAGTTGCTATGTTCATTTATTTATTCTTTATTGCAAATACTAAAAACTTCTCGTGAATGTTACTATGGGCGGTTTGATGTCTTATTCTGCATTCACAACTAGAACACCCCGGGTAAGGAAGAAAAATAGTGGCCTAACCTAATGTCAAACAAAAGAATTTATAAATAAAAAGAGATTATAATGAATACAATTTTAGGATTCCTATGCAGGAAACCGTCTAGGTAGGTACTACCCCAAGGACAATTATTTTGCCGTGAAGCAGTAGTGTGTAAACTTTATTGTGTTTCGGTTGAAGGGCACTGAGAGCTAGTGTAATCACTGGGCATATGCGATTTAAGAACTCTCATATGTCTCAGGGTGACGGGCGCAGTGCCCTGTCACCCAGAAATGTTCTGGGTGACACAGCATTCGTTATGGGCAGACGTTGCACTTACCGTCAGGTTAACGTTTTGCTCGTTTCGTCACTTTACACAACAAAAACAATTTTTTTTACCGTTACATACACATACATATTCGTCTGAATTGAACATGAATTTGCAACATGAAATTCCGTTATTATTATTTTTTACCATTACATACACATACATCTCCGTCTGAATTGAACATGAATTTGCAATATGAAATTCCGTTATTATTATTTTTTACCATTACATACACATACATCTCCGTCTGAATTGAACATGAATTTGCAACATGAAATTCCGTTATTATTATTTTTTACCATTACATACACATACATCTCCGTCTGAATTGAACATGAATTTGCAACATGAAATTCCTTTATTATTATTTTTTACCATTACATACACATACATCTCCGTCTGAATTGAACATGAATTTGCATTATGTTCGAGGGAACCGCGATCTTGAGACGATTCTTTATCTCTTTAGATTAAATTCAAGTAAAATGATGAAACTTCATCATCACGAGTCCACTGCTGAACATAAGCCTCCTTCATAGATTGCCACAAAAGTTAGTAGTTTTAATTTTGGGGGATTTTGCCATAGTTGCCACGCTTGGTAGGCGGGTAGATGTTCCAGGAAGATGCTATTTCCCATCTGGTTTTTATTTTCCCTCTGTCGACTTTTAAGGCACCCACGAAATGAGTTGGAATGGTAGATTCTCTTAAGCCGCTACCACACGGACACCGCTACCACACGGACACGGATCAAACTTATTAGCACAGAATAAAAATTTTTTTTTGTCTTCTGCAATAAACTATTTTTTATAATTCGCTACAAACTTTTCTCATTTAAAAAAAATTTCTCATTTAAAAAGCCAAAAAAATTTTCTCATTCATTATTCTTTACAGATAAGTACCTACATATTTTATATCATAAAGAATCAATGCTCCATATTCCTACTAAAAGGATCGGAATCCAAAATATTAAAAAGTATTTCAACTTTATGAACATGTTTTGCAGTTTATTAGAATGATATAGTCGCATACGTATTATGTAGTATTTCGTAAATTGGAAAATATTTCGATTCTGTAGTCTTTTTATTTATTATATGTTATTCAAACAAAGAAACTAAAATAAGATCCTTCTCAAATCGATGTCATTCATCACAGATGTCAATTACTGCGTACGCCGCCAGCGTGCTCGAATCAAAAAAGCTTTCTGGAGTAGTACAGTCTGAGCGACTGAAAAATAAATTGGTACAACCTAGTCTACCTTACAAAGGAATACTAATAATATGTAAAAATAAACACAAATTGCAAAATATCAATTTGGTTCAATAATTAACAAGGAAAGCAAGGCCTTTGACATATTCTAAATAAGTAGTAATTAAATCAAAATAAAACGTTATCTTACAAACCAAAAGTACTAAATAACAATACTAAAAAAAAAAGTAACCAAAAAAAGAAGACAATCAAAAGTAACTTATTGGCAGTACATACTAGCTTACACACAGACACATACACACACGTAAGCTCGCACGCACACACACTCGTACACGCACGTACACGTTCGAACATACACACGCACCCATTCTTTCATGTACATGAATTTGCCCACATAATTTAATGCATGCACTCACCCATACGTTTATATTAAATGCTTGCATACATAATAAATATACTTAAAACATATATCTCCATACATACCTAGTCATAAATTTTATTTGTTAGTTAACATTAGTATTCTTTTTCTTTTATCTTCGTTGGCATATCACACATATATATTTACGCGATATAAGGCTGCCAAAAAAGCTCTTATAAAATATTTTTTATGGAAGAAAGTGACTAGACGAGCAAATCGTTCACCTGATGGTAAGTGCAACGACTGGCCATAATGTTGCGTCACCCAGGACATTCAATTGCAAAGTTTTCAATGACACCACACTGCACCCGACACCCTGGTGTATCAGGTTGTAAGTCTCATAAGTCATATTATGCCATACTAGCTTACAGACTTTCCTTCAGACCGAAACACATTAATGTTTGCACAGTACTGCTTCACGGCAGAATAAGTGGCCCTGGGTGGCACTTACCTAGACGGATTTGTGCATAAGAATCCTACTCACTTACGCATATACACAGAGATTTTCGAAGCATTTCCTTAAGTCGACTCTTACAATACCAACAGGATGATATGGAGTGGCGACTTTAGTTTGTTAAATACCTACTCGTGATTTTTACAGATTTTGAGTAGCTATTTTCATTCTCTTTATAAAAATATTTTTAAAATACATACATACATACATACGCTAGAGATCACACCCGTAGTCCAGTTTCGCCCCCGCAGGAAACGAGACGCGGCCGGTGGCGAACCACGTCGCAGCAATTTTGGTACGAGTCAAAAAAATAATTTTTCTTCACTGCGTTCCCATGAGCAGTATAGTGGCAGCATTGCTTATTATGGTATGTAATAGGAAGTTGTCGTTGAAAGTAACAACCCCTGATAATCATCATTATAACCATAATTTCAGTACATAAGAAGTATTCTACTGAACATAGGGCTCCTCCATGGTCTGGTTTTTATTTTCCCTCTGTCGACTTTTAAGACACCCACGGGATGAGACGGGGTGGTAGATTCTCTGCCGCTACCACACGGACACCGCTACCACACGGACACGGGTGAAACTAATTAGCACAGAATTAAAATCTTTATTTGTCGTCTGCATTAAACATTTTTTTATAATTTGCTACAAAGTTTGCTGTTGCAACATATATTTGATGCATAATTAAGACAACAAATTTATAGAAGCTTATAAGTTTATCAGAATGCGCCGTACGTTCTGTCCTTCTCGGTCATATTCGGTTCTCAGCCTCCTTTAAGTCGCAGCAGGAAGTTTTATAACCAAGACCCTTCCTTAATAAACAAGTTTAAATAACGCAAAAGAAAGTAATCAAACCAGAAACATCTGTTTTGGTTGCAGTTAAGGTTCTATTACTGTTATTGTATACTCTGTTTTCTGTTTGCTGCTACATACTTCCCATGAGCAGTATAGTGGCAGAATTGCTTATTATGGTATTATTCTGCACGAATAAATGCTGTCCATACATTAGACGCCTCTTCGACACCTCGGTAGTAAAGAAGTATAAATACAATTCTGAATTTCGAAATAATAGGAAGTTGTCGTTGAAAGTAACAACCCCTCATAATCATCATTATAACCATAATTTCAGTACATAAGAAGTCTTCTACTGAATATAGGGCTCCTCCATGGTCTGCGATACAGAACGGTCCCAAAGGATCTGCATCCATCGACTTCCCACAAAGCAAAGGTCGTCGCTCCATCCTGTGGGGGGAGGTCGCTCCCTGCGTTTGCCGGAATGAGGTTACCCCAGTATTATTTTAGTTGCGTTAAGTGAATTCAATTTAAAGATGTTTTTAAAAATGCCTGTCTGTACGCCATTACATTCTTATTTTTGTTATTCATTTCCAGTCTAGTATTATTTCCCTTACTTGTCTCTTACGAGAAAAATGAAATTAGACGCACTCGGCACGGGATGACTAAAATTGTACCTCACGAGCTCACGGCACAAAATTGATTACTTACACACAATTAAATATGTTCTGTAGATTCATTAGTAACTCTTCTATATTTTATTTATATTATTTATATAATTTGAAGCGTCAACAGTACACACATTAAGTTCATCTTATAAATAAAGTCTGTTGGGCGTACCAATTACAGACGAACACATGACATACTACAAATAGTTGTTACCTAATAATAACATAGTTGTTAATTAAAACGTAAAAATAAAACCAATTACCTAATAAGAAGTAACATAAAAAACCACTTCAACCATAAAACCGACAGAAAAGAAATACATAAAACACATACGCTAGGAATGATTTTGTGATCTTACGTTTAAGATTTCAATGTCGCGGATTGTGCTTTCTATTGAGTAACATTCTCTGCATATTGTAATTATGGGTGACTGCAAGCCAAGGTGAGTTTTGCACCGAGGGATGTAGAATAGCTGTTGTATAAGTTTACGGAGAATGTTAAACGGAATGTTTTGTGACACGCGTGATATCAGTATCAGTATAGCGGCAATCAGTGAGTCCATTAACAATTTTATATAAAAACATGACATTGTTTATAACGCGCCTATCATACCAGGAAATCATTTTAAAATGAGTTAGTCTTTGGTTCTAAATATTGGGTACTAAAAGCAAAATACCTCGTGAATAATTTTTACTTAAAGTGTTATGCATAAAGTATTGTATATATAGTAAATATTTGCATAAAGTGATGAAAAGAGCAAAAAGTTCACCTGATGGTATGTGCAACGTCTGCCCATGCCAAATGCTGTGCCACCCAGAAAATTTCTGTGTACACTACACTACACTACACTGTGCCCATCACCCTGAGACATAGGTTCTTAAGTCTCATATGCCCTGTGATTACGCTAGCTCACAGTGCCCTTCAAACCGAAACACAGTAATGTTTGCACACTACTGCTTCACGGTACAATAACTGGCCCTGGGGTGGTACCTACCTAGACGGACTCCTGCATAGGAATCCTACAATTTTCTACAATTCGTTGGACTGCACACTGTATTGGGGGCTACAAATAATGCTCGCACAAACTAATTGAGTACGAACTATTGTATCGTATAGTATACAATAATTTGTTTCGTTAATTAAAATTAATAAACGATTTCCATAAAGGAGTTCATAGACAATTGTATTTATTTCATTGCTTGTGCTTGAAATTGCTTACGTTTCGCTCTTTGGAATCATATTAGAATCGTAAATGGAATGGAACTTTATTTGTTGTATTTCTGATTCGTGAGCATAGTGTAGGCGACTTTATCTTAAGCGCTTATTGTGAGTAACCCAATACGAAGAAGAAATTGGCTTTTCTTCTTCGTATTGGGTTCTTCATTTAAAATTAATAAAATGCAATAAAATATTATTAAATTAATGACTTAATGAGCCGTCGTAGCTCAGGGGCTAGGCGCCTGCTTCAAATTTCATAGTACGCGAGTGACCTGGTTTCGATTCCCGGTGCCGGCACCACTAAAATTATTTAGTACATTTTGTGTGTTAAAGTGCTTAATTTTATTATCTTCGTCTTCCGCGTATCTTTAAAATGCGTTAAGAGTTTGATGGTTTTCTCATGGATCCCACCATCAGAAATTTACCAAATTTATATAGAACTATGGAAATAAAAAAGAACTTGGATAAAGCGACGAGACGAGCAAAACGTTCATCAGATGGGTAAGTGCAACGTCTGGTCGTGGTAGGGTCACGACGATGTAATTATTAATGTCGAGAGATATCAGGAATTTCGACCTTCGAAGTTGTGTAATATTTCATCATATTACAGAACTTCGGAGAGTGAGTTCGCCAACTTTAAGGGGATATTTAAAACAAATAAGCAAGGTTAAATCACTATGTGATTAGTAAATTGATTTAAATACACTGACGTATGAAGCGGCAATCGGCCGGTCATATAGCTCGTAGGGTTGTAAGGTTCTCGAGTGGCAACGTACACGTAAATCACTGTGAACCTCTTTAAAATAACATTTAAACAGATATTGTGCGTATGACGTTGATGCAGTATAATACCGTGAAACGTTTGATTTACTATAAAATATTATTCCTTCATCGCTGAGCATGTGGTAAATCAGCAATTAAAGACTCAAACACGTTACTTTAGACTTTACGTTACGTTTAGACGTTTACTGTAGGATACCGCATGGCCTGTTTTTCTGCCGTGTGACAGTGCCGTACAAACATTACTGCGTTTCAATCTGAAGGGCTAGTGTAATTAATGGGCATATGAGACTTAAGAACTGATCCCTCATTAGGACGAACGCAGTATGGTGGCGCACATAGACATGTTTTGGATGATACAGCATTTGTTTTTATTTTATTTATTTAATAATTTATGTACACACAAACAAAGATTACAAAGAAAAACTATGAAGAAATTTAGTGCAAAGGCACAGTATATTTCATTAAGAAATTTCTTCCAGCTGGCCTGACACTGGAAGAAATGTTATGAATGATACAGCATTTCTTATAGGCAGACTTTGACCTTAACACCAGGTGAAACTCTTGCTCGTCACGTATCTTTATACAATCAAAAAATATGCTGATACCGAATTGAACTCACGTTGCTCGCGTGATCTACGTCTACTATGATCACGTTTAGGACGAGGGCCCGGCTCCTCGAGTCAGCGAACTTCAACAAGTTTTATTTATTTGTATTTAAAAAAAATGCTGAGAAAATTCATTTCTCAGTTACTTTAGATATAGAGTCGAATATATTTTAATTTTTATCCTTTAAGGTGAAACAATGAACTCACAACTCGGTTGAGTGGGCTTATCGTAGAGACACACACAGATTACTTATTCGTTACGTATACCTAATGGGTCGTGGCTTCGTGGCTCGTGTCGCATAATATATTTGGTACCTCAACTTTTTAAATAGTATTAAACTAGTTACTTTTTTATTGTTTATGCTAGTCCTAAAACGCTCATATTTTTAAAACACGTTACAATTGTTTTAATTCATTATTTTTATTCCCTTTATTTAATAAAATATAGGACATGCTTCGCAGATAAAATACAAAATTAGTAAAACTTATGTCGAGGTAGAACCATAGTAGCTCAACGACCGCTCGTCTTAAACATTGCACGCGAGTACGAGCTGACACTTTTAAAATTGTTCTGCGGTTCAAAATGCTGATTTACCACGTGCTCAGCGGTGAAGTAAAATATCGCGTGGAAATCTGTATGTCTGAGGAATAAAATATCGAGGACATGAAAGTCCGCCAATCCGAATCGGAGCTTCGAATACTTAGCGAATACTTTAGAGCTCCAAAACTATCCAAAATAGCTTCCTTAGGTAACAATTACATTTATATTCATTCGGTTTTATTTTTCACGTGCACCTTCTGAATAATCTACTGAGCATATTCCTAGTGCTAGGATTGCTATACAGGAACCCGTCTAGGTTGGTTTAACGCTAGGGCCATTTTTTTCTGCCAAGGAGCAGAAGAGTGCAAACATTACTGTATTTTGGTCTGAATGGCGCTGAGAGATAGTGTAATTGCTGGGCATAAAGCTGCTATTTAAGATCTGATTACTCAGCATGTCGGACGCAGTGTGGTGCACACAGAAATGTTTTGAGTGACACAGCATTTGTTTTTCACGCATAATTTGTAGGGCGGACGTTGCATTTACCACCCGGTGAACGCTTTGCCCGTCTCGTCACTTTCTCATATAACAAGTCCGGAGGGATTACTGAAATTCTCAGTTAGCAGGTGTCCTCATTCCTAGACATAATTTTTCTAAATATCAAACCTTCTGTCAGTATGTCTAAAATTATATTTAGGTATTATATTTCACAAGATTTTAAATAAAAGATATTGAGTATTCTAGGTTTTATATAATATTAATCCAAATATTCTTTCCTTTGGTCGTTTTAAATTATTTTATATCACAAGTTTAATACGACGTGAGATGAATTTCAAATAGAACTTATGATTTACTTCACCACTTTTATTTATTTGTATTCTTAACTGAGCTTTCGAGATCCGTAAAGTTGTTTTAATTAAAAAAGCTCACCTACTTGAAACAAAATTTCTTAACACTATGTTCCTAAAATCAAACTAACTAAAAAGCCATCTACTAAGCATATCGTATATTTATCAACGAGGCTAATGGATACGGGTGTCCTTCTTTTCGTTGTTACAATTTTTTTGTTGTGGTTGTCAACGATACTATTAACCTCTAGAAAATGTTTGAAAAAACAACCGCTTAATTAAATTTTTATTGCGATTTCATCATCATTTCAGCCTCCTGAACATAGGCCTAACTCGTAGATATGAAGTGAAGTTTTAAGTTTCCGCCTGTAAATGTACCACTGCTGAGCACAGGCCTCCTCTCATTTCTGAGAGGGTTTTGGAGCTAGGAAGAATCCGCCACGCTGCTCCAATGCAGGTTGGCGGACTGCACATTCGTCTTCGAAATATTTTATTATACATATTTAAGACATGCAGGTTTCCCCTCGATGTTTTCCTTCACCGCACGTGGTAAATCAGCACTTAAAATTGCAATTAACATTTTTAGTGGTGCCGGAATCGGAAATCGAACCCAGGTCACTGGCGTATTAAGAAATTTAAACACTCGCTTTAAATGTCTTAATACGCCAGTGACTAGCCTAGCCCCTGAGCTACCACGGGTCTCAACTCAACTGATATAAAGTAGATATCTGATCTATTATTTAGATAAGATTAAATAAACTGTTTTGTTATAATCATTCGTAATTACATTCTGAATTTTTAATTTTCAAATAGCTCAGATATAAATAACTGTTCTTTTGTTCTCGCTAACATCAAAAAAAGAATTTTAATTAGCCCGGTTATCCAAGATTCCAAGCCGTTTCCAAGATAATTGTGCACAGCGATTACTATACTAACAGTAGATTTTATTTTAAACTAACTAGTTTCACCCGCGTAAAAAAAGCCGACCCCGATTGATAATATACATATATATATTATCAATCGGGGTTTTACAGTGGTAGAGCCACGCAACAGCTTATGCTGCTGCATGAATGGGCCGGCTCGACCGGGGAAGTACCACGACCACACAGAATACCGGCGTGAAGTAGAAGTAAAATATACTTCTGCGTTTCGTCTGGTGAGTGTTGGTAACCGGAGGCCCAACCACCCCCCCTCCCCCAAACAGCATGGTAGCGGAAATAAATCATCTACCCCAGGGGGGTACCAGTACCGACGGTTCTGGAGAATCCCTCACTGGGCATCCACGCTCAAGCTTGCCTTCGTTATCTGAGCGTGGGTGCTCAGGCTACCCGGGGTACAAATTGGAACACTCCTTTGTGCCACGGGCCGGGGTTTGTGTATACGTCAGAGAGGATATGTGTTCTCGACGCCTCGGCAGTCTTGAAGGTACGGACCTGTCCATCCTTTGGCTGCGCATAGATAGCGACGACCATCCTCGCGTCTATGGGTGCCTCTATAGGTCCCATAGCGGTAACACCGAAACTGACCGACTCATCGACCACATCCAGATGGCTACAGATTCCCTGTTACAGCAGATCCCATCCGCAGAGATCGTGTTACTTGGCGACTTTAACGCCCACCACGCCGATTGGCTAGGGTCTCGTACCACCGATCATGCGGGTAGATCTGTTTGTGACTTTGGCTTGGCATATGATCTGACACAACTGGTTCCTTCGCCAACGCGGGTTCCGGACGTGGAGGATCATACGCCTTCCCTGCTGGATCTTCTGCTGACCTCTCATCCGGACAGATATCAAGTCTCCGTCGATGCCCCTCTGGGATCTTCGGACCACTGTCTGATCCGAAGTATGGTGCCTCTCACGTGTTCATCGCGGTTGCGATCTGCAAGCAACCGCCGTGTGTGGCACTATAGGTCAGCAGATTGGGATGGGATGCGGTCCTTCTTTGCATCCTACCCTTGGAGGCGGGTTTGCTTGTCGCTAGATGATCCGAACGCCGTTGCTGAATCTGTCACTGATGTTGTACTTCAGGGTATGGAACTCTTTATTCCATCCTCTGTCGTGCCCATCGGTGGCAGATCCCAGCCTTGGTTTGGTCGCACCTGCAAAATGGCGTCACGCCAAAAGCAGGAGTGTTACCGGACCTGGGCTAAAGCATCGGTGTCTCGAGATGTAAAAACTAGCGAACTGAAAAAGAAGTACAACTCTGCCTCTAGGTCCTTCAAAAGAGCTATTTCCAAGTCAAAGTCAGAGCACATTGGCAGAATTGGCGAGAAATTAGTTCGCCTCCCTTCGGGAACTCGTGCATTCTGGTCTCTCGCCAAGGCTGTCCTTGGGAATTTCTGTCAGCCATCCGTTCCATCTCTGCACAGGGAGGATGACTCGCTGGCCCATGCCGCTAAGGAGAAAGCCGATCTTTTAGGCTCCCTTTTTGCGGCCAACTCGTCTCTCGATGACAGGGGGAACACGCCGCCGATCATCCCGCGGTGTGAGTGCTCTATCCACTAAAACGTCCGGCTACTAGAGTGGTTTATAAATAAAAACAGTCAAACGTCCAGGCCACTAGAGTGGCTTCGCCAACTCGCTCGGCTATTTTCGTATTTTAAGTATTACAACTTTCGTAATGATACACGATGTTGCTACTAGATGGCTCTAAGATAAATTACCTTTGTTTGTGTGGATAAAACATTCTACTGCTACGTAATAAAATAATTAAGAAAAAAATGTTAAAGTCAGTGAAAGTGAGTGAGAGTGAATTTTAAGTGATTGTGCCGTTAAAACTGTGAGTATTGTTTTATTAATAACTAATTGTAACATGTTTTATATCAAAATGATCGGCAAGAGTATTATCTAATTACGTTTACAAATATCAAACGTGGAATGTGTTTTATTACGATAAAATGAACATGCAAACACATAGCCATTTTTTTTTATGAGGTTATAAATCTGACCTTATATATACTTTGATTTAAGCAAATAAGAGTTAAAGTAAGTTAATTTAAGTACATTAGTGTTTCAAGAAAATAAAACAATCGCAATACAATGAAAACAAAAGACATAAACATCTGTCGAGCGTTTGTTTACATTACGGTAGCCGTTCCGCTCGACCGGTTTTAACCTTGAGAGGCTTCAAGTGGGTGTATTGTTTACGTTTTTGTGCTATAAATAAACTTCGGTAGTATTAACGTACTGGTATCATAAAAAAGGTTATATAATCTAGTTTTAGAATGAATAATATGCTTTTGATATGCAGAAACAAAATGTTTCTTAAAATTAGGAAGAAAAAATATGTTACTCAGATTTCAACTGTAATTGTGATTTCTATATTTTTTTTATATACTTTACATTATTTACTGTTGTTTAGTGTTTACGTTTATTAATTCTATATTTAATTAGCTTTACCCACAATTTTTTTCAAGTTGTTTGCGTTAGTAACGAGGGAGATAATCGTTTTTTAATTAAGAAGGGTAGGGTGTTTTTTTTTTTTTTTCGAAAAAAAGAAGGTGGGCGGATAAGACAACTTTAGTTGTCAAACCACTCTAGTAGCCGGGACGTTTGAGTGGCTAGGACGGAAATCAAGTTCCTGCAGAGTTCTGTGCGCAAAGCACTATTCTCCCTGGACATCCATAAATCGAGTGGGCCTGATGGCATCTCCCCTATTGTGCTGAGGATGTGTGCTCCGGAGTTGGCACCGGTCTTAACGCGTCTTTTCCGGTACTCCTACTCTGTAGGCGTCGTCCCGAACACATGGAAGACAGCTTTGGTGCACCCGATCCCTAAGAAAGGCGACCGCTCAGATCCGTCCAACTACAGACCGATCGCCATCACCTCCTTGTTCTCCAAAATAATGGAGTCCATTATAAACTGCCAGCTCTTGAGGTATCTAGAGGAGCACCAGCTGATAAGTGACCGCCAGTACGGTTTCCGTCAGGGTCGCTCAGCTGGTGATCTTCTAGTCTACCTTACGCATAGATGGGCGGAGGCAGTCGAGAGCAAGGGGGAGGCCCTGGCAGTTAGTTTGGACATAGCGAAGGCCTTTGATCGGGTTTGGCACAAAGCGCTTCTCTCGAAGCTTCCTTCCGCTGAATGGGCTTCCCGAGAAATTATGCAATTGGGTCACCAGTTTCCTCGCAGACCGGAGCATCAAGGTCGTAGAAGACGGTGCATGCTCGGACTCCAAGTCTGTGGGTGCTGGTGTTCCGCAAGGTTGCGTGCTATCGCCAACCCTGTTTCTTCTGCATATCAATGATATGTTACAAATTAGTAACATTCATTGCTATGCAGACGACAGTACTGGTGATGCCTTGTACACCGGCCGTGCTAATATTTCTCGGGAACACGTCGACGAGTGCCGGAAGAAACTTGTGTCTGAAGTCGAGATTTTGTTAGACAAAATCTCAGACTGGGGCCGACTAAACTTAGTACAGTTTAACCCAAATAAGACACAGGTTTGCGCGTTTACCGCTAAAAAGAAACCCTTCGTCGTAGCACTACGTTTTGGAAGCACTCCCCTCGTTGCCTCAGCCAGTATCGGAATCCTTGGCGTAGACATACCGAATGACGTTCAGTTTCGCGGTCACTTGGAAGGGAAGGCCAAATTGGCTTCTAAAAAGCTTGGCGTGCTCAGTAGAGCGGGACAGTACTTCATGCCGGTCCACCGCTTGCAACTTTACAAGGCGCAGGTTCGGCCTCACATGGAGTACTGTTCTCATCTTTGGGCGGGGGCACCCCAGTGCCAGCTCCTTCCTTTTGACCGTATTCAACGAAGAGCGGCTCGAATCATCGACGACCAGGTTCTTTCCGATCGGCTTGATACACTGGCCTTGCGAAGAGATGTTGCATCTCTTTGCATTTTTTACAGGATTTACAACGGGGAGTGTTCCAAGGAATTGTTCGGAATAATTCCAGCCGCTGGTTTTCACCATTGCACTTTGCGGCAGAACACAAAATTTCATCGTCACCACCTGGATGGTTGGCATTCCACCACAGTGCGTTTTTCGCGGAATTTTCTGCCACGCACTACCACTTTATGGAATCGGCTGCCGCCGGCGGTTTTTCCGGACCGATACGACTTGGGGACCTTCAAGAAAAGAGCCTATTCCTTCCTCAAAGGCCGGCAACGCACCCGCGATTCCTCTGGTGGTGCGGTTGTTCATGGGCGGTGGTGATCACTTACCATCAGGTGAGCCACTTGCTCGTTTGCCCCCTCTCCTATAAAAAAAAATACTTTATTTGAATTTGAATTTTTGCGCTTAACCCTAATTATTTTTCTAACATTAAAGTAGCTGGTAAGTTACTGGCTATAATATCAGCTATCTGTCAGTTAAAGTCCCGTCAAAATGTCAAGTCAAGGAGATTAGCCGGAACAAACAGACACACAGACAAAAACTTTAAAAATTGTTTTGTTCTTGTAAGTACCGTATATACTTTCATAAGCATTGAGTAAAAAGCTGTTATTTTCTTATTACAAACAGTTTACTGGTGGTAGGATTCCTATTCAGGAATCCGTCTAGGTAGGTACCACCCCAGGGCCAGTTATTCTGCCGTGTAGCAGTAGTGTGCAAACATTACTGTGTTTCGGTTTGAAGGGCACTGTGAGCTAGCGTAATCACAGGGCATATGAGACTTAAGAACTGATGTCTCAGGGTGATGGGCACAGTGAGTTGTCACAGAAATGTTATTGGTGACACAGCATTTGTTATGGGCAGGCGTTGCGCTTACCATCAGGTGAACGTTTTGCTCGTTTCATTACAATATACAATAAAAAAAAGACAATTTTATCTATTTGTGCTCGTACATAGATAAAATATGACTATTCCATTACCACTGCATTTCTGTTACGGTTAGCGATGGCGTGGCCTAATGGTCAGACTATCTGACTACTGCACCGCTGGTTCTGTGTTCGAATCCCGGACGGAGCCAACATTTTTGCAAAAACTGTAATTGTTGGTTTTCGATTTTTCGTGTATTCGACGTGCTATGGGAATGCCCCCTTTGTAAAATATGTGCATCACGTACTATGGGAATACCTCTTTTATGACCTAAGAAAAGAAATGATGGACCGTAATCACTCTTCCGTACCGCGGTCCATTGTACTGTGGGGACCTTGTTGGCAATGGGAGCAAATTTGCTCGGCTGCGTGACCTCAGGCAACGTTGGCACGAAGAAAATCGGACTAGGAATCGACGCTGGCAGTAGATCAGCCTGACGAGTCGAAGGTTGAGTCAAGTTGGATTGTTCAACACAGTCCGGGGAGTTAAGCCAAAAAGACAGGAACAGACGAAATAACTTGTATTGAGTCAAGAATTGCTCACGGGAAAGAGCACTTTGACCTGACGGTCGCTGGGGCCATAGGTGTTTAGCTTAGTCTAGTTCTGATCGTAGGTCAGGACGAGTGAGCGCCTCTGTGTTATGTTCTGTATTATGTTCACTGTAATATCTCCTCTGAAGTTAATTGCTTACAAAAGTATCCGAAAGATGACTCCTTGATCAAAAATCGTCCAGAAGGAATTGTTATTGGCTGAAATGATGACGATCGTAAACTTAAAAAAAAATATGAAAACGTTTACTTCGACTGTTAGTCGTTTAATATAAAAAAATAAGCATTCTACGTCTTAGTAATGTTTGTTCTTAATAATACTTTTTTGGTATTTTTGATGCATAAAGTTAGCTTATAAATCATGACCGCCTATCACGTATCATTATATTATATTAATGTGATAGCTTTTATAGTAGCTGAAAGCAAAAACAGTCTTCCACATGAATTTTTCATATGTAAGAATAGCACGCACATACATAAATATATTATGACTTATGACGTCTCATAATCTATTCTAGTTAATCGTGAAAAAAATATACGATATTTCTACAGTCCTTTCATAAGTATCGTTTTTGAAATATGGACATTTTAATATGTAGAAGAAAGCGTTTGGGTATCTTATGAAATAAATATACATAATAATAAGAGAAGATAAATGATGCTATAAAGATGAGAAAGTTAATTTGCTAAGGTCATCATGCGTATATGCCTCATATGTAAAATCTTGTATATTTATATTTTTTAAAAGCACCAGCCGCCTCTCTCTCTTCCACAAAAGCGTGATCAAGCAAACTAATACCGCTTCCGGGAACCGCCGTGAGATACTCCCTACCGCTACAACACTACCACTAGGCAATGCATACCATTGCCGATGATGGCCGAGAACACGGCACGTGTTTCACGTCAAAATTAGTCATTCACTTCAGCCTATCACTAGTCCACTGCTGAACATAGGCCTCCCCCATAGATTGCCACAAAAGTTCGAAGCTCTCATTTTGGGGGATCTTGCCATAGTTGCCACGCTTGGCAGGCGGGTTGGCAACCGCAGTTTATTTATTCAGATGTTCCTGGAAGATGATGCTGCCCATTTTCTAGTTCCTAATTTTCCCACTGTCGACTTTTACGACACCCATGGGATGAGATGGGGTGGTAATTAGTCATTATCTAGTAAGTAATATAATTCTCGGCCTAAGTGAATTTTTCCTTTGTTAAAATGGATTTCCATAAAGTAAAATCTAATTCCATTAAAAATATTAAATTATGCTATTGCAATTATAAAGAGTTGTTCATAGTATCCGGATGACCTAGGTACGATCCACGGTGCCGATTTGCAACATATTTAGCGGTTAAGGAAAATAACCAGCACACCAGAGCAACGCGTTTGAGTGAATTCTGATTACAGAAAGAGTTTTCGATTTCAAAACCCATTCAACGATTAAGGGAGGCATATAATCAATAGTGGTAAAATTATTACTATATATTAATAACCTTAGTAATAATAACGTTAGTTACTGAAAAACCGGCGGGTATTATAAACAAAACTAATATGAAAATGTTGTTGTTTGTTTTTTATATATTAAACATAGAAGCATTAAATTTGATTAACATCTATATTTCAGTTCGGTTAAATTCCAAATATTTTTTATCAAACACAAGTTGTCTAAAGAGAAGAAGAGAGATCTTTGACCACTAAGTACCTATTTGAGCGTGGCTGTAGTTATGTCGTCTCGTGGGTATCATACGAGTTTATAAAGAGAGATGCTGGGCCCTTCAAACTTCGGACAGCTAAAAGAATAGGTTAAATTAAAAAGTAAAGTAACAGCCTATTAATGTACCACTGACTGTACCAGTACTGAACTAAATAACACGCACATTAACAAAACTAAAAAGTTTTAAATAAACTAAATTATGAAGAAACAAGACGAGACTATGCAAAAAAAATCTGAAAAGAGAAACACAATCTCTATTATCTATAAGATTTAGCTGTAGAATGCACCAGGCAATGTATTGTTTGTTCTTTACCTACTTAAGCAAAATTTGTGAGTAATGCAATAGATTATTTAAGATCATAACACATAATTCCTATATTTGATTACGTATCAGTCTGATCTGCGATTATAGCATTCGCTTATCTTACTGTAACTAGAGGATTACGTCAACAATAAATAACGCACGTATAGTAGGTATATTGATAATTTCTCTTATTCGATACATTAACGACAAAGCTTCATGGCTTTTTATCTCTAAATACCTAATACCTAGCCGGTGACGCCAAGCTTTACACATTTATATGACAAAAAAAAAAAAACGCGACATAAATAAGGACATAAGATACGTATTATTTCCGTAGAAGAGCCTTAATGTTCTCGTTTTGTCCAGTTATTTAATTTCCTTCATACTAATATTGTCCTCTTGAAAAGAAAATATTGTTAGTCATGGCGGCGGAAAAAAATGGCCACTGGGTTTCATCTCCATTTTGTATCGTACAAGTCGACCAAGGGCTAATGCTTGGAAAATCCCTTGGCTTTCTGCACACAGCAGAATAATCATGTCGAAAAATGCCAGATCGAAATTACCCAAACTAGTGAGGGTAGCAGCGTTTAAGGCGCAAGAACAAGTCTAGGTATGTTATCGCGATTACCAGTTTTCTCACAATTTTTTCCTTCACCGCTTAGCACATCGAAGATCAGCATTTACAATGGCAGAACCATTTTAGAGGTGCCGGCATTAGGGATCGAACTCCATTCACTCGCTTACTATGTAATTTAAGACGATCGCCCGACCCCTTAACTACGACGCATGTCCGAGGTATATTCTATACTGATATTACGTGGACATAGGAAGTAAGTCAACCAACCTGCATTGGCACGACGTGGCAGACACTCTCCAGCTCCAAAACCCTCTCAGAAATGAGCAGTTAGTGCTCTTCAGCAGGATAATTATAGGGTGTTACTATGTTTTTTTTTTACTTCTGATAAAATATAAGCAACCTATGCTGACAGCCAAGATTTATTTCAACGTAAAGCTGTGATACATGAGTGATTTAATTTATATTTTGATAATTATAATAAATCATATCAATCCGCCATTTCTTTATTCATATTAAAGTGTAACATACTTTTGCAACTTCAAGTTTTAGTACTCCCAAGTGTCCTTGGAGGCTTTCATGTTTTACGATTTCAAGCTGCACTTCTATTCGAAAGATTTTAGTTATAACAAAATGTGTCTGTAACAAAATGTTTACCTTTAAAAAAAATAGACGTAACGACGACATAATAAACACTAGTTTCCGTAATTTTGAAAAAAAATCGCACCATAACGCATTAAAACCGTTAATAGATCAGATGAAAATGGAATTAAAAGTGAAATAAAACTTATTTATTTTTCAACGTAAGAAATATAAACTAGTTGTTTTCTGGCACTGCTGTGGTGTCTACCTAGACATATTCCTGCATAGTACTCCTATCACCAGAACTATGACGAATCCTTTCTTGCCGGCGGTGGACTATTCACAGCCTGATGATGGTAATGAATTGTTTGTATGTAATAAATTATGTATAAAATAGATTTAATATAACAGAATTGCCGATAATTATATCCCAGAATTGTCAGATGTTAATTACTTATGTTTCACGCGGTTCATTGAATCGCGCATGGTAATGCATTTTCTCTGCCGACGGTCTATTAACGTCATTGCATTGGACAAAACGTCGGGCTACTATCTATTTATGTAATCTATTTTTATTTAAAGTTTATTATATACTTTGGTGAATATTTTCATTGGGCTGCAATAGCCATAAAGCTTGTAAACAAGTTCTAAAGAAGCTGGGCATCAATGTAGCCTTTTCACGTATTGTCAAAATTATATGATCAAATAGATCAAAGACACAAATAAGTTTAATGATTAAACAATTAAAATATTAAAAATAAAAAAACCGTGTGCGTACTTATGTAGTCACGTAAGAAGTGATACTTCTTTGGCGTAACAAAACAAAAATAACTACACAACGTTTATCCCGCGGGCAAATACTCTACGTAAAGAAGATAAAGAATAGAATAAATAAATTACAATTAATAAAGGTTTCATTAAAAAGCATGGTCAATTTAAAATAATGTTTCTTTAGTAAAAAAGTTTCAGCCTATAAATGTCCCACTACTGAGCACAGGCCTCCTCTCATTTCTGAGACGGTTTTGGAGCTAGGAAGAATCCGCCACGCTGCTCCAATGCGGGTTGGCGGACTTCACATGTCTTCGAAATATTTTTTATTCCTCAGACATGCAGGTTTCCTCACGATGTTTTCCTTCACCGCCGAGCACGTGCTAAATCAGCACTTAAAATTGCAATTAACAATTTTAGTGGTGCCGGCACCGGGAATCGAACCCAGGTCACTCGCGTACTATGAAATTTAAAGCGAGCGCCTAGCCCCTGAGCTACCACGGCTCATTACACCAATAAATTATTTATACACAATTTAAACAAAATATTAAGTATATTTTTTTTTATTCGATTATGTGACGAAATGAGCAAAACGTTCACCTGATGGTAAGTGCAACGTCTGCCAGACCATTTCTGTTTGACACCACTCTGCCCCCGTCACCCTGAGACATCAGTTTTTAGGTCTCATATGCCCAGTGATTACGCTAGCTCTCAGTGCCCATCAAACCGAAACACAGTTATGTTTGCATATTACTGCTTCACGGCAGAATAACTGGCCCTGCGGTGGTACCGACCTAGACGGATTCCTGCATAGGAATCACCACCAGTAGTAACTTATCTTTGTATTTACTTTGTAATTTACATACATACACTGACGCCTTTTTCCCATACAAGGGGTAGGCAGAGGCCAAAAAGTAGCGCACTTTCCACCCCCGTGGGAAACGGGACGGGTGGCGGACCACGTCGCCGCCATTATGGTACGAGTGAAAAACAATCTTACTCCCCATTGTGTTACCACCAGCAGTATAGTGACAGCATTCCATATTATGGTGTTATTCTGCACAAATAAAGGCTGTTCGTACAATTCCTTAGTCGCCTCTTACGTCACCGCGGTAGGAAAGAGGTAGATGCTATTCTACTATGCCGAACCTATCGACAAATTTGATACATTAATTTGTTATTTAAGTGCATAAACCTTATTTTTTCTGTTCCCAGCTGAAAGCAAACATAATACAGTAATTAAAGAATATAATTAAATATAAAAAAAATATCGGCTTCAGTTTGGATTTGAAGGCAGTAGCTACAACCTGCAACTGCAGTTAGCCACGCAATTGTCGGAATATTTTACAGTATTTAAGTGCTCTCATTTTTTCAAAGGGGCATTAATTGCAGATTGAGTTGAGAATAATTGACATCAATGTCCATCTGTTTAAAGGTAAGTAAAGTAAAGTAACAGCCTATAAATGTCCCACTATTGAGCACAGACCTCTTATTTCCGAGAGGGTTTTGGAGCTGGAATATATATATTTTCACTTTACTATGTATTTAATGTACATCGTTCACTTATTTGTTGTATGTTTATCATGTGAAAAAACCACTTAACACTATGCTTACTTATAAAGGCATCATCTTCATTTTAGCCTATCAATAGTCCACTGCTGAACATAAGCCTCCCCCATAGATTACCACAAGTTTGTAGCTCTTATTTTGGAGGGATTTTGCATAGTTGCCACGATTGGCAGGCGGGTTGGTAACCGCAGTTAATTTATTGAGATGTTTCAGGACTCTGATGCTGCTGCCCATCTCCTGGTTAGAAGTTTTCCCTGTCGACTTTTACGACACTCACGGGTTGGTAGAGTCTCTTAACCGCTACCACTCGGTAAGGTGTACTTAGTATATTCAAATATATGAATATGAAATTTCGATAAAACGACGACGCTAACGCTACACATCGCATTGTTACTTATTTTTTTTTTAAATAAACAGACCGGTAACGGACACCGTCGTTTCCTATAATAACCAGGAAATATCAATAGCAGTGGCACATCGACTGTAATTCGACCATTTCGTTTATTCATTTTGGTCAAACTCTGCGCGAAGATTTTAAGGTTCATTAATTGCCAAAAGTTATAAATATTCCCTTATAAGTGGGTTATAATCCTTGGGAGTAAATTCTATAAAAGAAACCTTCGATATTAACCATTTGTAATTACTTCTTGAGAAAATTAAAATATATATTGATTTAGACTATACAAAATTACAGAATGTTGTCAGCACTTAGGTATATTATAATTTTACATAGTACAACAATACAAACTACGGTACAATAAACAGCAAATTTAATTTGTTAGTGTTCCACGAATGTCTGTTAGGTCTTTCCCCAGTCGAGTAGACTAATTTACATACTACATGTAATGCAGTTTAGCACGTTGAGCTTGTAAGTTATCTAGTATGGTATTATGTACACTTATTACGTAATTCAAGAAGTTTTTTTTTGGTGGAAGAAGAAGAAATAAAGTATATTTTTTAATTAACAATGTTTACCTAAGAAAATAAAAACTAGTTTTTTTCATTTAAATTTACCTTAGTACAACCTATAAATGCCCCACTGCTGAACACAGGCCTCCTTTCATTTCTGAGACGGTGCTTTTTTTTATTTTTTATTTAATACTAGTTAAATGTTAAGAGGTTGAATATTTATCAAAATCCTTCTTGTCAGGCTTCACCTATGCTGTTTTATACATCTTTTTTTATGTTTTAATGAAACTAAGAAGCGAGTCGAGCAATTCGTTTTCGAAGAAAGATCTGGCACCGCACTGTGCTCGTCACGAAGACATCGGTTCTTAAGTCACATACCACCACACACCCTGTAATTACATTAGCTTCAGTATCCTTCAAACCGCAACTGAGTGGTGTTTGCATATTACCGCTTGACGTCATATACAGAGCTTTAAACAGCCTTAAATATTTGTGTATGGAAAACTGTACCCTTGAATTGGCGTTCTGTTGCGAGTCCTGAGGGCGAACCACAAGTTGCATACAGGATATAATATTGATAAATAAATATTAGTTTAAATATAGAACCACTCACTCACCTTCAACCTATCGAGCTCGATGTAATTGATATGCAAGAGGTGCAGCGTTCACCTTACTGAACAATTACAAATCCTTCTAGTGTAAAAATGAATATTTTCTATGTTGCATTATTACTGACCGAAAAACGATGCCCTTCGCTAGCATTTCTCCTGTATTGTGAGTGCGTTTTACTGAAATAAATTGCACATGCACACAACACAACCACCACACCCGAAAATCAACGATTTGTGCATGTTCTGCAAATGTTGTCTACGAATGGGATACGAACCGAAGATTCGCGGCGTATAAGTCAGGTACTATTACCACTAGGCCACACGTTTGTCAACCTATGGCTCAGCAAATACATACACATATATACATATATAGTAAGCCTCGTTTCTATTGGGGTGGGCAGAGACTACATATTTCCACTTGCTATGATCCTGACACGCATGTTTCGCTTCTTCTACCTTCATGAAAGTTTTCGTACAGCCTCGTTGGTTGCGGCTACTTTTTACCGGGCCTTTTCATAAAGCGTTCTATCTGACCGTGACACGTTCATCTATCCCGACCATTACCGGCTTGCCCGTTTGCTTCTCAGCAAATATGTATACTGATCATTGAGTCCCCAGTTGTCACAGAAACACGAGTTACTGGTAACGCAAGAACAAAACCTGTAGTTTTTAGTTAAAATAATATATCGAGACAAAACCTTAAGAATGGGATTCGTTAAGAACCAGGTCCACATCATATTTCTTACGTCAAAAATTTCAGAAACAGTTTCACTTTAAATCGAAATGTATTTTCAAATTATACGACGCTGAAGTCTAAAGCAATTTGTTGAAGGTGCACGATTTCAGGTAATGTTTTAAAGTTTTATTCGTTCTCCTCGCACGTTTTAGTAATTGAAAGCTGTGCACCGTACAATTTATGAGCGTATTACGGTACGAGTGATAAGAGGATTGCTGACTGCGAGGTGAACTAAATATTTCTGGTAGGTAGGTAGGTAATACCCCAGGGCCAGTTATTCTGCCGTGATATATATTTTCGGTGATGTAATTGCTGTTAGCCTTTTCGGCTTTTACAGCTTCATCGGATACTTCTGCCGTGAAGCAGTGGTGTGCAAACATTACTGTGTTTGGGTTTGAAGGGCACTGTAAGCTAGCGTAATCACTGGGCATATGAGACTTGAGAACTGATGTCTCAGGGTGACGGGCGCAGTGTAGTGTCACACAGAAATGTTCTGGGTGACATAGCATTTGTTATGGGTAGACGTTGCACTGTACATCAGGTGAACGTTTTGCTCGTTTCATCACTTTAAATTAAATCTTTACAATAAAAAAAAGAATAAACCACGGCCATGGGTAGTAGAATCAGTCAAATGTGCATAAGAATTGAATGTGCTAAAGAATCATCTTTCCGTAGGACAGTTCCATAATTGCATCAGTAGTATAGCTCGTATTTAGAATTAAAAATTGATTATCAAAGACATTTACCACAGAAATACTTAAAAAATTATGTGCGAAATAGTTTTCCATGTTATACAAGAACATTGAAATATCCTATTATCATCCCACTGCTGTACAAAAGCCGGTTCCTATCTTTATGTGTATTGTAAATCAGGGAAAAATCAGGCTGCATTAGTGCAAGAAGGAGAATTTAATATGTTATCAAAACTACTCGTAGCTTATTGTCTTATACTACACAACAGAATGAATCTTGAGAATTTAGAGCTCAAACTAGATAAGTTCATTTTAAGGTTATAATATACGGCCTCGAGAATAATACAAATAATTTATTATTTATTTATTATGGTGATAGGTGTCTGGCAGACTAGAAATAGTAAGAAGCGAAGGTATTGTTCTGGCAGCTTTTGTTCGTGTAGAATAACACCTAAGTATGCAATGCTGTCACTATGCCGGTCGTGGGAATGCATTGGGGAGAAGATATTTTTAGGCGAAAATGGCGGCGATGTTGTTCGCCACCCGTCATGTCCCGTTTCCCGCGGGGGCGAAAAATTTGCTACGTGTGTGTTCTCTGCCTACCCCTTATATGGGAAAAAGCGTGATTGCATGTATGTATTTATTATGTTCACTCTATTACGCGCGTAACTATCATACAATTTACAATTAAAACTTTAACTCACCCATCATCCGAAAATTAACTTATAAGTTCTTACTTAATTTTTACCGACATTGACCTATATGAGCTTATATAAATTAGTATTACACTTAAATAAATTCAGAATTTCGACAGACGGTGTAATCAAAATATACGTTTATTTCTATGTTGGTGAAATTTAAATTGTCATAAATTACACAATTAACCGCAGACGTCGCCACAATTTAATGTCTACAATTTAAAATTCAAATGTAATGTTCATTACTTTTTTGTTTACTGTCAGAAATTAACTTAGGCAAAAAATGTATGCACTAAATAAGTGTTTTATTCTATATAAGTTTAAAAGTAAATGAACAATATTGACATTTTTCACTTTTTTAATAACACTGTTACGAATTACATTATAACGAAAATTGTTTTCTGTGCCGGATAGAAATGAATGAATGAGTCTATTTCCTTTAGAACCTTATAAAACAAAGATGGGTCATCTGTGTAAAAGATTACCTGGTTCAGTCATTAAAATAGCGTGCAAATATTAAGGATAATAATATTTCATTAAATACAAAAGTTATAAATGCTACTTAACGAATTAAAAAAAATATTACATAATCAAATACAATCATATTATTCCTTATATTACAAGAAACCTTAATGCTATTGAATATATATAGAAGAAGCGAACTGCGAAGTGCTATTTTTTAATATCAGTTTTTTTTATCATAGTATTTAGTTATTAGTGACCGCAAATTACACGTGCCAACGCTGGACTAACTATAGCAAGAAGACCCACGATGGTATAACAGTTGCTGATAGTAATGTCTTCAGACATCCTATGGGCTCGAAGCGTTATAGTAACGCTTCGAAATGCAAGCGTAGACTCGGGTCAAATCTTTTGATGCTACATAGCGAAAGTGTATGGTATCCTTCCATCCAGAACTAACGCGTAAGAATTCTGGTGTATAGACAGACCTACTCGACATAATGTACGTTGAGTAGAAAATGTTACTTAACATAATGAAATATTATACGATGTATGCTTCATTTTATTTTCAATAATTTTATTTATACTTTACTTTAATTAAAAATTATGGATTTTTGTGTTATCAAATAAGTTTTCATATTACATGCTTTAGATCTTCGTTTCTTTTACCTATTTAACAATACTCTATCTCGCTTGCACGCTACTTTACTATTTTTTGCCTCACAATATTTCCATACTTTCATCACTTTTTACATTCAATTCGCGAGATTAGGAGTAAAAGTTACAAAAGTACCGAAAAGATCGTCAGAATGTCCGAAGTGTCGTCAATTCTATTGCGGTTTCCGCAATAGGATTGACGACAGTTCCCACCGTTTTGCCTAACTTATTTGTTTCTTTTACTGACAGAATTTTATACTACAGTATAATTTTCACTCTTTTCACAATGTTTTTTTTCTATGTCGGCACATCGTAAATCAGCAAATAAAATGCAAAGAAAAATTTTACTGGGGCCAGCTTCGGGATCCGAACTCGGTCACTTGCTTTTTTTTTGAAGAAATTAAGTAAAGTCACGAATCACGATCATTCACCTAATCGTAAGTGCCACGCGTCTAACTACAGCTGCAGCGTGATACAGATACTTCGATTTGTAAAGTTGTGTGTGGTACCGCACTGCTTTCGTCAGCATGTGACATCGGTTCTTAAGTCTCTTATGCCCTGTAATTACAATAGCTTCAATGCCCTTTAAACACACAATGACGCTTGCACATTACTGCTTTACAGAAGAATAACTGGCATTACGATGGTACCTTATCTGGACTCCTGGAAAGAAATCCTACCCGTAAATTTTAGTTTAGTTTAGTTTAAAACAAGAACCCGGCCCTTAAGTTAGCGTGTCTGTTCAGAAGTACGAGTTCGTTTATCTAACTTTCCGTATTCCGAGATTTTTTTATTATTGTCAACAATAAGATACTCTGCAATGATATTGGCTTGCAGGAAGTCGATAGTTGTTCTAGACTATTCTAACAGACTGTTGTTCAATTGAATTATGTTTGTAGCATTTTATATATTTCAAAAAGAAAAGTAAAGCTGTTGCTATCTTAAAAAGTAGAGTTGCAAAGAGTTTTTTTAAGAACGATGCCTTACACTTGCATTTTTCCTGCACAACACAATCAGACCCGAAAACTAACAATCTGTATTTTTGCACAAAAGTTGGCCCCGGCTGGAATTTGAACCCAGGGCCGGTAGCGTAGAAGTCAGGTACTCTGACCACTAGGCCACGCGGTTGACACGTTTCTAATAATTTTGAAGCATGCAAAGTAACATCTTACTGCAACTTAGCCCTTTTGAAAGCTTATGAAGAACTCACACATTATAAAATTTTACAATAGAGTTGGTAAAATTTGCTAGAAAACTGACGACAGCGTAACAAATAGGTAGGAATACCTAATTTCTGCGCCGCGAGCCCTGGGTTCGAATTCGAACTGGAGCTTAAAAAGTAAAGTAAATTTTCTGCCTATGAATATCCCACCGCTGAGCACAGGTCTCTTCTCATTTCTGAGAGGGTTTTGGAGCTAGAAAAAATCCGCCACGCGGCTCCTATGCGGGTTGGCGGACTACACATGTCTTCGAAATATTTTTTATTTATCAAACATGCAGGTTTCCTCACGATTTTTCCTTCACCGCCGAGCACGTGGTAAATCAGCACTTAAAATGTCAATCAACAATTTTAGTGGTGCCGGCACCGGGAATCGAACCCAGGTCACTCGCATACTATGAAATTTAGAGCGAGCGCCTAGCCCCTTAGCCTGTAAAACGCTTACAGACATAAATTGCACATGCACAACACAACCACCACACGCGAACATCAACGATTTGTGCATGTTCTGCAAATGTTGTCCACGAATGGGATACGAACCAAGGATTCGCGGCATAAAAGTTAGGTACAATTACCATTAGGCCACACGTTTGTCAACCAGTGGTACGAGCCTATGGCTCAGCAAATACATACACATCATACATATAGTCAGGCTTCGTTTCTATTGGGGAAGGCAGAGACCACATATTTCCACTTGCTATGATCCTGACACACATGTTTCGCTTCTTCTACCTTAATGAGCGTTTTCGTACAGCCTCGTTGGTTGCGGGTACTTTTTACGTGGCCTTTTCTTAAAGCGTCTTCTATCTCACCGTGACACGTTTATCTATCTCGACCATTACCGGCTTGCCCATTTGCTTCTCAGCAAATATGTGTACTGATCATTGCGTCCCCAGTTATCACACAAACACGCGAGTTACTGGTAACTCAAGAATAAAACCTGTAGTTTTTAGTGAAAATGATATGTCGAGACAAAACCTAAAGAATAGGATTCGCTGAGAACCAGATCCACATAATATTTCTTACTTTAAAAATCTCCCAGTCAAAAAAACCCAGGTCACTCACGTACGGTACGCGAACTTAGTTTTGTGCAATAGTACAAATTCTTTGATTTCGTGCCCGTGTCTTTGATACTGCATCCTAGCCTTTTTTCCATCTTATCGTCACATCGGGCGAGAGTGGGTGACTGTAGCTGATATTCGAGACTACTCGTGGCAAAGAAATCAGATACTAAGACTACTAGACCTCGCGGTCGCCTAAGTATTATGGAAGTAAGAATGCCTATCTTTTCATAGGATCTGGAGAAGTATTATGCTCTGTAACATTAATCGCTACTACCGGTGTAAAAGGTATATTTACAAATCTTCTATGCTTGTAAATATCTACTATATTTAACGAAGTAAATAAGTTTAGGATTAGTAAGCTGAAGTAGCCACAGGCCAGCCAAATAGCTGCAGTTGGGGAAGAAAGGGTATAGAGTCGCAACCTCGTATCGGCAAACGCTGTGTAGGACGACTCCCGCTAGATGGAGCGACGCCCTGCACGGTTTTGTAGGAGGACGACGAATGCAGGTGGCTCAGGACCATCTCTTATGGCAATCATTGGGGGAGGCCTATATTCAGAAGAAGTCTAGTGATAGGCTGAAATGTTGATGACAACGAAACAACTTAAAGCTAAAATTGTATTGCTTTAGTGTTTTATATACACTGTACATTTGGAATGTACTATTTCTTAACAACTATTTCTTAGTTAAACTTTTTAACACTTCATAAGTAGCCAACAACCTTTCGGCCAATACAAGAAAAGTGGTTATACTTTTTTTATATTTGTTATCTTGTACTGTAACTGAAAAATTTGACAGCGTTAGAGTCGACTGAAAAAAAATCCTTAATTCTCTTGGCTTCTGATAGGTGGCGACAACCATCTCGTAAAATGCCAGACCAAAATACACGGATAGGAAATGTATAGTCAGTAGTGTTTGAGATGGCGAAGTGTCTATCAAATCTTTGGTTTTAGTTAATACGAGTTTAAGAATATAGAAAATCTTATACATAAATTTTTTTTATTAGGTGATAGGGCAAACGAACAAACGGCTCATCTGATGGTAAGTGATCATTGCCGCCCATGAACATCCGCAATACCAGAGGAATTGCTGGTGCGTTGCCGGCCTTTGAGAAAAGAGTAGGCTCTTTTCTTGAAAGTCCCTAAGTCGTATCGGTCCGGAAAAACTGCTGGCGATTCAGTCAAATAGATGAGTCGATATTAGAACATATTTATTTAGTAGAAAACTATCGAACAATTAATGACTCCATTTGGGTTGATTAGTTAAAAATAAATTTAAATGTAATATATGTAACATTACAAACTGAAAAATTGTAAACAAAAGCAATGCTTTTCCAATAAAGAAATACCAGTTTTTAATTTGTATTAAAAATAAATGAGTTATATTGGTACCCTTTCTCTTTCATGCCCTATTTCAATCTTCTTTTTCATTAAAATATAATCGTTTCTGTAACAACATCGTCTTTCGTTACACTTCCATCCACTTTAAAAGCTTTGTCTGCTATGGTGTTTATATAACAAATTTTAAAATAATACAAAATTGTCACCTTTGATCTCATGTTTATTTATTCATACTATTCAATTTAATCGAAACCAGTTATGTGATGTAGTTCTAATTTTTTGGGGAATTTTGCCTTTGTTGCCGCGCATGGCTGGCGAGTTGGCAACCACAGTTTTTTTATTTTGATGTTCCACAAAGATGCTGCTTTCCATCTCCTGGTTTTAATTTTTCCTTAGTCGACTTTACGACACCCACGGGACGAGATGGGATGGTAGATTCTCTTACGCCGCCATCACAGTGAGCTATAGATAGGCTCAGTATTTTTCTGCGAGATAAAATCCGTAACGATGATATCCGCAGCAGAACTGGAGTAATCGACAAAGCCCTAAAAATAAACAAGCTGAAGTGGCTATCAACCGGCGGTACAGCTTCTAGACCTCGTACCGGCAAACGCAGTTTAGGCAAACAAGTTTCAGCTCTATTGCTTTATTGTGTTTTACACATTGTACATTTATTGTTTCTTAGTGCCGTGTGGTGGCTTCTCGTTAAAAGAATACTACCACTCCATCTCATCCAATGGATTACGTAAAAGGCGAGTAACGAATAAAATTGCACTGTGCACCCAATTGCGCATGGTGGCGATGGGCTCACCACCTGTCACACCAAGTGCATTATATTATTTTGGTGAAAAGTGGATTGTGGCAGTCATCTGCTTTTGCAGTGAGTGCCCAGTCACTGACTACCCCTTATGGGATACAGTCGTGATCTTATGTATGTATGTATGTATGTACGTTTACAAGGTACTCTCTCCAAACTTTACACAACACCTACAAAATTGAGCATTCACTTCTTAATTCCAATTAGTAGCAACTTTTTAACATTTCTTAAAAAGTTAAGTAAAGTTTCAGCCCATAAATATTCCACTGCTGAGCGCAGGCCTTCTCTCATTTCTGAGAGGGTTTTGGAGCTTTAACGCTGCCAAAATTAACTGCGTTAGATTCGACTGAAAGAAATGCTTGGAGTCTCATAGCTTCTGACAGGTGGCGACATAACCGTCACGTAAAATACCAGACCAGAAATGCACAGATCGGTGATGTATAGCAATGCCTAAGGTAATGTTCAAGAGTAAACTGTGATAGGCTGAAATGACGTGATGAACAAAAATAATATAATAAGATGAAGCACCGTCTAAGGTGCATGGCATCTGGTACTGCGATCGCCAATAGCTCGGCCAAATGAGTTGATTACGGCAAATCCTCTCCACATGAAAGAGACCTATATACAGCAGTGGGCTTTTACAGGTTGATGACGAAGAAGAAAAAGTAAGAGGTACTCTCGCCTAATAAAGGGCGAGATTGACGCCGCGTCCAAACGTTTCTTCACTCGGTCGTTCATCCTGTAGTTATGTGCCTGTTAAATGCTCCCGTAATGGAGTCTAGATCCCGGTATGGATAAGATAGTACTGTATAGAAATCTTACCACGAGGCATTATTGGTGGTAGGATTCCTAGGCAGGAATCCCTCTAGAAAGGTACCACCGAAGGGCCAATTATACTGCAGATAAGCGGTAGTGTGCAAACATTACTGTGTTTCGATCGGAATGGTAACAAAGAGAACGAAACTTAAGAACTGATGTCTCAGTGGAATGGACGCAGTGTGGTCCTACATAAAATTGATCTAGGTGACACAGCATTTGTTATGGGCACACGTTGCACTTACCATAAGGTGTACTTTTTGCTGTTCTCGGCTGCTGTTTCCTATAAAAAAACAGTACTTCATACTGTTGTAACTCTGTAAGGCTCACATTCGGTCTCACATGGATCTACTATCTCTGGACCGGGGAACCTCAGTGTCAGTGTTTCAATTTCACCGTATTTAAATCTCTCGGCTCAGTTGGGCTGGATCTCTACATTTTTATCGCGTTTACCATGACGCGTATTTTGAGGAATTGTTAGAAGTAACTCCAGCCGCTAAGTTTCACCATCAAACATTCCGGCACAATTCTAAATTCCATCCATATTTTTTGACGGTAAAAGTTTCACTACCATACGCTTAATAAAATAATTGTAGAATTTGCAACCGTCATGGGGTTTATCGATATGCCTTACAGACCTCCAAAAAATAGGCTCCACATTTCTCAAAAGCCGGCAACACATTTGCGATTCCTTTGGTGTTGCAGATGTTTATGAGCGGCCATATCATGAGATGCAGCTCGTTTGCTAGGCCCCTCTTCTAAAAAAGCGATCAATACATATATTAATTCTATATGATATGTACCCATATTCTTTTATAAATAAGTAGTCACAGAATTTATCACAGTTGAATAAAAATAAACCGCTGTAAAATAATGTGAAAAAGTGCCATTGAACAATTTTTCCTTTTTTACCCAGTCCCGTATATTTGCCTTTCGAGTTCAGCGAGTAACCGTGTGCAGTATTTAGTGCAAGCATGCACTAAAATCGCGGCATATGTTGTTTTCGAACTAGTAAAAAGTATTGAAAGCAATTTATCTTTTTCGCGTTGCAATAAAGCGACTTCTATTTCCTTTTATCACAATATTGTTTAAGCAAATGTAAACTGTAACTAAAACAGTAATGTCCTTCTGGCCGATTTTTGACCACGGCTAAAACTTCCTAACACTATACATATAATATCGTAGGAATTATCATGAATTTGAATACACAAGTGACATTCACGAGAAAAGGACTTGTGATTCCTATGCAGGACTCCATCTAAGTTATTGTCATCGTAGGGCAGTTATTCTACCGTAAAGCAGTAATAGTGTGCACACATTACTGTGTTTACGTACGGAAGGCACTAAGAGCTAGTGTTTTTCATTCCTGAGCATATGTGACTTAAATGATCAGTTGGGCGCGGTATTGTGTCATACGTAAATGTTCTGACTGATACAGCATTCGTTATGCGCAGAAGTTGCACTTACCATAAAGTGAACGGCTCGTCTTAGCACTTAATACTTAAAAAAACAATCCCTTTTTATATTCAACACAATACCAAAAACAATTGTATTATTGTACATCTTTTTATTGTTTTACAACATTTTATGTAATCTTTTTTCCAAGTCTTGAAAAGACTTGAGAAAAATGAGGTTAGCTTTCAAATATCATCCTTTGGCATATGTGAAAGCATTCTTTAGTTTTCAAATTACTTTTTCTCGAAAGTAAGCAATTTAGTACGCCATGCCGGAGGCCTCGCGAATAACTTGAGTATTATGACAGGCGGGTTAGCAACTAGAAGAAAAAAGTCCGGGGTTTTTTCAGATTGCAAAGGGACAATGGCATTCGTTACGGAAAATGGAATATGGAATAATGTTCTTCAAAAAATGGTACAATTGACACGAAGTAGTGCAGCCAAAGCAAAAACAAAGCCTACCACGGCTCAGCTTTGGATGCAAAATATATAATTAGTTCAGAGGCAGTGCGGTAATACAATATATATAATCGGTCGGTGCATGCGAGTAACCTAAGTTCAATTCCCGGTTCCGGGTCCTCTTATCTTGTTCGGCAGTTGTAAGTGCTGATTTACCACGTGCTCAGCGATGAAGGAACACAACAAGTTATGTTCCCGCTTTTCAAAAACAGTAAAGTAAAAAAAGTAAAGTTTCAGCCTATAAATGTCCCACTACTGAGCACAGGGCCTCCTCACATTTCTGAGAGGGTTTTGGAGCTAGGAAGAATCCGCCACGCTGCTCCAATGCGGGTTGGCGGACTTCACATATCTTCGAAATATTTTTTTATTCCTCAGACATGCAGGTTTCCTCACGATGTTTTCCTTCACCGCCGAGCACGTGGTAAATCAGCACTTAAAATTGCAATTAACAATTTTAGTGGTGCCGGCACCGGGAATTGAACCCAGGTCACTCGCGTACTATGAAATTTAAAGCGAGCGCCTAGCCCCTGAGCTACCACGGCTCTAAACTCAAAAACAGTAACAGCCTACAATTGTAACATAGCTGAGCATTGGTCTCCCTTTTTTTATAGAGGTTCTGAATCAGGTTTACTGGTGGTAGGATTCCTATGCAGGAATCCGTATAGGTATGTACCACTCCAGGGCCAGTTATTCTGCCGTGAAGCAGTGGTGTGCAAGCATTACTGTGTTTCAGTTTTAAGGGTACTGTGAGCTAGCGTAATCACTGGGAGACTTAAGAACTGATGTCACACAGAAATGTTCTGGGTGACACAGCATTTGTTCTGGGCAGACGTTGCATTTATCATAGGGTGAACGTTTGGTTCGTTTCGTCACTTTATCAATTAAATAAAATAAATAGTTATGTTCCCGCTTTTCAAAAACATTAACAACCTACAATTGTCTCCCTTTTTTTTACAGAGGTTTTGAATCTGGCGATTCTGCCACGCTTCCCTCATGCATGGCAGATTCGTTAACTAGGATTTTTTTTAATTTAGTGTATTACTGCTACTTTTCAATCTATTATTTTTTAATTGTATTAACAGTATGTACATAGAAAGAATCGGTAACCGTGACATCCGCATCTGAACCGGAGTTATTAACATTGCCTTAGGATCAGCAATCTGAAGTAGTAATGGGCCGGCCACATAAGTCGTAGAACCGATAACCGTTCCGGTTTAAAGTTTTTTGAACCGGCAATCTCGTATCGAATCTCGTCGCCGTGTGTTAGCGGCTTAAGAGAATCGACTACCCCATCTCATACCGTGGGTGTTGTAAAAGTCGACGGAGGGAAAATAAAAAGCAGTAGGTGGACAGCGGCAACTTCCTTAAACATCTGAATAAATAAACTGCGGACCGCCACCCGCCCGCCAAGCGTGGAAACTGCGGCAAAATCCCTCCAAAATGAGAGCTACAAACCTTTGTGGCAATCTGTGGAGGAATCCTATGTTCAGCAGTGGACTAGTTTTAGGCTAAAATGATGATGATGATGATGACTCACGTACGGGTTCCTACTAGATGGAACAACGACCCGCAGGGTTTTGCGATGGTTGTTCAAATAGCTCAGAACCATGTTATGTGGCAGTTTGTGGGAGAGGCATATGTTCAGCAGTGGCCTTGTGATGGGCCAAAAACATTGTTGTGATGAATAACTCGTAAATATACTATAAGGAATGACAATACACTCAACTTTAAAAAACTGGGGGCTTTCTGTTTTCACCTTCACATATTAAAATGTAACACCTTACTTGAGGCTTACTGTAGACCACTCTCAGTTTACGTCTCTTTTACGTATCTTTCGTTATTGACGGTATTATTTGTACCACTTAAAGCTTCCTTTTTTACTTGACATATATGAATGTAATAGAATCTTCCAATTCAATTTCCGTCCACTTCCAGACGTCCTAATAACGTGTAAAAATACGTGTGATACGTGTATAACGTATCAAATGCCGATGATAATAATAATGACATCAAGCGTTACATGAAACAGGGCTGATTTCGATTGTCTATTCATATATGTATTACGAGTAAGTTAAACAAATAGTGTTACAACTGTAAAACGAATAAAGAAAGCTTTATCATCATCATCAACCTTTCAGCCTATCACTAGTCCACTGCTGAACATAGGCCGCCCCCATAGATTGTTACAAAAGTTTGTAGCTCTCATTTTGGGGGGGACTTTGCCATACTTGCCACGCTTGGCAGACGGGTTGTCAAACTGCAGTTTATTTATTGAGATGTTCCAGGAAGATATGGTGCCGATCTTCTGGTTTTAAATTTTCCTCTGTCGACTTTTACGACAACCACGGGATGAGATGGGGTGGTAGATTCTCTTAAACCGCCACAAGGCCTGGCTAACGAAAGCGTTAGGGCACTAATTAATTGAAATATAACCACTTGAACGTAATCGCTTTAATGTGCACACGAGTATATCCGTGTAAGTGTAAAGTTATTTTGTGTGGAATAAAACCAGTTGTGTAACTTTATAATGTTAACTAAATAAGTTATGGGGTAATTAAGAGCGAAATAAATTTCAGTGTTCAGTAAATATTTCAATAAAAAGTCCCGTAAACTGGAATCATATATTAGAAAATATCTCACGTATTTTTGATTCAAAGTGAGTGCCTACTTAAAATTGGGCTAACAATATTCGTCCTGTAACAGAATGCGACCATTGGGTCCGTTCGTAAGTGATGGTTGACACATATGATTTACAAGCTGTTGAAATGTTTCACAAAGTTTAAGGACTCACAAAAATGAGAGTGTTATACTTGGAAACATTTTTTATGGAATGCATATGAGCAATTTTAGTTACTATTTAGAATTATCATTACGTTTACTAAAAAAGACATCGTACCCGTCTGCTGAGCCATTGGTTTCTGAGTTCGAATCTCAGTCAGAGTTAGTGTTTGTTCATGTAGATGCCAATCGGCCTGCCAAGCGTGGCAACTATGGCAAAATGGCTATGGCTCCCCCCTAAGTACCACTTATTTAAGCAAAATGGGAGCTACAAACTTTTGTAGCAATCTATGGGGAGGCATATGTACAGCAGTGGACTAGTGATAGGCTGAAATGATGATGATGATGATGTTAGCTTATATACCTACGACGATGTCCAAGGTATTGGTGTCGTAAACGAATTATTTCAATGTTAGTCAAATATTAACGATCCATATCATTTGTAACTAATAATAATTATAATAAAACCATTTTCGTGACACTTACATGTTTATATTTTATGCTTCAACCGATTCTAGTGAGAAAGAGCTACCAAGCTTTCGTACTAATATATTTCGAAATATCTATACAATAACATATCGCCTACACCATTATTATAGCCAAACAAGTGACTTTAGCAATTAGCTACTGCACTGCGGGTCGCGGATTCGATTTCCGTAAGAAACAAATATTTGTATGTCCCTCGGATAGTTAGGATAGATGTTCAAGGACTGGGTATTTGTGTACGTGCAATTTGTCTATAGGTGCACTTACGATACAGGGAAAGTTTTACTTTGGCGAATTATAAAGTTAAATGATTACATCATTTTGGTCGCAGTTATCGGTAATACATACCTAGGTATATTAATACACTTAAGAAGAAAAATTAAGCCCCAGTTTATATTGTACATATTTATAGAAAGGAGATCCTTATTTCAAAATAATACTGTAAAGTAGCACTTATTTAAGCATTTTCACATAATGCACTGAATCATTCTAGTTAATGCATTTGCTCTGTAGGCTGTCAATTAACGTTATCGCAGTTGATACTATTGGAATGGTACTTACTAATAAAAAAACGATGCCCGACCGAGCTACTTAAGCCTGCGTCTCAGCTGATACATTTAAGCTAGTATGTTATTATTACATCTTTTCGACGCTTTTCTGGCACAAAAGAAAAGCGTTTGGCTTCTGCACTAAGGGTCGCACAGTTTGATTCCCGCAACGATTAAATATTGTTCCGGGCCTAAATTTATTTTTGTATACCCACCCACGACACAGGAGTCTTCTTTGTATTGTTCACTACATTGGTTGTTAAAATATGTTGTGTTCTGCGTGTATAATATCAGTATGCAAAATAAGGTATAGTACCAACAATTTACTATTTATATTTGGTTGTAGTACAGTAAGAAAATCTGTCACCCTTTCTCATGCTGAGGACGTTATAAGAGTCGCCTAAGAGAAATTCCAGTTAATTTCATAATTTTTGATAGTGAAATAAATACTCGTATCTGGAAAAATGCAAGACCAAAAATCCACAGATCTATGATGTGCAGCAGCGTCTAATGTGCGAGTTAACTGGTACTGCGATTGTTCCACCCAACTATTAGCCGTGGCAATTACTGCAAATCCTCCCTTTGATAGAGGCCTATTTCCAGTATTGGTCTGTCAAAAGTCTGATAACTACGACTATTTCGCAAGGTTATAATAAAACATTAAAGCACCCAAAAAGCATCGACGTTCAAACATCATTTTCTGTATATTAGGTATAAATCAATAAAGAAGGCCTTCTTTATTATGCCTTGCATAGGTTCGTGATAGATTGTCTATTTTTTACCGAAGATATTCGAAATTACTAACTTAACACCCTCGAAGCGTCCTCATTTACGGGAAGTTGCGGTATATTATCTTGTCAACAGACAATTTGTATGTTTAAAAGTCTTTTTAGTCACCACATCACAGTTCAATTATATTACCATAGAAACTAATAAAGCAAGACTAGAAAAAAAAAACTTAAGACAGTGACTTTAAAACTTTAAATTCTGCAGTGACGGGTAAAATAATCATTAAATTTACTTTTATGGCTATTTTGAAAATGAGTAGTATTCTCTAATATTATAAAAGAACTACCATTGTGGGATAAATGAATAAACCGCACGTTGCAAAATGCATAGCACAAAAAGCCCGGTCAGTTAGAATATAGCAGAAATTTAATAACACATTTTCTTTAGCATACTATAGTCTTTGTAGTAGGAACATAAGACTGCTTGCATTGTAAATTCAATTCAACGAGACAGTTGCAAATTGCATCTCCTAATGGTTCTTTGTTGTAACGCTAAGGGAATTCGAATTTAAAGAAGTCTAAAATTTTACGAAAGTTTTCAATAATCAAAATATTTTGTTTTTATTAAAAAAAAATGATGTCTCATTCTAGGATACCTCCTCCAACATGAGTGCGTTTTGCATACATAAATTGCACAAGGACCAAAACCGGAAAGGCAACAATTTTTGTTTTTTCACAAATGTTCCACCCAACCCACCCTGTTGATCCCACCGCTGGGATTTGAACCTAAAATTCGCGGCATGGAAGTCAAGCACTCTGACCACAAGACCACGCTATCGTGTATTTAAACATTTTATTGTATTTTACACAGGCGGATGCCTGACTTTCATTATGAATAAGGAGCGAGGTCATAATAATTTTTTGAAAGTGAAGTATTTCCGTAAACCGAATGAATTATTCAAACGCAATGGAGTACTTGTTCAAAAACTGAACTACTGAAAGCCAAAAGCTAGGAAAGGTTACCTAAGTATGGACCCTAAACGTTCCATTGCTGGATGCATACCGCATCTTATTTTTGAGAGGGTTTTGGAGTCGGAAAGACTTAGCATGTCAGTACTCAATTTTTTTTATTTAGTTTTTAGAGTTTTTCTCAAGACTTCCTTCACCATTAAAACAAGTAGCACTTAAAATTTTAATGAAATATTTGTTTTGACTTTTTTCTTTTCTCTTCTCCTTCATGTTTTCATTGTTGTTTGCCCTGATTTTTTAAATTAAAACTAATATATTCCAGTGTATTCTTGACGTAACATCTCAGTACGTTGAAATAAAATTAGCGCCCGCTGTTGTTTTTTTCCCTACATGAAAGACACTTTGTTAGCAAGAAATGTGATTACGTACATATGCGAGTAACCAGTTATTATTCACGTTCAATATAACATTGTTCTTTATTATTTTGATCACGTATAACTTGTTTAGCACAATTTTCCTGGTTATTAAAAGTTGATTTCTATAGAGAACATTAAACTGAAATTTAATACGTGACATTTTTGGCAGACTTCGATATTACTTTACAATTTCAAACACAGAAACCAATTTATGCGTACTAGTACAACAAAAATAAAACTAGCAACACAATATTTCGACTTGGTATATAATTTAATGGACTATTTTCTCGTTCGTTTTTTTTTAAATACAGAGTATTGGCCTATAAATGTCCCACTGCTGATTACAACCCTTCTCTAACTTTTTTTAAAACGCTTTCGAGCTAGAAGTTTTGTAAAGTATATTACGTATTTTAGTATCTTGCAGTCTGTCTAATCCAGAATAGAAAAGATATTTTGATTCAAGTTTCTAGTATTTGAAGTTTCTTGTTAGTTTAGCTTTATGTGCTTCTCAGAATTTCTTATGAAATATCGAATCTCATGTTATAGCTATTGTTGAGTCATAAAAAAGTGAAGGAAATGTAACAAAAATCTCGTAAACTGCGATAAATGGCGGAATGACCATCTCAAAATAACAAATGCTGTGCCACCCAGAAAATTTCTGTGTGACACCACACTGTGCCTATCACCCTGAGCTATAGGTTCTTAAGTCTCATATGCCCAGTGATTACGCTAGCTCACAGTGCCCTTCAAACCGAAACACAGTAATGTTTGCACACTACTGCTTCACGGTAGAATAACTGGCCCTGGGGCCAGCCTGGCATACCTACCTAGACGGACTCCTGCATAGGAATCCTACCAACAGTAAGTCTGATGCTGCGATCTTCAATCCTCCTGCCGAGTGTGACAATTATGACAAATCTTCCCTGCCTACGAGGTACTCATGGCTAGTATTGGAGAGTAAGAGGACGAAGATGGTGCTGACGTTGTTGATCTGCAGGTATATCGAAATAAGAAATCTGTATTGAAATCCGTGCCAGCAAAAAATAAATATTCACTGTAATTAACAATTTAATAGTCACGGCAAACGTAAAATACTTTTACCACCACAGCAGGGTTATTCTGACCCATTCCCAGTTAATCTGACGTGAAGCAGTAGTGTGCAAACATTGCTGTCTTTTAATCTGAAGGATACTGAGACCTTGTGTAATTACTGGGCATTTGAGACTGTCTCTGATGGGCGAATTTTGATGAACCACAGAAATTTTCTCGGTGACACAGCAATAGTTATGGGCGGACGTTGCATTTACGACCAGGTGAACGTTTTCCACGTCTCGTCACTCCTTACTATAAAAAAGTAGTCTGGTACTCCCAGTACCAGACTCGCCAATCCGTTCATCAAACGTAGCGACATATCCTCCTTTCTTGGGAGAATCCTATGTCCTAGAAATAGGGTAAAGATGACGATGATTCGATTTATTTTGATTAAGGAAAACTTTTCATGATACCATCTAAAATGTATCTTAAGTACGTGAGCCCAAAAATAAAATCATGTTTCGCAAACTTAAAATTGCAGATTTATCCAAATGTTTTCTTAGTTTTAAGTTCTCAGTAAAGTAATATTAAAAGTATAAATCCCAAGACTAAAGTTTTCTTTGTTGAATGGCGCTGACGCAAAGTGATTGGCTGTTGCTCTTTGAGTCGGGAGTTCGAATCCCATAGAAAGTTCTGTATTATACAGACAGAGATAGTTTTTAAAGTCTGGGAGTTTTTTTTTAATCGTCGTCGTCGTTTCAGCCTATCACAAGTTCACTGCTGAACATAGGCCTCCTCCATAGACAGCCACAAAAGTTTGTAGCTGTCATATTGGAGGGATTTTGCTATAGTTGCCACGCTCGGCAGGCGGGTTGGCAACTGCAGTTTATTTATTCAGATGTTCCAAAAATTTCTCTCTGTCGACTTTTACGACACCTACGGGATGGGATGTAATGGTAGATTCTCTTAGGCCGCTACCACACGGCGGGTTTTTGTTTTTACTATATACTTATTAGAAAGACAAACTAGTTTACAAAATCAAATGTTACGAGTACAAGTAATATCGGGAACTCCATAACATTCTAAGAATTGGGAAATATGAGTAGATTTCATCATTTTAACATGTTAAGTGACAATGACTGGCAAAATTGAATATTATTAAGTTTTCTGTTAAATTTTAAATTGTTTGAAAATATTTAATATCTATTTTCATTCCTTCGCTCACACCGCGGCATTTTTCTTACTTTTTGCATTTTTATACCCGTCGTAACTTCTAAACGATAGGTCCGATTCGAATAATTTAAAAATTTATATGTACGTAATCAACCTTGACTATGAAACTATTTAGTAGGATAAGGAATTATATTATATATTATATTATATATGATATGAATGTCATCATCTTTAGATTCTACCCGTGTTTTGATTGACTAATTTGAACTGATTTGGTTATTGTGACTATAGTTAAGTCACAATAACCACTTTTTGTATATTAATAAATTAGGAATAGTTACAACATATAGCGTCGCGGACTTTTTTGTGAGTAATGATGAGTACTATGAAAATGTAGTACATTATTTTATATATCATCAATAGTTTTTGCAGCGCACGCCAAATGATGACTTTTATAAGAAAATGTTTGATACCTTGAGTTACATCTTCGCAATTTTCGTAGGGATCTCAGTTTTTTTTTTTAAATTAAATATAACTCATGTTAAACGCTGATAACGTATCTGTATATAGGTGAAAGAATTTTTATAATCGGTTCAGTAGTTTTTGAGTCTATTCATTACAACCAAACGTACAAAAAATCAAATCTTCCCTCTTTATAAAATTAGTTTAGATAATTAATAGGGGCCGAGGTAGCTCGTGGACTAGGAACTAACTTTTAATTTATAAATACGCGAGTGATTTGGGTTCGATTCCGGGTGCTTGCACCACAAATTCTTAGTATTTTTTTAATTTAGTGCTGATTTACCACGTGCACGGGAAAGCAAAATATCGTGAGATTTTTTTTTATGAACAATATATGAAGTCTGTCAACCCAAATTGGAGCAGCGTAGCAGTTTCTACAATCAGCAAATGATTCGCAAAACTACCATTATGTACCATAGCTTTTATTTTGAACGCATTTGAATACATTGACTAGCACAGAAAATATGTTCTGATCAACATCGTAGAATGGTCTAATTTTTTTTTAAGGAACAAAGTAACGACACTAGCAAGTCGTTCCACTGACGGTAAGTGCAAAATCTTCTCATAACAAATGCTGTGTAACCTAAAATATTTTGTGTACCATCACACTGCGCTCTTCACTCTGAGACATCGGTTCCTAAATCTCTATGCCCAGTTATTATACTAGCTTTCAGAAAACCGAAACACAGTAATGTTTTCACACTTCTGCATCACGACAGAATAACTTGCACTGCGGTGATACTTACCTAGACGGATTCCTTTCCTACTACCAGATAAGTGTGGTGGAAACACAAAAAAAATATCTCATATTTTTATTCTGCCGTTTCGTAAGAGTGTTCTAAGGGCAGAGGTCGTAAAATATAAAAAAAAAACGATCAGGAAATCGAATCCAGTCCCAAGTTAATATTTACGCAATAACCGATTTATTGCTTTACAAATCGAATATATATGGTTAGTCCCAAGCCTTTGACTTTTATTCAAGCGTTACGTCGATTACAATAATGTGAAGAAGAGTGTGTACATTTGTTTGTTCTAAAACTAATGGCACTATAATATGTCCTGCGTAGATACAACTTTTCACCTTAAGAATCAATTTTTATAGCCAATGTGATTCAAAAGCAACCAAAAGATAAAATATGATTTTTATGTTTATTTCAATTGTCATAGAAGTATGATGATTTCATGAAAGGAAGCCGAACATCTTAATTGGACACGAATCCTGAATCCTTTTCATCGGGCATTACGCGAAGATAAACTGCCGACAATCTTGTAGCCATAAATAGTTTATGAGGCTGAAGTCTCATACGTTTTCTGCACCGGTAGCCAAGAACACGAATATTGTTCGACGACCCCGTTACTCAGTGGTAAATGTGCATTGGCCTACTGAATGGAACGAATACCAGTCGAATCAAATTTTCTACAACGCGAAAACGTTTATACGAGTATATTACACTGATACTTATTAGGACTACGTTAGTAGCCTATGAATTTAGAGTTTGATATTTTCTGATATAATGGTTTCGCGTCTTGTCAAAAGTTATAACATTTTAAGGGCATATCCTTTTATACTCTGATCTTTAGGCTACAATATTTCTTAAGCTACCGCACGTAGCAGTCTAGCAGTGTTCTGCCCGTATAATGTATACTGGGATGACAAGAATGTTTGGTTTCTGCCCATAAAATAAAACATCATATTTTTAATAAGTCACAAGGAATCAAATCTTTTCACAGGAATAAATGTTAACAGTGTTAGTTTCTGACTTGCTGGCAGTTTTTTTTTAATAAATTATGAATTATTTTAAGATATTTAATTAGTTGTATAATTTGTTTCTTATTTCAAATCTTTTATTTTTACAACATGAACAAAAACCACCGAGTTGAAATGTTCAATTTCCCTTTAACCTTCATCATCGTTCACTTCCGGCTGTACGAACGGGAATTTATTAAATTCTTTCCACTCTCTTGAAATATTATTCGGGATAAGTTTTGCTTTATTTAGCGATTCCTGGAATTCAACGAAACAATTGATTTATATTGTAAACTTAAGTAAATAAGAAACATTTTTGCTTTTTGTTGGAATCATTTGTCAAAGGTTAAACCATAAGAGATTAAATAAAGGAACACACAATCATACATGATATTTATTTCTGATTGGTTTTTATATAAATTGCTACAAAGTATCCTTCGACAAACTACAAATCAGAACCAACTGTCGCTCCGTCTAGTGAGGACATGCCGGCACTATGTTTTCTGGTATATAGTGCCACGCAAAATTCATTATTTACCAACGATTGCCAATTCTTGCCCTTGCAGATTAATGTTAATAAAGGCTGTGTAGAGAGAAACTCTAAGAATAGCTATGTTCATGTCCACGAGTCAAATATAAAAATACTTTTTAAATTCGGAGCATTTCATAAGACTAGTGCGTTCAAACATACAATATCTCTAGCTTTATTATAGACGAAGACCTCGTTTTTATTTAAATATTTTCTACTGTCCAGTTACGGTTGCGTTTTAAGTATTATGTAAGGTATTTACTGTTAGGTTCTTTACTGGTGGTTGGATTTCTATGCAGAAATCCGTCTAAGTAGGTACCAACCCCAGGGCCACTAAGCAGCACACAATTGCCGTGAAGCTTACTGTGTTTCGCTCTGAAGGGCACTGAGAGCTAGCATAATAACTGGGCATATGAGACTTAAGAACTGATCTGTCACAGGGTGTCAGGCGCTGTGTGGTGCCACACAGAATTGTTCTGGGCGGCACAGCATTTGTTGTGAGCGAACGTTGCACTTACCATCAAGTGAACGTTTTGCTCGTCTCGTTACAATAAAATATAAATAAAAAACTGACAAACTGACTGAACAACGCACAGCCGAAACCAATGAGTCTAGAGCCATAAAATTTTGCGCGGGAGCTCCCTGTATAACGATGATGAGCACTAAGAAAGCATTTTTGATTATTAGTGTTTAGACTTGTGTTTATAAATAAAAGCCACTTGTGTTAGCGTTCTTGGAAATTCATGCCGTGAAGACGTCAAAAAAGAGATGAAAGTTTGTTTGTAGAGTGCATCATTTTTAAGTTATAAATATGGAAATTGGTGTTTGGGCTTCTGTTTATAAATTAAAGTCATTTGTATCAGCGTTTTTGAAAATTCATTCTCTAACGGCTAAAATTAGAGATGAAAGTTTGTAAGGGAAGTGCGTCATTTTTTAAGTAACAAATATGGAAATTGATGCTTAGGCTTCTGTTTGTAATTTATTTACAAAGTCAACACAAGTCAGATGTTTCAACGTTTTTGAAATCCATCTCTTAATAGATAAAGTACCTAAGGTACAATCTTACTTCCTATTCTATGTTATCTTACTAATATTATAAACCTGAATTACAATAATGCCGCGAAAGCGTAAGTTAAATGTTTTACAAAGCTCTAATAAAGCTCGAGCTATGTAAGCAGCTACAAATTACAAGACATCTCAACGTACGGTCCTACTAAGGCTTCAACAGGTGCTGCGTGAGTCAGCATACAGAGCCGTTAAGACACCAGAGCAGTCCCAAGGTTAGCTATTATACCAGAACAGTACCGAGTTTGACCTCAAATCAAACCTCAGAATGCTAAGTATCTGGTATTTCTATGGGCTGCTGAGACACCAGAACAGATCAAAGGTCGGCGTCTACAGCACGCTGAATATCTGGGTATCTCATCTCAACGGGTTGCTGTGATACCAGAGTAGTTCCGAGCTCGACTTCAATAGAATGCTGAATATCTCACGTCTTAATGGGCTGCTGCGACACTAAAACAGTCCCAAGACCGGCGTCAACAACACGTTGAGTACCTAGCGTATCAACGAGCTGCTGAGACATCAGTACAGACCCAAGCTCGACGTCAACGGAATGCTAAGTATCAGGCCTTTCAACGATTTGTTGAGACACCAAAACAGTCCCAAGATCGGCGTTAACAGAATGCTGAGTATTTGGCGTCTCAACGGGCTACCAAGACACCAGATCTATTCCGAGCTCGACATCAACAGCATATTCGGTATCCGGCATCTCAACGAGTTGCTGACACACCAGAACAATCACAAGCTCGACGCCAGCAACAGGCGACTTACATGGTGTCCCAAAGAGCCACAGCCAATTCCCAAGAAACACGTGATTCATCATGAATCTGAATGAATCATCATTATCAACCTATTAAAGTCCACTGCAGAATATAGACATTTCAGAGAATGCGCCGTTTTGCGTGCATTTTTTAAAATATATATTCATACTCACCATTCTCGGGGGCTTGTAAATACATCGCCGATATTCTCGCGATCCATACGAAGTTCTTTTTTGTATATATTTTATTTAAAAGTATAGTGATGGTTATTAAATCTTCCACTTGTTCTCATTATTTTTAACTATTATTTCAACTATTCTTACACTCACGTGGTAGCCCAAAAATATAGTGAGTGTTCAGTGAAAATCTTACTAAAATTTCATAAAAAATACAGTTTCACAGTCTAATTATGATTTTCCTCGCGAACTTAAAATTTAAATAGCAATGCATGTATATAATAGGCTGTATCCCATTATTAGAAGACCTTTAATGAAGTCATTGGTCTTGGCTGATAATAAACATATACAAGAGTTTAATTTTACAGTACCTCTCTAAACCTGTGCTATATAAAACATTATGTGAATATAAATAAACCTTTCTAAATACTATATCAGCAGTAACTCTAAATTGGTTATATCAATTTCCATAATAGTATAATAGATTACAGTTACTTTGATCGTTCCCTATTCAACTAAAGTTATTTACTTTCAACAAACCCTTACGGCAATTTTACGACTACGGTTTGGAAAGGTTTGGAAAGTTTTCGTGGGAAGAATATAAAATTAATACTGACATAACTAAAATTACAAAAATTATGATTTCGAAATTTTGCTTTGAAAAATAAATTTTACTACAAACTCTTTACAAATATGAGAAAATTAACTTTATAATACTTAAGTGAAGTAGACATTGAGATGAAAAACGCATTAATATTTTATCTGGTATAAAAGAGAAGATTGTTGATCTGTAGACTCCGTACAGCTTTGAAGTTGTCGTGGTAAAACAATGACTTCTCTTAGATTAAGCTTTTAAGATTCACTATGTAAATTCTTTCAGATTACATTTCATGTTTTACTTCAACCATAAGTACTTGGTGTGGTTAAATTAAAATCATTTCTATTTAATATAAACTCAAAACATTTCTTAAAAACAATGATTGTCTTAAACTTAAGAACTAACAGAAATGTTCTGGGTGACACAGAATTTGTTATGGGCAAACGTTGAACTTACCATCAGGTGAACGTTATGCTCGTTTCGTCACTTTATAAAATAAAAATAAAATATAAAAAAGTTACATTACCAAACGAAAACCAACGATTTGTGTTTTTGCACAAATGTTAGCTCCGGCTGGGATTCGCACCAAGGACTCGGGCATTTGATACTTAAGAACAGATGTCTAAGGGACTTTGACTATTAGCACCAAAACACCGCATATATATATATTACATTTGATATACTATTCTGTTACATAACAAGAATTACTTGGCCCCATATTAGTAAAGGACAATAATCGATAATAGCTTTTACGTCTCAATAAGGTCGAGTAAACTCCTTGCGATAATTTGGATCTGATAGGGTTATTCGATCTTCTTTCTTATTAACAGAATTACGAACAACTTCGAAACAAGTTTTTTAAGAATCTTCCGTGACTTTTTGAAGACTACAACATATGTATTGAAAACTAAAATAAACACCATTAAATATATTTCGGTTTTTTAGTCATAAAGTTTAAAGCTCCGAAATAATGTTATGGGCAGATGTTGCACTTACCATCAGTTGAACGTTATGCTTGTGTTGTCACTTTCTCCTATAAAAAAATCAAGAAAAGTCTTTATAATTATTCATTCCATCCGTGTGGTGGCGGCTCGATAAAAGAATACTACCACTCCATCTCATCCAATGGATCTCGTAAAAGGCGAGTAAGGAATTAAACTGCACTGTGCACCCAACAGCGCATGGTGGCGATGGGTTCACCACCTATCACACCAAGTGCATTATATTGTTTTGGTGACACGTGGATTGTGGCAGTTATCTGTTTTTGCAGTGAGTGCCCAGTCTCTGACTACCCCTTATGGGATACAGTCGTGATCTTATGTATGTATGTATGTATAATTATTCATTCTTCACGACTTTGGGGTGTTAGATCCTCCACCCGCCTACATCATGAAGGTTTTGAAAAAGCCAGTGCTGAACAAACTCGTCTACTCTGCTACCTCAAAGACGTCAATTTTGTTGATAAACTGTCTCTATCTAGTCGAATCTATCCGTAAGCTCTCAACGTTATATAATGTACCAAGATAATTTATATGCAAATCGTGTGAACTATTTTTCTTTTAAAACGATTTCCGACACTAAAATTTCTAACGTACCGTGAGTGCGTTTCTGAATTATATATTCGCCACATATGTTAAAAGCATGGACTTTTCTTTTTCTTTACTTTTCAAACTTGGAGAGTTATTAAATGCCGACGTGAAAATTTGTCCCAAACTAGATAAAATAAAATATTTAAGGTAATTACAGGACTAATGAGACCCATGTATCATGGTGAGGAGTGCAGTACTATTCATAATTTTTCAACGCAAAATTTTGTGTGATACCGCAACTGTTATAGGCAGGCGTGGCACTTTCTATAAGGTGAACAAGTCGCTCGTCTCGTCACCTAATTCCAGTAAAAATGTACACATAATACATACATGATGTAGACGTGGCAAGAGTGAATAGGCATATTTATCCTTCTCACTTTATAGTACCTTAGCACCGATGAACATCGTGAGATTGAAGTCAAACGTTGGCCGATATGGTATAAAGTTATTTCAAAAAACTCATTAAAGCATTTGGTTACCAGTAGTTATTTTTCTTAGTATGGAAATGTCACGTTTTACTGAACCTAAACAATCACGAGTTCCTTACAGAATATAAGCTTTTCCCGTAGATATCAATTCTCATAGAATTTCATCGGTTTTCTCATGACACGGTTGGCAGGCGGGATCGCAATCCCAACATAATAGTTGAGGTAACATTAAGAATCAAGACTGAATCACTGTCGATATTTATCAATATTTTTTGTTATAAATTGTATCATACCCAAAAATACCTTAAAACAGATATATAATAATTGTGGCTATTTAAAACTAATAATTTTAATATTTAAGGTTTATACAGCCACAGTTAGCGGTAATGCATTATTATTAAATGCTGACGTGAATTTATGTCGCCTTTACATTTAATCTGTTGGTTGTAAAGATAATTTACCTCAGTAAATGTGACAAATGTGATTTCAGCAATAATTTACAATTTGACTAAGCTACACAATGTATATGCAGTTTAAGTAGTCAGCTTAGTTAGATATATAAAATTTATAATCATACTATCATATTCTGATAATTTACATTAGCATTGCAAATCTTTTCCTTTTCATATTCGATGAGCGCGTGGCCTAGTGGACAGAGGACTTGTCTTCTGCGCCGAGTCTTCATGGTTAGAATCCCTGCCGAAGTCAACATTTGTGCAAAAACACAAGTAGTTGGTCTTCGGTCCTGGTTGTGTTGTGCATGTGAAATTTATAGCTGTAAAACACACGATACAGGAGAAATAATACAATGGAGAATCGTTTTTATTTAAAAATTATTAAGAGGAGTGCCGAGAACGATCCAATAATTGATAACGAAGGATTCTATCTTAGTCTTCTGTGGTGATAACGCACTTACTTCTTCTTTTTCATCAGCCTGTTAAAATACTTAAAGATTATTATTATATAAACTTAAACGCCAGTATTTGAGCCCAGTATCTTAGTCAGTTTAGTAAGATATTTAACACTTCTTATCATACTACCTGCCTGAAAAGTGACGAGAACCAGGGACCAATTCCTGGTAAGGAAATATTTAATCTCAGTCTTCGCACCTACTTCTTCTTCTAAACCAATCTGTTAATAGTCCAATGCTAAATATAGGCATCTCCCAAGAAAGAAGGATTTACCGTAATAACCACGCTTGGCAGGCGGATTGGTGATCGCAGTACCAGGCGCCTTGATCTTAGACACTGCTCGTCACCGGTCTGTGTATTATCGGCCTGGTAATTTGCGAGATGGTTATTCCGCCACATATCGAAAGCAATGAGATTTTCCAGGCATTTCTCTTTTTTTTTTGATGAAGTGGCGAAACGGGCAAAACGTTCACGTGATGGTAAGTGCAACGTCTACTCATAACAAATGTTGTGTCATCCAGAAAATTTCTGTGCGACACCACACTGCGCTCTTCACCCTGTGACTACCAGTTCTTAAGTTTCATATGTTCAGTGATTACGCTAGCTCTTAGTGCACTTCAAACCGAAACACAGTAATTTTTGCACACTACTGCTTCACGGCACCGACCTAGACGGAATCCTGCATAGGAATCCTACTACCAGTTTCTCTAGTCGGCTCTTACAACACCCACGGGATGAGGTGAGGTATCAGATTATCTTACGCGACCACACGGCCACACCACACTTTAAATAAAAATATAAAGAATATCAACCGATCGCGGGAAATGCTGAAATTGTTGCTAGTTTGATAACTGCGTTATACCAGGAACTTGGCAACGTAACACTCTGAAATCTTAAGATTTTAATAACTTTCTTAGATTTCTTATTAGAAACTAGTAAGTTTCCATCATATAAATGAAATTGTGATATTAATCTGGAATTTTATTAAGTTACTTGTAAAGTAAAGTAAAGTTTCAGCCTATAAATGTCCTACTACTGAGCACAGGCCTCCTCTCATTTCTGACAGGGTTTTGGACTAGTTTACTTGACTCATATAAAAAATAACATAACACGACTAACTTTTGACAGTCTGTCAATTACACTATGCTCAAAATGTTGAATTTTTATTGATTTACCAAAATTTGTTTACTCAGGCTGACGGGCGCAGTGTAGTGTTACACAGTAATGTTCTGGGTGACATAACATTTGTTATGGGTACACGTTGCACTTTACATCAGGTGAACGCTCGTGTCGTCACTCTATCTAATAAAAAAAACAATATGTTATGTTACATATTATGTTGTGGGCCGTGTGGTAGCGGCGTAAGAGAATTTACTACCCCATTTCATATCGTGGGTGTCGTAAAAGTCGATGGGCAAGGAGATGGGCAGCATCTTCCTGAAACATCAAAACAAATAAACTGCGGTTGCTATCCCGCCTGCCAAGCATGGCAACTATGGCAAAATCCCCCAGATGCGATAATCTGCTGAACCTATGTTCAGCAGTGGACTAGCGATAAGCCAAAATGATGATGATGATCCTATGTTATATCTTCGTTGCACCACACTGCGCTTGTTACCCTGAGATATCAGTCCTGTCTGTTAAGTCTCACATGCCCAGTAATTACACTACCTGGCAATGCCATTCAGACCGAAACTGTAATGTTCACACTACTGCTTCACCGTAGAAAAGACGGCCTTACGGTCGTACCTACCTAGACGGATTTCTGCATAGGAATCATACTACGTTTATATACAGTTACAGATGGTACGAGTAAGTGCTTATTTCCAATACACTAACATTCAACCTCGATGGAGAATCAATTACGTTATTACTCCTGAAAATAGGCATTTGATCAGTTATTGCATCTCTGGTTATACGGTCGGAGCACCGCGTGGCCTAGTGGTCAGAGTACCTGATCTTGACGCCGCAGGTCCTGAGTTTAAATCCCAACCGCACATTAACTGGGCGCCGTATTGCGACGCACCTGTGGGACAAGTGGGTGCCTCAGTGGCCGTATAATATATCCTGCGTAGTTGATATATTATATCAATATATTATATAATTATTTATATAATATAAGAGAATCTACCACCCCATCTCTTCCCGTGGGTGTCGTAAAAGTCGACAGAGGGAAAATGAAAACCAAAAGATCATTCTGGAACATCTGAAAAAATAAACTGCGGTTGCCAACCCGCCTGCCAAGCGTGGCAACTATGGCAAATCCCTCCCAAAATGAGAGCTACAAACTTTTGTGGCAATCTATGGGGGAGGCCTATGTTCAGCAGTGGACTAGTGATAGGCTGAAAAGAAGAAGAAGAAGAAGTTGATAGATTCCGACGGTATTCGGTTATCGGTGTGGTTGAAAATCGGTCAAGACGACTTCATTATTATTTGCAAGTTGCCATTATTTTGTTGCCTTCCAGCTGCAGCGCTCCTTCTGTGTCTGCATAATTTTTGCTGTTTTGTGACAGTATATAGGAGAGGCCTATGCTCAGCAGTCGCTTTGTGATGGGTTGGAATGATGATGATGCGATGACGATGCTGATCCATGTTACGAATATTAATTTAGTATTTGGACTAAACTGATGTAAGTAGTACAAGATTATGTAGAAAATAAATTTCACGTGAAACATTTTTCACGGACCTATAGACGTTCATTTTACTAGAGTTTCATGTAATAAATAATCACAAGAGTGAAAGTGATTTATTTCCCGCAGCTCTAAGTACGTTTTATGAAGCGAAAATCTGTAAATAAAGACGCGAAGAAAAAATTGTCTACCCCTTTCTAAACATATTGAACACACAGTCGTGTGAGATTTTACAAAGTTAAAGTTTATATGGAGAAAGAGTGCAGAAAGCTAAAGTTTATACTTTATATATTATTTAATATATGTAACAAATACATTAAATTATATTAAAAAAGAATGAGTTACGGTCGAATTTCGACCATTGGAAACGAAGGATACAGATGCAATAAGTCAATAGTAAATGGTCGTAGCGTAGTAGAATATGTTTTCCAGCTTTTCGTAACTCACCAGCCTAAAGTTTTTAAAACATCAGTTAATTCCCGTAACCTTACAATAAGAGCATCAGCTAGTTTTTAAAATTTCAAGATTGCTATCAATTATTACCCCGAAGTATAAAAACCAATCAGTATTGTGAAGATGAGTGCAAATATGAACATTAACTTACAGTAATATTTTTTTTTTAGTCTGCTACAAAATGTACAACACACATTTTTTAAACTTTAAAGACACGGAATGCTACAACATTCTCTACTTCGTCTCCTTAGGGATATCCTGGAAAAATACTGACTAAAACACTGCACTATACTTATTAAAATTTAAGTTTCTTTTTTAAAAATATAGGTACGATTACCCGCATGAATACAATGTTAAATGAAATCTCAGAAGATAAGTGAAATTTCTAAAATGAAGACTTTATAGAATTTCGCTCTTCGGTTTGATTTTCTTTATATATTTAGCACGATATTGCACTTAATTTTCAACGATGGACCGCCAGTTTCACGCATTCGAATTTTCTGTTAATAATCAAATCACACAGTTAATTTATTGCAAGAACTTTAAATCTATTTACAGCTTGTTCATGCTGACTGACTTGAGGCTGACTGAGAGAGCTGATATCACTTCGCATACGTCCATAATCGCGCTATGAAAGTTTTCTGAGATGCGAACTATATATACAACATCTAAATATTACTAGTAGGAGGAGACATCCTCCCCAGATCAGACCACTCGATCTGGCGGATAGCTACCCTTTTCCTTGGCAATATCAACTCGCTAAATGCGTATGTAAGTTGCAATGATGACGGAACCTTGACCCGTCTTATTTCGAAAATATTATATAATTATTATAATTTTAATCATCAGATAAAGCTAAATTTTTATTGCATTTGACAAAATATATAAAAAAAATTTACTCGATAAAAGTCAATTTTTTATCGGATATAGTGACGAGACGAGCGAAACGTTCAGCTGAAGTCAAGTGCAACGTCTGCCCAAAATAAATTCTGTGTTGCTCTGAACATTTCTGTGTAGTATAACACTGCGGTCGTCACTCTGAGACATTAGTTCTTAAGTCTCAAATGCCTAGTAATTACACTTTCTCTGAGGTCCCTTCAGATCGAAGCACAGTAACGTTTGTATACATCTGCTTTACGGTAGAATACCTGGCCCTGGGGTGGTACCTACCTAGACTCGCTCACACTTTCTAGTATACGTTTGCTACGTACCACCCCGCGATGATAGCTAGTAACTGGCTATGGCTGTGACTGGCTATAACTCTAACGGTCCGCTGGAATAAGCTAAAAGCTATGAATTCATTCGTTAGGTTAAGCGAGTAAAAATTGATTTACTAGAAGGGGCGGCACAAAATCCACGTGTCGCAAAGCCGCCTTGTTGATACATTTTCACATTTGCGCATTATACTCTTATAACCAATTACTCCTACAACGAGAGTGGGATTGCATCACGGGTATCCTATCGTAATACTTTTAAAAACGTTCTGCTATTTTAAGTGTTCATTTCCAACGTGTCTACCACTGGCTGTCAACGAGCCATAATATCTGAAGGATTAAAATATTTCTAGGATATGTGAAGTCCGCCAATATGTGTTGGAGCAGCCATATCCGTCTGTCGGTCGGTCCGCGGTTTAGCTCAGAGACTCTTAGTACTAAAAAGCTGTAATTTGGCGTTGGTATACATACTAACCACGCCGACAAAGTGGTATAATTAAAAGGTTAAAAAAAACAATTTTTAGTGTACCCCCAACGCCTAAAGAGGGTAGATTTTTTTTTCTCGTCTGTATGATGGATGGATGGATTTGGAGATGTTAACAAATACTATCCCAGTAACGACAATACTGCAGTATTCGAAATTATACGCGACGCTGGTTATCAATTTTCATTACAACCGCTTGCCTCTACAAGCGGTGGTCTTCAAACAGATAATATTTTTCAAACTTCTCTAGTTAAGTTGGATTTTATAACTCCTTCAGTTACCATCGCGTCCTATCTGGGACCGTTTTTAGACATTATTCGCCGTGAAACCGTGAACTCAATTTATTAATTTATATATTATAGAGTATAAAACGAAAGCCTACTTATAAGTGCGCATATTGTGACGGGCAACTACTGAACCCTATACTGTGCGTGGCCCGGAACTCACTTGAACGGTTTTATAACATGTGAGATGAACGCTGACCTGTAATAAATAATCCCCATCAAAATCATACATCAAATTTTCAGTTTACATGTCACATCTTGTGTCCGCTCTATTTTTCGCATGTAGCTCAAAATTTATTTCCTTCGAAAACCTTTTGAGAATGTTGAATAACACAGAATGGAAAATACTCTAAATTATTAGATTCTATTATGAAAGTTACAACGTTTCCTCCTACCAATCTGCTGCGGACCTGTAATATTTTAGATCTAGAGTTAGTTTCGATAAAATTTCAATAACGCGATGCAAGACGTATATATAAGCATCGGAATTGGTGACGTAGATGTCGCTAGAATAATAATTAATCACTTCTCTAAGGCACATCTTAATTATCATTCCACTGTTAGGCCAATGATCTATAAAATAATAATACTTCTAATTGTAAACAATAGGTACAATATCTTTTCATATGGTACCCAGTAAATATTTCAACGTTTGTTTTTAAAAACATGGGACACTTCTATTGAATAAAACGTAACACCACTAGTAGAAATTTTATTCCTGAACACATAAATTTAACATATTATCGTAGTAGAAACGCGAACCGTGTAGTATGAAGGCTGCAATAAAGTTATATGTACAGATGCAACGCGTACGCGTATCACGTTATATAAGAGTACTCGGTTAGAAAGTGCATTAAATGTGATTCGGTTTAAGAATATAAATATCGCCTTACTATAAATAAAAAAATATACACACAGTTATGTTATATTCACGATAAATAGTCATTTTTGCTCATAAGGAAGTAAAGTTAATTTTCTCAGATTCGCATGCAAAATATCAAAACGGTGTATTGAATATTGGTAGTGTTGTAGTGGTGAAGGGTATCTGGTAACTGCGTCCGGTGCACCGCCGCGTTTGCTTATGTACGATGTCGTAGAAGGGCGGGCGGAAAACTTAACTTAAAAATTGACTTTCTTTCCTAATTATTATAGATTTCCGCAAATTAAAGGGTAGCTCAGGGGCCTGGTGCTTGCCTTTAATTTCATAGTAAGCGAGTAACCTGGATAGATCTCCGGTGCCAGCACCTCGAAAATTGTTTTGCAATTTTAAGTGCTGATTTACCACGTGCTCGGCGGTGAAGGAAAACATCGTGAGGAAACCTGCATGTCCGAGGAATAGAAATATTACGAGGATATGTGAAGTCCGCCAACCCACATTGGAGCAGCGTGGCGGATTCTTCCTAGTTCCAAAACCTTCTCAGAAATGAGAGGAGGCCTGTGCTCAGCAGTGGGACATTTATAGGCGGAAACTTTACTTTACTTTTTAGATGGGCAGCAGCATCTTTCTGGAACATCTGAATAAATAAACTGCGGTTTGACAACCCTCCTTCGAAGCGTGGCAAGTATGGCCAAGTCCCCCCAAAATCCTGATTCTGTTAACAACATTTTTTTTCACTCATTAAGTGCCTAATGGCCTAACAGAACTTTTTTGTTGTTGTCATTGAATAGAATGAAATAAGTTAATTTAAGCCAGGATCTAAGGCTACTCGAAAATCCAATTGGTTTCCTGCCATTGGTGCTAGCCCACTAAATGTTTTATTTGTGGACCACAAATGTTAAGAGTTGATATACGCCCTTAGTAGCGAAGGAAAACAAAGTGGACATTCTTTATACCTTACAAAACTAAATATTTTGGGGACACTGTCGGTAGATTGGCGGTCTTCAAAAACGGCGTGTATAATTTTACAATAAAACACAGGTTAATAAGCAACCTCTTTAGTTGGCACTAATGCTATGTTATGCTATAGATTGTATACCTTGTATCAAAAATTTTAATTGTAGTCTTGTTCTTAAATGGAAGTACTCTAAATAATAATAAAAACTCGTCATTCTAAATTTTATTTTTTTTATAGACCAGCTGACCCGCACGGCTTGGCAGGGAAGTGGCGGGAGTTAAAGACTGTATAGAAACTAACAGCACCAGCCCGTTTATTTATTTAGGAGTAAATATATTGGGGGGGCTCTTTGTCTGGAAATTAATATTAATGTCAAATTTCAAGCCACTTTTACATACAAATATTAATACGTAAGGAGAAAACTTTGTAAAAGGGTACACGCAGAGTGTTGCGCGCACGAAGGACTGTGAGATTTAGCACAGTTAAAGTTTGTATGGAGAAGAAGCGAAAAAGCTTACATTTATATGTAATATGTGTTACAAATACATAATAGAAATAATAAAACATTTATTGTTTACGTTCATACCGATAATGTCAATGACATAATAGTCTATCGTTTGTTTATGTTCATACTACCAATGTCAAATTCATAATAGTATGTGGCGAAATAGTCGCACCGAGTAGAGATCGTTGCAATAGAATTTGAAAATGTTGCCAAAAAATAATCACTCAAACATCAACATTCCTACCAAAAAAAAGTATGAATTAAGGTGGAATTTAGACAAAAGGGCGACCACTATTATATATAGATAGATAGGGCAAAATTTAATTAGGCTGGAGTACCTTTATAATCTGATATATCAAGATATAAATTTAATAAAACTAAATTTTGCGGATTTTATGACGTTTAATTTTACAATTATCCTGACGTCAACAAGACATAAAGAGATCAACGTCAGACAAGAGGATGAAGCCGATGAGATGATTCAAGCAGCTCTTGTAGTGCAGTGCAGATATGCAATCAGTGTGGAAACTCTAATATATTTGATGTACATAATAGTCTGCTGACAATCTTACGGAATATCATATTGCTTATGTGCTAAAATCACTGGAACTTCCAGAACAGTCGAGATATTCACTGCTTAACTAACGAGGGAAAACTACGACCGCTTAGACACTAGTCTAATATAAGCCAATATATAACCACTAGGTTAGAATATCGGACTACCGTGCCACGGGTGCAGGGTTCGAATCCCAGCTGGAGTCCAAATTTTTGCCAAAACTGAAATTGCATCCTAGCGTAGTGATAAGATAAGGTAGCTTATCTTATCACAGGATCTTTGACGAGTGAGTGCATTTGTGCACACTTGTTGCACTATAATAATTCTTGCGCCGCTGATAGCTTCCGACGACATTCGATAATTATCGCCCGGATCGAGAATCCGTCAGGAGGATATTATTCTTATTAAACATATTCCAAGGAGCATTATTTGAATTCAATTTAATATCAAATATGTTTTTGATTTCAACCCACCGCAAGTCCACTGCTGTACGTAGGCCTCCCGCATAGTCTGTCACATAACCTGCCTGTGCCACCTACATCCATCAACTGCAAAACTGCATAATATTTTATGATAAATTGCTTATATTGTGAATAATGTAATTTTTATTTGTTCACACACAACACACTCAGGCCAACTCCCTGAGACATCAGTTCTCATATGCCCAGTCTCATTTCGCTAGCTCTCAGTGCCCTTCAAACCGAAACACAGTAATGTTTGCACATTCTGCTTCACGGTAGAATAACTGGCCCTGGGGTGGTACCTACCTAAACAGATTCCTGCATAGGAATCCTACCACAAGAACTAAAATTTTAATGAATAATAATTTTATTCATCTAATAGTTCACATTAATTTCCATACCCCTTGTTCTTGTCGTTCGTCGTCGTTTCAGCCTATCACAAGTCCACTGCTGAACATAGGCCTCCCCCATAGGGATATTGCCATAGTTGCCACGCTTGGCAAGCGGGTTGGCAAACGCAGTTCCAGAAAGATGCTGCAGACCATCTTTGGTTTTCCTTTCCCTCTGTCGACTTTTACGATATCCACGGGATGACATGGTGTGGTAGATTCTCTTAGACCGCCACCACACGGCGCACCAACCACGGACACCTTGTTCTAGTCTGTACATAAATAGTAATATTATACGCTTTTACTATAGTACGGCTTGAAAGACTGTAATAAAATTTATTTAAATTCATATGATAATTACTAACCACACTACAGTGCCAGTTATTCTACCAACAAACGGCAGGTTTGCTACATAGTATATATATATATATATATATATAGATTTATGTGTCCTTTCAAATAAACATGTTTAAATAGTTATGTGTTCATTTTTTTACCTGAGATAATTTATTATATGCGTATTTTATAATGGAGGGGAATTCCTAAATTTAAAGACTACTTTTTCTTTCATCATCACTATTTCAGCCCATAACTATGAAAATAGGTTCACTTCCACATGTAATGCGTGCAAGCCATTCGATAGGAATTTTTAAAAAAAGTGTTTTTAACCACTTTCTCAATGTATAGCGTGATATTTATTCATTTATTTTAATACTTTATAAAATATCATCTATTTGTATACTAGTTTAGCATGTTTGCATGAACATTTAATATGTAAGTATATTAGTATATGGACGTATAAATGTATATATGTTGTCAATTATAAGTTATATATATTTATTGTTCTACGTACACTTCAGCTATCCTCTTCACTTCAAGGTTTGTTGGAAGAAAACTCTTTTAGAGTTAAGCTCGCCTTTGTATGTTAACTTCTTATCACATTAAATGTTAATAACATAGTGTACATAAATAATAAATAAATAGGTCTCCCCCAAAGATTGCCACAAAAGTTTGTAAATCTAGTTTTGGGGGTCAATGAAATAGGATTACATTAGCACAAGTTAAAAGTATTTAAAAGTAACTTTATTTCTTTCTTTTTTTAAATTTTGTAATGTGGGCATAATAAAATCTTGGCTACATAATACTGTGTTTATTAATGTTATCAACATTAAAGATCTCTTAACTCTTAATATTTTAAGGTAATTAAAATACTTGGATTGATGCTGTTGTTACATATTTATATATTTTGAACTGCATGTGTTAATATCATCAAACTTAAATGTGTCTATAATATATATGTTTCAATAAAATGTTTATAGGAAATACGAAATTTCTGCTCTGTTAGTCTGCTATATTTTTTAAATCAACAGTTACTGTCTACACGTAATACGTGGAAGTCTTAAGTGTCTTCACGATATGTCTACACGTAGTAGCAGTCACATTTTTTTGCAAAGATTCTGACAAGGTAATTCAAGACCAAATTACGCTAAATAATGCATTACAATAGACGATAATATAATATACCATCTGTATTGCATTAGAACTGTATCGTAAATCGACAGTGAGGTATGAGCATCATAATTCCTTAGTAACATAGGCTTTAAAAGTTTTTTTTCTATTTTAAGTATAATTTGGTTTTCGGCCGTAGTATACCCACACCGTAATTACCCACACCTTAAATTCTTCTCTAGATTCTGGTCAATATCCCAGCCACTGGAAGAAGGCTTTCGTTAAGTCTCTTCCTAAAGTTTCTGTTCCCAACCTCCCTAATCATTATCGTCCAATATCAATGTTGCCCTTTCTTTCCAAAATTTTAGAAGCCTATGTTCACAAGCAAATTTTCACGTTTATTTCGAAACATAACCTACTGAGTACTTATCAGTCTGGGTTTCGCCCCGGTCATAGCACTGCAACTGCGTTAATCAAAGTTACTGATGACATTAGACAAGGTATGGAAGAAAGAAAGATAACAGCGGTAGTGCTAGTTGACTTTTCTAACGCTTTAACCACAGTTGATCATGACATCCTCCTTTCCATCTTATCCCATCTTAATTTCGCGCCTAATGTCTTAGAATGGTTCGCATTATATCTTTGCGGGCGCCAGCAAGCAGTTCATGTTGCACAAAATAACTCAGCTTGGGTTGATGTCGAAACTGGCGTACCGCAAGGAGGAATTCTCTCTTCCATAATTTTTTCTGTTTTTATAAAGTTAATCACCTCCAATTTCGACTGCTCGTACCATCTGTATGCGGACGATCTACAGCTTTATGTGCAATCTGAAATTGACGATCTTCATAACGGAATCAATCATTTAAACAGTAATCTAAACGCACTCAAAGATTGGTCAACTCGTTTTGGAGTGATTGTCAATCCACTGAAATGCCAAGCTATCCTAGTAGGTAGTCCGAGAATGTTGGATAAGGTTGACTATACAGGCCTGTTATTCCATTAGTAAGCCTGTGAAAAATCTCGGTCTAATCATTGATTACACTTTAAACTGGAAAGTTCAGGTTACCGACATTAGCCGGAAAGTCATTGCCATCTTACGTTCTCTTTATCGTCTGAAACATTTTCTCCCCATTAGATCAAAGCTCTTGCTTGTCCAAACGCTTATATTACCCATTATTGACTACGCAGATGTGTGTTACCCAGACTTATCCCAGGATCTTCTTAACAAGCTGGAGCGCCTGCTTAACAACTGTATAAGATTTATTTTTGGTCTGCGAAAGTATGATCATATATCTCAATTCATACATACATACATAATATCACAACTGTATACCGTAAGGGGTAGTCAGAGACTGGGCACTCACTGCAAAAACAGATGACTGCCACAATCCACGTTTCACCAAAACAATATAATGCACTTGGTGTGATAGGTGGTGAGCCCATCGCCACCATGCGCTGTTGGGTGCACAGTGCAGTTTAATTCCTTACTCGCCTTTTACGAGATCCATTGGATGAGATGGAGTGGTAGTATTCTTTTAACGAGCAGCCACCACACGGCTTATCTCAATTCAGGTCCCGGCTAAATTGGCTTAGCATTCGACAAAGGCGCAATTCCAGGATTCTGATTGTTCTTTTTTCTATTTAAGTGATCCGTTTTCGCCTTCATATCTCAAAGACAAATTTCAGTATCTGCCTTCATCACATGATAGGGTTCTTCGTTCATCCTCTTACAATAAGATTTGCATCCCTGCACATTTCACCGGGTTCTTTAGGAACTCCTTCACTGTCCGGGCTGCACTTCTTTGGAACTCCTTCCCCGATTACATCAGGAAAGCGCCCAATAAATACTCCTTTAAGAAGTTGGTCCGTGGTCATTTAGCAGACAATCATGAGAACATAAATAGTTATTAGTTAGTCACCGTTACAAGTGTGCATTTATTTATTTATATTTCTTTTATTTTACGTTTATTTATATGTATAATATGTAAATATACCTTATATACGTATATGTTTATGTATTCAATTAAGGCACTAAAAGCATTAAGTCCGCCTTTTGTATCCTTTTATTGTTAAGGAAGTAATAAAGAGTTAAATAAATAAATACTTACAATATATACATATATATATATATATATATATATATATATATATATATATATATATATATATATACGTTATGTAATTTATAAATATTATAAAGCATATTGTGCAAAACAGAGTTCCAGTTAGAGGCACCATCCTACCAATGTTCAAACTTTAACCTTTGATGATGGCGATGACGTTGTACTCTCATCATCATTATTTACCTCTCAATGGACCACGTATGGATTTGACCTGTCCATAGGTGGAAGGATATGCTAAAATCTCCACACTTCACAGACGGATTGGCGAGTGCAGCAGTGCAGGCACCTCGCATCTTAAAAGCTGCTGCCCGTCGTCAGTCTATTTATTTTTATCTGGGATTTGTCACTTTCTTGATTATCTATCGGAATTCATAATAATTACCAGGTATAGGTGCCGCAAGATGAAACGGGACGACCGATTTTCTTATGCCGCACCAATCCACCGCACATAATCAGCTAACAATGTTATCTCATTTTAGATATTTCCAGATCAATTCAAAATGTTTAATTCTGCTGCTAAATACACATTTTTTTTTATTACCAATGCTTAAAATCTAACTACTATTACATTAATATCTCCCCTCCTTCTCGATCACATTGACAAAAACACCTAAATTTTTTAACTGAATGGTTATTCTTAAACTTAAATCCAGAAGAAAACCTCCTTGTCATCATACAGCTCTTTTAGAAACATCCTTGGACGAGGACACCACGGACCGCTCGTCTCTACTGCAAATAACACAAATAAAAAGTTTTTAGTTAGACTCATAATGCTCAACTACATACTTCAGCGGCCTCTGTATCTTCTGATTTTAAATTATTTTTTAGATGATTTGTAGGAGGTGAGACAAAGAAAATATTTCATTAAGTTTTAAAGTCAAAATGATAATTAAAAATCTGTTACAGAAGCTTTACGAATATTTTCAATGTTATGTTTACAAATTGTGGGAATGATTTATGCAGACCTATAAATCTTAGGGTAATAGAATTATTGAAAATAAATCAAGTTACAAAATATGCGGAGCAATGCGGTCACAAGAAAATTTGATTAAGTACATAAGTTTTTGCAATTAATACTTTACGAGTTAAGAGCTTCCAAAGATAATGTTTAATTGCTTTGCCTCTGAAAAGGAATCATAGCTGTTACAAAACTCTTTTAATTAGAGAAATACATTTTAAGATGAGTAATCATACTTGTGAAGCGAAGTGAAATTATATTTACTGCTTATAATGATTTGATTAAAATGTTTTAATATATTTTAATAGAATGTTCTGAAAACTATAATGTTTGCAACTACTTCACTATGTTATGAAGAGTCGTAGCCAAGTAGCAACGTCCCGTAGGTGTCATAAAAGTCTGCGTAAACGACTGACACACGTTTAGTCAAGTCTTAAGACTTAGCAAACCTATTCTCAAGTAAATGTAGCTCGTCATGTCCTTTGGTATCATCATCGTTTCGACAATCACTAGTCCACTGCTGAACATAGGCCTCCCCCATAGTTGCAACGTTTGGCAGGAGGGTTGGCAACTGCAGTTTATTTATTCAGATATTCCAGAAAGTTACAGCTGCTCATCTCCTGGTTTTAATTTTCCTTCTGTCGGCTTTTACGACACCCACGGGATGAAATGGGGTAGCAGATTCTCTTAAGCCGCCACCGTTCGACCTTTAATATACATCAACAATATTTTTTCTCGATCATGGAAAATGTTTTGACAGCAAACAAAGTTCCAATAACGACATAAATTGGCTAGGATATTTGTAAAAGTCCGTACATACGAGTACATACAAGTGCGTTTGACGACTCGCGATAACTGATAGTTTCATGTGGAACTAGTGATGCCACACGTTAAGCGGTGAGACCAAAAACATCTAGCCATAAGAAGAGTTTAATTTTTTTTTAATATTTATCGAGATTTCATCTGAAATGTGAAACATTAGTTCGAAAACCTTACTGTGTACTCTACTAATACTATCTGCTGACAGTGTGAGAAAATCTTCATTACTGTTGGTTCCTATGCAGTAATCTGACTAAGTAGGTACCACCATAATGCCAGTTATTCTGCCGTGAAGCAGTATACCAAACTTAATCGGTCCAGTAGATTCAGAACAAATTGGCTGTGACAGATATTCAAAAGATGATAACTCTAAGGTTATCTTTCTGTAAGCTTTTTTTTGTAAGCTTATTTTTCTTTTACTTGAAATATTTCTACGAAGCTCCAGAATAGGATCAACGTTCCATTATAATATCCCAGTATTTTTAATAAGAGAAAAATCAGTAAACTGTATATATTTAAGTTTACATTCATGGAACCCCTCTTTATATGTCTTACCTAAAAGATAGAGAAATAAAATAGCACTGCGACATCATAAAATCGTACGTATTTCCAATAAGCTAAGTATTATTACAACTACGTTTCGCGATGTACGAGAGCGGTTTCAGAAATCGTAACTCTGACATCGTAAACTGCAAACCACCATACAGCTAGAGTATATCCACAGTACATTAACATATTGCGAAAAAAAACCAATACACTTTTAGTTTTCAATATATTGCAATGTTTCGTTAGTGTAATTTTCTTCTCGGAAAGTAACTATTAGAAACCTTACCGAAAACGTTTACCTTACCTTACGTTAAATTTAACAGTCCATTTCTAGACATAACGAGCGAAAAAGTTTTTTAATAATAAAATCTCCAATCGAATAATGGCTTTCTTGTATCAACCACTTCTGAAAGACACAACATTTTTTTTTATAAGGCAGTTCTACGATCGATTTAGTCAGGGAATTATAAATAAGTAGGGCCTGTTGTACACTGCAGCGTAGTACGCTATACCTGGCGCTATTTATTTAAAATTCCTAGAACTTACTGGTAACTTATTTATAAGTTCTAGTCTACGTGCAAGGTCTACTGGTGGTAGGGTTGCTATCCGAGATTTCGTCGTCGTAGCAGTGCATGTTATTCTGCCGTGAAGCAGTAGTGTGCAAATGTTACTGTAGTAAAATTTTAGAAATGTTAAGGCTATGGCCTAAAAAAGGTTGGGAAACACTGCTTTAAACTATGGTGGTCCCTTTTTTCATAGGGCAAACAAAAAGATCCTTTAAAAGCCACGTAAAGGAACATATAGCTGATGTGAAGCATCGACGCTCTATGAAGTCTGCAGTATGTGATCGTGTTCTGGATCACCCCAACCATTACATCGGATTCGATAGACCACAAATCGTTATGTTTGCTAGATAACACGGTCTGCAATTTATTACTTTGATTCTGGAGGGTGGTAAATAGAGTATATCTAGCGGATATTAATGTGATTTGTATCTTCACTGCTAAATAAGTAAATGTTTTCGAATACACATCTGCATATATCTTGAATATATATAAATGAAAGTGTAAGTAATTTATATTACTTACACTTAGAAATATAGATTAATTTACGTATTTAAATCGCTGCACCGTTGTCGAAAATCGGTTACAAAAAATATTTTTTATTAAATAACAAATGATTCATCATCAAAAAATTACTATTATTTCTATGATAATGAAGAAAGAGTGCCCTTCTAATTTAATACGAAGTAATAATCAATAACGCGGCTATTTTGCGAGTGGATAGTAAATTATTCATTTTATTTACAGTTGTCCTTTTTAAACGGAATAGTAAATGGTTTGACACTGATAATTTAAGCAAAATACGGTGCCCCACACTAGGATTTCTCCAGTATAGTGAGTCCGTTTAACATACATAAATTTTAAATACTGGTGGGAGGATTCCTATGCAAGTATCCGTCTAGGTGGGTACCACCTCATGAGCAGTTATTCTGCCATGAAGCAGTAGTATGCAAACATTACTGTGTTTCGGTTTGAAGGACACTGAGAGCTAGCGTAATCACTGGGCATATGAGACTTCAGAACTGACGTTTCAGGGTGACGGACGCAGTGTGGTGTCACACAGAAATGTTCTGGGTGACACAGCATTTGTTATGGGCAGACGTTGCTCTTACCATCAGGTGAACGTTATGCTCGTTTCGTCACATTATGAAATAAAAATAAAATTAAAAAAAGCCACATTACCCAACTACAATCATCGAGTTGTGTTTTTGCACAAATGTTAGCTCCGGCTGGGATTCGCACCAAGGACTCGGGCACATGATACTTAAGAACAGATGTCTTAGGGTGACTATTAGCACCAAAACACTGCACACGAGAATATATTATGCCCACAAATTATATATTACATTTGATATACTATTCTGTTACATAACAAGAATTACTTGGCCCCATATTAGTAAAGGACAGTAATCGATAATAGCTTTTACGTCTCAATAAGGTCGAGTAAACTCCTTCCGATAATTTGGGTCTGATAGGGTTATTCGATCTTCTTTCTTATTAACAGAATTACGAACAACTTCGAAACAAGTTTTTTAAGACTCTTCCGTGACTTCTTGAAGACTACAATATATGTATTGAAAACTAAAATATACACCATTAAATATATTTCGGTTTATTAGTTTTAAAGTTTAAAGCTCCGAAATAATTTTATCATTTAGTTACGTATATACCTAGGACAGATTCTCCGACTAAGTCTAAGTTCGACCAAGAGGTTAATCGATCCGACGTTTAGGAAAGTGCGTCATATGCGAGTATTCTAATTAGATAAACCTCTTATCTTAAACCAAAGTCTTTAACCAGTGCACGTTTGCCAGTTATGAATTATAGAACTGAAACGTCATCTTTCGGTGCAAGCAGCATGAAGAAGCTCAAACTTGCTCAGCGAGATTGCTCGCTGATTTTCATTGGAAAAGAGGAATGCTCTGTGTTCTTGTGTTCTACGAGATAGAATCCGATCGATCACCATGATGTCCGCAACAGAACCAGAGTAACTGACACAGCCCTAAGGATTAGCAAGCTAAAGTGGAAAAAGCCCGGCCATATAGCTCGTAGAACCGATAACCATCTCGTGCCGGGAAACGAAGTGTATATCTGCCTCACGGCAGAATAGCTGGCTCTTCCATGGTACCAACCTAGACGTATTGCTGCATAGGAATCCTACTACCAGTATTATTATGCACATATTATGTTTTCAGGTTATTTATTTTTAAATAATTGTGGACTAAACTGCTATTAAATAAACAACATACGAACGTGTTTATGGTGATTGTGTTAGTGAGCTATTTTTAGTATGTGGCATTGACAAAAAGACCGCAGTTTCTTGCCGGGTCTTCTCTGATTTCTCTGATCTCGTATTTTTCGAACCGGTATAGATTACATTCATAGAGAATTCGAGCTAAATATAGCGAATAAAGAATAGTTGCCTTGGATAACAAAATATATAAAACTTTATTTTTAAAACTGAATTTAAAAAGCTGAAAATTTCCGGATTTGGAACATTGTCAATTCATTTATTTTACAGGAGTTAGACGAAATATATTAGAGATACTAAAATGATGAACTAGGTGACTAAGTGTATGTAATGTAATGAAATAACGCTCGCAGCTTCTAATACCTCATAGCGTCTATTGGCGTTAAGTCTCAGTAATAAATAAAAAAAAAGTAAAGTTTCAGCCTATAAATGTCCCACTACTGAGCACAGGCCTCCTCTCATTTCTGAGAGGGTTTTGGAGCTAGGAAGAATCCGCCACGCTGCTCCAATGCGGGTTGGCGGACTTCATCATGTCTTCGAAATATTTTTAATTTCTCAGACATGCAGGTTTCCTCACGATGTTTTCCTTCACCGCTGAGCACGTGGTAAGTCAGCACTTAAAATTGCAATTAACAATTTTAGTGGTGCCGGCACCGGGAATCGAACCCAGGTCACTCGCGTACTATGAAAATTAAAAGCGAGCGCCTAGCCCCTGAGCTACCACGGCTTAGTAATAAATAACGCACCAAAATATCAGAGTATTGAAATTAACAGTTATTTATTAAGAATGATTTTCTTAGAGTCGTCATAACTGATTATATTACATAAGCGCAGCCGATAAATATTCTGTTGCTAAGCAGCTAGCAGCTACCTCCTCTCATTTTTGGGAGGGTTTGTAGTATATTTATTTTGTAAATTTCGTTGGTATTAAAGTTATCCGTAAATTATATTACAATGGGCATGTAAAAAGACCCATATTTTATTCGGTTGTAGATTATCATCATCCTACATATCATAAACTACCCTTATTACAACGTCCCCGTTTTTAATCAATCGGTAAAGTTATATTGAAGTACTGAAAGCACTATTAGTTAAAATGGGCATACACTTACTGTATTTCGGTTAATCTAGTGTAACCACTGTGCATATGAGTCATAAGAGCTTATGTGTGTTGTTGCGCATGCGCGTTGTATTGCCATACAGAAATGTCCCGAGTGGCAGGCACTACGTTTGTACGGGTAGACAAACTTCGAATGCTCAGATCAGCGGGTTAACATGCCGTCCGGCGCAGTCATATGGCTTATTTTGTGCGGGTGACCCGCAGGGCACAGTTAATAATGAATATAATGTCACTTATTCCTATACACTGTTTCGTCTTATATATAGAATTCGTTTCAGCCCATAACTAGTACACTGCTGAACATGGGCATCCCCCATAAATTGCCACAAAAGTTAGTAGCGCTCGTTTTGGGGGATTTTGCCATAATTGTCACGCTTGGCAGGCAGCTTATTTATTAATATATGTTCTTGGAAGATGCTGCTGCACCTCTTCTGGTTTGCATTTTCCCTCAGTCGACTTTTATGACACCTACGGGATGATATGGGGTGGTAGATTCTCTTCAGCCGCTACCACACATATAGCATTGATCACATCTTACTTTCTTACTTACTTTTCAAGCTCATGACCCTTAAAATGCAGACGTAAAAATATTATATCAAACTCTGTGCAGCCGAGTAGAATTTGTCGGTATCGTAGCATCGAAATTATTATGTTGACCTTTTAAAAGGGAAATACAGATGCTACAAAAAGGACATACGGTATCGACAAATTAGCCTTCACACAAGGGTGACCATATAGTTGCAGTCTAGCGTAATAAGTGAAAACTGTTTTGTAATATTAAATCACTCTTATGAAACCGTAGGCTACTAATTTCATAACGCCGGCAATAGACAAGTGTTTCTGAATATTTTATTTATTATTCACGTCACTGGCATGTTCCGCTGACATTAATACCATTAGCAATAATTTAATAATATGGCTGAACGAAATTACGGGGGTGGAAAAAGAAATTACGAAATTTGTTTAAAAATATATTAATATCTTATATATCTTTAACAGTGGCAGTTCAATGAAAAGTTTTTTTTTTATTGTATAAAGTGATGAAACGAGCAAAACGTTCACCTGAAGGTAAGTGCAACGTCTGCCCATAACAAATGCTGTGTCACTCAGACCATTTCTGTGTGACACCTCACTGTGCCCATCACCCTCAGACATCAGTCCTTAAGTCTCATATGCCCAGTGGGAGCTAGAATTACGCTAGCTCCCCCAGTGCCCTTCAAACCGAAACACAGTAATGTATGCACACTACTGCTTCACGGCAGAATAACTGGCCCTGGGGTGGTCTTCTACCTATCTACCTAGACGGATTCCTGCATAGAAATCCTACCACCATTAAAATGAACACCATTAAATGAATGAAACACGTTTATTATTTATTGTATTTTAATATATTATATCAACGTGTACAAAATGTCATGAATGAATTTAATAAGTAACCAATGGTATGGTAACAGAATTGCAATAAATAATATAATAAATAGTTACGTATACATTTTTTTGAGAAAATCTAAATTAGTCTTTTTTTTTAAATGTAGCTTTAGCTGTTGTTACCCGTGTTTTAAAAATCTCGATATTCTAATGATTAAGAATAACTTTCATAACACTAATAAGAGTTTTTTTTAAAGAAAATGATGCATTACATATCGTTTGTGTTAACTTTTACATTTGTAATAAAATAATTGAAAATAATTGCAATATCCATCTATACTTTCTTGAACATTTATCAAATAACTCAAATAAGTATATATGGATACGCATATGGATAACAGGGAACTGTGCCTGAGGTGTGAATCATCTCATAATGTGATCGCTAATTTGCCTACCAAACGAAGTTATTACCAAATTTCTGCAATTTTACCTGAATTTATACATTAAAGATTTACTATCTGATGTACAACCACACAGACTGATGGACACTCAAAAAAATAATCTAAAGATAGTTGTTCTGTCTTCTGTTGATATTATAAATACCCCTCATATTAATAATTATATTTTTTTCTTAAATAAATCCTATGTACAGACATCGGCCAGTTACAATTTTATTATCTGTATAGAAAACCTTTCTGTCAGGATCAGCATGAATATTTCGATAACAAGAAGTTTTAACTAACCAATAACTATTTATTTCGTAAGCTTTGTTACTATACTCAGATACATACTTACCATTACATGGCGAAATCGAAGCTAAAGAATCAATTTTTAAGATCTCTGCAACCAAAAGATAAAAATTGAAGTAACAGTTAATAAACGTGGATAAGATTCCATATTCTAACAGGTAGACGTAATTATTTAGTACAAATAAGAGAAAATATTTACTAAAATATTGAAAACGGTTAAGTACGAGTATATACGGCGTAGTGTTTTTGTTTTATTTCAACGTACGAAATATAAATTTCTTTTATCAAGCATAACGTTTATTGTTTACAGTCTACCACGGGTTAGTAAAAAGTTCTTCTAACGGGGAAAATCAGGCGAATGAAACACCGAAACCTGTTCCATGAGAAAAATTCACACAAAAAAAAATTTCAATTATATTGCTAACTCGAGCAAGCAATAAATATGACGTATGCGATTTTCTTCCCTTTTTGTACTTTATAGAGTTTTTAGTTCTTTCGGATGATTATTTTGTATTTTTAATACAACACAAATTAGCAAATGCTGGATTTATATTTTACATTTCGTTAATTATAAAATAAAAAAAACAGAGTTCTGCATAAGAAGTTATTACTTAGTCGTATTAAAAACCATGGTTAGATAGACTTTCTACCGTAGTCCATTAAATATCAAATTCGAATTAACGATTTCTGGTTTGCCGGAAAATATTCGAGAAAAGCTTATTTTGGAAAGAAAGCACTTACTTCATTTTCTTATTCAGCTCATTACAATTATGTAAGATGTTTCAAGAGGGGGACCTCTCTTTTGCTTTGTCAAAGTTCTGTTATTATAATTATATAAAAATATATGATACGTATATGTTAGACGGTGTAGTTGTAAAGTAAAGTAAAGTTTCAGCCTATAAATGGCCCACTGCTGAGCACAGGCCTCCTCTCATTTCTGAGAGGGTTTTGGAGCTAGGAAGAATCCGCCACGCTGCTCCAATGTGGGTTGGCGGACTTCACATGTCCTCGAAATATTTCTATTCCTCGGACCCAATCTTATCCCGAGGATTTCGTAAAAGTCCTCAAAGCGGTGTTCTCTGTCCTCTTCTGTTTTCCATTTTTATCAATCTTATCACATTAAATCTCAAGTGCTCTTACCATCTATATGCTGATGATTTGCATCTAACTAGTCTGACCATAAATACTGTTACATAAAAACTTTTAATTTTTCACCTTTTTAATTATTTTGAATTTGTAACAGGTATATTATTTTAAAAACTTCTTTCGATTTTGCGCCATTTCACATATTTTTTCGTGTTCATTATCAAATTACAATATGGAATGGGGTGTTAAAGAAAATAGGATTGCAGTGATCGCCTTGCACAAAGTGGGTATGGAGCCGTCGGTCATATTCCAGACACTTCAAAAGCTTGGTATCAGCCGTATGTTCGTATATCGTACTATCAATATATACAACAACACTTCCTCTGTCGAAGATCAGAAAGATGGAGGCGGCCGCGTGCTGTTAGAACTACAAAGGCTGTTAATGCTGTTAAAGCCAGAATTCGTCCGAAATGAAGATTCCCCCTAGGACTCTGTCGCGTATTTAAAAAACAAGACCTGAAGCTCGGTGCTTATCGCCGATATACAGGACATGCCCTAAATCAATCTTTACAATTAAAGAGAGTGGATCGATCAAAACGCCTTCTGTCGCGATACGCAGTTGAAAGGCACAGAAATATCCTCTTTACCGATGAAAAAATTTTCACGATTGAAGAACACTACAATAAGCAAAATGATAAAGTGTACGCTCACAGGTCTAAAGAAGCTACTCAAGTGGTCGGAAAGGTTCAACGTGGTCATCATCCTGCGTCAGTGATGGTTTGGTGGGGCGTGTCTTATCAAGGAGTCACAAAACTACATTTTTGTGAAATAGGAGTGAAAACTTCAGCCAAAGTGTATCAAGATACAGTCTTGGATCATGTTATGAAACCTCTCAGCAATACACTTTTTAAAAATATACCGTGGACTTTCCAGCAGGACTCTGCACCTGGTCACAAGGCACCAACCCAAGCCTGGCTTGAAACCAACGTTCCGGACTTTATAAGAGCTGAAGACTGGCCCTCATCTAGCCCAGGCCTCAACTCTTTAGACTTCGAATTATGGTCAATTTTAGAGGAAATGACCTGCTCGAAACGACACGGCGACATTGAGTTTCTTAGAAAATTTTTGGAGCAAGCAGTGGCGAAATTTCCCTCGGAAACAGTACGTAAATCCATAGAGTCGTGGCCAAACAGATTAAAGGCCTGTATAAAAGCCAAAGGTGGCCATTTCGAATAGAATATTGTTTTAATTTTTTGTCTGAGACTAATAAATATTACATTACTTCATTAAAAAAAATGCATTTTTATTTGTAACAGAACTTATGGCCGGAATAAGTATATACGCAAGCGGTGCCATCGGAAATCGATGATGGTATATCTTTTCTGAACAAAGATTTGGCACGATGGCATTGATGTAAATCCCTCTAAGTGTCAAGCAATTATCTTAGGTAGATCCAGAGAATTATCAAAACTAGATCTTTCCACATTACCATCAAGTTTGTTTAATAACAATGCAATTCTATTTTATCTCAATGTTAAGAATCTCGGCTTGTATATTGATAGTTGTTTAACGTGGAACAATCAGATTCAGGAGGTAAGTCGTAAAACTACTGGAACCTTGCGTTCTCTTTATCGTTTGAAAAATTTTCTTCCAACCACTACCAAGGTTTTGCTTGTCTAATCTCTCATTCTGCCGATTATTGACTATGATAATATATGTTGTCCAGATTTGTCTCAACATCAGCTTAACACATTGGATCGTCTGCTTAATAATTGTATAAGATATATTTATGGTCTTCGTACATACGATCGTGTACTATAACTGGTGGTAGGATTCCTATGCAGGAATCCATCTAGGTAGGTACCACCCCAGGGCCAGTTATTCTGCCGTGAAGCAGTAGTGTGCAAACATTACTGTGTTTCGGTTTGAAGGGCACTGTGAGCTAGCGTAATCACTGGGCATATGAGACTTAAGAACTGATGTCTCAGGGTGACGGGTGCAGTGTGGTGTCACACAGTAATTTTCTGGGTGACACAGCATTTGTTATGGGCAGACCATCAGGTGAACGTTTTGCACTTTCCGTCTTTTATAAAAAAAAAAAATCTCCCTTTCGTAATCAGCTTATCTGGCTGCCTATCCGTCAGCGCAGATATGTTAGAATTCTCTGCACCATTTTCACAATACTAAACGATCCATGTGCTCCTGAGTATTTAAAATGTAAGTTTCGATACCTAGGAGACTCTCCGGGAATGCTTCAAAAATTCGCTGCAAGCCGTTTTAACGACGTAATAAAATGTTTTATTTTTGTTCCTCTTATGATAATAATTATCTAGTAGTATATTTATATCTATATTTATGTAGTAGTTATAAGTACTTATGTATATGTAGATATGTATGGATGTATGTATGTATATTATTTTATTGCTATCTTTGTATATTTTTTTCCTTACGTTGTTTTTTTTAATGTTTGCTGCACCGCCTATCATATTTTTATCTCTGCTTAGCCTTATGGTTGACTAGGAGAGAATGCATTCAGGCATTAAGTCCGCTATGTGTACAATTTGAGTGCATAGAAGTTAAAAATAATAAAAATAAATAAATAATTTCATAACTTCTACAATACAAAAATATAACAAAACGGTGTCAGGCAGTAGTGCCTTTGGTGCGAGGTGTCTAATACTGAGATCGCCAATGCGGTCGCCATACGTGCCGTTAACAAGAAATCCCCCTGTCTTCTGAGAGGCCTGTGCCAAGCAGTAGACTCTAAACAAGCTGATGACAATAAGAACTTGCCATAAATCATTTATATGATTATTTTTTGGTGACTACGCCTGTGCCCAGCAGTAGACTCTAAACATGACGATAAAAACTTGAAATAAATCATTTATATGATTATTTTGCAGTGACTTCGATATATCCAAAATATTTATTAAAGTTATTATCGTAGCCAATTTTCAAATACTTAAACTGCGGTGTTGCAGAGCATATTGTTTGTACAAATTGAAATCTGCTACTGCACTGTTCACCTGGGGAAGCTCATTTAGGTTTCGCAATGTAATACGTAAATGGAGAACAACTGTGTGAAGCCAAATAATTAAATGCTACATGTTAAGAAGTGAAAAATAAACGTCGTTAAAGAAAGTCGTATTATATTTTTCGTCTTATATTTTCTGTCTGTATATTTATACGATTACTACACGTTGAATAAAAATATATTTACAGATTTTATTACTTTTTTTAAAATCTCGACTCTTCGTTTGTTTCCTTTATTAGATTAACTATGGCATAAGAATATCTAACCTAACACCTAAATCCCCCGTTACCATGGGTGCTGCAAAGCTCTCGAAGCGTTGGGAATACGAAACTAAATTAAATGCGTTAAATCCTTAAATACAGTTTTATTCAAAGAAATTTAAATTAAATAAAAGAGGTAAGTCATAGTCTAGTAGTCCTAAGTCCGTTATAAAAGAAAATAAAAACTTATTACCGACTACTACAATACTACAATTACAAGAAGCCATGGTAGCTCACGGGCCGGGTTTCTTTTTACGCGATTTCTTAGAACGCGAGTAACCTGCGTTCGAGCTCCGGTGCCAGCACCTCTAAAATTGTTCAACAATTTTAAGTGCTGATTTACCACGTGCACAGCGGTGAAAGAAAACATTGTGAGGCAACCTGCATGTCCGAGGAATAGAAATATTTCGAGAACATGAGAAGTCCCCCAAACCGCATTGGAGCAGCGTGGCAGACGGTTCCCTGCTCCAAAACCCTCTCGGAATCGGGAGGAGGCCTGTGATCAGCAGTGAGACATTCATAGGCTGTTACTTTACTTATAAATAAAACTAATTTTACGGATTTTATTGCGTTTATTTTTTGTTATTTATAACCCGACGTTTCGAGTGCTTTACAGCACCCATGGTTACGGGGGGACTGAGGTGACAGATGTCCTGATGTCATAGTTAACCCGGAGTACCTTCAGCTTTTCATTATTATTTGTGGTCCGATCTACGCAGAAAGAGCTAACTGTGTCTTGAAGTCTTGCAGTGGTATGCTTGGTTTTTGACTTAATTTTATTAATTATAGGATCCCAAGCTGGTGGTAATAAACAATAGAGAAGATGGTTGGGTATTACCACCAGCTTGGGATCCTATAAATAATAATTAAAAGCTGAAGGTACTCCGGGTTAACTATGACATCAGGGCATCTGTCACCTCACTCCCCCCGTGACCATGGGTGCTGTAAAGGACTCGAAACGTCGGGTTATAAATAACAAAAAATTAACGCGATAAAATCCGTAAAATTAGTTTCATTTAAATGTGTAGTGTTCGCGTAAATATAAGAAATCATTATGTTACTTTACTTTTTTTTGAGAATAGGTTTAATCATTGCTAGTTTTTAAAATAACAGGATATTGATAGTAAAGTAAATACGACTACATTTCTTTTAATAATACAATAATTTAGCAGCATTCAAAGCGTCCGTGAACCACTTTGTTTTGGAAATCAATATAATTTTTTATGTTTCATTGTCATTCAGATTCATCCAATTTATCATTATGCAAGAACTACATCTTTTTTCTCTGTATTGGCAGAAAACAACTAAATGTAATACTGTTCATCGGGAAAAGTAATCATACATATGAATGATTATTTAACGAAAAAACCAAATTCGATGTAGCAGCTCAAAACATGCTTCTGCTAGTTTAATATTTTCATTAATACCTAATGAATCCCAACATCAGAACTTGACAAAAATTAAATGTGACTAACCTTACAATACCCCCTTTTTAATAAAAAAAGAATCAATGAAATCGGTTTATAATAATGTAGTTATTTCCACACATCTATAAAAAAAGTATATTAAAAATAGAAGTAGCAATATTGTCTGTCTAAATCGTATCGGATAGTTGTTAGACTTTTATGCGAATGTGCATCGTTCATCCGATGAAGTGAAACTTAGTACAGTTGTCGTTTGCACTTGAATTGACAATTAATCGATCATTGTAAAGAATCATTATTTTTAATTTATTTTATACATGTTAATGTCTCTGCTTTATATATCCATTTGGTCCGAATCCTGAATCCAGAATCCAGAATAAATGCAAATAAAATAAAGAATCGTATGCTGAGTATTCCTCATCATCATCAAGCCTATCACTAATCCACCGCTGAACACTAGCCTCTCCCATAGATTGACACAAAACATGGTCCTGAGCCACCTGCATCCATCGACTTGCCGCAAAACCATGTAAGGTAATGAATTAAATAAATAATAGCACGTTATTGATGTTTTTAAAAATCACAACAATGTTGATATGTAATAATATTAGATAGTTTATAATTGAAAAGTAGAATTGCAAGTACGTGAAACAGTTACCTGGTGTATCAAAAACTATGAAACATATGTGTACCTATATCTCTAACGTTGCTCTACCTCGTTGACCCCAGAGAGCATTTGTGTGATGATAAACGACTAACCGCCATATACTCGTACATAACTGCGAGGTTTATTTTGCCATTGGTAAGATCTGGATAGATGAGTACATACAATCGCAACATTAAATTAAAAGTTTTTCTGTTTCACAAATTTAGATTCAGGTTATTTAAGAAATTTTTAACAAAAGTACGATACTTAATGGTACTTAATTTTTTAGTTTACTTTCTGGGTATATTTGTGTAAGGAATACTACCTATGTAGATGTAACATATCACCACAACCTCACGCAATACCAGCGTTAAGTAGCAGTGTAAGTAAAGCCCATCATAGAGTTATAACGAATTTACTGGTCATGGAATCTAAATTATTATAAGTTATAGTAGTTATAATTATAATTATATTTTTTAGATAACTGTAATTCAAATGGTAGAATTTATGTAAAACTGAGTATTTTACTGGCGACAAAAGCGAAAGTAAGTTTTTTTATTATTGCAAAATGAACGAAAATATTACCCACGTACCGAAACGTTACGCTTTTTTTGAAACTGTCATGAAAAGGTAAGCATAATATTAATTTACCGTGTATATGCGGCAGAAGGTAATTTAATACTCCACTTGTCCCGTACTTATTATTAGAGGTAACAAAGACAATAAATTAACTACAGGATAGGTAATAGTATAATGTAACTACAAGTATTAGCTTCGTTAGCTATTTTTAAACGCAGTGTTTAGTTTTAAGGGAAGACTTCCCAACTTGGAAGAGGCCTATATTCGGACATGTTTTATCTTAGACTGACTAAAATCTAATAAAGTCTATCATTGCTAAAAAAATGAATGCTATTTTTTTAGTAACTGGGAATCCCCGCTAGAGTGCTGTGGTACTCTATTATTCGGGATAGCTTCTTACCCCTGTATAAAGCTCAGGTCCCATTGGCTGTGGAGTACTGCTGTCACATATGGGCTGATGCTTTCAAATATCAAGTAGCAGCCTTGGACTCAGTAGAGAGACGAGCCAAGAGGCTAATCGACCCTGATTTGGTTAATGCCAATCCGCCGTATAACTGTAACCACTTTGGTTGTTCAATTCTCATTATTTCCCCATCCTTCTCCAGCGCATACCCCCTTTCACATATCATATGAAAAAAAAAACAAAAAAAACCGAAACTAGATAAAGATCCAGTTTGGCAATTTCGGCGTATCAACTTAGGTTGGGAGAGGTCTATGTCCCGTAGTTAACAGTGCTACGAGTACATGATAGTGATGAATCTTAAATAAATGTATGACACAGAATGACGTACGACAATGAGCCGTGTGGTGGCGGCTCGTTAAAAGAATACTACCACTCCATCTCATCCAATGGATCTTGTAAAAGGCGAGTAAGGAATTAAACTGCACTGTGCATCCAACAGCGCATGGTGGCGATGGGCTCATCACCTATCACATCAAGTGCATTATATAGTTTTGGTGAAACGTGGATTGTGGCAGTCATCTGTTTTTGCAGTGAGTGCCCAGTCTCTGACTACTCCTTATGGGATACAGTCGTGATCTTATGTATGTATGTATGACACAGTTTAAGTTGTCAACATTGACGTATTATAATGCTACCTAAAAATCTGAGTAGTGATCCATATAATTGAATAGAAAATTAAATAACATTAAGTCGGCTTTATCACCTCACGAGGCCGATGTTATTGATGATGATGCTGCATCCAGATTTTTGACAAGGACACCTTTCGGTCTATTACCATTATAATTGAAATATCGGAATATTTATTTTAATTTATTGTATTTCTTTAAATCTTTATTTCTTCCTTTACAATAAAAAGATACAAATGGCGGACTTAATGCCTTTAGGCATTTTCTCCCATTCAAGCCATAGAATTACAATAAAGGAAAACAGAGAAAGAAAGAAAGAAAGAAAGAAAGAGCAAAAAAAACTAACCGTAAAGAAAAAGCATAAGGGAACTTGGGGCATGGGAACCTTGAAAGGCGATATTTCGGTTGAATACAGTGCTGACTGCCATAAAAAATAAGTGACTCTACACTGAGATATGTTTTATTTATACAAGGATTTGCATTAGTATATGGTACATAAATTCAACTTTAAGGTCAAATAGTAACAGTTCTTTGACTTTTATATAAATAGTGAAATGGGAAAACAAGAAAAGAAGATAACATAATCGAGTTAGTCTCACTATAGTATGTAGTTTTTTAATCCATAACGCAAACCTTCTGAACTAAGCATTATGATTAATGCTTAATTCGGAATAATAGACTAAACATTTTACTCCCGATAGCTATGGAAATCATTTTGTGTCTCTGTTCATTGCACAGAGTTTGCTGTGACACGAAAGTGTTTCGCATTACGTATTAATGTGATGTGTGTCAGACTGATTTACCGTTGTTAATGGTAGCAGGTCAATATTTAAAAAATAATAATAACAGACATGTGTACTCGACTTGCGTTAAGGTCACAAAAATTATATTTACCATTGTAGCATTTTCTGGCATTTCTTTTTATAGAAAAACAGTAGTAGATTGCAAAACAATGATGTTTGACAAACGAAAATTAAATTCCTAATTATTTCTCTAACCTCACGTCAAGGAATAAATATGGGTGGGTAGGATTCCTATGCAGGAATCCGTCTAGGTAGGTACCACCCCAGGGCCAGTAATTGCGAACATTACTGTTTCGCTTTGAAGGTCACTGTGAGCTAGCATAATCACTGGGCATATGAGACTTAAGAACTTATGTCTCAGGGTGATAGGCACAGTGTGATGTCACACAGAAATATTCTGGGTGACACAGCATTTGTTATGGGCAGACGTTACACTTACCATCAGGTGAACGTTTTGCTCGTTTCATCGTATTATAAAAAAATCGTTTAGTGGTTCTTTCATTCACATACATCAGTCTCTGACTGAAAACTATGCTATTTAATTTTCTTGAGGTATGTATTACACCTTTATAACAGGCCTCAATGTTCCGTTTCAGTCAAACAAGGAAACTGGAAACCCTTGCAAGAGTGCGGCGATACTCTACTTCGGGATAGCTTCTTAACCTGTGTAGCGACATCTATGTCGCCCCATGACAAGCGCAAGAGATATTTCGTACATTCCATAATCGCGCTATGAAAGATTTTCTGAGATGCGAACTACATATACAACATCTAAATATTACTAGTAGGGGGAGACGTCCTGCCCAGATCAGACTAACCTGCTGTTACATATGGGCTGATTCTTCCAAATACCAACTAGCAGCCTTGAGCTCAGTAGAGAGACAAGCCAATAAGAAGAGGCTAATCGACCTTTATTTGGTTAATAACAATCTGCCGAGCCTTGAACACAGGCGTAATATGCAGTAGTAGGTAGCCAGTCTCTGGGTATTCTACAGTTTATATTTTGGAGAGCGTGCGCGGGAATAATTCCCCCTTTAGCCTTTCATCATCGGACAACAAGACGGCACGGCGGGTTTTCATCCTTTTGCTTTGAATATCTTTTTTCCTTTTTTGTAAAATATATTTATAATAACAGAAAGAAAAGCAAATGAAAAATAGATGAAAACAACATTTTACTTATTTGTTTCTTTTTGAAATTTAATATTTTTATTGTCATCAAAACCGGCCAGATACAAATTGTACAGCCAAAGAGATTTTATTACCAGTTTATACATACTATATGCGAAAAGACTTTTTTCCCGTACTGTATTATTTATTATACCCATTCTACCTCGCTACACTCGTCACCCGCAATTTTTTTTAAGACTCATATGCCCGGTAATTATTTACTAGTTATAACAGCGCCCTTCATACAGAAACACTGTAATGTTTGCGGTAGTGGTAGGATTTCTATGCAGGAATCTAGACAGTTATTCTGCCGTAAAGTAGTGGTGTGCTAACATTACTGTGTTTCGGTTCGAAGAGCACTGAGAGGAATCGTAACGTTTGCACTTACCATCAGGTGAACGTTTTGCTCGTTTCGTTACTTTATTAAAATAAAAAAAACACGAATTCTTGACGGCTGAATAACGGGCACTGCGGTGGTACCTATTTAGATGGATTCATGCATTGGAATCCTTCCACCAATGAACTGCGAATTAATTTTTTTCATATTACGTATATCTTACAATGTAAATTCTATTTTTACAAAACTGTAATAATTGCAAAAAAAGTTGAAAAATCACCGTTCATTGATAATTTATTTTAAACGATGCGTAGTCTAAACATTGATTTAAGAATTAATTACAAAGTCAAAATAATAATACCATCGCCCCTAATTGAAGCCGACAGAAGCATCAATTAATTTTACATGTGTAATAAATACAATATTGGAGGCGGCGTTTTCTGATATAAAGGATTTAGATGTAATTTTACGAATTCACAATCACAATCTTTCTGGTCACTGACACGATTATGTGTTTATAAATATATAGTCAAAGAGAATTAGGCGTTCGCTATAGTAAAGGAAACAAAGATTGCTAAGATTCGCATTCAAAATTTTATCTAGTCCATCTGGCGTTAATACCACTTGATAATGTCGTCCCGTTTGGAGGTTAAACATGTGTCGTGTTCTCGACTTCAGTGTTGTGTATTGCCTAATGGTAGAGGGTTTCTGGTGGCGGTTCCCGGTGGCTGTATAAGTTTGCTTGTGCACGCTTTTGTGGGAGGGCGGGCGGTGCTCTTTAAAAACTAGGTTATACACACACCTTTAAATTTTGCATGCGGATCTTAGCAAATTAACTTTCTTTCCTTTAATTCTTAAGTCTCACATGCCCTGTTATTATACTAGACTACAGTGCTCTTTCAAACCGAACACAGTAGTGTTTGCTTACCACTGTTTCGCAGCACAATAATTAGCACTGTGATGGTACCTACCTAGACGGATTCTGCATAGTAGTCCCACTACCAGTAAAAGATGATAATGATTCGTTTAAAAATCATGTTAGCATCATACCAAAAATAGTTTAGTATTCTATGAGTTTACACACTGCGTCTTCTACTGATGACAAGTATTAACGTATGCCAAAGAAATCTACAACTATAAATCTAATTAATAGAAATAAAGTTCTTCTATAAATTCTATTAAAACAAGCAATTACATTTTCTTAACAATAAAAAGCGTTACCGATGTTTGTAATGATTACCAACACAAATATCATAACGCATACTTACATTATTTTTATTTTATTAAGTTTGCTCGTGAAAACGTACCAAAATCGTGAAAAGTGGGCGCGTGTGAGGACGTGAGTGGCGTACGCCTATCTCTTAAATGGGAAAAAGGCGTGACATACAGTCACAGTTTTTATTTAGTTAATTTTAATGATTTTGATGGTATTGGGTAATAGGAGGAAAAGTTATTCTGTTCTGTATTGCAGAGCACGTGCAACTTCTGGGAATAAACGTTAAAGCATTGACGGGCCATAATTGAACGGGTGTTAGCCATTCTTGCCGTAGCGTTGTACGTTTTATATTTGAAGAAACCTTCTAGCAGATTTTATTTCCTACGGCATTGACCCGACTTATAAAATATGTTTCTTACCAATATTAATTGCATAAGTACGTCTTATTTCCATGACTTTATGTAATCTTTCTTGGAAATCTGCTTTTTTTATTATATGTAAGTTAAAAGAAGTACTATGTCGCACCGTACTGTGGTAGTAGTAGAAGACAAAGATTACGAGTACTGCTGTAAGGAGGGTCACGGGACTGGAACGTACCACATGGCGCCTAGTGAACTCTGAAATGTCGTTATTATTTATTAATTAGTGGAGCTCTTGCGTTTATGAACTACATATTTCATCTGCCATGTTAAACCAACCAAAGAATCGCCTATTTAGCTTTTAGCTTATGTTGGACAATCACAGTTCCTATCTCTCATTGCCGATATTGGATTTAGCGAAGAATAGTGAAGTAGTAATGCTTTCATATTTCTCTTATTGTTCTCACAAGTTACAGTCCCTAGACGTGACAGTATTTGCGCCACTTAAAAAGTATTTACCGTCAGCACAAGATGCATGGATGCGTAATAATCTTGGCAAAACATGACAATTTATGATTTATGATATAAATGTAAGTTTGTTAGACGATACCCAAATTTTTATTCTTCTGTGGAAGATTTACCTCGACGTTATGATTCGCGCCGAAAACATAACTTAGTCCAGTCATCGTCTAAATTAAAAATGGCATAGTGGCCCTAATTCTACCACCACCACCACCATTTCAGCCTACTATTAGTCCACTGCTGAACATAGGCCTCCCCCATAGAGTGCCACAATAGTTTGTAGCTCTCGTTTTGGGGGATTTTGCCATAGGTGCCCTAATTCCATGTCTATAAAAATATATAATAAATTACCGATTAACATAAAAACGCAAAACAAATTTCAAAACATTTCAGAAAAAATTAAGAGCGTTCCTAATAGAAAAAAGTTATTATATATAACATTAAAGAATATTTTGAAATATGATTCAGATAGATGTCTGCCTCTCACATGCATTCATTGCCACGCCCGACAGGGTACATGAATTTCATAATTTAATTTTATGTAAAGCAATCTAAATAAATAAATAGTTCGAACGGCTTGACCACTGGCGCTAACTCCCAACAAAGATTCAAATGGGTTCCAAAAAACGGGAGTTTTCCCATTCAACCGGGAAATGTTTAATAACTGTGACTTCGCTTCAAGTTTTGTGACAGATAGACCAACCATCTACGGAGCTACAGCCAGCTGCAATGGTAGATTCCCAGCCATCCGCGATTGTTGAGCCTCAGCCACATACTTTCCAAAGTTCTCCGTCTCTATCAACAGCTGATAACTGAAACTCATTTGTCTACCACTTCACCTTTGATAACTATGATCTATTTTTATCTTCTTCAGCTAGTATTGAGACAAACTTCAACTCTCAACATCTCGTATGGTGCCATCTTTGTTTGCTGAGCCTCAACCGTCAACCTCCTAAAATGTAGCGATTTCCCCAGAAGTTATTCAGTCTTTTCTCAAAGTGTGTATTCTATCCGTTAGTACTCGTATATTGTACAGAAAATTATTATTAAAATGTTGGGAGCAATAATTTTAGATTTATCGAAGTAATAAGATTTTAGCAATACACAAACACGCTCCACTTAGCTTCTAATCACTTGTTTTATAGTTGATAAGATTATTTATATATGTATTGATTAATTTATGTTTATATATATTTATTTATCTTTATATTTATAAGTAATTTTTTCTTTACTTTAATAAAATAACTATTGTGTTATTTTATAACTATATTGTTTTTATGCATTACCGACTCAGGCCCGATTTAATCTGTTAAAATATAAGATTGATTGCAACCGAGAAGGTACCTCAGACAGAAAATAAATCATCTAATTTTACGAGAACGGAGAATTGTCATCATGAAGCTAACCCACATAAAAGAGGTTAATATGTTTACAATACAACTCTTACATCCCTCTAAGGGTTTTTATGGTTGCTATATTGCTCCATTAATCTTCTTAAGTATAACGCTTAGATTTATTACTTATTATTTGTTGTAGCTATTGAAGAACAATCAAAAAGTTTTTCTCTTTTCGGAGATATATCTGTTTTTAACATTAGTTTACAACTGAGATTTTTTAGTGCTACATTATATTTCAGTATAAATGCTTGCTGTTTTGCAACTGTCTTTTTCTTTTCGTTAATAATTATACTTCATGAACATGGTAATTTTATTGCCAACTCTAAACATCTTTAAAGAAGGTTTTTGATCTTTTAAGAAAGGATTCTTGAATAGGATAATCAAAAAACTGAATGACCTTACACCAAGAGCGACGAGATATATTTCCGCTGTGTAATAAAGATAGTTGTCAAAATAAAAACATTGATAATTATAAATACATGAGTTACATCAATCTTGGAAAAAAAATATTGTCTGTAAAAGTAGCTGGTGGGTCACGTCTTCCTCATTTCTCGCAATTCTGAAATACCGAATGTCGTCATCATCTTAATAATTTGGTGATTAAGTAAAAAAAGTAAAGTTTCAGCCTATAAATGTCCCACTACTGAGCACAGGCCTCCTCTCATTTCTGAGAGGGTTTTGGAGCTATGAAGAATCCGCCACGCTGCTCCAATGCGGGTTGGCGGACTTCACATGTCTTCGAAATATTTTTTATTCCTCAGACATGCAGGTTTCCTCACGATGTTTTCCTTCACCGCCGAGCACGTGGTAAATCAGCACTTAAAATTGCAATTAACAATCTTAGTGGTGCCGGCAACGGGAATCGAACCCAGGTCACTCGCGTACTATGAAATTTAAAGCGAGCGCTGAGCTACCACGGCTACAATTTAAGTATAATCCCCTTTTATTACACATGTTAGGTAAAAGAAGCTCCTAAAAGGGAGCCTTCGGTGCTCTATCACACGGCCCGGGAACGCAAACAATACTTAAGGTGCAGTCACATAACCCGTACTCGGGAATGAGCTTCCAATTATAGTTCCTTGTACATATGTATATCTGGTTCCATTTTCATCATGCAACCAACATGGATGATATAATACGTCCTGGAAAAAAAATAGGAACTATAAAATGTAATGGCTTAACTACGTACGTCACTATGCAATATTCAGTATGTGATTACTTGTGGTTTCTTATACCTTAAACAGAACAGCAGTATCTCCAAGCTCGTTATGTTTGCTTCTAGTAGTTATTTCCATATACTATTCTCCAGTAAGTATGACGTCATATGGCTTGGATGCTTAAAATACAGATCATCATAATTTCAACCTACAACCTCCACTCCTGAACATAATTCTCCCCCATAGATTACCACAAAAATGTGTAGCTCTCGATTTGGGGGGATTTAGCCATAGTTGCCACGCTTGGTAGGTGGGTTGGCAACCTCAATTTATTTATTCGGAAGTTCAAGGGCATCTCGCTGCTGCTCATCTCCTGGTATATATTTTCCCTATGTCGACTTTTACGACACACTAGGGATAAACTGGAGTGGTAGATTCCTTAGTGGTATCCTTCACAAAATACTGGTCAATTGACTGTATACGGGCAAAATATTTTTTGTTGTAACGGGTATACTTGAAAGTACGTGAGTTGATATGCTATATTGATACCTGCTAAGCCAATGCCAGCCATTTTATCAAAATATGTTGTAGTTCGTTTAACAGTTCACGAATTGTATATCTTAGAATTTGCACCGGTCATCAGTTGATACCGGTGCATCATAGTTCCCGGTCGTAAATCGACAACAAAAAAAAACTTAAATAGACATACGGATGCGATGGTTAGATTTATATGTCTTGTATCATTTGAGTGATCGTTATTTTGACATAATATCATCAATTGTATTATGATTTCTTATATTTACGCGAACACTACACATTTAAATGAAACTAAGTTTACGGATTTTATCGCGTTTAATTTATTACTATTTATAACCCGACGTTTCGAGTGCTTTACAGCACCCATGGTCACGGGAGGACTGAGGTGACAGATGTCCTGATGTCATAGTTAACCTGGGGTACCTTCAGCTTTTAATTATTATTTTTGGGTCCGATCTACGCAGAAAGAGCTAACTGTGTCTTGAAGTCTTGCAGTGGTATGCTTGGTTTTTGATTTAATTATTAAACCTATTTTGACATATCATTAATAAAGTTAACAATACAATTGATGTATTGTTAACTTTATTAATGATGTTTCAGAGAGCACGAGGAATCTGTGACAGGAAACAACTGGCCGCCGAGCTTCAACATGCCAAGCAAGTTTTGCACGACAACAAGCTTCGGGTTCCGCGCCTACGTCGCAGTGACCGAGTGAAACCGGCCACAGTCGAGCGTGTGCCTGTTGTTCTACCTTATGTCAGAGGAGTCACGGACAAGATTGGCTATATCTTGAAGCGGGCTTCCATAAAAACATTCTTCAAGCCGCCGAAGAAGATAAGTCAGTTTTTACCATCTGTCAAGTGTAACATCCCTCTACAGGACGCAGGAGTATACAAGCTAGATTGTGAATGTGGTCTCTCTTACATAGGCCAAACAAAAAGATCAATTAAAACCCGCGTAAAAGAACACATAGCTGACGTGAAGCATCGTCGTTCTAGGAAGTCTGCAGTCTGTGACCATGTTCTGGATCATCCCAACCATTACATCAGATTTGATAAACCACAGATCCTTGCAAAAGAACACCGATTCCTACCAAGGATGATTCGCGAGGCTATTGAAATCAAAAAACATCCTAATTTCAATAGGGAAGATGGTTGGGTATTACCACCAGCTTGGGATCCAATAATAAATAAAATTAAATCAAAAACCAAGCATACCACTGCAAGACTTCAAGACACAGTTAGCTCTTTCTGCGTAGATCGGACCCAAAAATAATAATTAAAAGCTGAAGGTACCCCAGGTTAACTATGACATCAGGACATCTGTCACCTCAGTCCTCCCGTGACCATGGGTGCTGTAAAGCACTCGAAACGTCGGGTTATAAATAGTAAAAAAGTAAAAATTAAACGCGATAAAATCCGTAAACTTAGTTTCATTTAAATGTGTAGTGTTCGCGTAAATATAAGAAATCATTATGTCAAAGTAGGGTTTTGACACTATATTGGGAGAAAAACCTTGTAAGCTTTTTTAAGAGGAGTGTGAGATTTGGCATCGTTAAAACATGTAGGAGTGCAGAAATCTAAAATGTATCTACAATATATGTTACAAATACATTAAATTCAATAAAAAGAAGTTAATGAATTATGATAGGATTTCAACCATAGGCCATCACAAGTATAAATGTATTTTTTGTTTATTTGAATAACCTCAATTCCAAATACAATCTGAAACATGATATGCGCCTCTAAGAGCAAGGATAAGTATCTTCGTCCCTAATTTGCTTGTTGTTTCTGTCACGGAGAAAACAGTTTGTCTTAATTAAGGATAAATATACGTAACTCTACTCAGGTTGGTTGTCATTGTGGTATTGTGTCGAAATGATTAAATTCTCTCGTGGATCGGAAACAGCCTTATTATAAGTACTTGCCGGAGGCTGTGCTCAAAAATGACCGCGCCAGGCTCTATTGGGACCGGGCCATCATCACGGACAGGACTATTCTCGCGAATAAGCCTTATATCGTGTTGATGGACCGGGCATAATCGAGGATATTTTTGGTTGACATTACCATTCCATACGACGAGAACCTCGTGAAAGCCGAAACAGATAAGAAGACAAAATATCTGGACCTGGCTCACGAAGTTACCGACATGTAGGGTGGTGTGCCAACCGAAATTATTCCGGTGGGCGTGTCTGCAAACGGGTTAATCCCGGTCAGTCTCTTGGGACATCTGAGGCGACTGGGACTCCGTGACGGGCTGCTTCGTGCTCACATGCAGAAGGCGGTGCTCCTCGATACGGCCCGCATCGTCCGCCGGTTTCTTTCCCTTTCCCCTAACCCTCGGCCGTTTGGTCTCCCCTGCCGCTCCCGAGGGCTCCCGTCTAATTGGGATTTTATTTATATATTTGTTACCTATAAATGAATTATTATTATTATTTTGGGGAATTATTGAAATACCCCAAAATAATAATAATAATTCCTTTATTGCTATCTTCTTATAAAACTAAACAGGTATATTTTAATGAAACTAAATTTGTCGCGTTTAATTTTGTTATTTATAACCCGTCGTTTCGAGTGCTTTACAGCACCCATGGTCCCCCCGTGACCGTGATGTGAATTAGTTTCATTTAAATTTGTAGTGTTCGCGTAAATATAAGAAATCATTATCTAAACAGGTGTACTCTATAAAAATAACAGAAGGCTTTAAACATTAACACCTATTTACAACACAAGAAATAAAAATAAAAACTAGATAGCAAAAGGAAGTAGGCTCAGCGCGTACTGTTATCAAACAGTGCTGATTTTCAGCCTACCCTTGTGGTCGCCCGCCACATCAGAAGAAGAGACAAAATTAAACACAATTAAAATAGAAATATACCAAAAAAAAAATTAATTAACCTCAAACATAAACTAACATTGTATATGAGAAAAAATGTATATAGAAACTAAAAGAAAATGCTTTGCAGAAATGGCAAATGTGGAAGATGTCAGGTCTGCACTTAATGATTTTGTTTTGATAATAGAGTTTACTTATATGATGATGATGACTTATATGACTTTTTAAAAACATTATCCCTTACGTAACCTGTAGAATACCGAGAGACTGGCCACCTGATGCCAGTTTTTGAGGTTAGGCAGATTTGTATTAACCAAATCTCCAGTAGGTCTTTTGCCATATTTTGAAAGAAAGAAAGAAAGACTTTATTCATTACTACAATACAACATACATTATAAAGTGATAATTGTAACAAAGATAAGTAACAATTCCATACGTTGTATTTCATTTACAAATATACGTTGAGCTGTAACGAAAAGGCTGTCGACTCAGCATATTGTAGGCTTTGGCTAGTCTTCGAATCCAGGACCCGCGGCGTAGAAATGGAAGAAAAGCCAAAATGAAGGAATTTAAAATCCACTGTAAGCATGTTTAAAAATTAAAAATTGATTTAAACTGCACTGTGCACCCAACAGCGCATGGTGGCGATGGGCTCACCACCTTTCACACCAAGTGCATTATATTGTTTTGGTGAAACGTGGATTGTGGCAGTCATCTGTTTTTGCAGTGAGTGCCCAGTCTCTGACTACCCCTTATGGGATATAGTCGTGATCGTATGTATGTATGTAAGCATGTAGCGTCAAATTTATCTTTAGTATTTGACTTTTTGATATATGTATCATAATTACAAAGTAGTGGTTAGAATTGGTATACAATTCCGTATTGAGTTTATGAATGATTTAATGAATGAAAAAACATCTATTTAAGACTGTGTCTATATAAGAACTTAAGTCACAGCTGTCAAATAAATGAGACGAAGTAGTGCATTTCTCTTACCTAGTTTACTGTATTAAGCAAAATATGTGAAAGTAAAATAATTGTCTTATTCGATAAGAATATAAAAGGTAAACGTTTAATGCTATTATTGAAGTCACAAATTGAAACATCTGTATAAAGGAAAAAAACTAAAAGATAAACATTTCACCACATACAATAAAAATATTTATTTAATGTTCAATTTATTAGAAACCTCTGTAGTAGTAAAGTGAAAATCAATGGGCACAATAAAAAGTGATACAAAACACGCAAAATGTTTTAAATGTAACAAAAAGTTCTTCAAAATTATAAAATAGGTTAAGTTTAAGAATTTCTTTATATACACATTTTCGAAAATCCGAAACGGCATTTTCACTATTTGACTACTTATTAATTATACAACATAGTATTTTTTTAATTTGGGTAAGCACTAAGTCACCATCCGTCACGTCTAGTTTCCTGAGAGGACGAAAAATGTTCTACGGATATGATATGGATATGGACCCCACTAGGAAAAAAGCGTGAATTGAATGAAATTATGACATAATTGTTGTTGCTGACAAAAGTTTTGCGAACTAATTTCAATAATTCGAAAACTCAAAAAATCAACTGTAGGGATCTCATGAAATTAACTAGATCCAGCAACTTTCCAGCAACGTACCCCTGGAAGAGTGTCTGGTTCATGATGCGACGAGCAGATTGAACTGAGAATTAACGGAGTTTTGAAAAACAAAATAATTTTTACTTAAAATAAAGATCAATTACGTAAATTCAATCGATCTCTCTTTTTTTTATTCTAGGTTACGTTTATCATTGCATCATACGGATGGGGTACTGGTGGTAGGATTCCTATGCAGGAATCCGTCTAGGCAGGTACCACCCAAGGGCCAGTTATTCTGCCGTGAAGCAGTTGTGTGCAAACATTACTGTGTTTCTGTCTGAAGGGCACTGAGAGCTAGCGTAATCACTGGGCATATGAGACTTAAGAACTGATGTCTCAAGGTGACGGGCGCAGTGTGGTGCTACACAGAAATATTCTGAGCAACTCAGCATCTGTTATGGGCAGACGTTGCACTTACCACCAGGTCAGCGTTTTGTTCGTCTCGTTACTGTATCAATAAAAAAAAGTTTCTGACTGGCCACATACATTAGATATTTAAAAAAATATAATTTTTGGAATGAACAGATTTTTGCGTCTATCGTATATGCATCCCATTGCCAACTATTAATTATTTGGTTCCATATAATTGTTCTGCATTCACATACATATATTATCGCACATAAACGCATTTCCTCAGGTGCAATGATTACAGATTTCAATTTGTTGAAACTATAATCTCTCCAACACTGGATCTATACGGGCACGAGTATATTTTAAGTAATTAAATCAAGAGCTTTAGCATAATAAACTTTACATATAAATTTGAATCGGAACTATCGTTTAGAAGTTACGACAACTATAAAAATGCTAAAAGTAAGAAAATTGCCGCGGTGTGAGCGAATAGCCCTACGCTCGCGAGCGCTATTCGCGAATAGGCTCATCGTCATCGTTTCAGCCTATCACAAGTCCACTGCTGAACATATGCCTCCCCCATAGCCAAGCCACAAAAGTTTTTAGCTCTGATTTTGGAGGGATTTTGTCAAAGTTGCCTCGCTTGGCAACCGCAGTTTATTTATTCAGATGTTCCAAGGAGACACTGCTGCCCATCTCCTGGTTTTGATTTTCCCTCTGTCGACTTTTACGATACCGTCGGGATGAGATAGGTTGGGACGGGTAGCTCTGAGCCACTAAACTTTCATGGCTTATGTTTCCATAAATAAATAACGTAATCTTACCTGACCCGCTGCAGCCGCCGATGAGAACAGACGCTGCTTAGTGTAAGGAATTATTGTTGTTCTATTTATCGATATAACGTACTAATTTATCTTTCTAATATCTATTTTCCGTGCGGGATCGCGAATAATAGTGATGATGATGATCTTTTCCGACCGTTTTCGGCCATGGCGACCACTTCGACTCCTAATCGGTCGGGCGCTGGTGTACCCGAAGATGGCTTATGTAGCCAATCTTCGCAGCGAACTCTCGCGCACAATGAGGGCACGTGAGTACGCCGCTTACATAATTGAATTTTATGGCCGCGGGTGGACGGGCCTTTAGCTCATCGCGCTTAGCGTCGAGGTCAGCTATACGCTGCTCCTCGAACTCGCGAACTTGCCTCTTCACAATACCACGCCATACTGGGCGCTGTGCTGCCAAACATTCCCATTGAGAGGGCTCAATGTTGCATCTTCTCATGTGTCTTTTCTGAACATCTTTGTACCGGAGGAGTTGTCCGCCATGTTTTCGCTTACCCTCCTCTAGTTCAGAATAGAAGATGCGCTTTGCCACTCTTTCCTCCGCCATACGTGATACGTGACCGCACCACCGAAGTTGCCGACGCATTAAGTAGGCTTCAATGCCACCGACATTGGCTCGTCGCAAAACTTCGGTATTTCGCATTCGGTCGGACCATCTGATATTCATGATGGTACGAAGGCATTTAAGGTGGAAGCGATCCAAAGTGCGAATGTGGTGGCGATACACACACCACGTCTCGGAGGAGTACAAGAGGTTTGGCAGCACAGTCGCCATGTAAACAGAGATTTTAGTGGCCAGCTTTAGGTCGTGTGAGCAGAAAACCTTGGAACGCAGCTTTCCAAATGCTGCAGCTGCAGCACTGATCCTGCTGTTTACTTCAGCATCAAGGTCACACTTGGATGTTATAGTGCTCCCCAGATAACGGAAGTTATCGACCTGTTTCAGCAAATCCTCACCAAGCTTAATGACCAGTGTGTCACGACCATGTATGTCTAAAGACATCACCTCAGTCTTTTTGACACTAATCTTCAGGCCGAACTTGCAGCATGCTTGGTGTAAGCCAGACATCAGCTGTTGCAGGCCATCTGGGGAATCCGCTAAAAAGCACAAGTCATCAGCGTACATGATCTCTGTGATCAATGAGTACGAGACTTTAGTGCGCGCCTTAAGTCTGGCCAAGTTAAAAAGACTGCCCTCAGTGCGGAAGCGGATGCGGACTCCTTCTGAAACAGTTTGCAGGACTTCTTTGACTACTACCGCAAAATACAAGGCGAACAGTGTGGGCGCTAGGACACACCCTTGTTTAACCCCACAGGTAACGGGGAAAAAATGTGACTGTTCACCATCTACAGAGACGCAGCACTGCATGTCGTCATGCAGGAGTCTCAGAAGTCCTACAAACTTTTCAGTGCACCCTAGCTTTCCTAGCACCATCCAGAGAGCTTCACGAGGCACACTGTCGAATGCTTTCTCCAAGTCAACAAAGCAGAGATACAGCTGACGACCCTGTTCTCTACTCTTTTCTTGTAGTTGACGCACAGAGAAAATAGCTTCGCAGGTACCTCGGTCAGGTCGGAAGCCAAACTGGGTTTCGTGCAAGATCTTTTCGGATATATCCTTCAGGCGGTTTAAAAGAACTCTTGCGAAGGCCTTTCCAGGGGCTGTCAGAAGTGAAATACCACGGTAGGAGTTACAGTCGGAACGGTCACCCTTGTTCTTGTAGAGGGCACTTATGCGAGATACTTTAAAATCATGTGGGACTCGCTCCTCCTCCCACATGCGAACAAAGAGTTTCCACACCAACGTGTGCAGCTCCTCACCGCCGTACTTAAGCAGCTCTCCCGGTATAAGGTCAATGCCAACCGCCCGCTTATTTTGTTGCTGTCTGATGGCAGAGACAACCTCGTCACGCGACAGAGGCTCATCCAGCTCGGTGACTAGAGGGAGTTGAGGCATTAAACTGATATTATGTAGATCAGCTGATCGATCTACGTTGAGCAAGGTATTAAAATGTTCAGCCCAGCGTCTTAGTACATCGCCCTTGCTTGTCAACAAGTGCCTACCGTCTAAAGACCTCAGAGGCACTTTTGCTCGGTAGGACGTACTAATCAGCTTACGTACCTCGCAGTAAAACTCCCCAAGCTGGTTTGTGTCAGCAAGCCACTGAATGTGACAGGCCTTGTCTTGCCACCACCTGTCTTTAATTTGTCGAGACAGCTTGCGCAATTCAAGGTCACTCTTTTTGACCACTGCAACGCTTCCGCCGCGTCTAGTATGCTGTCGTAAGAGGACTCGATGTTTGTCGAAGGCTGCTTTGAGAGCTTCGTCATTCTCATCGAACCAGTCTTCATTACGCCGGTTTTTAGTACCTAAAGCAATTGAAGCAGCTTCTACGATATCAGAAGACAACGCTCCCCATGCAGCACCGACATCATCTATCTCTTTAACTAGCGACAGCTTCCCAGACAAGGCGTCAGCATATTTCTCCGTAACCTCGCGATTGTTCAGCCTATCCACGTTAAAAGACGCAGGCCTTTTAAAACGAGATCTACGTGGTCGACGGAGGCGGAGTTGCAGTTTGGTGACAATAAGTCGGTGGTCAGTCCAACAATGCGCACCTCGCATGACGCGGGTGATTTGGACTTGACTGATATCTCCTTGCCGTACGACAGCATAGTCGATCAGATGCCAGTGTTTGGATCTTGGGTGCATCCACGTTGTCTTGTGCTTGGCGGCAAGTCTGAACATAGTATTAGTTATCGCAAGATCGTATTGAGCACAAAGACTGAGTAGCAACTGACCATTACTGTTCATGTTGCCAACTCCGTGTTTACCCAGAACTCCAGGCCACGCCTCGTAGTCCCGACCAACTCTGGCATTGAAGTCGCCTAGCAATAAAACCTGCTCTCTGGCATTCATGCTGTCAAGGCATTGAGATAGTTCCTCATAAAATTTATCCTTGATGTCATCAGACTTGTCCAGCGTTGGAGCGTAGACACTGATGATATTAAGGAAATTATCAGTATCCAGGTGAAGGCGCAGTGTGGTCACGCGGTCCGAGATGTGTATAGGGTACTCCTCAAGTCGCTTTACTAAGTTGTTCTTGATGGCAAATCCTACACCTGAACGTCTATGTTCGGAGGAAGCGGTACCTTTCCAAAAGAAAGTGTAGCCGCCTCCATCTTCCACCAGCTCTCCTTCATCAGCAAGATGGGTTTCGCTGAGTGCAGCCACATCTACGTCATAGCGACGAAGTTCACGAGCTACTATGGCGGTTTTACGTTCAGGGCAGTCGTTGCCATCACGATCAATAAGCGTTCTCACGTTCCACGCGCCAAATGTCATGACAGGTGTTTTCATAATATTATTTTTAATGTTGCGTCGACCACGAATTAGGGTGATGCGATGGCAGCCGCGGTTACTACCACCTTTCAAGTAGGGACGAGCATTTTTTTGGGGCACCTTTTCTAGCCCCCTCCCTGGCTGAGCAGGGAAAGCAGTGCCTCCCTAAATAGGGCTGCTTTGTCATCCCAGGTGCTGCCGAATCCACACTGTCGCCCCAAATTTGCAGTGCGAAAGCGACCACGGTGTGTAGTCACACCCCCAGGACCGCCCATGTGCAGGAATCAGACAAAGCCTAGCTTGCACCAAGCCAGACCTCTCTACTTCATCCCATCGCCACAGGACTTTGCGTAATCGGAGTCCATCAAACGGAAGCAGTCAGATGCGCAGGATATATTAAGGTGCGCAAGCGTTCGCGCACACGCAGGCGCACACACTCGTCCTCCCTCTTCTCGATTCAGTGGAACGGAGAACCGTTACGACTGGAGGAGAGGTCAGATGATGTGTCTGGCCGACGTTAACTCTTGCCCTCTAACGCCGCCCTTGGCCATCCACATTGCCTTGCTGAATCGCCGAGTCCGCCAAGCCCTTTGCATATCTGCGGTGGGTTGCCATCCTCGCCGAATCAGACTTCATGCACTTTGCAGGAGGGATCCGCATAAAAAACTTGTCCACCAAAAGTGGCAAGCCCCTCGTCCAGGTTTAGTCCGTGAGCCGACACGGTTTACCGGGGTGTGGCCGCTGTGCGCATCACAGCTACTTGGAGCCACTGGAGAGAGTTTATGGGCTAATAACGAATTTAACACATCTCTGCCACTTCTGTAGAAGTCGGCTGGCAGAAATAGGCGCTATTACCCCACTACACCCCAATAATTTTATAATAATAGTAATAGTATATATAAATATACACACAGACGAATTTAAAACCTTCTTTGAAGTCAGTTAAAAATCTGTAAAGGACCACACCGTGCTTGTGACCATGAGACATCTTAAGTCTCATATTTGATATATATATATATATATATATATATATATATATATATATATATATCTCATATATATGCAGTTACAATAGCTTTAGTGCCGTTCAAACTGGAACACAATAGTACTTGCACTGGCACTACCTAGGTGGATTTCTACATAGAAATCCTACCACCAGTAAATTGATAATTGAAATAAGCATCTTAACGGCTAAGTCGGTGAAGTGGCTTATCGCTTGGATAATGATTGATCCTGGATTCGATCCCCGCACAAAAAATAGACGAATATGAATTGATTGAGATGGTTCCTTTTGTATGGGTGTTTATAAACGTACAAATTATGAATGTAAAATGCACCAAAAAAGCTAGATTCCAGTATTGGCAAACATTTTTTTTTTTAAAGTAAAGTCCTTTGTCAAGAAAAATGTTAACGAAAGAAGGTGCAATGTGAGTTACATAATTAAAGTACGTACTAAAATATATAACTGGTAACGAAGAGAAAAGAAAATTACGTTAAACTTATCAACCGAACTTATCAAATACAGATTTTATCGCATTTATTTTTTAACTATTTAACTTACCGTATAGATAACACGATAAATTACATAAAATTTAGTTTTATTAAATATGCAATATTCGCGTAATCGTAAAAATTCATTATGCAAAATTACCAGAATAAACATTATTTAAAAGTATTAATTTCAATGTTATTTCTTAATTATTTTACAACATCCCAATGCATATTGGCTATATCTACTAAGTCTAGTAGTTACAAAGTCGCTCTGTTATTTGATGTATTTCATATATAAATTTAGTGTATATAAAAAAAAATTAAATTATACAACACTAAATAACGAGGTTTATCTAGAGCTTCGTTCAAGTAAAATAATTTTATTTTCTAAATGTTACGTACTTCACCCGACAGCCACACATTTAACGATAAGCTAAACAGAAAAGCGAACATAGCACTTACGAAATTAAACGATTTGGCAGTGATCCAAAGACTTTTGTGTGATTGCGATGTTGTTTTCACAGAGCAATAGTTGCGTTCTTATGCGCGTTGTAGCCTTCTTGTAATTTACGTGTGAATATATAGCAAGTCGTTGCTACATAACATAAATTGGTGGTCAGTCCGTTTTTTTCATTATCATCTGGACAAAGCAGCTGGACAAAGGCCTCTCCAGAGTAGGGAGGATTGGGTGTTATCGCACGGTTGACAAGCGAAATGACGATCGCAATACCTTACCTTAGACAGCTGCTCACCATCCGTGCGTGTATTTTTGAGATGATTATTCCGCCATCTGTCGGAATCCATGAGAAATTCCAGGCATATTTGTGAGCCGACTCCTACGATACCACAGATGATATAGGATAGTAGACTTTTTGAAAGTATTATAAAACGAAGAGAAGTTAATAGAATCAGGCGTTACTTTGCGTTAATCCATTATAGTAAAGGAGAGAAAGTTAATTTGCTACGATCCGCATGCAAAATATAAAATGGTGTGTATTACCTAGTTTTGAAGAGCCCCGCCCGCCTTCCCTCAACAGCGTGCACAAGAAAACCAATACCGCCACTGTCAGCCGCCATCAGATACCCTCCACTACTACAACACTTCCACTAGGCAATACACACCACTGAAGTCGAGAACACGACACGTGTTTCACCTCAAAACATTATCAAGTTATTTGTCGTGGAGTCAATATCACTTGATAATGCCTCGTTTTACATTGTGCATGCTGATCTTAGCAAATTAACTTTCTCTCCTTTACTAAAACGAAGATAGTAATAAGAGTCACCGTATATAAAACGTATTTTTTCTAAGATCAAATTCCTGAGTATATTACGTAAAATACTATATCCGATGTGACATAGCGACGTCAGAGAATCTGCAATTCCTTTTTAATGTCATATTAGTACAGAAAGGCACATAAATACGGTGTCTCTTATTACACCCTTCTTTTTATAATACTATATAAAATTAAAATTACTTAGTTTGACCTACAAAGCTACCTAGTTAGAATTCATGCGGCACTTGCAGTTCACTTAAAAGAAATTGTTCAACAGTTTCTTTCATAACTTATAATTAAATAAATTTCTTCAAAAGGGCTTACAATTACCGACGAGACAAGTTCACGTGCTTTGTTCATAGTGATGTAAATCAAACTTTAGTTTTACATGATACCTAAATTAATTGTACTGAATTTCGTCTACTTATTTTACTTTTCTTATATAACTAGTCTGGCCATAAATACTGTCGCGTATTATAAATGCCTGAAGCTCGGTGCTTATCGTCGATATACAGGACATGCCCTAAATCAATCTTTACAATTAAAGAGAGTGAATCGATCAAATTTTCACGATTGAAGAACACTACAATAAGCAAAATGATAAAGTGTACGCTTACAGTTCTAAAGAAGCTGCTCAAGTGGTCGGAAAGGTACAACGTTGTCATCATCCTGCGTCAGTGATTGTTTGGTGGGGCGTGTCTTATCAAGGAGTCACAAAACTACATTTTTGTGAAAAAGGAGTGAAAACTTCAGCCAAAGTGTATCAAGATACAGTCTTGGATCATGTTATGAAACCTCTCAGAAATGTCGAAAATGTCAGAAATCGTTTCATGGACTGGAAAATGTCGTCGCTTCCAACACAATAGGTTTTTAGAAACTCTACTGAATGTAAGATATAAGATACTTACAGAATAATAAGTACAACAGTCAGAGCTTATGGATTTATTGTAATTAAAATAAATTTCTTTTATCGAAAACTTCTCAAAATCAAGTTTTAAGGAAGCAACGTTAGGTAGTAGAGAAGTTAGCTTCGCGAATCGAATTCGATCTTATAGTAGCAAGGGTTTCAACTGGGGGTAGGTATTCCCATGCAGGAATCCGTCCAGGTAGGTACCACCAGTTAGGTAGAACTGATTATTCTGCCGTGAAGCAGTAGTTTACAAACATGACTAAGTTTTGGTCTTAAGGGACAGGTAGTGTAATTACTTAGCAAATACTTAAGAACATGTGCCTTAATGACGAGGGCAGTATTGTACCACACAGAAATGTTTTGGGTGACATAGAATACGTATCTGTTATGGGCAGACTTGCACTTACCATCTGATGAACGTTTTGCTCGTCTCATGACTTTATCCTATAAAAAAATAACATAGTACTTGCTACTTTTTTATAGGATAAAGTCAGTGAACACAGAAGGACAATTATAGAATGCAAGAGTCGTATTTTCGGAAGGATCCAAGACTATAACTTAGACCTATGCACAACATAGAACTCGCCTAATATAATTATTTCATATGTTTATTTACAACAAACTAGGTAATAGTTATCAATTTAACTGGTTAACTGATCAAATTAATTACGTTTTGTCAAAATAAACCGTATGAAAGCTTTAATTTTAAGACGGTCCTTTAAGACCTATTTTTCGACTCGTATAGCTCAATATTCGCAGCACATTTAAGCTCAAATAATATTAAGATGACGTATAGTGGTGGTTTTAGAATTCAGTCACCTTCTCTCTTTTTGCACCACTTTTTTAAGCACCTTTGCGTAATTAGACTTCTATTAACGCAGAAAAAACGATGAAAAGACGTAAGGAATCCTCTTGGTTAGTTTTTATTGACTTTACGAAATTTAATGGATGGATCTTGCGGCTAAGCAAAGATATTCTAAAAGTCGAAGTAAAACTCGAGAACGTACTATAGCATATTGAAGTGATAAATAAAATCAGAATAGAGAAGGACGCATTTACTTTAAAATCAGTTAACCTGCCTTTTGTTCCGGCGGAAACACCATTCTCTAAGGACGTGGAAACCTCGACTCACGAGTTCCCTCATCAGTAAGTTCCTCATATTAGTGAGTGGCTTGCATCCACTAATATGAGGAAATCGCACAGAAATTCTACCGTGTGATGGCGACTTTAGAGAATCCATCACCCCATCTCATACCGTGGGTGTCGTAAAAGTCGACAGAGGGAAAATTAAAACCAGAAGAAGCAACCAGCATTTTCCCGTAACATCTGATTAAATTATCTGCGATTGCAAATAATCCGCCTGCCAAGCGTGGCAACTATGGCAATAACCCCCCAAAATGATGGCTACAAATTTTTGTGGCTATCTATGGAGGAGGCCTAAGTTCAGCAGTGGACTAGGTTTAGGCTTAAATGATGATGATGATGACGATAAGTGACGACTAAATGAAAATCTGCAAAGTAGCAGTAGTAGTAGTAAAACAAGCAGTTGTTTTTACATATGTAATGTATTTAATAAAATGCTTGCGGCAAACACCAAAGCGTTCTTATCAACAATATTACTCTAGTTCCATATTTTGAAAAAAATATTAACCTCATTTACAAAAAAAATATTACCTTGATATACTTATATTTATTGAGAAGGAAAAATCGTGTGCTTACTGTCGTCTCAAGGCCAACCATTTCTGTCACAACCAAAAGTTGACAGAGGTATGTTTATTATACGTACATTCTTTTACAGAAAAGTCTAGCAAATGTACGTTAAATATTTCTATATGCATTGATATACTTTTTTATATATCAATGTCTGTAGTCTTCAAATGTAGTTAGTGTTTAATTAAATATTATTAACATTTAGTAATGCGACGGTGATTAACAATCTTTGTTTAGTAAAATCGTAGTTCGTAATCGTAGCAGTAATCAGTCTAAATCTAAGCAACCTGTTTAAAATATTATATAAGAGTATTGAATGAAAATTTAAATATAAGTTGCATTTAGTAGGGGGCAAGGAAACCGTGTGGTAGCGGCATAAGATAATTTACCCATATCGTCCTTCGGTGTCGTAAAAGTAGACAGAGGGAAATTTAAAACCATGAGATGGGCAGCAAGGTCTTCTTGAAACATAAAAATAAAGAAACAGCGGTTTCCAACCCGCCTTCTAAGTGTGGCAACTACGGCAAAATCCCCACATATGAGTGCTACAACATTAAAACGGCCCCTGGTCTGCGGCGGCTGCGCTAGTCCTGGCTACGGTAGCAGCCTTGGTAACGTGGAAAGTACTCGTTAAATAATAAATAAAATTTATTTATTTCAAAAATCTTAGTAAAAAAAGTCATACTGGTAAGCATGACTTTCTTAGGGTTTGGAGCCGGGAAGAGTACGCTGCTCCGATGCGGGTTTGCGGACTTCACTATTCTCGACATTTTTATTCGTAAGAAGTGCAAGTTTCCTCGCGTGTCTTTATACACTACCGAGCACATGATAAATGGACATTTAAAATTGCAGTACTATTTTTAGAGGTGCCGACACCGGGAATCGAACTCAGGTCACTTACATACTATGACATTTAAGGTGAGCGCTCTATCCCTGAACTACCACAGCTTTTCAGTACTCATTAAATAATAAATTAAATTATTTCTAAAAGCTTAGTACATTCATTTTTAATTAGCCCAGGCTTTATTTTTAGAAAATGAGAAATGAGAGAGGAGGCCTGTGCTCAATAGTGGGACATTTATAGGCTGAAACTTCACTTCACATTAGTTTCCACAAATAAGTTAAATACAATTTTGACACTGTTTAAATTGCTCTTGTATATTATTTTAGTGAGGCTTTTGAATATTTGCAAAGGTGTTTTAAAAATGTCCAGTGTATATTTATGCGGTAGATTACAGAAAGTGGTAACGACATAAGCTACCAGCTACCAGCTTAGAGCTAAATGAATTATAGACGACTTTAGAGTACTTTACAGTAAGTTTCCTTTCAGATGCTTAAATTACGAATGTTGGGTCTCAAAAAACAGATCCACCCCATCGTCCTGAGACACCTAGATCCATCGACTTACTGGAGAACTTAATATTCGGAGGTCGTTGTGCCCTTTATTGAAAATCAACCTATACGGTGTTTGACGATGGAAGGTTTCCCACTCGAAAATCTTTCTTACCAAATTACTCGTCGATTCTGAGAACTGTGTTCCCGGCCATTGCGATATCCGCTTACTGGCCCTAACGCCTACTAGTTATAGACTATAGACCACACCTTGCTTCCATAAGTAATCAATAGCAATATTTGATGCATATTAAAGACTATTGACTATTGAACTATGGTAGGATTCTGTGAGGTATAATGCTTGACCTAAGTATACATACTCGTGTTTGTGGGATATTCCAACTGCAAGTACGTATGCTGTGGAGTACATTTTTTTTCTTCAGAAAAAGGTTTATTTGGATCACTTGAATTTGTCAATGTCGTGCCTTGAGGACGATCAGTAATGACTCGCAAAGTTACAAAATAAGTTAAAATAACAATTGCGAACTTTGTACTTGGTAAATTCCATGGCATATTTTCCATGGTAATAAGTCTAAGTGTAATGAGAAGATACTCCTAGATATAAAATAAAAAAATGTTTCTTACGAGTTATAAGATATAGTAACGAAATTATTCAGTTCCTATTGAGTATTTTATCTTTCACAGAAGAGACCTTAATGAAATCTTACTTTGACGTTCAGGTCGTTACGTCCGGCTTCATTAAGAATGTATTCAGTGAAGCATTATCTCTGTTACACAGATATGAAAATCTTTCCCATGAAAATTATCCTGAAACTTGTAATATATTTTTAGCAAACAAGGGAGTTTATAATCAGTTTGTATGAGTATTTAAATTAATACGGTTTAAATTTTAAAAAGAATTGAGCTTAAAAAGCAACCACACTTTTCTTTTAGTGAAAACATTTTACGACCACAATATTTTTTATCGTTTCGAAACCGAAACTTCTTCATTTAGAATGATACGATAGTGGTGTTTACTGTAGCTTATTAAGAATATAAACCAATTTTTACTGAGTGTCGACTTTTTTCTACTGGTGGTAAGATTCCTATACCGGAGTTCATCTAAATAGATACCACCCCAGTGCCAGTTATTAAGCCGTGAAACAGTAGTGTGTAAACATTACTGTGTTTCTGATTGTAAGGCACTGAAAGCTTGTGTAATTATGCATCATAATAATGCATATGTAACTACTAACTAATGTCACAAGAGTGTCGAGCGTAATTTGCGAATTAGGTGATACCTAACTAAAGCAACGCGAGTCGGCTCGGGTTTTGCCAAGGTATGTTTACGTACGATTTAACATTAATGTTTATATAGAATATGACTTAACCGTAGCTATGTCATAGTACTACAATTTTCTCTTATTTCTTTATCTACTCGTAGTAAGACAGTCGAAAGTAATTTATTTAATGTTTTCTGATACGATTGCTGTCGTGGCTACGGCTTTGAATATTCATTTGTTTCTTTCGATTAAATGTTACTACGAGTACATAGCCTTTTTAGGAAACATTAAAATTAAAGAATAATATTTTTATTACTTCAGACTTAAAAATTTATGTTTAATAAATGCCTTAAATTAAATGGTGGGCTAATTAGCATTTCGCACGCATATTATTCAGTTGCCAAAAATCTGTCCGCAAACATTGTTAATCAATACGATTGATGTCATTTGGTTAAACTCCATCATTAATCATCATAGGAATGATGCTTGTAAATATCAATTTCAAAAATCTTTAAAACATTGTAAATATCTCAGTTGCATTATGTAAAAAACAACGAGATATATACTGTATATAAATAAAATTTAAAATAATTATAATAAATAATAACAATAATGTGATTAATTTCATTATTGATTTTTTTGCCGTGTGGTGGCGGCTTAAGAGAATCTACCACCCCAACTCATCCCGTGGGTTTCGAAAAAGTCGACAGAGAAAAACTGAAAACCAGAAGGTGCAGCAGCATCTTCATGGAACATCTGAATAAATAAATACTGCCTGCCAAGCGTGGTAACTATGGCAAAATCCTCCCAAAATGGGAGCAACAAACATTTCTGGCAATCTTTGAGGGAGGCTTTTGTTGCAGCAGTGGACTAGTGGTGGGCTGAAGTGATGATGATTGATTTTTTTATTGATTAAAGTAACGAGACTAGCAAAACGTTCAATTGGTGGTAAGTACGACGTCTGCCCATAACAATTGCTGTGTCACCTAGAACATTTCCGTGTGGAACCACAGTCACCCAGACATATCAGTTCTTAAGTCTCACATGCACAGTTATTTTTTTTTAATTTTATTTAGGATTACACTAGCTCTCACTTTCCTTCAGAACGAAACACAGAAATCTTTGGTTTTGGTAAAACTGGGAAATAATTCTTGTATAATTAATACATCTTTTGTTTTCGAATTGAAAATATATTGAATAACTACAAATTGTCCATGGTTCGATTTAAAAAAATTACGCGGCTTTTGTTTATATGCTTTTTTAAAATAATCTGTTTACTTTAAAATAAATTAGAATTTGTTTAGCGCTGCAATAATAAGCAGATACCTGACAGATTTACCTTATTTAAATACTACAAGCAGCACACTTACTTCTTGTAAAAGCATATCTACAAACATATTTAAAACTTTAGTAAATGAATTTTTTTGAATCTTTAAAAAGAAGAAAATCTCATGTTAAATAAATCGTTATCCAATCAGCTATGTTTTTTTATAAAATTATAATTTATTATTTGTAGGCGTTTCCGTGTACGTACCTATGTGTGTTTATACTCGTATTTCTAACGTTAAAAAATAAAGAATTTAATTTCTTAGTTTTGTAGTCTCGAACTCGCAATACCGGATGTATTGTGAGTTCGAGACTACAAAACTAAGAAATTAAATTCTTTATTGCGTATAAACCAAAATCATATAAATGGTCCAATTACTGATTTCAGACTGGGGAGCTCGTATTAAATACTTGACTCGGTTTTCACATAATTTGTCCGCAGAGCCGTCATGAATGCCATGCCTTTGTCACTTTAGGCATGAAAAGATTTTTATAGTTTCATGATAATATAGTAAGTTTATACGCCCCTTGCTTATAAACAAGGAGATGTAAATATACAAAGAGAGAAATTGCCGACATATGTAAGAAATAAGCTTGCATAAATGTTTTTCCGAATGTTTGCATGTATACATTGGCCATGTTATATACGCCAAAGAAATATTACAGAGGAGGAAAAAATACATTAGTTAGTTACCAGCCCTTATATATTAATATGAATAAAACATTTGAATAATGATGCAATTAACAAAATTATAATTTCTCGGAAAGATATAATTAATAAAATATGTAAATTCATAAATTCAGTGCTTATAGAACTACAACATTATATTTTGTCTCAGATATGTTCAGTTGATTTTTTTAAGTAGTAACTCAACATGTCATTAATTAGTATCACATACCTTTTCCGAAAAGGAAAAACCTGTAATAAAGCTAAAATTAAAGACGTGATATAAAAAGTACAGGGTAATTTTTTTACAATCGTCGGAATTTACTTTTAATTATCCGTTAATATTGTCTTGTTCGATCTTGTTTTTAAATCTATTTTTTTACTAATATCGAATAAAAATTCGCTATTATCTCAACCAGGAAAAAATTTAACGGTTCATATGGTGAGGGTTTAACTTCGACAAACTAACTCACAAAATTACTTTTTTTTTGTTCACGTTTAATTTAACGAACAAGGCCTATTTAATTAGGAAAAATACTAGAGTATGTTAAGCAGCCCCATTGTTAATTGACAGTATTTTTTAGACTTATTTATCCTTTTAGTGTAAAGAATTGGTCGTTTCGTCATGGAGTTACTGTCAATCCCTCAAAGTGCCAAGCGGTGCTAGTTGGTAGTTCGAGGATGTTGACGAAGGTTGACGGTGTCAATTTACCTCCAATATACTATAATGATATTGTGATACCATACAGTAATGTGCTAAAAAATCTAGGTCTGCTCATAGATAATACACTAGAACGCCTCCTTAATAATTGTATCAGGTACATCTTCGGCTTACGAAAGTATGACCATATTTCAAAATATCGATCTGAGCTCAATTGGCTTACTATCAGACAGAGGCGGCATTCTAGAATACTGCTTGTTCTTTTCTCTATTTTAAATGATCCATCTTCACCTTCTTACCTCGAGGATAAATTTGAGTATCTTTCCTCATCTCATGGGGAACTTCGATCGTCATTTAACAATAAGATTCGTATTCCAACTCACTTCACCGGGTTCTACGGCATCTCCTTTACTGTTCAGGCCACACTCCTTTGAAACTCCTTGCCCGACAACATCAGAAACACTACTAATATATGTGCCTTCAAAAGGTTGATTCGTGAATTATTACATACATTTAAGGAATCTGGTTATTACTACCTGAATCATTTATTATCATATGCAGTTATTAGTATGTGTATATATATATATATATATATATATATATATATATTTATATATATAAATATATTTATTTATATATATATATATATATATATATATATATATATATTGTATGTAAGTATTAATGTGTGTATGTATGTATGTATTTGTAAGCTTATGTTTTATTTATGTCTTTTATGCTGCACCTATCAGAAGTTCTTACTACACCATGGGTTCACTGGCAGAGAATGCCTATAGGCATTAAGTCCGCTTTTTGTTACCTTTTTATTTAAAGGTTTGCAATAAAGTTTAAATAAAAATAAAAAATAAACTTTATTTATTTTTATTCCCGATTAAAAGCAAACTGAACACAATAAATAAATAAAATAATAAAATCATATTGGCTTCAAATTGGATTTGATTCCAGGACCTACAACTCGGGAGTTAGTTAGCCACTCAATTGTCAGAACATTTTACAGTAATTGCACTCATTTATTGAAAGGGGCATTAACTGCAGATCGAGTTGAAAATAATTTACATCACTCAATTATCCCGTGATAGCCCATCTGTCATTTAGACATTATTAAATTATTAAATTTTTGAAGATAGGTTAAACCATTTTGCCCGCGTTCGCTTATTCGTACAACATTATTCATTTTATATTAATTTTATTTTAAAACCTTTTTAAATGATAATATTTTGTTATTTCTTCATATCTTAAATCCATTAAACATATTGTTATCACTATACTATTCCATATATATTTATATATTTCACATGCTTTCTTGGAGCTGGATCGTGAGATCACCAAACGGTCTCAACGGACGTTTTTGAAAATAACAAAAACAATTATTTCAACCAGACATTACAGCTAGCTACCGTGGGTAAATCTGTATGTCAGAGAGCACAAGGATTCTGTGACAGGAAGCTCCCGGCCACCGAGCTTCAGCATGTCAAGCAAGTTTTACACGACCACAAGCTTCGGGTTCAGCGCTACGTAGCAGTGACCGAATAAAACCGGCCACAGTCTAGCGACTACCTGCTGTCCTACCATATGTCAGAGGAGTTACGGAAAAGATTGGCTATACCTTGAAGCGGGCTTCCATAAGAACATTTTTCTAATCGCCAAAGAAGAAAAGTCAGTTTTTACCATCTGTTGAGTGTAACTCCTAGATTCCTAGAGAGATGCTCTACAAGATGCAGGATTTGTGTGTTGTGTAAGACAGGCAAACGAAAATATATATTAAACCCGCGTAAAAAACACAGCTAATGTAAGTGTAATTTCATACTTCCACAGTATTATGTCCTATGGCGTATTATTGTGGGAATCCGCAACTGTGTGGAAACAATATTTATTTGGCAAAAACAAGCACTCCGGGAAATCTTTAACTGGGGACCTCGCGAGTCGCTACGAGAACTATTCAAGGATACTAATATTTTGACACTTCCGTCATTTTTTTTTAAATATTATGTACGTATGGAAAAACATTAATTTATTTAACGAAAAATTTATTGTAGAATGAGTCGAGGCGACACGCTAGACGTTCCTATGTTTATGTTGGCTAAAACTAGAGAGTCTTCATCTTAATCCAAATTTATTAAAATTTATTTTCTATTTTTTAGTTGGATTTTCTATAAAAGCGTGTTTTTTTAGTTTTTTTAAACTATTATTTTTTGTTTGATATACCCTTACCACGTTTACAAACTGCGATTTCTACGAGCCAGCTTAGTCAGAAAAATTCATTTATATGGTTTTTTATCCAACTTAGCAAGCACTCTAAGACTAATATATGTCGTTAGAGAAATTTGGTATGCAAACACCTGTAATTTAAAAATATCCATAACAAAGACACTGAATGAAACTAATTTTACGGATTTTATCGCGTTTAATGTTTTTACTATTTATAACCCGCCGTTTCGAGTTGTTTACAGCACCCATGGTCACGGGAGGACTGAGGTGACAGATGTCCTGATGTCATAATTGACCCAGGGTATCTTCAGCTTTTAATTATTATTATTTTTTGGTCCGATCTACGCAGAAAGAGCTAACTGTGTCCTGAAGTCTTGCGGTGGTATGCTTGGTTTTTGATTTAATTTTATTTATTATTGGATCCCAAGCTGGTGGTAATACCCAACCATCTTCTCTAGTGAAATTAGGATTTTTTTTTGATTTCAATAGCCTCGCGAATCATCCTTGGTAGGAATCGGTGTTCTTTTGCAAGGATCTGTGGTTTATCAAATCTGATGTAATGGTTGGGATGATCCAGAACATGGTCACAGACTGCAGACTTCCTAGACTTAAATGACTTACGAATATTCACAAGGGACATATGTAATTGATTAGTTGCTTTATTACTCCCGAGGTCTGACCGTTAAATACAAGAGACAATGAACGTTGGTTCGGAGCCAGTGCCATGTAATTTAAATCAATGAACTCTGTGCCTTCAACGTGACTGCGATCACCATTGTTGTCTATACGTGTTTCATTTATTAATTTTATTTAAACAATCTCTTTCGTTGTTAAGAAAAAAAAAATCGATACCCCACACTAAGAGACTACAAGAGATTTTGATAGGGTGTAGCAATAAAGTCAAGCAGAAGAAAAAAAGAAAGAAAAAAAAACTAAGTGACTCTTATGTAACAAATATATATAAATATATATTAAACACAAAAACATGTACATATATACAGTATATATACATATTATACATATAAATTATTCTTATATTCTCGTTATCTATTAGTAATCTTTTGGTTTTCTGTAAATTATGGTTGTTGTTAAGTAATTTAAAACAAGCGGAAAATACATAAATATAATCAGTACTTGTTATTTAATTTGAACTTAGACAGCTTTACACGCTCAGATGCCAATTTTATACATAACATTTTATATTATTTTGCCTACAACAACCGCTAAGCTAAAATTCTTAAGAGTTCTTTTGTAACTCATACGTTCTGACTTCAAAATTATTAATAATTAGTTAGAGAAATTTTGTATGTGTACCCAAACACCTATATTTAAATATATCTATAACAAAAATTTTACCAGTATGAATAAAACTTTTAGAAGTTGTATAATAAATTAACTTTAGGACCGTAATAACACATTTGTGAAGGTTTTGAATTAAAGTTTTATAGTGATATACAACTAGCAATCTTATTGCGACCAAAATCGACCTATAACTATTTACACCAATCAGTACTACGCTCTACGCTACGTACACGTTCTGATTTCAAAATTATTAATAATATTTAGGTATATATATTTATAAATTAAACGCGTAGGTTTTATATATAAAATATAAAACCTACGCGTTTAATGTATAAATTTATATTTTATATATAAAACCCACGAAATTATTTCCCCATTCACTCCCGAAACACGTTCCAGACACAAAAAGCAGTTCGATTACGCGCTAACACTGTGATTTATATACTTAGTTAGACCCTCGTTCATTCACAGTAAACGAGTATTTTAATTAGAAAAAACCAAAAGAGGCAGAATACTAGCAGCTCATTAATGTGGTAGGCAATCAATTAATGGACAGCAGGTTTGCGATGTGGCGTCACTTGCACGATTTACACGTATGTCTTATGGTGCATTTTTGGTCGTATAGCCCAGCGATTTCCTATGGTTTCAAATCCGACATCAATTCTTTTTCTCTGATATTGTAATATAAGAAACTGGCAGGACGGATAATCGTTGAGGCAGTGTATGCCGTCCTGTCGCTATATGATTTATCAAATATTCTACTCGGACTTGTGATAAACCCCAAAATTGCGCTACAATATATAATTATGTAGAAAGTCGGTGGATGCAGTTGGCTCTGGGCGGTTCTTTACAGTGGGCTTACGTTGGGATGTAATAGTGATGACGATTATGAAGATTAGTACAGATGTTAAATATATAATTGTATAATAAGTCTTCAAATCCATTGACCACAATGCAAAGAAAAAGTAATTAGGTCGGTAAACCGCATCTCTTACCCGTATATGTAACTCCCACATTGAGCAGGATAGAATGTGTGCAGAAGCGGAATGATAAGTGATGCGTATAATTTTCCTTAGCAAAACTAACATGTATATAATCTGGACAAGCACGCACATATGTACAATTTACATATGTAAATTGCATTACAATAATAAATATAATAAGTAGCAACTATAAAACATAGAAATAAACAGTAATCAATATCAGGAATCAATAAAAGAAATTTTAGGAAACAATACCGACTTAAGTGGTGTATGCTGCAGTGACACAATATAGCTAAAGATATGGTTGATAGTTTACATAATATTGAATAATTTAAATTATAAATCGTATAATTTCTAAATTCAGGAAGAACGTGGCTTAATGAAACTTGATTAAATATTGTAAAATTTACATTATTCCTAAATTTATTTTCCATTTTCCTTTAACCGACTTACGGCAGTTGCCATTTTGTCAGATACCATTTGGTCATCACTCTACTCGTATCTAAATTTTGTTCCTGACACCAAAATATAAATAGAACAGAACATAATTAACAAACCGTAAGAGCGACGTATCACTGATGTGATGTAAATATCAACTCAAAGTTAACTTATTGCTTGTGACAAACGCGGAATTACTTTAATGTTACTGACTAGACGGTGTTGACATAAATCACTGTGCAGTTATTTTATTTATTAAAACCTTTTTATAAATGCCTTAATTAAAAGAATAACAAAGAGCGGGCTTAATGCCTATTTGCATTCTCACCCAGTCAACCCGCGGGGGTCGAGAAAATTGTGAAGGGTGCATTATAAAAAAAATGTGAAAATTACCTTAAATAACAAGCTGAATTTAAATGAAACTAATTTTACGGATTTTATCGCGTTTAATGTTTTTACTATTTATAACCCGACGTTTCGAGTGCTTTACAAAAAGCTAAGGGGACCCCGGGTTAACTATGACATCAGAACATCTGTCACCTCAGTCCTCCCATGACCATGGGTGCTGTACATTTAAATGTGTAGTGTTCCCGTAAATGTAAGAAATCATTATAACAAGCCGAAGTTAACAGTAATAAAAACACACACACCTATTCATAAATACTTCTATATTCATTACATATACATAAAACTACAATGATCGAAGAATATGTCTTTAGATAGTATCCTCGCACCAACCTTTTGAAAGTATTTTTTTTTGATACTTTTCTAATATCGTCGGTCAGGGAGAAACCGTCAAAACCGTTGTGGTATACTAATCTTATGATTAGACGAGAAACCCTTTCATGAGATAAAGAAAGATACTGGAATTTATCCTTAAGATATGACGGAGTGAATGGATCGTTTAAAATGGTGAAGAGAACAAGGAGAATTCTAGAGTTACGCCTTTGTTGAATAGTTGAATTCATTTCATGACCAATCCCTGCAGAAGACATTATCTAAATAGTAGTAGTATAATTATAGTCTTGCATAATTAATTGGTTTATCATTTTCAATACAATATAAATGCTTCGCGGTGAAGAAAAACATCGTGAAGAAAACTGCATGTCTGAGAAATAAAAAATATTTCAAAGACATGTGAAGTCCGCCAACCCGCATTGGAGCAGCGTGGCGGATTCTTCCTAGCTCCAAAACCCTCTCGGAAATGAGAGGAGGCCTGTGCTCAGCAGTGGAACATTTATAGGCTGTTACTTTTAACTAGCATACATACGATTATGCGTTCCTAACATAATATATAAGTAGGATTACCGTATTTTATCTAGAAAGAACGTAACATTTTCTATAGTCTGTGTGTTTCTATAAAACTTAAAACTTCATATCTGTTCATAATCTATGGCAAATTATTATTAAATCCTTCTTTCCAACGGCGCTAAGACTCTTTGAGAGTCTATGTCTCCTCCACAATGTTTCTCCGTCTACCACGCCGATGCAGCTTCTTTCATTAGTTGGAAGTATTCCATATTTTTTTATTAAATACATTACCTAGACCATAATTTGATTATTTCTTGTAGCTCTGATTCCGCGCCATTGCCAGTGACCTGAATTTGAGCTTCGCCACAATCAATATGCAACAAATAAATGGTAATGAAAATTAATAACAAATGTTTTTATTTCTTTCCTTAGCGCATTTATTAATTAAACAGTTCAGAATTATTGATTTGCAAAAACAATAGATTCATAAAAATTAAGTGATAGCCGGTAATAATATCGTGGGTAAAACTTACCGTTAAAATTAATATAATATCTTCAATTTCACCCTGTGTAGTACTGAATGTTAAAGTTGTATTAAAGACAGAACTGTAGTTGGACTTGTTTACTGACAATTAGTAATCAATACAGTGTAATAGTAAAGAAATGTTGAGTAAAAGGATAAAAGATAGCAATTAAATTGGCTCATAATGTCTATGTGTACGGAAACGGCGCCCCAATTTCTATCATTTGTAAACCAGAATTATTAGAATTCCATGTCCGTAAACTATTCTTATCGTGCTCAATGAAATTGCATCATATTATTGTAACATTAACCAATGTAACAATAATATGATGCAATTTATGTAAAATAATTCAAAATATTTACGTTATATGTTATTTTGTAGATATTTTGATAATGATTTCTTATATTTACCCGAACACTACACATTTAAATGAAACTAAGTTTACGGATTTTATCGCGTTAATTTTTTTAACTATTTATAACCCGACGTTTCGAGTGCTTTACAGCACCCATGGTCACGGGAGGACTGAGGTGACAGATGTCCTGATGTCATAGTTAACCGGGGGTACCTTCAGCTTTTAATTATTATTTTTGGGTCCGATCTACGCAGAAAGAGCTAACTGTGTCTTGAAGTCTTGCAGTGGTATGCTTGGTTTTTGATTTAATTTTATTTATTATTGGATCCAAAACTGGTGGTAATACCCAACCATCTTCTCTATAGAAATTAGGATGTTTTTTGATTTCAATAGCCTCGCGAATCATCCTTGGTAGGAATCGGTGTTCTTTTGCAAGGATCTGTGGTTTATCAAATCTGATGTAATGGTTGGGATGATCCAGAACATGGTCACAGACTGCAGACTTCCTAGAACGACGATACTTCACGTCAGCTATGTGTTCTTTTACGCGGGTTTTGATCGATCTTTTTGTTTGGCCTATGTAAGAGAGACCACATTCACAATCTAGCTTGTATACTCCTGCGTCCTGTAGAGGGATGTTACACTTGACAGATGGTAAAAACTGACTTATCTTCTTCGGCGGCTTGAAGAATGTTCTTATGGAAGCCCGCTTCAAGATATAGCCAATCTTGTCCGTGACTCCTCTGACATAAGGTAGAACAGCAGGCACACGCTCGACTGTGGCCGGTTTCACTCGGTCACTGCGACGTAGGCGCGGAACCCGAAGCTTGTTGTCGTGCAAAACTTGCTTGACATGTTGAAGCTCGGCGGCCAGGTGTTTCCTGTCACAGATTCCTCGTGCTCTCTGAAACAAGGATTTACCCACGGTAGCTAACTGTAATGGATGATGGTGAGATTCACCGTTTAAATATCTGTTAGTATGGGTCTTTTTTCTATACACAGTGTGACACAAGGTGTTATTAGGATTTCGAATTTTTTTTTTTTTTTTTTTTTTTTTTTTTTTTTTATTTAGGTAATCATACAGCGTTGTATATACAGTACTTACAATACATGATATTTAACAAAGTAAGGCCGATAAAGATTACACGATTTACAAAACTATTCTTAAAAAAAAAGTTAACAAAATGCACGCGCACGTATGCATGACTGTGTGTGTGTGTGTTTGTGTGTGCATGTGTGTGTGCGTGTGACTGTGCGTGCAAAGCAGTGTGTGAGTCTTTGTGTGTGCCTATGCCTGAATAGGTTATGCTCTGTTTATTCTTACAATTTCATGTTTCAAAGAGATCTTAGTTAGGTTAAAAATATCCAAATCGGCACAGTATTTGTTATAGTTTTGAACTATGCGACACAGAGTGGAATTTTTCGCATAGTTTGTTTGTGTTCGTGGTACGTGGAACAAAGGCGTATGTCTTGTACGATATTTAGGAACCATTAGCGATAGATTAGACAAGAGATCCGAACAGTCAATATTGCCAGACCATAATCCATGTAATAATATCATATCGTGTTGAAGTCGCCTTAACTCTAAAGTATCTAAGCGGTAGTATTTGCAGGCATCCCTGTAAGCAGCAAAAGTTCTATGGTCCTTAGATGACAAGAATTTGATAAACAGTTTCTGTATTGATTCAATTCTTTGTTTATATTTGGCATAATTGGGAGACCAAATAGTGTTAGCGTATTCAAGAGTACTCCGTACATATGCAAAGTATAGTGATTTAATGCAATCAATATTTTTGAAGGATGTACAGACGCGCTTGATAAATCCAATTTGCTTGTAGGCTTTGTTCACAATACTTTCCATATGCTCTCTAAATGTAAGTTGGGAGTCCAATATAATGCCGAGGTCTCTAACTGAAGGTACTCTTTTTATTAAGTTATTTGTAAGCATATAATTATAATCTATGTAATGTTTCTTGCGCGTGAAGGTTATTTTTACACATTTCCCACTATTGATGGTTATTCTGTTGTTTTTGTAATAAGTTGCTAGGTTATTTAGATCGTTTTGAATCAAGACACAATCATCATTTGATCTTATTTTAAGATAGATTTTTTTATCATCAGCAAACATTAAGTACTTCGAATGGTGGAGACAGTCGTTTATATCAAATAGATATGCGTTATACAGCAAAGGTCCGAGTATGGACCCTTGAGGGACGCCAGAAGTCACAGAAACGAAATCACTACGAGCACTACCAAGTAAAACTGCTTGCCTTCTGTTACTTATGTAAGAGGTTACCCATCTGTGTAAATCACCATGAATTCCCAAAGTGCAAAGTTTACGCAGCAGGATGGCATGATCAACACGATCAAACGCCTTTTCAAAGTCCATGTAAATCACGTCAACCTGCTGCCCTTCATCCATGCTCAGATGTATATAATGGACGAGGACTGCTAAATTAGTTACTGTAGATCTTTTGCACATAAAACCATGTTGTTCTTTTGGTATTGATCTGTAAATTGTAGGGCTGATACGTGAAAAAATTAGCTTCTCAAAGATCTTTCCAAAAGTGTTTAATATGGAGATGGGACGGTAGTGTTCAATTCTATTTTTGGATCTACTCTTATGTATAGGTATTACTAAGGCTTCTTTCCATTTACTAGGAAATGTTTTAAAGATATTTAGTGACATATTAAAGATAATTGAAAGAGGCTTAACTAGATGCTTTGCACATTTCTGTATAAATAAGGGAGGTATGCCATCGCTACCTGGCCCTTTATTAACTTTGAGCGTATTTAGTAGGCGAAAAATTTTTTCTATACTGAAGTGTGCATTATTTGTGATGTCATCGGATTCAACATCACGAATATGTGAGTAATCATATGAGGAAGAAGGCTTTTGGAAAAAACTTTCAAAAAATTTACTAAATCCAGCACATATATTGTGTTCATTTGTGTATGATTCAGATCCCAAAAATAACGTATTAGGGTACACAGAATTGCTACGACGTAAAGATTTTAAATAGGACCATAGTATTTTGGGATCCTTTTTGAGGAAACTTTCCATTTTATTAATGTAACACTCGTAACACCGCTTCTGTAACTTCTTTTGTCTAGATCGTAGTATGCAAAACTCATCATAGTCACGGGGATTTTTATACTTTTTCCAATTTTTATGCTTTACAAGCTTTTCTCGAATGATATGTTTTAGAGGTTTAGAATACCAGCTAGGGTAGGTAGATAAACGAGACGAATATTTCGGTACAAATTTATCAATTATTACTTGAAGTTGGGCATAAAAATTTTGTACTACGACATCAATTGAGTTGCCAATTAAAACTGATGACCAGTCAACTTCTGAGAGGGTTTTATTTATTTTATCATAATCAGCTCTGTAGTACTTGAAATTTGTAAGTGGTTTACTTTTTAGACATGGTAACAATAGATCAGATGCGTCTAGCAATAACGAAGGATGATATTTGTCTTCTGATACAAGGCAGATATCCGAACGGGTAATGTCTATGTTGACATTACTAAAAACTAGGTCCAGAACGTTGCTGCTAACGTTACTAACAAGATTATGTTGATTTAGCCCTGATAAATTGCATAGATCAATTAACTTTTCCGCGGAATTCTGTAATTCAATTGAACCCCGCTTGAGTATGGTAGGGCCTGAAGTGGACCACGATATATTCGCAAGATTGAAGTCACCTACCACTATAAAATAGTCATCCGTGCATTGGGTCATGATTTTTGTAAGCATATCCATAAAACAATCTAAACGCTTTGGTTGTAAATTGTCAGGGGGTATATATACAACTCCAATATGCAAATTACGCCTATTTTGATAAGTTAAACACTTACCAGGTATTGTTATCCACAGACATTCGAGGTCTTTACATACCCAATCCGTCCGTTCTTCGGCTTGTAAGAATGTAGACGTGCAAATCATGACACCGCCACCATTCTTTTTATGAGAAGAATTTATATTTCTGTCACATCTGAACAAGTCGTATCTATTGTCACACAATTCACCACTATAAATACTATCAGTCAGCCAGGTTTCCGTAATCAATACTATATGAAAATTATTACTTGTTATGCTATCCCGAAATTGCCTTGTTTTAGTTCGCAGTCCACGGACGTTTTGATACAATAAATACATTGGGTTAGGAGACATTTATGAAATTATTTATGTACCACGGTGCTATATTTACCTTATAAATACAAAACTTGTATTTATTAGTACCATAAATAAAAGTTATGATAATAATTTTATGTAACATAAAAAAGAAGAGCGTTTCATTGAAGAATGACTTTGAAATAACCAGGAATTTCATGCGTACACAAAGAAGTAACATATATTTTTTTAGTGAGGTATATTGGCATAAATTTAATGTAGTGTAGTTAATTTTGATTTGTGTCATTTTGTGTGAGTGTTTAATGTGTATTATAGTACATGTGTAGAAAATAAGTGCGCTTTTTACGAGTAAAATTACTTGAAGGACTACTAACATTATAACAGTGGATGAAAATAAAATAGACCCAACTATACAATTTTCAATAGGTCTTTTTCGGTATTTATAGCAATAGCTGGAGACTCCTCGTTTTTTCTTAAAAAAATGTTGCAGTTTCTCACCCAGACAAATTTATATAATTTTTCCGCCGCCCGAGATTTTACCATTTTCAACAGTTGCTTATTCTCGGGAGTCAAGTGCTCATTAACAAAAAACCTTTTCGTTGGGCCACCCAATCCGATATTTAAAGTAGTAATTCCTTTGGCTTTCCGCAATCCTGAAATTATATTATCTTTGATACATCGATTCTGAAATTTGACGACAATGTTTTTGGGGCGGCCTCCTATATTGTGCATAGGTTGGACGCGGTGTGCAAAGATAATTTGATTATCAGTCAGACTAACACCCGCATGGTTGGCTATTTTAATTGTCAAATCAGATGTAGATTCTTTGGAGGTTTCTGGTAAACCAACAATTTCGATGTTGGATAGCCTAGCCCATTGTTGTTCTTTCTTTATTTGTGCATACAATTCTGAAATCCTAATATCGCCGTCCTTTACGTTTTGTTGCAGTATTTCAAAATTACTCTTGAGGGTATTATAGTCATTGAGCAGACTATTGTGCGATTCTTCCAGCTGTTTTAAGTTATTTGTTATCTCATTTTTGATTTCTGTGATGAGCGATAATTTTAGCTCCTGAATTATATCAAATTTTATTGCACTTAGTTTCTTGTCTAACAACAACTCAATCCTATTTATTAAATCCGGATTACATGGCTGGCTACTACTTGTTTCCGCAACACAACTTGGTTGTTCTAAGCCCTTGTTTGAAGATTTTTTCATAGCCGCTTCTGATTATTACTCGAAAGAGATTTGTTACTCCGTATCGGGGTGTTACTATTGTCACCACCTTTTCGGCCAGACAAAGTACAAGCCGGGCACTTCCATTCAGATCTTAAGGCAGTGTCATAATTAAAATTTATGCACTCCGAATGGTAACTATGGGAACACTGTGTGCATTTTACTCGTTTCTGAGTAACATTTATATTTGCCCTGCAGGCTTCACACCGTCCGGCCATTTTAGTATTAAATTGTAAATTGCAATAGAAGGTCACGGGGGCTCGAACTCCAGTCGCAGATTCTCTAGCGAGAAGTTTTCTATTAAACCGCTAGGCTAACAAGTCTTAGAGTAATTCGATGAAATTATTAATATGCTTCAACGATTTATAACAATAACGCTTGCCCTTCAATCGTGTGAAGGGTAAAGATAAATGGTTTTTATTTATTGCTTTATTAAAATAGGCCACTTTCATCAAACTTTCACCAAAGTACTTGAAATACTGTTTCACTTTCACAAACAATAAAGCACACCAAAAGTTAAAGTTCTAACAGTGTTCAAATATTTATTATTTACGGATCGTTAATGAAAAATTACTAAAACATCTAGAAAAGCTAAAGAGTTATTTGCCTCTAACTCCATTGTAAATTGAATTTTAGAGTTTAGGGAGTTAAGGTGGTCTAGAAATGCAGTTACTTTATCTGATGGTAAAATTGTGAAAGTATCCTAACAGATATTTAAACGTTGAATCTCACCATCATTGTATTTATTATTGGATCCCAAGCTGGTAGCTTGGGATCCAATAATAAATTAAATTAAATCAAAAACCAAGCATACCACTGCAAGACTCCAAGACACAGTTAGCTCTTTCTGCGTAGATCGGACCCAAAAATAATAATTAAAAGCTGAAGGTACCCCAGGTTAACTATGACATCAGGACATCTGTCAGCTCAGTCCTCCCGCGACCATGGGTGCTGTAAAGCACTCGAAACGTCGGGTTATAAATAGTTAAAAAAATTAAACGCGATAAAATCCGTAAACTTAGTTTCATTTAAATAAATATTTTGAATTATTCTTGATGCTACTTAAAAGTAATTTGTTGGATTCTGATATTGTTAGCCGTAGTAGCTCAAGGGCCGGGCGCTCGCCTTAAAATTTACAGAACGCGAGTGACTTACGTTTGATCCACGGTGTCAGTACCTTTAAAGTTGTTGTGCAGTTTTAAATACTGATTTACCATGGGCTCCAAAATTCTCTTAGAAATTAGAGTAAACCTGTACTCAGTAGTGGGACATTTATAGGCTGTTATTGTTTTAAGTGGTATCTGCAACTTTATATAAAAAAAATATATACCTATTTACTCCGCTTTTTTAATTATTCGCGAAAAGGGAAGCTCGGAAGCTATCAACTGAATGTATGGTGCCACAAGTGCACGCACAAACACAGAGACACTCACTGGTCTTAAGTTCTTCACAACGCTCATGCAATAAGATCGGAAGTGAGTAGTGGACTAGGATGCAGTGTCAGAGATTCCGAGACAATTACAACACAACCAGATCCAAAAACGACCAGTTTGTGTTTTCGCACAAATGTTGGCTCCGGGTGGGATTCAAACTCAGGATAACTGTAACAGATTCTAGATTTGTGAGAAACGTTTGTCTGTATATATGCGATAGGAATCATTATCATCATTTCAGCCTATATTAGTGCACTGTTGAACATATGCCTCAGATATATAAAATACGGTCCTGAGCCACCTGCATCCATCGACTTCCCGCAAAATCGTGCAGGTCGTCGCTACATCTTTCCATTAGTTGCGTAGGTCTCGCCGCATTCATTTGACGACCTGTCTGTTCAGTTGCCGATATGCTGACGCGTTAGTTGAGGACTGTAGCTTAATTTCACGTCTGGCCTCCATGAGACTGACAGTGTTGTACTAATTTAACTAATTGTACTAATTTTAATTGCGATCGGTCCATCTAGTAGCCTGTTACAACAAAGGGTTAACAAATATGTGCCAACTTTCATGAACGGTGTCCAAAATTCTCTCAGAAATTAGAAAAAACCTGTACTCAGGAGTGGGACATTTATAGGCAGTGGGATATTTTATAATTTATAGGGTAGTGGGATATTTTTTTAAGTAGTATCTACAACTTCATATAATAAAAAAAATTGTATAGCTTTCATTTACTCCGCCTTTTTTTAATTAATCGCGATGAATGCTTTTGGAACCTATCAACGGAATGTATGGTGCCACAAGTTCATGCACAAACACAGAGATACTCACCTGTCCTAGGTTACCCGTACCTGATACAACGCTCATGTAATAACATCGGAAGTGAGTAGTGGACTAGGATGTAGTGTCAGAGATTCCGAGGCAATTACAACACAACCAGATCCTGTGTGTCTGTACATATGCAGTAACAATCATCATCATCATTTCAGCCTATCTTAGTCCACTGTTGATGATAGGCCTCCCACATAGATTGCCACAAAATACGGTCCTGAGCAACATCCATTGACTTCCCGCAATATCGTGCAGGTCGTGCAGGGCGCCTTACACTATGTTTGCCGTTATCGGTTCTACGAGCTATATGGCCGACCCATTGCCACTTCATCTTGCTAATGCTTAGGGCTATGTCGGCGAGTTACCACAAAGGGTTAACAAATATGTGCCACCTTTCATGAACGGTCTCGAAGTCTATTAATCTCAGACAGATATACCGACATGCATTTTACATATACAGATTATATATAAAATGCATGTCGGTATAACTATTGGGCAGGGGTGGCGCTTATCATCAGATGAACGACTTCCACGTCAAATCTTCTACAAAAAAAGTAATAGCTTAAATTTAATTTTTGTTAAATATATTTGTAATTTTTCGTATTCCCCAACTTTCGTGTAGTGGATAATAAGATGGTCCCAGTTAGAGTCAAAAATTAGAGCAATAATATATTGTGACAATTAAGTCTGTATTGGCTACTCACACATGAAATCCGAGCCGTGGTAGCACAGGGGCTAGGCGCTCGCTTTAAATTTCATAGTACGCGAGTGACCTGGGTTCTATTCCCGGTGCCGGCACCACTAAAATTGTTAATTGCAATTTTAAGTGCTGATTTACCACGTGCTCGGCGGTGAAGGAAAACATCGTGAGGAAACCTGCATGTCTAAGGAATAAAAAATATTTCGAAGACATGTGAAGTCCGCCAACCCGCATTGGAGCAGCGTGGCGGATTCTTCCTAGCTCCAAAACCCTCTCAGAAATGAGAGGAGGCCTGTGCTCAGTAGTGAGACATTTATAGGCTGAAACTTTACTTTTTTTTTACATGAAATTTCATTATATCTATACTATACAGCTGACGGCCTCTAGTGATTAACTGTAATATGTATTTTATTGCTACAATCGGCCAGTAAGACTTCATATAATCTATACTAATAACACCCATCCAATACACATTTGGCCATGCTTACATGATTATATAGAGAATTAATTATATTGGCCAGTTAACTCAACAAATACCTGCTGCTTGAAATGGATTATTTGGCAATAGTAAATTACTATTATATGTCTTATAAGGTTGCACAAATTTAGTTCATTATTATAGAGAACAAAGGGAACAGGAGCTCAATTCAAAATGAAATATAGCTGTTTATTTTAGAGTGGCCTGACTATGACAGCACATTCCTTGGCGAGAAATTAAACAATTAGTTTAAGGAGTTAGCTAGAAGTTTAAACAATTCACGTTTCGTTCCACTTCGTACATAATTATCCGCAGAGAAAATAATCTAGAAAATTTCTGTTTTATTTTTGGCTACTTACCGTGTGCTGGCGGCTTAAGAGAATTTACCACCCCATCTCATCCCGTGGGAGCCGAAGAAGTCGACAGAGGGAAATAACTAGGGAATGGGCAGCAGCATCTTCCTGGAACAACTGAATAAATAAACTGCGGTTGCTATTCTCAGACCTACCAAATATACACAAAGAGTTTCATAAAAATCGGTCAAGCCGGAGTTTGGAGTAGTTTGGTTACAAACACTGTGACACGAGAATTTTATATACCTATTTAAAAAAAATAACTTTTGTTTAAGTTTAAAAATTAAATCCTTATAACTACTTTTTTCTTTACATTAGACAATTCAATTAATAAAGTATTAAATTATCTATTATCTCCGCATTATTTTTTATAAATTACTTCCAAATAATCCCTTCTAAAATCATGGTCTATCACAGATATCGCTATAGCTGACTATCCGTTAACTTACTTAATGATAACATTACATTTTGTGGACTTTCTCCTACAAATTTTAACCATTGCTTAGCACTATTTAAATAACTGTAGAGACCTGATGAGTCTCCGTCCTACGTAGGGACGAAGCCTATCAATTTAATTTGGTCATATTTACTCGTATATTTATAATAGAGACCTGTGATGTACTAGGTGCAGATGGCACGTAGTTAATATTACTCTCAGTTCCAACGAATGGAGAGTGAGGAATTCTAGTTATACTGTCCTTATCTCTAAGTACAAGAATCGGGGATCCAAGGAATTTTGGAGTATTTAAGGTACTCATAATTGCCAGCTAATGATCGCCTTCCAAATCCACATTATTTTCGGTATTTTGACGAGTTTTTTTGTATGGTTCTCAGTATTTAACATTTGAGAGTGACGCAGTATATTCTTTAGTAATCTTCTCGTGCTGCTTTGGGTTAATTCCAAAAATCTTAAACTCTTCATTGATTCCTGGAATTAAGAACTGCTTTTACTAAAGTAGAAATAACAATACCGATGTCTTGATTCTAGTGAATGCTCACGTCGCTCGACTGGCGCTGCTTTTATACCGGTGGAATTCATATGTCCCTTGTTTCTAGAATCGTCGTCCAAGGGGTGGTCTGATATCGTATTCCTTGTTTATCATTCTGCTGATTCGCAGTATTATTCATTGCTATTGCGTCCTAATTTATTATTCAAGTACCTTGTTGTCGCAAGTTGACTCGCGAATGAAGTTGGTGCGATCGCCGTTGACTAACCACTAAAATTTTTAACACTGATTTACCACGTGATCGTCGGCGTAACAATATATCTTAAAAAAATAAGAATATTGTTTAAGAAATCAAATAGAGCTATGAAATTTGATACCTGCTAACCTATTCTGAAGCAATGACGCAGACCCTTACCGAACCTAAAACCAATTTGAAAATTAGACAATCTTTATTTGCTGGTCTTAATGATCTTTTCTAACATTGGTTTCTGAAGGATTAAGGTCTTTACAAACAACATTCGGACAGAAAGTAAGCTCATCTCTATACTACGAGGTCGTTAACTTAACTTCAGAATACTGAAGTAGCAAACATGTTTTGCAAGTATTTCACATGCAACCAGACCCTAAAACCAACAATTTGTGTTTTTGCACAAATGTTGGTTTCAGATGGGATTTGAACCTAAGTAGAGAAGTTAGGTAGGCCTTAGGCAATTAGGTCATGCGGTCGTCAATTAGAAAAGCACTGTAAATTACGTCGCTTTAAACAATTGGCATTGCAATAGTAAGAGTGTAGGCCTGTTTTGTTGGTTTACACCTTACTATTGATATATTGAAACAATAGCTTTACCTACATTATTATCGGACTATAAAGCGTTCTCTGTATAACATAGGCGTATATACACTTTTGGCACTGTACTATATACTGCGCAGTTGATAACTTCCGACTGTGCTTGGAAGACCACCGTGGTCGAAAATTAGCTAGGAGAAAGTGACGAGACAAACAAAATTTACACGTGATTGTAAGTGCAACTTCTGCCCTTAACAACTGCTGTGTCACCTAGATTATTTCTGTGTGGCAACGCACTGCGCCCGTCACACTGGGACGTCAGTTCTTAACTCTCATAAGCTCAGTGATTACATTAGCTATCAGTGCCCTTCAGGCCGAAACACAGCAATGTTTGCACACCACTGCTTTACGGCAGAATAACGGGCTCTGTGTTAATAATTACCAAGACGGACTACATTACATAATAATTCATATGAATTTCTACTTTGTTATATAATACTTCTTATTGTTAATAATTTGCTTTCAGTACTTTTATATATTTTATTTTACTCGTCATTAATAAATGGAATAGGAAAAAGGGCAAGGGATTTTTCGGTTTTATCGGTCGTCTTGCTTTAATCAGTGACAGGAAATTTACTAAATGTTCACAAATTGCTTTAAAAAACCCATTACAAAAAGTATTTTGCAAATATTTGGGATCAAACAATGTCTAAGTCAGGAAATTATATTACGTTTAAAAAAAACATTTGCGATCAAATTTATTTACAAAGTAGGCCAGACACTAGAACCATTTTCCAGTAACTTTTTATTTCTGTTTCTATCTATATTATATATTTAATTTCTGAATAAATTTACATGTACCGGAAAACGCTAAGTTGTCGAGTGGCATCCTCGCACCGTCAAAAGCAGTATAAGGCGATATTATGCAGACGATGAAATAACTCCGCCAATTTTTAACCGACGAAAAAAGCACAAGGTCCTCCAGTCGACGCTTATGTATTTTTTTGTTCACAAATACGAAGAACGTCATAGACTAAAGGAAAATTAAGATAATGAAACCATGTCAATATAATGTTCAATTGATAATAAGAAGAAATCTTTCACTCTTAATGGCTCTTCCGAGTAATTTTTATCGTTAATTATTTTTATGAAATAATTGCATACGTGTAAATGAAAACGTACCTACAAAATAAATAATAATCTTCGGTTACCATTGAAGTGCTTTTCATTTTGTTTTTTTTGTTTTATTGTGGAAAGTGAGGAAATGGGCAAAATGTTCACCTGATGGTAAGTGCAACGTCCGCCCACAACAAATGCTGTTTCACCCAGAATATTTCTGTGTGAAACCACACTGCGCCCGTCACCCTGAGACATCAATTCTTAAGTCACATATGCCAAGTGATTACGCTAGCTCTCAGTGCCCTTCAAACCGAAACACAGTAATGCTTGCACACTACTGCCTCACGGCAGAATAACTGGCCCTGGGGTGGTACCTACCTAGACCTCATAAGTATTATTGTTTTTTTTGACTATTTTTGATATATCGTAGAAAGTGGCGGGGTGGGCAAAAGCACCTGCAGGTAAGTGCAACGTGTGCCCATAATAAATGTTATATAGCTAGGTCAGGTATTTTTGAAGATATTGAAGATTTTCTAACCGACCCTTTTTCTTTGCGGTCCAGTGTAGTTACCTCAATGGTCGACATCAACTGGTAGAGTTGCAAAAGTTTGAAAGTTAGAGTTAAATTAAATTAATAATATTGTTGAGGAATATTAATGTAAAATATAAAAATATTTGTAAAGTAAATATATAATACTCAGCTATGAGACTAAATACACTCGCTGTCAAAAAAATCGCACACCCGAAAAAAATAATTTAAATACTATTTTAACACAACAGGCCAATGGCAATGTTGTGGTTTGAGGATATCATTCGAAAGGTAATTTTAATTGAATTTTACTTTTATAACGAGACGAAAGAGAAATTAAAGAAAAAGACAGGGTATGTACAAATTTGCAAATTAATAATTTTTTTTTTTAATAAATACAAAAAAAGTTCTTTTAACCCAGTGTTACCCCCCCTTGCCTTGATAACGGCTTCCATGCGATCTTTCATGGACCTTACAAGGATCGGAACAGCCGCTTGGTGTATTTGTTTGTTCCCACTCTTCAATTACCGCATCTTGGAGCTCTTGAAGAGTGGCTGGAGCTGGATCTCGAGCTCGCACGCGCCGTTTTAGGTCATCCCAGAGATGTTCTATTGGGTTAAGGTCTGGACTTCGTGCTGGCCAATGAATAACAGGGATATCGACCTCCTGTAAATAATCCCGTACAATAGCCGCGGTGTGGCAAAGAGCATTATCATGCATTACTATAACATGAATCCATCACCGATATAACCAGCATACGGGACCACATGTTCCTCCAGGATTTCAGTAATGTACCGACCAGCATTTAATGACCCTTGCCCACGGCCACCCCGAGTCCGGGAAACGCACACAAGTTCCGTTTTCCCGTCGACGGAAATGCCGCCCCAAAACATACACGAGCCACCCCCGTATTCGACGGATTCTTCGAAGCAGGGTTGTGTGAACCTCTCCCCCTGTCCTCTGTAGACCCTTCTACGTCTGTCATTGCAGAAGAGACAGACCCTCGTCTCATCAGAGAAGAGTACGGTCCGCCACTGTTCTAGAGTCCACTCGCAATGATTGCGAGCAAAGTCTAGGTGATCTCTGCTATGCTGTGCAGTAAGTTTTGGACCCTTAGCAGGTCTATGGGCTGTTAAACTCTTTTCGTGTAACCTTCTTCTTATCGTAGAAACACTCACAGATGTTCTCCGAGTTGATCGAAGCTGTTGTTGCAACTCAACAGCATTTGTAAAACGGTTTCGTAAAGATGTCGTAACGATGAAACGGTCATCACTTTCTGATGTGCACCGTTTTCTTCCAGATCCCGGTTTTTTAACATAACCACCAGTCTGCTGAAAACGTTGGAACACCCGTCGAACTAAAAACGGGACAGGTTCAACTGCCGAGCAACGTCACACTGCCGCATCCCCGACTGCAATAGGGCAATCACTTGAGCGGCTTCTTCAGAGCTGGTGTCCATCTTTACTTGTTCTTACTTGGGTTACTTGTTCACGTGTGTTCACTGCAAAGTCTAAATTACGACTGGCCCATATTTCATCCAGATCGACCCTTTTATACCCTTTTTAGGTGGTGTAACTAGCGTCCTTACTAACGAGCATTTGACAGTGTTTATTTTTGACGCTCTATAATGATAAATGTTTTAATGATTTCATGATTTTTTTATTAATAATGTAAAGCTATTCAAATACCCATTTCAAACATACCAATATTTATATAAATATAATTCGTTTCTAGCCATTACAGCCATTTTTCGCGCAAACTCAGAGAGGTGCGATTTTTGTGACGCTGAGTGTATATATCTTCTTTGACTCCAATTGAATCAACGAAACAAAAGTAATTGTTCTAGTTTACCAATCAATTTTCGCGCTCGCTTCAAGTTAAGGAAAAAGTAAGACGGCCAAATGGCAATACAATTTGGCACCTCGACAAAATGAAAAGACGATGTTGTTTATCAATATTATCGTTTTATACTTCGAGTTACTTTTTGAAGCAGCTTTGTGTGAAACGTAGTTATTACAAGTTTCTTTATCGGTTCTTCATTTCATATATGTTTGGTGGCGGCTTAAAAGTATCTACCACCACATCTCATGCCGCAGGTGTCGTAAAAGTTTACAGAGGGAAAATTAGAATCAGTATTTGGGCAGCAGCATCTTCATGGAACATCTTAATAAATGAAATGCAGTTGCCAACCCGCCTGCCAAGCATGGTAACTACAAGTTTTGGGGAACAATCTATGGGGAGGCATATTTTCAGCAGTGGATAGGCTGAAATGACGTTGATAATATAATTAATAATACCGCGTGACTTGGAATCCTAGCTGGCGCAAATGTTTGTGCATAAAATGTTGTATTTCAGCTCTGGTTGTGCTGTGATTGTCCCTGTGTTCCTTACATGACATCCTAGCTGACCTTCGATTTATCACGGAGCGATGCATCGGGCACGGGTAGGTCGGGATAAGTGAGTGCTCCTCCTGTGCAGTTGATAACTTCCGACAGTATTCGTAAGTTGTCGCCGTGATTGTCTACTACTGGGCATAAGATAGTTCTAATCTTCCTTTCTTGGGACTTGGGAATTACCGTTATCACCACAAATGACTGTTGGATAGGTTATCGCAATATCAGACGCAGACTCGGTCGCTGTTGCTCTGTCACCGATCTTTGTATTTTATGCCCGGCATTTCTTAAAGATATAATACTTTTTTTTTTAGCTCAGAGACCGTGCGCTCACCTTAATTTTTTAGGACGAGAGTGAGCTGAGTTTGATCCCGGTACCGACACCACCAAAATTCTTCTGCAATTTTAAGTGCTAATTTATCAGCGGTGAAGGAAAACATAGTGAAGAAACTCGCATGTCTGAGGAATATAAACATTTCAAGGACAAGACTTGAAAAGACTGGAACAGTGTGGCGAACTCTTCCTGGCTCCAAAACCTGTCAAAAGCCTGGAGAGTATCCCAGCATTTTCCTTTATAAGCACGTACGATACAACCACACTCTTACAAATACAAACTTAGTGGTCAAAGATAAACTTACTCATAAAGTTTATCTTCAGCCTTATAATGTATTTAATATATTTAATGAAATCAGGAGTTAATTTACGGAAATTCATTATAATAAGAGAAAAATTCGCTTCGGCCGAGACAAATCTCGGCTGCCGTCTGTCATAGAGTATATCAAATGATATTGCCACGTTTTGATGTGAAACACGTGTCGTGTTCTCGATTTCAGTGGTGTGTATTGCCTAGTAGTAGTGTTGTAGTGGTGGAGGCTATCTGGCGGCGGTTCCCGGTGACAGTATTAGCTTGCTATTGCACGCTTTTTTGGGAGGGCGGGCGGTGCTCCTCAAAAAATAGGTAATAATCACGATTTTACATTTTGCTTGAGGATTTGAGCAAATTAGCTTTCTTTCCTTTACAGTATCATTTATCTCCTCTATAATACTAATATATATTAAAATTATGTTAGGAGATAAGTGGCATATATTTTTTTCACGTTCAACTAGAATGGATTCTGGGGTGCCATAAGTCATAATAAACATTTGTGGATGATACGAGTATTCTTACAAAGGAAAAATTCATGTGGAAGACACTTTTTGCTTTCAGCGACTATAATAGCCTTCACATTAATGTATAACATAATACTCTTTCATGATTTATAAGCTAACTTTATGCATTAAAAAGACTAACTTTAAAAAGACTACTTGTACTAATAGTACAAGTAAACGTTTTCCTTCTTTTCATCATTATTGTTGTTATCATCATTTGAGCCAATCGCAATTCCTTTTGGTCGATTTTTAATCAAAAAAATCAATTTAAACTTCGGAGGAGATATTATAGCGCATACAACATAACACAGATACACTCACTCGTCTTGACCTAAGATCAGAAGTAGGCTTAGATTCAGTGTTAGAGACGGAAACAATCTGAACATAACCAGACCTAAAAACAAACACCCACCGTCTCCCACGGCCCCAGCGACCGTCAGGTCACTCGTGCCGAATCTCGAGATATAGACGCGGTACTTGCTCGGAGCTCTTTTCTTGACTGAATATTTCGTCTGTTCCTGTCCCATTCGATCTCGCTTCTTGATTGTCTTAGCTTCTTGCCAATGGTGCGCAAACTCCCGTAGCCGAGCAAGGTTGCTCCCATCGCCAACAAGTGGTACAATCAACCGTGGTTCGAACGAGTGATTCCAGCTATCATTTCTTTCCTCAGATCATCATAAAATGGACATTCCCATAGTACGTTATGTATGAAAAACCCGAAAACCAACAATTACAGTTTTTGCATAAATGTTTGGTACGTCTGGGATTTGAACGCAGTACCAGCGGTGCAGTGATCAGATAGTCTGACCATAATTCGATCGTTAGATTTAACAGAAATGCAGTAATAAGAAAATAGTCATATTTTATTTAAAATCATTTTTGCTATGCACATTATGCAGATTAGTAGGCAACGGCCTATTAATCGCTGTGCACAATTATCTTGGAAACGGCGAATAACCGGGCTAAAATTCTTATTTTGATGTAAGCGAGATCAAAATAACAATTATTTAAACCTTTTCATAGCTATTTAAAAATTTAAAAATGCAGAGTGTAATTACGAACGATTGTACACAGTTTAATTAATCTCATCTTTATATATAATGGACCAAATATCTACGAGTTAGGCCTATGCTCAGCAATGAAGGCTGAAATGATGCAATCACAAAAAAAATGTGATTAAGCGGTTATTTTTTCTTTTTTTCAAACGTGTTGTATACGTCAATAGTATCGTCGACACACCGAACACAAAAATAATAATAATATAGTCACAACTTAAAGAAGGCCACTTGTATCCAGTGGTTTTTAAGTTTTATTTTTGGAGCCTAGTATTCAGAAATTTCGTTTCAAGCAGTGAGATTTTGTAAATAAAACAATTTTACGGATCATGGAATCTCTGGTACGAATAGAAAATGAACAAAAGCGGAAAATAAGTCTGAAGTTTCCTTTAAAATTTATCTCTTAACATTATATTTAACTTGTGATGATGTAAAATTATAATTGTAATATCGAAATATAATTTTAGACATGTTGTATTATTATCGGACGGTTCGACGCACAAATTATGACTAGAAATGAGGTCACCTACCAATTGAGGATTTCGGCAATCCCTCCGGACTTGTGTGAGAGGGTTTTTTTATAGGAGAAAGTGGCGAATCACACAAAACGTTCAAGTGATTGTAAGTGCAACGTCCGCCCATAACAAATGCTTCTTCACCCAAAATATTTCTGTGTGACACCGCACTGCGCCCGTCACCCTGGGACTTGAGTTCTTAAGTATCTTATGCCCTGCAATTACACTAGCTCTCAGTGCCCTTGAGAACGTAACACAGTTACGTTTGCACTTTCCTGCAGAATAAATTGCCCTTCGGTGATACCAACCTAGACGTATACGCATACCAATCCTACCACCAAGGAAATCTCATGGCTTCCGATAGGTGGCGGTAAAATCATCAGAAAATTGCAGACCATAATTACACAGACCGGTGACGGGTAGCAGTCCCTAAGGTGCGAAGCGTCTGGTACTTGCGTGTACACTTGTGGCATTATAATATATCCTGCGCAGTTGATAGTTTCCGACAATTTATGTGAGTTGTCGCCGTGGTTGAAATTCGACCAGGAGGACATCATTTTTACTTTACTAACTACGCTTAAAATTTTATAGTACGCGAGTGACCTGGGTTCGATTCCCGGTGCCAGCACCACTAAACTTGTTAATTGCAATTTAAAGTGCTGATTTACCACGTGCTCGGCGGTGACGGAAAACATCGTGAGGAAACCTGCATGTCTGAGAAATAAAAAATATTTCGAAGAATTGTGCAGTCCGCCAACCCGCATTGGAGCAGCGCGGCGGATTCTTCCTAGCTCCAAAACCCTCTCAGAAATGAGAGGAGGCCTGTACTCAGCAGTGGGCCATTTATAGGCTGAAACTTTACCTTTTTTTTACACATGCGTAATAATTTTTAATATATTTTACCAGAAGGAGATGAGTCGAGAAATTACGTAGCTCTGGACAATATATACTAGTCACATATTCAATTTGCAAAGTCCAGTTAACAATAATAATGATGATTTTATGTAACCTCCTACCTAGTAGTCAGTTTTACTATTTACTTCGTACATTGACAGATTTATGAACGGTTAATAATATTCCATCACATTTTATTACAGCCTCGTTCTTATAATTCGAGTTTTTGTTTATTGTTTGTAGTAATATGAATTTATTTAAGACATTTATGAGCCATAGAACATAATTAAGTAAAAATTAATTATTCAATGACGATTTTTGAATAAAGCAGTAAAATAAATGTATTTATTTAACCTTTATTGCTTAACCTTATATAAAACTTAACAAAGAGTGGACTTAATGCTTACAGACATTCTTTACAAGTCAACTATGAATGTGAGAGGTGAGAAGTTGTGATAGTTGCAGAAACTTGAATATGAAAAATGTCGTTATTGGATTAATATTGGCTAAAAAATAATGATATAACAAAGATAAGTACTCACATATATTGTACATGCATATAAAAATAATACATATATACATAAGATCACGACTGTATCCCATAAGGGGTAGTCAGAGACTGGGCACTCACTGCAAAAACAGATGACTGCCACAATCCACGTTTCACCAAAACAATATAATGCACTTGGTGTGATAGGTGGTGGGCCCATCGCCACCATGCGCTGTTGGGTGCACAGTGCAGTTTAATTCCTTATAAAAATAATAATTGGTAATTAACGGTAATTACTTATGAAATATTAAAAGGTTGCTCTGGTCAAAGAAAACAGGCGAAAGAAATTCGCAGATGTCTTCCCTTATCGGTATTGATATAATTTTTTTTAATTCATAAAGTAACGAGACGAGCAAAACATTCACCTGATGAAAAGTGCAATGTCTGTCCATAACAGATTATGTGTTTGTAATTCCGTAAAAGTGTGCAAAAACATTGTAACTGCTCTGTTTAATTTACACGCATACATTTTTCCCATATAAAGGGTAGGCAGAGGCCACACAGGAAGTCATTACGTCTATTATAGCTATTATTGCACCTCAATTAGCCATAATATTTAATTCTAGTATTGAACTAGGTCTATTTCCTGATTTGATGAAACATAGTAAAATCATACCTTTATTTAAATCTGGTAGTACATCGGACCCCTCTAACTTTAGACCTATTTCTGAACTACCAACATTAAGTAAAATTTTTGAAAAATTTTCACATTCATTTTCTTAATCAAATGTTAAAACATTTTAATTTACATAAATTTTTTCACAAAAACCAATTTGGTTTTACAAGTGGCCGTTCTACAACCGATGCCGGTGTTGAACTAATTAAGTATATATTCGATGCCTGGGAGAATTCACAGGATGCCTTGGGTGTTTTCTGTGATCTTTCTAAGGCCTTCGATTGCGTTCATCATGAAATTCTCATCAGGAAACTACATCATTACGGTATAAGAAATTCTGCACTTAACCTTCTAACTTCATATTTGAGCAATAGAACGCAGAAAGTAGTTATTAATAGTACGAGTTCTTCCGGGTCAGCAGTATCTATAGGTATGCCGCAGGGTTCGATTCTCGGCCCATTTCTATTCCTAATTTACATTAATGACTTACCTTACCTAGTAGGGGACAACCATGATATAGTGTTATTTGCTGATGATACATCTTTGATTTTTAAGATAAAACGCCAACTTTTATTATATGACGAGGTGAATAATGCTATTTTAAAAGTAGTACATTGGTTTAACGTTAACAATTTGCTTTCAAATGGCAATAAAAGTAAATGTATAAAATTTACAACACCAAATGTTAAACGAATGGATGTAAATGTACTCGTAAATGGGGAGGATTTGAGCCTTGTGGATGCCACTGTCTTTCTTGGAATAACTCTAGACGCGAAACTTCAATGGGGCCCCCATATATCTAAACTAGCAAGTATGCTCAGCTCTGCAGCTTATGCTGTGAAAAGAATCAGAAACTTGACTAATGTTTAAACTGCTCGATTAGTTTATTTTAGTTATTTTCACAGTCTAGTGTCTTATGGTATTTTGCTATGGGGAAATGTGACTGACGTAGAGGTGATTTTTGGTTTGCAAAAGAGGGCCATAAGATCTATTTATAATCTTGGCTCATGAGTGTCTCTTAGAGATATATTTAAAGAAATTAATATCTTAACCATGGCCTCTCAATATGTTTATGAAAACGTTATGTATGTTCATAAGAATATTAATCACTTTAATAAAAAAGTGATGTTCATAATGTGAATACCAGGAACAAGCACAAATTAATTATGCCAGTTACCCGACTTCACAGAGTCAGTAACTCTTTCATGGGGCAATGTATACGTTTTTACAACAAAATCCCAGAAAGTGCACAAAGTCTTTCAATAAAAAAGTTCAAACTATTTGTTAAACAAAGACTTTTTAAGAAGGGTTATTATAATATTAAGGAATACATGGATGATGATAACCCCTGGGAATGAGGTGATCGCTGCCAAGCTATTTCTACATCTTTAAAAAACTGCTGTTATTGTATATTTAAAATGACTGAAAAAAAAATCCCGCTGGGTTTCTTACTGGTTCTTCCCAAGACAGAGGCATTTCTTTGCGAACCAGTACAGTTTAAAAAAAATGACGTTCAATAAGTATTATGTAAATGAACTATATTGAATAAAAAAATATTCTATTCTATTTCTATTCTACTCACGTAGCCTGCTTAACATTTAACATTAAAATTTACTGTTGGTATTTGGTCGATTACATGGCAAAAATTAATCAATTGTTATTTCTAATTACCGACAACACGGTCAGTATAAAAGCACGTGCTACCCTTGTTTTGTCTCACTACTAAGTGACAGACGTTATAGACTCTCCGAGTCATAATATTTAAAAGATAATAACAACGACGGGTGGTAGGTTTCCTATACAGGAATCCGTCTAGGTAGGTACCGCCCCAGGGCCAGTTATTCTGCCGTGAAGCAGTAGTGTGCAAACATTACTGTGTTTCGGTCTGAAGGGCACTGAGAGCTAGCGTATTCACTGGGCATATCAGACTTAAGAACTAATGTCTCTAGGCGACGGGCGCAGTGTGGTGTCACATAGAAATATTCTGGGTGACACAGCATTTGTTGTGGGCGGACGTTGCACTTACCATCAGGTGAACGTTTTGCTCGTTTCGTCACTTTATACAATAAAAAAAACGATTTAAACGTTCTCTGCTTCTCATTTCGCTCCCGTATTCCTATTCCTATAGATACAAAAGGAATCCGACCAAAAGTATACAAGTTTGCAACTACGAGACCTGGTTTGACAACGATACGCATTAAAAGGAATCATTTGGTACATTTGAAATACAAACTCCTTATTTTCACAACTTCGAATGTTATAAAAAGTAAAAACAGGAAAGGAACAGAGTTTATTTTGGTAAGCGCTGTAGGGGTATTTATTACGTGCCACAGATAGAACACATGTATGTACAGATTTATATTCATAAATTACGACAGTGAAAGTATGATCGTAACGACGGTAAAAATGCAATATATTTTATGGAGGTAGTCATTCACCTCACTTTTACCTATGAAAGGTGTCACGCCATACTATTGCGGATGCTTCCGTTATTATGGTCGGGCCACTTTCCACCAAACTCCGCCCGCCAGAATGAGACATCGGTTCGCTATTTTCATATGCCCTGGAATTACACTAGCTAATAGTGTCCTTCACACCGAAATATAGTACTGTTAGCAGACTACTCCTTAACAGCGGATATTTTGGATATTCGGCATAACACTAGTTTAGGTACAGAGATATAAGGTAAAATAATCATATTCTCTTGAACCTTAATCTTTAGGACTAAGGAAAACTATTAAATAGTATCTTTCTAATAAAAAGTAAAGTAAATTTTCAGCTTATAAATGTCCCACTACTGAGCACAGGCCTCCTCTCATTTCTGAGAGGGTCTTGGAGCTAGGAAGAATCCGCCACGCTGCTCCAATGCGGGTTGGCGGACTTCACGTGTCTTCGAAATATTTTTTATTCCTCAGACATGCAGGTTTCCTCACGAGGTTTTCCTTCACCGCCGAGCACGTGGTAAATCAGCACTTAAAATTGCAATTAACAATTTTAGTGGTGCCGGCACCGGGAATCGAACCCAGGTCACTCGCGTACTATGAAATTTAAAGCGAGCGCCTAGCCTCTGAGCTACCACGGATCTTTCTAATAATTTAAGTGTTAATAATTATATTATATATTTTTCCTATATCACACACAACCAGATCCGAAAACCAACTTTTTTGCACAAATCTCCAAGCAGGCTCCTGCTGGGATTCGAGCCCAGGACCCGCAGCGTAGAAGACAAGAATAGGTACTGCGCCTGGAGACGACTGAGCCACACGGTCGTCTTCTATCTTAAATACCTCTAAAATAATTTTATATGACTGTATATATGACTTAATTAAAATAAAGAATATTTAACCTAAGTAAAATGATTTCGTGTTTTGTGTAGCAGAGTCAGTTAAATAAATAACGGAAATGGTAGGTTCCTTTACTTATGGCAACGTTTATTGAATTACTCCCAAAGATCAGATAACTACGAAAAAATTATCCTAAAAAGGTATCCAAAACATTTGTAACATGCTCAATTAATAGGTGTTTTACTAAAATAAAATGATCTCAATCTAGTTAAAGCTACAATTAACCTGTTAAATAACACACATTGACTGAACACTAGTTTACTTACGTCAATGGAGGAAATGGAACTTCAATGGAGCCCCCATATATCTAAACTAGCAAGTAGACTTAGCTCTGCAGCTTCTGCTGTAAAAAAAATTAGGAATTTGACTAACGTTGAAACTGCTAGATTGGTTTATTTTAGTTATTTTCATAGCATAATGTCTTATGGTATTTTGCTATGGGGAAATGCAACTGATGTTGAAGTGATTTTTGTTTTGCAAAAGAGGGCCGTAAGAGCTATTTATAATCTTGGCTCTAAAGTGTCTCTTAGGGATAAATTTAAAGAAATTAATATCTTAACCTTGGCCTCTCAATATATATTTGAAAACGTTTTGTATGTACACAAGAACATAAACCAGTTCACTAAAAAAAGTGATGTTCATAATGTGAATACCAGGAACCAGCACAAATTAATTATGCCAGTTACCCGACTTCACAGAGTCAGTAACTCTTTTATGGGGCAATGTATACGTTTTTACAACAAAATCCCAGAAAGTGCTAAAAGTCTTTCAATCAAAAAGTTTAAATTTTATATTAAACAAAGGCTTCATAAAAAGGGTTATTATAATATTAAAGAATACATAGATGATGATAACCCCTGGGAATGAGGTGATCGCCGCCAAGCCATTTCTACATCTTTATAATACTGCTGTTATTGTACATTATTTTAAAAATGACTAAAAAAAAAAAGCCCGCTGGGTTTCTTACTGGTTCTTCCCAGGACAGAGGCATTTTTGCGAACCAGTGTAGTTTAAAAAAAGAAAAAAAAATGACTTTCAATAAGTATTATGTAAATAATCTATTTGAATAAAAATTTATTCTATTCTATTCTATTCTATTCTACGTGTCTCAAGTCAAAGTAAACACTCCTATGAAGTTGATACTCCTAGGAACATAACAATTATTTGCTTCTTGAGAAGTTCTTTTTTGGTTCTTTTTTAGGTAAGGATCATACTCATACATACATATATACGCATAGTCATGCATAGAGGCCACACGTTTTTCCCTGTCATTGCGTTCACACGAGTAGTGTAGTTACAACGTTGCATATAATGGTATTATTCTGCACGAATAAAGGCAATAAAGGCTGTCCGTACAATAACTTAGTTGCCTCTTCAGATATCTCGGTAGGAAAGAGGTAGGTGCTATTCTACTCGGACACCTATAACGCTTCGCTTTGAATATTGAGCCGTAGCGCGGATAAATAAAGTCATAATTTTATTACAGATACATAGGATAATGAAAAAAGTTACTTATGTATTAATCATGCTACTTGATATTTTTATAGAAGGATCGATTTACAGAAATTCAATGAGAATGTTTTCGCTCAGATTATACGTATATAAATACTACTGGTACTAGTAATAATATACAGATAAAATACAAGAACAGTAACGTAATGCAATGAACCTTCAGAACGTCTGATGCCGCGCTCGCCAATTCACCTACCAAGCGAGGTGATTCGTCATTTCAGCCTTTTGGTCCACTGGTAGCTTACTGGTACTGATAGGAACATAGGTTAACACAAAAGATTATAGCTCTCATTTTGGGGGGATTTTTCCCTGGTTGCCACGCTTGGCAGGCGGATTGGCAATCGCAGTTTATTTATTCAGATGTTAAAGTAAATTTTTGGATTAACTAATTATTCTATGTAGTACTTATAACTGTAAAGCCGCGAGTTCCCAGTTTTCCAGTTCCCTTTATCGACTATTACGACACACACGGGATGAGATGGGTTGGTAGATTTTCCTGCGTTGCCGCCACAACCCAAAAACCTGGGAGTTATTTATCTAGCAGTGGCCTATTTATGGTCTAGATTTTGATGAAGATGATAATGAGCCTCGACAAGCTGACAAGGGTCAGACGCTCGCCTTAGGTTTTTGAGCACATGGCACCTCTAAAAATGTTCTGCAATTTTAAATGCTAATATACCACGTACTCAAAGTTAAGTGAGGAGTTAAAAAAAGGTAAGTGAAGGAAAAAATCGCGAGGAAACCTGTATGTCTGAGTGCAGCATTGGAGCAGCGTGACGAAATCTTTCCGGCTCCAAATTCAAAGGAAATTTAAAGATTGTAACTTTACTTTTCTTACTGTGATGATGACAATGAAAATAAATGTAACGACATTAAAAACAAAATCATTATTTTAAAAACTTTGACTTGCATTTTACTTTTGATGAGCTTTCCATTAGGATTCTCATAATAAACACTTAAGGTAAAGTCACCTATGCTCTGTTAATTAATTAGAAATATAATATATTTTTGGATGGAATGAAACCTTATTGGGTTTCATTCCATTTACGATACTTAATTAGCTTTATATGACAATTTTAATTGGTTCTATATTAGGTGGAACCTACAGAGTAAACCCTTAGCAATTTCAAACACATGCACTAATGAAATTAATGCAATTGCCATTAAACTTCATTGTGGTAAGCGTTTATTAATAAAAGTTTTAATTAATAAAACACTTTATACAGTAACTTTAAAGTTATTCACTATATAGCATTCCAGGCGGAGCCAACAATTGTGCAGAATATAAAATGTTTGTTTTCGGGTCTGGTTGTGTTGCTTTTGTCCCCTTGTCTCTGACACTGCATCCTAGCCTACCTTCGATCTTATCGCATGAGCGTTACACCGGAAGCGGGTACTTAAGGCACAATAGTATTTCCCGCGCAGTTGACAGTTTCTGATCGTTGTCTTCATGGTCGAAGATCGGCCAGGAGAAGAAAATCATGATTAAAAAAAACTTATTTACAGTTTATTTTAAATATCATATAATATCACAACAGACTTACTTACTGTTACGTCTTTTTCAATTAAAGGGTCTATCCCTTTGGTATTATTCTGCACGAAAAAAGGCTGTCCGTAGGACACCTTAGTCGCCTCTTACGACACCTCGGTGAGAAAAAGGTAGATGCTATTATACTCAGCCGGACACCTATCGGCAACTTTATTAGTGTTTAATGTACTTAAGTTAAAAAAAGTATATTAAACACGTATACAAAAACCTAGAAACTAAAATGAATAAAGAAGAGTTACCAATAAAGCTACAGAACATGTTTAATTGTGTGTATCTGGTAAGTTTTGTATCGGCTTCCATTCATTACATGCCGATTGTGTATTATCTCATCCCGTTTTTGACGCAAGAGTCAAGTAAGTTAAATTAAATAGGTACATAGCTATTCAATTGTATTGTTTTGGCCACTTTAAACATTAGCTCGTTTTGTTTACTTTTTTTACGATGTGACATTTGAATATGTGAAATTTAAATATATTGCAATCGTGTATTTAAATATGTGAAAAGCGAAAATGTTTTCACTATGAATTCTGTTGTAACATGCAATGTCAGTAATAAAACCTTAACTGCAACCAAACAGGTGTTTCTGGTTTAATTTCTTCCGCGTTATTAGAAATTGAAAATTATATGTCAGTCGGAGTCGGAACTGGTGATGTGGTGGTGGTATGTATAAATGATTTTTTTAATCATTTGTTACCATGGAGTTATTATATGTATAGTACATAATAACTCAATGTTATTTACCAGTTTCGTATGTAACGCTTTAATCTTACAATTATAAGAAAGTAGGAGAGATTCTAAGCTTGAACGCGCTAATCTCAGTGGATACTAATCCAATTTAAAAACTTTTTCTGTATAAGAAAGCCTGTTTATTGAGGAAATTTCGAAGTTATAAAACTTCTAACTACCTTTAGGAGACGCACTCTGGAAATCGAACATTCGCGTGTAGGGCAGAATGTACGGCGCTGTCAGCTTATTTTACTTGGTTGAAACCGGGGTGCAGCTGGTTGTTTCTATAATTTTGACTTAATTATGCATCAAACCCCATAAAAGTTTTAATTCTGTGCTAATGAGCTTTATCAATTTCACTTGAATTAGTTATTCCGTTATACGCCTCATGATCGCGTTCCTGTGGAGCACGATACTAGAATGTTTAGCTCTTTTTTACAGTTCAGACAATTATTTTTTGGATATTTATTTCGCTGTACCAGATAATTCGCACCTTAGATGCTGTTGTTTTTAACCGATCAATGCATTTTTCGTATAGTTATTCCGTCACCTACAGGAAGCCATGATATTTTAAATTCCCTTAGTCGACTCTCACGATACACACGGGATGAGATGCGTTGGCAGACTTTCGTACAAACGATTAATGAGCGACCGTTATCACTTAATATCAAGTGAGCCGCTTGCTAGTTTGTTCGCTATAATATCAAAAAAAAACTAGATATTCTACTTATTAGAATAACTGACATAGCCTTAAGGATTAGCAAGACGAAGTGGAAATAGCTCGTAAAATCGATAACGGTTGGGTTCTGGATTGATAACATCGTGAAGCTCAATTATGCTGATGTTGTTTATGGACCTTGCCTTCTTTCCCGCACTAAGCGATTAATTCAAAGAGTACAAAATGCCTGAGCCCGTTTTTTCTTCACTATTCCTCCTCGCTCTCATGTCACGCCATTTGTAAACACTGCAAATTTGCTAAAAATTAGTGCGGGAAGACACTTACACTTGGCGACTTTGCTATTTAGTCTATTTTTATAATAAAATTAATTGGGCTTATAGTTATAATAAACATAAGACACGTGCTCCATCTTACTTGATTGTGTTACACAAATACAACACTGCTGTGTTTCGGGGTAGTTTTAGATTTGCAGCGTCCAAGTGTTGGAGTGACCTACCACCGCCACTCAGGAAACTGCAAACAGTAAAAACGTTTAGTAGACATATTAAGTTGTACCTGCTAAGATCCCAAAAGTATACCTAAGTTAAGTGATATTTATTACCAATTTTTTCGTACAATTTCTTATGCACCATATCTTCTTTTTTTGCGGCAATTTTTTTTATTCTTTTTTCGTGACGTGAACGCAAATTTATATTTTTTATATTTCTTTTTGCCTTAATTTAAATCGAGAGATCACATCTAACACTACACAGTTTGGAGAAATACCTAGGTATAGCTGTTCTTCATGATAGATAGATTATAGTGTCGCCACCTTATCATATATAAAAAATATGTTATTGTTGCCTACGAATTTGAGATCGTTGAATGTGTTTCATTTTTAATTTTATACTTTTTGTATTAATTTTTTTCATTATTTTTATTTTTTAATAACAGTAGGTTTTTTCTTTTCTTCCATTTCGCACTTTGTCTATTTTCGGTCGTTCGTGTGGTCATTAATGGATCCGACTGAAAACCAGTGCTGTGGGGTACCGCTGGGGGTGTGGGTTACCGCGATTATCACTGAGGCGAGATCCTATTTGACTTCACACTAAAAATTTTGTATTTTTTTACACTATCTTTTGTTATGCTTGTTATTGTTGTGTCCAATAAAAAGGTTTCTTTCTTCCTTACTAGGGGGTGAGACCTATGTTCATCGGTGGACTTGAGATGGGCTGAAATGATGATGATGATGATCCCTTCTTCTTCATTATCAGCTAGTAAAAAGTCCATTGCTGGACATAAGTTTAGCCAACTATTACACCTTATTTTGAAACACAAACGTATTAGCAAATTGCTAACCTATAACCAACTAAATACACAACAGCTGCTGGAAATAGATCATTTGACCATAATAATGCCTATGTCTTATAAGGCCAAGCGCTATTATTAACAAGAACAAAAGGACAATCATTCAATTCAAAATGAAATATAGGTAGCTTTATTTCATTTCATAGGCTGACATGTGGGCGATAAATTGTACAATTAGCTTAATGAATCAGCAGGGAAATCTAAACAGTACGGTATTTCAAAACACACCGTACATTAACATCTGGCGACGAAGTAATTCAGAATTTCTTGGTTATGTTTCTAAAATATACATAATAACATAAGCGAAAATTCCTAAATATAACAATTATATTACAACGTACACGATACTGTGGTTCGGGAGTCCATTAGCGACCGACCGGTCGATTCCAAGGATCGAATCCCATTTGAAGGCAACATCTATGCTATATTTTTTAAGAATGCTCTTCTAGAATTTCTCCTGTACCATGGACGTTTTATAGACGTAAATTCCACATACACAAACCCGGAACCACTGTTCTTATCAATCTGTACTTTTCCCGTGCAGGAACTGAACCAGCGACTCATTAGCGTAGTATCCAATCGCATAGGCGTTGTGAAAACTGTGCCGACGAACAACTGAGACATAATCAATAACTGATTTTAGCAAATAGTATAGCGGCCGTTCTTTTTCTCTAACTATACATCCAGTCTTTTATTCCTCCTTAGGGTGCGAATCTTATTCTAAAGGAACTTTTTGTGAACAACCTAATTATCCCGAGTCTTGTCAAATAAAGTGTTATGTCTTCCTGGCCTATTTTCGGATACTACGTGAAGCCATCAACTTTGCAGGTGATATTATAGTACCACACACCTTTATTTTATAATAGTTTGATTTTCTAACTTTTAATAATTTTTGTCACGTCACTAAAGCATATGGATCATGTTCAAATTGTTATTACCATTTTTTTTTTAAATTAAGGAAAATCATAACATGTCGCCTAAAATAAAATACTGGTTCCCAAATTCTTATAAGCCCGTCAAATCGTATTCCTTATTTATTTCCTCTAAAGATGATTTCCGGATGTGACATCGTTATTCATTTCATCGCTATTCGCGGTGAAAACTTTTTTTTATTTACGTGGAACGTACACCGTAATAGAAATATATTGGTAACGGATAAAAATATAAAATCTCACCCAAATATGACTGCGTAGAATTACTTTTTATATTTACACAATGAATACTAATATTACACAATTAATAAAATTGGCAAAAAACAACCAATTGACTATGGGTGCGGTAAAGCGCTCGAAACATCAGGAAATAAACAGTTTAAAAATCAATCCGTAAAATTAAGTTTTATTAAATTATTCTGTGAAGTTTTTGAAATAAGGAGGAAAGTTTTGTTTTGAGTCTTAATAAATTGAAATATAAATGATATACCAAAAATTATCAATAAGTTTCATAACAGTCGAGTGACCTGGGTTGATCCTGGTAGGTATTGTTAAGGCTATAAAGGTACTGGTATTTATGGTTATTTAACCTGCTGATATACCACGTACTCAACGGTTAAAGAAAATATCGAGCGGAAACTTGCATGTCAAAGAAATATTTTAGCTTTAATTTGTGCAGTTCAAACCCAAACTTTAGGAGCGTGGCGGACTTTTTCTGTGTCTAGCACAGAAAATAGAAGACAATAGGACATTCCTTCAAGCGTTACTCATATAAACAACCTCAGCTAATCGGTCAAGATACGGATTGAAAGTCATGAGACTGAAACACAATGAACACCTTCCACTCAGCAGAACACCCAAAGAAAACCTTTGCGAAGTAATCATTTTGACAACCACTAGGAATGGCACTTATATACTCTAACATAATGTAGATAAATCTTCTATTCCTCTAACCAAAGAAAGCTCGTGCTTCGAAAAATTAACCTGTAACTATTTTTTCTATAACCTCTGTGTTAGTAAACTGGTGGTACGATTTCTTTGCAGGAATCCGTTTAGGTAGGTACCCCAGGGCCAATTATTCTGCCGTGAACCAGTAATGTGCAAACATTACTGTGTGTCGGTTGGAAGGGAAATGAGAGCTAGCATAATCACTGGGCATATGAGACTTAAGAACTGATGTTTAGGATGACGGGCGCAGTGTGGTGCCACACAGAAATGTGGTGGGTGACACAGCATATGTTATAAGCAGACCATTACCATCAGGTGAACGTTTTGCTCGTTTCGTTACTTTATCCAATAAAAAAATATTTTATCCTCTGAGAAAATAAAAAAATAAACAGTTTATTTGATTCCAACTAGCTGTAAATTCAAAGAATATATGTTTTAAAAAATGTATGGATCAAATGAAAATCTGACTCAAAATTTATCTAACATACAACATTCATGCAATTCTGCGTCAGCTTAACTTTACGGATTTGCTAAAAATACACATTCAATTTCATCAGATCGTTATCGAAAAAATATGTTTATACTCGTACAGTCAAAGGTCAAAAGGAAAGACAGCCCCAGTTTCTGTTTTTTAGTTTGGTGGTCCGTATTGAATTTATGAGCACGGGTTTTTGGTGTATTTTTATGTATAATTTTGTATAAGTCCGCCACGCGGAGGCTACGGGACCAGGAGACTTGCACTCGAAAGCAGCAGTCTTCCCGGCCCCGGCAGCGGATCTGGTCTGTGGCTCCGCCGCCGATCACATTTCGGCCGCGGAAGATAGGGAGGGAGGCAACGCAACACCTACACTCCTCTTCCCCCGCGACTCCACCTCGGCTACGAAGGGCAGGGGAGTAGTGCCGACTCACTCCTCCCCCTAGCAGTCCACCAGTTCGCATCCAGAGTGGGCCAGCGCGATGTCTCAGGTCAACCATGCTTGCCTATGCCTTTGCAATGCATGCCACCCTCTTAGCTTCACCGTGGGTGACCAAGCCACGGTGAAGCTAAGAGGTAAGCCCCCCCTCCCGCCATGACAAGGCGAGAACCCATTGGGGGAGTGGGGTGTCGTGTCGCCTGCCTATCGTGTGTATGTGAACGGTCTTGCGAATGCCCCTAATCTCTCCGGTAGTGGGTCCCCCGTCACAGCTGGCTGCGGTAATGCCTTTCTGATTCTGCATAGCGTGTCTCGCCTCTCTGTGTTGCGTACAGTCAGGTGCAACCTCAAGATGTAGTAACGTAATCGTAAGTCGTTCACCACTCGTTCTCTACTTCCGTGATTTGCTTCCCTATGCCCTTGGTCGACGATCATTCGCACGTAAAGTTTGCGTCAGCAACATTCGCCGCATCGGTCCTTCCTCTTGTTTTGAGTAATGCGTACTCGATTACTGGGTCAAGTTTACGTAGAGCTGCTGCGGCTGTATTTCTTGCCCTTTTTGTGACGCTTGATGTCAACATTGAAGGCTTTCTTTTGGCTACACTTCATCCATTGTGCTGCCGTATTCAATGTATTGTATTTCTAGTTGGCGTTCTCGTCCGCGTAGCCTGTCGACGAATTGCTGCACCCTAAGCTATAATAGCTTTATTCTAAAGTCTTAAAATATACTGCAGTTGCCTGCCTCATGACATAACCTACTAACTCTTAAAAACTCCAGAAGCTTACGCTCAAATTGACGTTGGGAAAAAGTGTAGTTTATAAAAGAAAAGCTCGGGGAACCAGTAAATATTATATTATTGTTGTGAATCGAATCGAAGTTTTCGACAAGCATTTATACTAGATACTACAATTTACACTAGATATACTAAATAGCAATACGCATATCTCCTATAAATTGTCTGACTTGGTAAGTCCAGCTTCTAGAAAGAGGTTCATCGGCGATCGGTCAGTTGAAGGGAATAGGAAGTTATTTGTTTTTTTTAAACGTGGCCACGAACTAGGATTTTTCTTGTAACGTGGGGCATTGAACAGACGTAAATTTCACATGCATAACCAGACCTGAAAACCATGAATTTGTGTTTTTGCACAATTGTTGGCCTCGACTAGGATTCGCTCCCGTGGCGTCAGACACTTCCCTTTGTGGGCCTGGCCTAATAGTTCGCTAAGCCCATAAATTTAGGTATGTGTATGTATGTATGTATGTATACATTTGTTTATTTATTTAATAATATTATATTTATTTTAGTAACCGCCATCGCTGTTTACTCACTGCCCTAAGGTTGACTGGCAGAGAATTCTTTTAGCATTAAGTCCGCCTTTTGTTCCTTTACTTAATGGTTCAAAAAAGGTTAATAAATAATCATTGGCAGAGAAAAGGTCCTTGAATGACAGCCTCATACTGAAATGGGCAATAACGATCCATTACTAGATAGAGCGGTGACTTGACCAGTTTTCAGGAAGCAGATTGTAGAAGCCACCTCTTCTTCTGTCATTGCTTCAGGCCCTGCTTCGAGGCAATCCATGTTAATACTTCACTGCCATATACAAGTTGCTGAAATTGTGTTCAGCAGTGAATTAGAAATAGAAGAGGTAGTCAACTCGTCTGACTGTCATGAAGGATATTTCTTTGTATTCTTTTTTGCTGTTAAAACATATTTATTTCATTTTTTTTATTTGATAAAGTGACAAAACGAGCAAAACGTCCACCTGATGGTAAGTGCAACGTCTATCCATAACAAACGCTGTGTCACTGAGAACATTTCGGTGTGACACCACACAAATCAGTTCTTAAGTCTCATATGCCCAGTGATTAAGCTAGCTCTCAGTGCCCTTCAAGCCAAAACACAGTTATGCTTGCACACTACCGCTTTTTTTATTGGATAGAGAGACGAAACGAGCAAAAGGTTCACCTGATGTAAGGTGCAAAGTATACCCATAACAAATGCTATGTCATCCGGAACATTTCTGTGTGTTACAATAACTGGTACCTACCTAGACGGATTCCTGCATTGGTCCACTTTATGTATTCCTTTAGATTTTCACGTCTTACGTAAATTAATAAATTTTATTATGCTCTTCTACTACAACTACTACTTTAGCATGTATGCGCGAGAGGATGTGCGTGTGCGAGCGCATTCACTTGAATAGAGAAAATAATTAGTGCTTATTTACTACAATCTCTTCTATCAGTTAAGAATACAGCAAAGAAACAAAAACTAATGTGTAATTGCCCTCTAAAACTACTACTTTGTTAATGATTCGAACTGTGTATCAAGAAACTTACTAAATATAGCTCGGGCTCGACGCAAGTACAATTCATTAAGCTTAAGTTGTTTAATGAAATCAGAAAGTTTGTAAATAAGAACAAAATGGAGGCACATAAATTCTTTTAACGAGATAGCGTATTAAATATTGCGTTTTTAGGTTGTTTTCTTCTTTTTGTAATTTTTAGCTTTTTCATAAAATATAGCGTGTGGTTGCGGCATAAGAGAATCTACCACCTCTTCTCATCCTGTGTGTAATGGTTTGAACTGACATATCCGAAATGAAAAGAAAATAAAAATAAAACATTGGAGAGTATTTGGAACAGATTCGAGGAAAGGCGGAACACTAATTACATTAAAGATGTCTATGTCTAAAAATTATATTTAAGTACAGTTATGTGAGTTGTTGACCAATGTGTGTGATTTCTGTTGTGTTTACTGAAAGTGAAACGGGTTTGTGATAACAACCTTTTAAGGTGAATGCAATATGAAATTGTAATTGTTTCTAATACCCGCCCGAACCCTGTCCCACACTTCCTTAGAGAGAATCTTCATGACATGTGGGTGTCGTAAAAGTTGACAGAGAGAAAATCATCAACAAATCAAATCAAACCAGATCAGATGGACAGCAGCATCTTCCTGGAACGTCTTAATACATAAACTGATTCTGGAGTGGCAACCTCTTACCGGCAATGGTAGTGTACGGCGAGATGGAGCGATAAATTTTAGAGGTGCCAATGCCGGGGATCGTACTGAGGTCATCGTTTAAGGCAAGCACCTTGCCTGTGAGCTTATGGTAGCTACTGCCTGTTAATCTACCTATTTTAATTGTTATTATTTGGGATAAAATAATATCTATCTTATTTTATGCTTTTTGAACTTAATTGGCATTATTTTTATAAATTATATTCACAATTGACTTATTACTTATTCTCAACCAATCCAGTTAAAAATTTATAACCTCCGTATTTTCACGTTCACGTATTAAAGTGTATTAAAGTAAGCTAAAGTAACTTTTGCCTTTAAGCTAAAAGTTACTTTAGCTTACTTATAGTGTTATTGCTCCCAAAGGTTTTTGCAGTTGTACAGTCCAGATAAGGAAAAAAAATATGAAGTCCTTTTAACGTCTTTTAAATAGAGATTTAAATATATTCATGAAATCTATGTGAAATAATAAATAGATTACGACAATATTTTCCAATTTCTACATAGAATTAAACACGCCGATTAATTTACATGTATAAAACGTTTAAGCCAGAAAACTGATTTAGTTTTAGAATTATCTTACTATAGCAGAATCTTTCTACATCCTTACTGGTGGTAGGATTCCAATGCAATTATTCGTCTAGGTCGAAATTACCGAAGGGGCAGGTACTCTGCCGTGAAGCAGTAGTATGTAAACAATACTGTGTTTCGAACATTTCGGGGCATATAAGACTTAAGAGCTGCTGTCTGAGGGTGACAAGCGCAGTGATCTGACCCATACAGAATTGTTCTGGTTGACACAGCATTTGTTATAGGCAGGCGTTGCACTTACTATCAGGTGAAGATTTTGCTCGTCTTGTCACTTTCTCTTAAAATAAATAAAATGAAAATGAAATACTCATTTGAAGTCGAAGGTGTTGGACAATAGAGTAAAAATAACAGCTTATAAATGTCCCGCTGTTGACCACAGGCCTTTTGAGGGGGTTTCAGATCCGGAAAAATTCCGCCACGCCGCTCCCATGCGGGTTGGTGTATGGTTTTCTTCACCGCTGAGCACGAGGTTTATCTGCTCTTAAAATTTTCGTCGTGCACCGGGAATCGAAACTAGCTGCCTTTACATTGTTGCTGGATATGGCTGATGGATATGGAATCTGTAACATGTAATATAGGCATTTGATTCCAAAACATAGAAAAACCGCCAAAAGTTTTACTGAATAAATCGTGTTCATGAATTTGTTTAGCCATGTCGACATAAATACAGAACTGTGGTATTTTTGTTTTCACAAATATCCGGGATTTAGGAAAAATTTGCTATATAAGGTTTTCCTTACCAAATTAGGTCATATTGTTAGTAAGTTCTTATCTCATTAAGCATTACGTTATTATTTGCGAATGTTTGTTATTTAGTACAAATAATAATAATTGTATAATGACAGACTTTTTTATAATAGAAATTAATGAGACAAGCGAATGGTGCATATGTCAGTAAGTGTAAACTTTGTCCATAACAAGTGGTATACCAATATGAATGTTTACGTGTGGTACCACATTGACCTGGTCACCCTGATACATAGTTCTTAAATCTCATACGTCCTGTTATTAGACTAGCTATCAGAGCCCTTCAGAGCGAAACAGTAATGTTTGCACACTATTTCTTGACGGCAGAATAACTGGCACTGCGCTGACCCAGACGGTTTCCTACATACGAATCCTGCCAATAATGTGAAATATAACTTCCAAATTCTATCGGGAGGTATCAAACAGATATTATAGTGCCACAAGTGTACGCGCTAACACAGGAGCACTCTCAAATCTTAACGTCAGGTACGTTAAGACGAGAGAGCGCATCGCGTTCAATGTGAAGGTACCTTCAAATTGGCCGCAAAAGGCCGCGCGGGGACCCACACGTATCACGGAGGCGTATAAAGCAGCGCTGTATTGTGCGCCCCGCTTCGACCCGCTCAGGAAGTCCGGTCATCCCGTGCAGCTATCTGCTCCGACCCTTTTCGGGAATAGATAATTAAAGCAATTTGCTTTGTTCTACTGTTCTTTGCAAAGCATTACAGACGTCATATTAAAATGCAAATTATACCATGGAGCTGGTCTGATGATAGAGTTTCATTTTATTCAGAGAGACATTCTTTTATAAAAAAAACGTATGTTTTTTGACGGCCGCTTGGCTCGTGACCAGAGTACTGGACTTACACCACGGGTCCTCAGTTCGAAAGCCAACTGCAGCCAACATTTGTGCAACTCATAGTTGATTTTTGGGTCTGGTTGTGGAAGTCCTAGCGTCAATCCATCGGGGCAAAAAATGAAGCTGGAATTCTTCACTGTCGTCACTTTTTATTTTCACTTGTTTAAGATGAGGTCAACTCGTTTATTTTGTTTCATCGACTAAGATATAGTCTACAGTTAAACTAAATATGTTTAGATATTAGTCTGTTTGATCCTGATTGCGACAGCGATATTTTTTAAGCTTAGGTATGAATTATAAAACAAAAGCCCACTGTTTTTCACGATTACCTAGAATTTTCGAACTCCTCGACGATTACTGTTGGAGAATTCTCAAAGCTAGTGTTGGCTTCTCTCATGTTGAATGGAGTTCAATCATCAGTGGAGTTCAGATTTTCTGCACTATCTTATTATACTTTCTGCTTCATGGTAAAGGTGATGCAGATCCACATACTTCAGAATCTGCAAAATGATAAAAAAATTATAGAATCATAAAGTTCGCCGAAATATATACACAATAAATTAAAAATTTATCGCTTCATTAAAAAGGGTTATATTAGAATTTAATTTGAAAATTCCGTACAAAAGCGAATGCGAAGGTATGCCAAAGAACACAGTTGCTTCAAAATACATGACTAAAAATTTATATAATTATTCCGCAATACAGAAAAGTGTGTGCTCAATCTAAATAAATTTAACTAATTTCGAACAAAATCGATGCTACTTTAGCATACGACAAACAAAATGTAAAACATAAACTAAAGATTGACAATTTTCGGATGTAAACTAAAGTATGTAAAACCATTCATAATAATTTTTAAAAACCAGGATTTCGATGTATTAACATACCCAACAGTATTCTTTTCTTTAATTTTTTGTTATTTATAACCCGTCGTTTCAAGTGCTTTACAGCACCCATGGTCACGGGGGGACTGAGGTAACAGATGTCATAGTTAACCCGGAGTACCTTCAGCTTTTAATTATTATTTGTGGTCCGATCTACGCAGAAAGAGCTAACTGTGTCTTGAAGTCTTCCAGTGGTATGCTTGGTTTTTGACTTAATTTTATTAATTATAGGATCCCAAGCTGGTGGTAATACCCAACCATCTTCTCTATTAAAATTAGGATGTTTTTTAATTTCAATAGCCTCGCGAATCATCCTTGGTAGGAATCGGTGTTCTTTTGCGAGGATTTGTGGTTTATCAAATCTGATGTAATGGTTGGGATGATCCAGAACATGGTCACAGACAGCAGACTTCCTGGAACGACGACCTGCATATAAAGTGTTGAGCATTTTATTGAACGTGCTCAGCATTTAGCTATTCAGCGGTCGCTCATAAATGAAGAAGCACTTACGTTACGTCAGCATGGGAATACGATTACCTAAACAATATTACTGTACGAAAATGCGTTGTGAATGGCTATTATTGAAAAGAGCAGAACATGAACTTAGGTTAAAATTTGTTTTCGTAGCTCAGAATAATAAACGAAGTAAAAATGAGAAATGAGGTGATTTGAAATAAAAAAAGGAATTAGGAAACTAAAATTAGAAACAAATGTGTGTTTGACAAATTATTTGTATTCAATATAATTCTATCGTACAGGTATTTACGAATGTAGGCCATAATATCGCTTTGAAATCGCTTTCAGCTTTAATTTTCTTTTGCTTTGCTAAATTATCGGCTAAACAATATTGTTATATATACGGTCCTCCTCGAGTGAGTAAGTGTGAAAGTCGATCTTCCTGTCACTGTGCCATATAGTAAGCGCGCGATAGTTGTCCGGTGTAGGCACCGTGACGTTAATGCCTTTTGCGATCGGCCTAGCCGGCGCGGCGTGATGTTAATTCGCTTTTCATCAAGCGATTTAGAAATATCGGATCTCGTAAAAGGCGAGTAAGGAATTAAACTGCACTGTGCACCCAACAGCGCATGGTGGCGATGGGCTCACCACCTATCACACCAAGTGCAGTATATTGTTTTGGTGAAACGTGGATTGTGGCAGTCATCTGTTTTTGCAGTGAGTGCCCAGTCTCTGACTACCCCTTATGGGATACAGTCGTGCTCTTATGTATGTATGTACAAACTTTTCAACTGAGACCTTAACGTATAGCACAAAGTCCTGATAGTGAAAACCTTACCAAGATGTTTGTGCTTGGCATACAAATAATTTTGTTAAGCGCCATAAATTGAGTTATATTGCCGTCCAGCAGTAGTGTTCAAACATTACTGTGTTTCGGCCTGAAGGGCACTGTTTACTATTGAACAGATGTCTCAGGGTGATTAGCAGTGTGGTGCCACACAGAAATGTTCCGGGTGACAAAAAAATAAGATTTCACGGACCTTCTGACACACACGCATATTTTTTGCCTGAGATAACTAAGGCGGATTTTAAATTTCACTTGAACCTTGAATCAAAAAGTCGTCTTGATGTAATCACAGGGCCTATGAGACTTAAGAACTTATATCTCACGGTGATGTGCATAGTGTGGTGTCTCACAGAAATTTTCTAGATGACACTGCATTTATTATGGGCAGACGTTGCACTTACAATCAGTTGAATGTTTTGCTCGTTTCAACACTTTATCCAATAAAAAAGCAGTCCGCTCTTTTGCACTTCCAGATACAGTTGTTTATTAAATTAAATTTATCAGTATTATTATAATCATCCCTCCGTCGCGATTGTGCTAATCTTTTACTTTCAGTAGTGTTGTACAAATAATCAGAATTTGATTTAGAATTATTAATCTTATATAAAAAAATATATCAAATATGATAAATTAATAGCATGAAATCTGTCAAACTTCCCTGATATCTCATTCAAATAGTTTTAGTTAAAGCGCATAGTAGGTACTACGAGTGCTATAACTAAAACGAGTGTATATATATACTTAATTAACTCACATAAATGCAATTGACCTGACCTATAATTTCATGGAAGATTACATTGTAGGCAAACGATTTCGTATGAGTCTCTTTGGTATATGTTTAACAAATTATTTGAATTTAATTTTGAGTTCACCGTAGCTAAGTTTTAATGCATTTGACCAGCTTAGTTAATTAATCTCTATTCTATAATTGAAACTAAAAACAATAAATACCTTTTCACGATCTAGTCTGTATTTGTACGATAATCGAATACGATAAATGAAATCTGCTATTTGTATTGCCGGTTTTGTATTTGTATATGTGTCGTAGTAGTAATTTAAATGTAAGTTGTACCGAGTTAATGCTACTAAACTTTTACATGCAGTATATGCAAAACCAGGTCAGAGCTTAAACAAATCCCCTAAATTTCACTGCATAATAATTAACAACTTATAGGAAATCGGGAGTGGTCTCATTATAGGCCATTTCTGAACTATAGCAATTTTATTTCGTAACAATTAAGTGTAGTTGTACTTAATGGTAAAGGACATCTGGTAGCGCTACCAAGTGGCCATATATGTTTGCTTTGTTTGATTTGTTATTGTAGAAGAGGGTGGCCGCGTTCTTCAAAAACTAGGTAATTCACGCCCTTTTTATTTTAGCAATTATTTAGTAAATTAAGAAAATCATGTTTGATTCAGAAGTCAGTCAGAAGTACCATCACTAAAAATAGGACCTCAATATTATTTATTAAAATCAATAAACGTAGCAATTTCAACGATTTTTTGTATTAGGGTTGTTAATTGATTTTTTTTCTCTTACGACCAGTTCCAATTTACTGTTGCTTTAATTGTATTCGTTAATTGGTTAACTCAAGTATGCTCTAAGGATACGATGTCATTAGGGTTTATCGTAAGTCGCATCGAGTAAATTATGGGAGAAGGCAGATAAAAGAATAAACCCCGCACTAACGAGTGTGTTCCATTCTGTTGGATTTTATTTGTGCAAACATAGTAATTAAGCGAATGGGAGATCGCATTAATTTTTTATGATGCGCGAAATAACTTCTACAAACCAAATTATTTTGATGATTGTGTTTGTCTTTAAAATTTGAAGACTGCTGCGAATTTCGTAGTGTATTATTTGTAACGATGCGATTAAATTTAGTCTTAAGGAGTCTCTGAGGCTTTTTATTTTTTTTTTAGAAAGTGATGAGACGAGCAAATCGATCACCTGATGGTGAGTACAACTTCTGCCAATAATTAATGTTGTATTACCGACAACATTTCCCTATGGCACCACACTGCGCTCGTCACCCTGACACGTCAGTTTTTAATTCTAATATGCTCAGGAATTTCACTAGCTATCAGTAGCCATCAAACTGAAACACAATAATGTTAGCAACACTACTGATTCACAGCAGAATAACTACCTTTTTAGACGGTTTCTTACGTAGTTTACATGTAGTAGGGTTTTCGCTGCGCCTTTGATAGTTACAAAGGAAACAAAAATAGAACTATGCAAAAGATATCATAATAACCGTTTGTAGATTTCTTCAGTTGATAAACGTAAGTGAAGCGATTAAGTAAGACTTTATTTCCTTCGCCCTGCCGTGCAAGTTTAACTAAATGAAAAATAGTGTGCGTGCCCGCAACTTTGGATTTGTTCTCATGGACTTTAAGATTTGTTTCGATTGGTTATTAAAATAACTAAGCGATCTATAAACAAATATATTTTAATAAATACGGAAAAAAGTTAATTTTCTAAGATCCGCATGTAAAATGTAAAGCTGCTGAATCTGCCGGCTGTCTATCGTTGAGTCAATAAAACTTGACGATGCCTTAGTTTGAGGTGAAATACGTGACGATGATACACACCACCGAACTGTTATTATTGTAATGGTGGAGGGTATCTGGTGGTGATTCCCGATGTCGGTATTAATTTGTTTGTGCGCTATTGCGGGAGAGCAGGCGGTGCTCTTTAAAAACTAGGTAATATATACCATTTAACATATTGTACGCGGATGTTAGGAAATTATTTAATATAGTATATAATTATTCATAGAATTATAATTATATTTAAGATATGTTATTTATGTATTTCCGACGTACTTTATTTTTTATTAACTTCGACTTTATATTTTTATAGTTGGCACCAGCCAGTCTGATAACCTGACTAGCAGTGAATGCTATATGTACGAGTAATTATTAATAAATTAATACCATATTATGCTATTAAGACCCCAGGGTCAGTTATTCTGCCGTGAAGCAGTAGTGTGCAGACATTACTGTGTTTCGGTTTGAAGGGCACTGAGAGGTAGCGTAATAACTGGGCATATGAGACTTAAGAACTGATGTCTTAGGGTGACGGGCGCAGTGTGGAGTCATACAGTAATTTTCTGGATGACACACCATTTGTTATGGGCAGACGTCACACTTACCATCAGGTGAAGGTTTTGCTCGTTCCGTCACTTTATGAAATTAAAAAAAAACATTACTGTGTTTCTGTTTGAAGGGCACTGAGAGCTAGCGTAATCACTGGGCATATGAGACTTAAGAACTGATGTCTCAGGGCGACGGGTGCGGTGTGGTGTCACCAGATGTTCTGGGTGACGCAGCATTTGTTATGGGCAAACGTTGCACTTACCATCAGGTGAACGTTTTGCTCGTCTCGTCACATTTTTGAATAAAAAAAAGGGGCGGGTGGTGCTCTTTAAATCTCAGAGCACTTTACAAATATTCTTCACACAAACATAATTTACAATATGAGGACTTCTTGGCCGCGAGTCCTGAGTGAAATTGACAGCCGGATAATACTTTTGTGCAACACGAATCACTGGTTTTGGGGTATTAATGCGTTTTGCATGTGAAATTTATGTATTCATAATTAGTATATATCCTATCGTTCATTCTTCAAAAGGGTATTTATCTTTACATTTTATCAAATACATTATATCTCTGAAATACTAGCTAAAGTAGTACTATTTTAGTATGTCGAATATTAACATAAAATGATTGTTAAGAAAACATGTAAAGAATTAATATAACAGTTGAAATATAAAAGATGTATTTCAAATTATTTTCAGAGTTTTTTGGCGTTACGTGGATTTGAAAATGGTATTCAAAGCTAGAAATAATACAGCGCACTATTTTTTCGATGTTAAGATAACAACGAATGCCACCACCACACATTTTAATGTTCAGAAAGTTCACGTTTTTTTGACGATGATCAAAATACGTCTAATAAACATTTTACAACTAAAATAATTTTCCAAGTATATTTAACTTTTTTTTTTCACTTGAATAGAATGGCAAAATGATTAAGCGAATGGAATGTCAATACCGACAAAGATTAAAAATAACTTCGCTTCTTCGGACATGCCGGTTTCCTCAAGATGTTTTCCTTCCCCGCTAAGCACGTGGCAAATCAGCACTAAAAATTACAAAAGAATTTTAGAGGCGAAAATTACTATGTGTTGAAAATATGTCAATTAAAATTAGATAAATAACTAATTTTCGAATTTAACACTTAAGTAATATAGCAATAATTACTAAACTGAAGAGGCAATGGGCCATATTACATCTTGTAGAACAGATAACTGTTGAAGGTTCTCGATTAGCAAACTCGTACTGCAACGGTCGCGGTCGTTTCAGAAGATTGAAACTTTAAATTTCCTAGAACATAATACAGCTTTATTTAACGGTGACACCTTAAACTTAGTGTTACAAAGTTAATGTCTTGTGGCATTCTCGGACAGATTCGAACTATTGTACTAAAATTATTTTAAGAAAGTGACAAATCGTTCACCTGATGGCAAGTGCAACGTCTGCCCATAACATATGCTGTGAGGCTGTGACCGATCAGATAGATGCTTACTGATTTATGCAGTATTGTGTCTTGTGGCGGTTATATGAGTGAACTGTGAGTCGATGCGACCTATGGTTCTTGTTGACGGAGGTTTTAGCGGGGTGTAGATGTCTGCTAAGATTATATGGAGGCCCTTGTGTTGGCGTATGTCTGGCGATAGTCGTATTGATGCATGTTTAATTTTGTGGCATTGAGACTGTGTGGCAGTTGCTTAGATTTCGTTAGGCATAATGGTTGCTTCCTGCATCTTGGTTTGGCTCACACTTCTTTAGCTTTGCCCAAGTCGGGTCCCTTCATGACGGTGTTTCAGACTGTCTGCCCTCCAATGTTTTAATAAACTCTAAGTAGCTTTCCCACCTATAAATGATTAATGAAAACTTGTTGATGGGTGAGACAAACTCGATCGAAGTACACAGTACTCAACGCCAGTTACTTCTATCTTTCCTGATGACTATGATACAAACCTGCCTAATGGCTGATTTATAATAATTAAAAAGGCGGCTATATACATTATTGCAATGGTTGGTGGAGCATTATACTGCGACCTCATGCGGGTCGTAGCTGGCGGGAGAAGACTCTCAAGCCTTCAGTATAAAACCAAAAAACTTTGGCCCCATTTCCTTGAGGGAGCAGTGGACTCATGACGTGCTCTGCGGCAAACAGCCGAGCTAATCTAATATTTGGTGTTGATGCCATTAACTTAACACTAACGTTACGTCTCTAGTTGCGGCGATCTCGCAATGTGGTGGCGCCTATGGAGGTTTTATTTGTTGGACCAGAGTGACCGTGATTATTCGACATGTGCCTAACCCGTGCGACGTACATTCACTAAGACTGGATTTAGCTGTATTACTTCGGTCGATGTTTGTGCTTACGCACTACCAAGGGGCCAAGCCCTCTTTTTTCTGGTACGCCAGTTTTGCTGTGGACTATGGTACTTTCCCCAAGATCACGTCCCTCTTCGGGGGGAGCGCATTGTATGGGCCGACGCTCACCACACACGGCGGGTTACGGGAGTCGTGTGCCATCCCCACATTTTTTGAAATACAATGTATAATTATAATTTATAGTAGAAAATGATGAGACGCTGAAAACGTTCACCGGATGGTAAATAATTATTTTCGCGATTAAATCAGTAAAATTTTAAGTTTTATGTATTAAAATTTTTCTCTAAAATATTTTTCTCTAAAAATATTCCAGAATGAACCTTTAAAACACGTTTTATTAAAAGCTTTCTTGATATCGCTGGGAAAGGCATTTCAGGGGAAGTTAGCTTAAACAGTAAAAGAAGTACTAAAGAATTTAGTACTATACTGGGAAACGAATCCTGAGAGTATTTTAAGAAGTGTTAACTTAAACATTAAAAAAAAATGTAGTGAATGTAATATAATGAACACAGTTTTAACTTGAAGCGTGCAAATAACATCAAACATATTTTAAAATGAGCTAAATCATCTGAATTTACGAAACTCAGTATGTACAAATAATTTTTATATACGTTCCTCACAATAAGATTTCTCCTGTACAATAGGTACGTTTTACAGATATAAATCTTGACTCAAATTGGGATTCGAACCGAGAGCCCGAGGCGTAGAATATATATAGTTTCACTAGTTTATTCAACCCTAGATATTAAACCCTTAAAAAACGTTGGAAGTGATTTACCTCTAGTTACACGACTGGTTAACATTATTGTTACCGTCTCTACGAGCTGTAAATTAACCAAACGATTATTTACAACAGCGGCTTACAAGCCTTTAAGCTACTAATTGAATGAAAGCTTATGGAAGAATTAAAACTTTTGTATTTATTAAAACCATGTGCTGATTTCATATATAAAAATTTAAACGTTTTAATAAGTAATAAAAACACATTTGAACAGTAACGAGCTGATGCTCCTTATCCATTATCAAATACGTGAGCTAAATTTGAAACTATTCGTACTGGAACTATCTGAAATTGGGTGAAATTTAAAATGAATTCGATAACATTCATATCTGTATTTATTCATTTTAAATTTTACAATCGGAAAAAGGCGTCTTAATTAAAAATAATAGTTTTCTTTGGTCGTACAAATAGCCACTAGCTTGTAATAATTGTAACCTATTAATACATACAGTGGGATGCCGTGTCGTCCCGTGATTTTCATGGGAATCAGACAAGGGAAATGTTAGAATAATCAAAAGGCATCCGCTTTTAACTATCGTTAATATACCAGCTTCAAAATAATCTGATCAGTGACGGGTTGTTGTGTGAGTTGTGTTATATTGCGATCGCCAATCCATTTGCCATGCGCGGCCAGTGAGATTGGCAGAGGCTCATGTTTAGCAGTAGACTCCTTCAGGCTGTATGATATCACTAGCTTTGTCTTTTGGGTGAAAGCAAAATTAAGGCACCGTTTATTTAAAGACCACAACGGATATCCAGTAATTGACTTGCAATTGGAAACATGAATCATTCACTTAGATTTTTGTTGTTAACTCCACAAAGGCCCGAATCACGATCATTAATTTGTAACAGAAAAATCGTAATTGTATATTGCCTTTATTTTAAATGATTGCACGAAGACAGATTTTTTAAATGAAACTTCGTTGGACGCGATGAAAGTAAAATTTCAAGGTCGAATTTGAGTGCAACTTTCTATATTTTAAACGCTATGCCACTTAGAGGACGAAAAATAAGTAATTACCCAGAGAGAGAGAAACAACAGAACTATGTTATATTCGTCGCTAGACTCGTTTTTGTTCTTCGTCGTTTCGTGGTTTCAGCCTATCACAAGTCCACTGCTGAACAAAGGCCTCCCCCATAGATAGCCACAAAAGTTTGTAGCTCTCATATTGGAGGCTTGCTGCCATAGTTGCCACGCTTGGCAGGCGGGTTGGCAACCGCAGTTTATTTATTCAGATGTTCCAGGAAGACGCTGCTGCCCATCTCCTGATTTTAATTTTCCTCTGTCGACTTTTACGACACTCACGGGATGGGATGGGTTGGTAGATTATCTTAGGCCGCTACCACATTCATTGAATTGTTAATAATTCTTTATAAACTAAGCAGTTACTTTACAGCGGAGAACAGATATACATGATATATGCCATTCAGATAAGTAAGATCACGTTATTTAGAGAATCGATCTCATTGCTCATTCTAAGGGAGTCGCAAATATAGACTAAGAAAAATGCCATAAAAAATGCGCCTTTTTACGGAAAATGAAAGTGACGAGACAGGCAAGTCGTTTACCTGATAGTAAGTGCATCGTCTGCCCTTAACAAATGCTATAGTCACCCAGAACATTTATGTGTGGGTTAAGTGGCGTTACATCAAAAGTTTAAACTATTTATTTGCATTTTTCTTGAGAATTAAGAGGCCGAAGCAAATTAGTCGACATATTTTTACATTTACGTTCAGCGAAAGTAAGTAAGCAGTAAACAAAGTATATAAAAACCCATAATAATCAGACATGAAATAACAAACTGACAAACATCTTTTAACATCGACTTTAAGAAGTTTTTTAATTAAATTTTATTAAAAATAATAAAAATAAGAAAACACTTTTTCTCTATTTTGTGGGAACACAAGCAATGTTGTAAATTAAAGATTACTAAGATTTTAACATTAAATAAATTAAAGACTAATAACGTATGTTTCCCTTTTGTGCTCTAACTAACGTTTCCATTCTTCTGGGCATGCTGCGAATTATGTTATCTATTGTATCTTGGGACAAGCTCCGCCACTCAAGTACAAGTAATGCGGGGATCTCACTGGCCACTGCATCACTGTTTTACCCACATGGTTTAGATAGGCTTGGACTGAGCTAGCACTGTGAGCCCGAGCATTATCCTGCATCAGAATAAAGCCGTCATCATTATATGAGGCAAATGGCGCAACGTGTTATTCTAAAATATCTCTGATGTACCTATCAGCAGCCGTATTCCCTCCATCGACCATAATTTACCATATTTATCGACATTTTTTCAAAATTAGTCTGAACGTATCGCTCTCCTTTGCGTCTCCGTAGACTTTGCTTTCCATCGATCTGGTTTAAGAGCACTCCACACACATCAGTGAAAAGTACCCGCCCCCATTGGTTTATGTCCCAAAAACGATGTTCGCGTGCAAAGTTTAACCGATGTAAACGAAGGTGTCTCTCAACTTTTAGAGGTTTGGCCGGTACATACGAACTAGGCACTAGTTCGTATGTACCCTTCTTCAAATCTTCTGCGAACTGTACGCTCGCTCACTCGCAGTCGTCGCACGACTTCAAGCTGAATTTGGGCCTGCACACGGACCTTTACCCGCGTGTTCCTGCGAGCTTGAAGTTGTAGAATAGCTCGAAGTGCACTTTTTGCCCCCTTGCCTTGGCCCCTTCTTACAAGAGAATCAGTCAACCGGTACCGTCGAATACTGGAATGAATCGTTGAAATTGATTGCTGCAGTGTGGTGGCAATAGATCTGCAAAGCCTGGAAAGAACGTCCTCCTTACGGAGAGCTATCGCCCGATCACATTGCTTTCAAGTATCTCGAAGCTGTTTGCGAAACTCCTATTGCGATACAATACCCGGTGCAGTTCCGGTTCAGAGCCAGACATTCCACGACACTGTAGCTATCGAGGGTGTTGAGCCATGGGGCCACATCTGCCAACAGAAAAAAAAACCGTGGTTGCAGTACTCCTCGATATGGAGAGCGCCTTCGACAGAGTCTGTCATATCGGACTCCTGTAAAAGCTGTCAGTGTTGCCTATCCACAGGACCATAGAGAAGGTAGTGGCATCGTTCCTGGAGGACCGCCGGTTCGTAGTGGCAATCGAAGGAACTTTGTCATCAGCACGCATGGCTCTAGCCGGAGTACCACAGGAGAGTTCCCTTTCTCCTGTGTGTTATTCAATATTAACCGATGACATCCCTTGCGGCGAGCAAACAAAACTCGCACTATATGCTGACGACGCGGCGTAATTTACCACGCCCATGAACGCAACATACGCTATTAAGAGACTCCAACGAACTCTGGACCAACTGAAGACCTGGCCTGCCATTGGAGATTGTCGGTCAATGTCAACAAGACACAGGACATCGTGCTGCGTCAATCGAAGAGACTGACACCTAAACTAATTTTAGGAGGTAAAAACATCGACTGATCTAACACGGCTAAGTACCTAGGTATCACAAGAGACCGGAGACTGTCGACGAAGCCCCACGTAAAGAAGATAGTGGCAAAAACTTTTGCGTCCGGTGTTAGCCTCTCGCCGCCCGACTAGGGTGAAGATTATCATATACAAAATTTATATCTGAAGCAGGATCACCTATGCCGCGCCGTCATGGTACGCCCCGATAAGCGTTACATCACAAACACTCCTACAACAGCAAGAGAACCTCTGTCTGCGTATTATGACCCCTCGCGGAGTGCGGAACACTACCATACAGAGAGACCTGATGAAAACCGTGAAAACCTGGACACATTTGTCAGGCGGATCGCGGATTCCCGGTGCCCTGGAAGGGGTGCAAGAGAAGACCTAGTGACTTACATTTTCCTCCTTTGTCTCCTTGCTTTACGACATCGATGCGTCAATGTGGACGCTGTAAGAAATTGAGTTAATACAATTTAGTCAACCTAAATAATTTTATAAAATTTGTTGTGTTCATAAAACATTAAAAAAAAAACGAAACGGGTTCGTTCCAGCGTTATCAATATTGATTTCGCAACATTTACCCACACAATAACAACAATTCATAATGCGTGTCATATTAAGCACAAATTAAGCTTAGATTTTTATTGAAGCCCTGGACTCCCTATTATTCTGACCGTAACCTTAGTGGTAGACAGCGTATAATTCACAATAGAATTAAGCCGTAAATAAAGTTTTAAAAAGTTATATATTTTAAATATTTTCAAACATTTTAAAGTATTTATCGATGTAGCCATTTTATTTTAACAGAACTGCAGCTTTTCATTTCAAAAGTCCGCGAGCAGCGTGCAAACTAATTGACTGACTGAACCTTAAAATAATGTGATTTGCAAACGGCTAGATTACGTTTGAAATATTTTAAAATCGGAAAATAGAATACGAGTTGAAATGAAAAATAAAACTTAGACTTTATTACACTGGCCAATGCCAATTTAACCTTTACAGTAAATATAGATTAGTTCGACTACCGCTTGGCCTAGCGATCAGAATACGCTGCGGGTCCTGGGTTCGAATCCTAGCCGGAGCCAAAGCTTGTGAATAAACGCAATTGTTTTGGGTCTAGTTGTTGTAGATATGAAACTTCTGTATGTAAAATGCACTCATGATACAGAGGAAATAGAGGTTTGGGACATCGGTTTTTTTTAAAAAAAGGAGCGATGAATTATAAAAATACGTTTACAAACCAAATTTATGATTCTTACGTCGAAAAAGAAACAATTGAAATAAATTCAATACATTTAATTTTGTTTTGCAGTTTCACATATTACTAAAGATCTCTCGCTTTTGTGATATTAGATCAATATCTTTTGATTATCTTCAGTAGCTGTCTAATTTGGAGAGTGACTTGGTTCACTAGGTAAAAATACACCCAAAATAAAAAAAGTCAGCTGATTCGTGTATATTATGGAGAAGCTAAGTGGATTGTTTTCGAGAGACATACATTTCTATAGGAGAAAGTGACGACACGAGCAATACGTTTAAGCAAACGTAGTGAAGGTTAACATCGAGAAAATCTGCATGTTTAAGAAGTAATATAAATTTGTGGAGTTGCGAACTACCCGCACTGAAGCAACGCGGTGGGCTCTTTTCAGCTCTCATGAAATGAGATGAGACCTACGCTTAAGTAAGAGGTTTATAGACTGTTACTTTCATGCACTAATGATATACACGATACTTGATGATATAGTACTTTCATATGCTATTGATATGGTAGCATGGAGGCCGGGCGCTCGTTCTGAATTTCTTAGTACGCCAGTGACCTGGATTCGATCTTCCGTGCCGGCTGATTTACCACGTCCTAATTGGTGAAGGAAAACATCGTGAGTAAACTTGCATGCCAAAGAATCAAAATATTTTCAACGACATGTGAAGTCGCGTAGGAGCAGCGTGGCGGACTTTAACAGACTGCACTCAAAAATTACAGAGGGCCTGTACTCAGCCGTGTGACTACACTTTTTTTTTGTTATAATATCGGGTGAAACTTTTTCTGTACGAGTAAATTTTTTTATGAACATACAAACTATAAATTATTTTTTAAATAAATCTCTTATACTTAAATAATTCGCTTCTTTAGCCCTTAAATGCATATTTTGCTCTTTTTAGGAAAAATTATTAAAATGTGGTAGACATCCCGTATTCTGGGAAAAATAAAGAAAAAATTAATAAATAATATTTTATACATTCATTTGATAAAAAAAAACACTGTTGCAATTTTACTACATTATGCATTTATAACACAAAACACTATTTACTTTATTTACATGTGGAAAACTTTGAAGCATTTCTTAGCTTTACTAAAACATAAGGCTACTTTACAATTCTCAAACTTGTTTTGGGTGCATCCTTGGTACCCAGGCATCTTACATCTGCTGCGAACACAATCATCAGGCCAGTGGCCAACATTCTCAGTCCTGATATCCTTAGCTGAAATATACTGAGCTGGACCTAGTTGTTTTTCGGCTTGGACATCCTCCTCAACACTGTTGATAGTGCTGAGCCTTCCTCGCTTATTGCAGAGCTCAGATGCATTACCAACCTTGCCTAATACATCTTCCGATTTCAGCTCGTGATGACACAAATTTATTTCTAATTAAATTGTGATATCTCCCAATGAAAAATTAAAAAAAAATGAAAAATATTTTATTGAAACTCTAAAAACATCATTTTTACAATTGCTTACCTCGAAAATCTACGATTTCCAAACCGAAACAAAAGGGTAAGCTGTAACGAAAAACAAAGTTGTCGAAATCAATCAGTCGATTGTCAAATATCAGGTAGACAGTCAAAGACAAACAAAACTAATTATTATGCTAAATGTACAACAAATTGCATTGAGCAGATATTTTTATTTTCAATTCTTTTATTTTTACCTTAAGTGTATTCAAATGTATAAATAATTTTTCAAATTAGATGTTTATATACTGAAATGAGCGCATTCAAACATACAAACAATTCAGATTTATTATACATACTTAGGAAGAAGTAAGATTTGAGTTTCTCTTAACTAGGATTTTTATCACTTTCCAGAAATAGTTAATAAGTATTAAACGACGTGTTGTGGCGTTATATGAAAATTTGCCACCCTATCTCATTCCGTGGGTGTTGTAAAAGTCGACAGAGGAAATCTCATGGCGACAGATTGCTGAAAAATTACCCCGAAAAGTATTTATCGAATTCCCAAATTCCTCGTGAGCTTTTTATGCAGGAGTACCTCTAGGCAGATACCACTTCACTAAATTATTGCTCAGTAGTGTGCAAGCATACTGTGTTCCGGTTTGGAGAGCACTGTAGCTAGTGAAATGACTAGGAATATAAGGTTAAATCACTGTGCTGAGCAGTGCCACACAAGACTTTTCAATTCAAAGTTCTTGGTGATACTGCAACTGTCAAGAACAGGCGTGGCATGTTCTTGAACGATGGTAAGTGCAACGTCTGCCCATAACAAAATGTAGGAATCTTACAACCGTAAACGTACTCTTTTGCACTTATATTTAGAAAACTGATGATGATGTCTTCCCAACCGATTCCTATTGCAATGACATCTCCCAGTTAACCACCTGAATACTGAAATACTAACGCTGAATACGGATATACTCGTCTTTACACGACCGTGATAAGGATTCGAATATGGGACCAGCGAATCTGTACGCAGGTACGCGGACCACTGAGACCACGGGATCGTTATTAGCAAACCTAAAACTTGGGAAATTGTATATGGATACCTCTAACTACAAACTAACAATGTTTTTTGGAATGTCTATCTTTTTGTAAAAGGAGGTTTCAAAACCAATAATATTAAATAAAAGAAAGGAGGTGCTGGAGGCTGTTATTTTAGTTTTTTTATTTAAATGAGTTAAACTGCGGCGGCGTCATCAAGTGATGAAGTCGCGGGATAAAGTTAGTTGCACAAAACTAACTCAAGTGATAAGCTATTCCATAATACAGTTGTCAAGTGACTAAGCCATCGGCTTTTGTGGTCGAGGGTTCGATTCCTCAAGCTTAATATATTTGTACGATGTATAGACAGTTTTGCCGGCTCTGAAAGAATGTGTATAGAATTAATGATGCAGCCAAGATACAGAAGAAATGCTCGTGTGGATCGTTTCTATTTTAAAGAAAAAAAGAAAATAACCAGACATGATGATTCATTATACTAATTGTATTTATCGCCAACGAAGCTATAACGAGTCGGGCCTGCCTTAAAGAATGAGCTATACATCATTTCGAATGCTCCCGCCCCCATTGTTCGCGATAGTAATGGCACGCGGCTCTGTAAGACATACTCGTAGATAATATTTTTTTTGATTTTCGCGTTTCGTCACATTATTCATTAAAGGTAGTTCATTAGGTAGTTTTTTAAATGCATAATATGACATTATGAAATCACATACAGGAGAAATCCCGTTGCGCAGCTTCGTTTTTTTTTTATAAAAACAATATTACTATGACTAAACTAAAACAGGCTTAAACATTTTTTTAGTAAAAATAGAAGAAAAGTAAAAGCGTATAAATGCACCCCTGCTTCATACAGGGTCATTCCGAGTATTTTGAATATTCCTAAAAACGGTTTTAGGATTTAAAAAGATGAATAAATCGCACAATGCATATTGAATTTTAGAAAAAAACCCTACTTTAGTATCAATTTTTCTGTAAAATTAAATAGTCTTTGTAGGAGAAACGTATGACTGGAATTGTAAAGAAGTCAATTTAACGAGACTCTTGCAAATAGCACCCACTAATGGTTCTTTGTTGTAACGCTGGACGACTACAAATTTATAGAAGTCTAACATTTTACTAATAGTTTTCAATAATCAGCGTATTTTCTTTTCATTTAGATAAAACGATGTCTCACTTTAAGATATCTACTCTAACATGACTGCATTTTACATACATAAATTGCACAAATACCAGAAAACCGACTAGTTGTGTTATTTAACAAAAATTGTCTCCGTCTGGGATTTGAACCTAGGACTTGTGACATAGAAGTCAAGTAACACGCGATCGTGTATTTAAACATCATTTTGTTATATTTTACACAGGCGGATGTTTGACTTTCATGATGAATAAGTGTAGTGTTAGGTCATAATATTTTTTGTGATCAGTGAAGTATTTGCGTAAATACAATAAATTATTCAAACACAATGAAGTACTTGTTCAAGAACAGAACTACTGAAAGCCAAAAGCTAGGATAGGTTAAGTTGGACCTTAGTACGGACCATAAACGTACTATTGCTGGATGCATACCGGCTCTTATTTTTGAGAAGGTTTTGGAATCGAAAAGACAGTAGGTTGTCAAAATATTTTTTTTTTTCAATATTTAGAGATACATTTTTTCACAAGATTTCCTATACCACCAAAACAAGTATCAGTTTTATTGTCATGAAATAGTTTAGTGGTGTTGACTTTTGCTTTTCTCTTTTAATACATTCTACTCTTATCCATGTGTTCATTGTTGTTTGCCTACCCTACGAGAAATTACATTAAACCGTGATTTTTTAAAAACTTATTACTGTAATATATACCAGTGTATTCTTGACGTAACATCTCCGTGTGTTTAAAAAAATATGCGCCCGCTGATGTTTTTTTCTCCACATAAAAGACACTTTGTTAGCAAGAAATGTGGTTACGTACATTTATGCGAGTAACAACCAGTTATTATTCACGTTCAATATATGTAACATTGTTCTTTATTATTTTGATCACGTATAACTTGTTTTCAGCACGATTTTCCTTGTTCTTAATACTTTATTTCTATAGAGAACATGGAACTTAAATTTAATACGTGACTTCGATATTTACTAGAGCTAATCCACCAAATAGAAATTAATTTAATTTTGAAAGAATATATTATATATATATATACGTACAAATATATATATTTTTTTATTGCATAAAGTGATGAAACGAGCCAAACGTTCACCTGATGGTAAGTGCAACGTCTGCCCATAACAAATGCTTTGTCACCCAGAAAATTTCTGTGTGACACTAGACAGTGCCCATCACCCTGAGACATAGGTTCTTAAGTCTCATATGCCCAGTGATTACGCTAGCTGTATTTCGGTTTGAAGGGCACTGTGCCCTTCAAACCGAAACACAGTAATATTTGCACACTACTGCTTCACGGTAGAATAACTGGCCCTGGGGTGGTACCTACCTAGACGGACTCCTGCATAGGAATCGTACCACCAGTAAATATACTGTTAATTTCAGCTCATCAGCAGTGCACTACTAAACATAAGCCTCCCCTAGGTTGCCATTTCTGCTGTCATTTTATGGGGATTTTGCCATAGTTGCCACGCTTGGCAACTGATTGGCAACCGCAGTTTATTTATTCAGACGTTCCAGGAAGATGCTGCTGCTCATCTCCTGGTTTTCATTTTCCCTCTCTCGCCTTTTACGACATGGAACAATCCCGGAAATTCCCGGTCAAAATTTCAGACTAAAATTACACAGACCAGGCAACAGCACCTCATCTAAAGTGTTTGGAGCTGTGTCGCTTAGTGGTCAGCACAGTGGCTACCTGAATCGTAGTTCAAATCCAGTTTCTAGCCACTATTTCACAAAACTCGATTTATTGCTTTTTGTATTAAATATATAGCAGTGTTATGCTCATATAATATATACCAACAATGACTTGCATTTTTTATTTTCTTAACAAAATCATCAATTATTTTCGGATATTTCATTGGTTCCGTTTTCTTATTTCAAGCCTGTTATTTTTACAATAAGAACGAAAAACCACCGAGATGAAATGTCCAAATTTCTTATTACCTTCACCAACGTTCACTTCCGAGTGTACAATAATAATCGGGGAAATTTATTAAATTCTTTTCACTCTTTGAGAAATGGTTTGAGGGATATTTTTTGTTTTATTTAGCTATTCATGGAATTCTTTTATGAAAGAAGCCTTTTATATAAATTGCTATAAAGTATCATTCGACTTCCCATAAATCTGAACCAACTGTCGCTCCGTCTAGTGAGGGGATGCCGAAACTATCTTTTCCACGACGTCCACGAAAAAATTCATTCAATTTACCAACGATTGCAATTGAAATCATCTGCAATTGAAAACGTATTTTCTTAAAATTAAAAAAATATATATATTTAAAGGACTAGCTGATGCCCGCGACTTCGTCCGCGTGGATATAGGTTTTTCAAAAATACCGTGGAAACTGTTTGATTTTCTGGTATAAAAAGTAACCTATGTCCGTCTTCAGGATGCAAGCTATCTCTGTGCCAAATGTCGTCATGATTGGTTAAGTGGTTGAACCGTGAAAGGTAACAAACAGACAGAGGGAGTATACCTGAGAATTTCTTTCACATTTTTATTAGTATGTATGGATTAAGAGAAATACTTGGCTGGAATGAACGAAAATAATGATGACCAAAATGCAAATTAAAGCCGCGGGGATAACACCCAATTTCTATAGTTTTTCAGATTTTACGCAGGAACCCTAAATATTTCTGAAATAAAAAGTAGCTTAGATTCCTCTCTAAAAAGTCCCCGCCAATGAAAGTCCCGCCAAACCGATTCAGCTGTTTAGGTGATCAGCCCGGACAAACAAACAGACAGAGACATGATTTTTATAATCTCTTATATAATTTATATAATCTCTTAAGCGGCTACCACACGGAATTACTAAAGTAAAACTGGAGTTTATTTATTCTGATCTTTTAGGAGGATGCTGCTGTCCATCTACTAGTTTTTATTTTCCCTCGATCGACTTTTACGACACCCAAGGCAAATCTAAGATTTTATTATGTATATGTTTTTAAATTATTCTTCATGCCTTAAACTCATTTCAATTAATGCATCTCTGAGACTTTTTATGCCAGTTTTCCGTCGACTTGACAAAAACATTACGTAGTTCCAAATCCAAAATCACAGAGAGAGCTATCAGAACCTAGTGAGGGTGTCTAAAACCGATTCGTGAACAATATTTGTTGTAAGAAAAGTGCACGTAGAGGCTTTCTCGTGGTGCTGATAAACCAAAGACTTCGGTCTAGTTTATAGAATCAACGTTACTTTTCGAACATCCATTATAATAAAGGAAATATAGTTAATTTGTTCCACATCGCGCCTAGCTCGGCGGTAGTCTTGATTTCAGTTGTGTATATTGCCTAGTGGTAGTGTAGTAGTGGTGAAGTATATCTGGTGGTGGTGTTTCCCGGTGGCGGTGCAGTTTGCTCGTGCACGCTACTGTGAAACGGTTATATTCAGCACAGGACTAGTGATAGGCTGATATTATGATGATGATGATGATAATGAGCCAATAGCAAAACAGTTTCTTAGGTTCAATATTTTTCCTACAATATCTGCAATTACTTATCAAATCAATGTTGATGATTCTCCGTATGCCCTTGTGATTAAGTGATTCGGGGATTTATATTTAATTCTCTCATCGATTCTTTCCAATGATTGCTTATAAACTGTTTCCCATTATCGGTTAATATTGCTTTAGGTTTGATTATTTCAGCATAACGTTTTACTTTTGTAACTACTGATTTAGCTGTTGACTGCTTTAAAGGATATAATCTCACGAACTTACTAAATGCATCCTGAATAACAAAAATAAATGTATATCCAAAGGTTCCGGATGCCAATGGTCCGTATAAATCAGCCATAACTATATCTCCAATACTATCTGATAAATGTTTTAAAGTAATTTTTAGGCACTGATGTATGTAATATTATGCCAAGAAAAATTAAATTAAAAATAATGAAATTTCACTATTGGGATTGGTCCTCATATATATTTTCCCAACTTTTTTGGACCACCATTTTTTTTTTTTTTTTATAATTTTTAATATTTTCTTAAATCTTTCTAAAACGTAAAAATACGTAATTAGAGATAGTATATCGTTACAGTATGTCCATTACTTAACAAAGAATACTGTAATAAATTAGTGAACTGTTTAACTATAGCATTCCATGTCGTCACTATACATCAATATGTCTCCTGCGTGGTCACCGCGTAAGAAAATCTGATACCGCGTATTTTTCGGTAATATCGGCTTAGAAAAACTCATGGTCTTCGATAGATGGTCGAGTAACCTTTTCTAAAAGGCATTGACGAGCAATGGGCAGCAACATCTACTGAGCGATGCGTATCGTAGTGCCGTCGCCAATCTGAGGCAGACTGACGATCGCATTACTAAACGCAAGCGTTGTGATTACCTCCTTCTCAAAGAGGATTACATTAACCTGAATATGTTAAGTTTTCTCATAGGACGATGATTGCAGATGTAGTATTTTTTTTGATATAACTTGTATTTTGTAAGTCAGTACGCGATGTAACGATCATCCACATATTTTCTTGGAAGAAAGTGACGAGACGAGTAAATCGTTCACCCGACAGTAAGTGCAACTTCTCCCCATAAGAAATGCTATGCTTAATATGTAATATCAAATTGAAAAAAGAAAGACACCAGAGTTTCTTGCCGGTTCTTCTCTGAGACGGTCTTATTTTTCAAACCGGTGTAGACTTTGACGTTCATAGGAGCTTTATACAAGCCTGAATTGAATAAAGAAATTTTGATTTTGACTTTGCAATAATACTGGAGTTTTAGAACGCTGTGTCAGAGACTCAGGGACATTTACAACACAACTGGACCCGAAAACCAACTATTTATGTTTTACACAAATGGCTGCGGTTGGTGTTCGAGCCCAGGACCCGCGGGGTATATTAGTCAGTTTAGTAGGATATTTAAAAGTTCTTATTATACGACCTGCCAGCGTACAGTGCTGTTTCGTTGTAATAGAAAGTGAGAACCAGAGAATAAATTCCTGGTAACAAAATTTACAATTTCAGTCTTTTTGGTGACCTACTTCTTTTTATCTCTGTTAATAGTCCAATGCTGGATGTAGACATCTCCTAAGAAGGAAGGATATATCTTGGATTGCAATACTGGCTGGTTGAAATGTTGTACTTGATATGAAAAAATAGAACACTGTTACTATGTCTTTAATCACTCTTTTCTATTAATAAAAAATGTAGCATTAATAATAAATTATTTCATAAAAAGATAAAATAGAGAACATCAGCCGTTCGCGGTAAATGATAAAATTCTTGCAAGTTTGATAACTGTGATTTTCCAGGAACTTGGCAACCTAACACTCTGAAATCTCTAGATTAGAACTTTTTTAGATTCGTTATAACAAACCAGTAAATTTCAATCATATGAATGAAATTGTGATATTATTCCGGAACACAGCTCATCTCCTAAACTCTCTTAAAATAACCGGAGGCCTGTGCACAGCGGTAGGTAAAAAAATATTAATGGAAAAAGTAAATTTTCCCTGCGGTGGTAATTACCTAGTCTCTCTTACATTTTATAGTACGTATACGTTCGCTACGTACCGCCACACGATGACAGTAAGTTTTTTTTTATTTATTTAGCTAATAAAAAGTAACCATTACAAAAACTTTCAATATACATAGTATTTAAAACCACTGAGATTTGTATTAACTGGCTATAACTATAATGGCCCGCTGGAATATGCTAAAAGCTACGAATTGATTTATTACGTTAAGCGATGTGAACTGAAGATTCAGTCTTTAGTAATCAGGGTGTCATAGCTACTTCATCCAAATAATTGCTGTCTGTTGTTTGAAACACTGCTTTTTGTTTTAAAGTCCACTAATCCACATTAAAAAAGCCTAACGACTCACTCGGCTATACTGTTATCTCTTAAACATGAGAGGAGCCTTTATACAACAGTGAGACGTGTATAAGTATAGTGTTTTAATAAAATACATCAATTTCAATGATAATTATATTATGAACTCTTTTGTCTGAATTTAGCGTGGTCATTATAGTCTATTATTATAACATTATGAAACTCGACCATTTTTTATAAAAATGTTAAATTTAAGTTAATGTCTTGTATGTCTTGTATGTCTTTAATGTCTTGTAAAACTTTTTTCAATATTTTTAAGTATATATTGTGCATGGATCATTTAGTTTTATATTTCGAAGAAGCCATTTAGGTATTGAATTATTACACATTATTTAGGGAATACCATCCTCATTATTATTAGTCTGATACGATAATCTTTAAAGTAGGGCACTAGGGCACAATCCACGTTGCGCAAAGCCACCTTGCCGATACATTTTCACATTTGCACATTACGCTCTAATAACCAATTTGTTTTACAGTGAGTACCTAATATAAATATATCTCTTGTAATAATGTAAAACCTCATGTAATAAGTAATGTAATATCTCTAAAATTGTTCTGCAATTATAAATAACACAGAGTGGTTAAGACTCTACATTATGCGGTTCCTCTTTAGTTCACTACAGACATCTTCTTCTACCAGTAATGCATAACCATTAATATATATATTGTGTAAGTATTGATGAAACTTCAATAGCTCGATGCAGGACGTATACGCTATGTTTGAACTTGACATTTGGTGACGTAATGTCGTTAAAAAAATAATTGATCACTTCTTTAAGACACATCTTAATTATCATTCCACTGCTAGGTCAAACGGTATAAAATAATATTACCTCTTATTGTAAACGACACGTACAATATCGTTAGACAGTACGCTGTATAAGTTTGAACGTTTGTTTTTAAAAACATGGGAAACTTCTCTTGAATAGAACGTAACATCACTAGTATAAACTTTATCCCCTGTACCTAGACACATAAAATAAGACTGCAATAAAGTTTTATTTCCAGATGTAACGCGAATATGTATAAGAGTACTTGGTTATAAAGTGTACTAGTATTAAATGTCATTCGGCTTAAAATATAAATATCGTTTATTAATAAAGAAAACAACATATACATTTTTTTAGAGTGTATATAGAATTAATTTCTGCTTATAAGGATAGAAAGGATCCGTGTGCACTTTTTTATAAGCAAATTAACTATATTTTCTTATTATAATGGATGTCACATGGAACACCTGATTCTGTTAACAAAGATTTTATTCTACTCGTATTATCAAGAAATGTTCACATAGAACCTTTTTGTTTTTGTAATAGAATATAATAAAATAAGTTAATTTAAGCCAGCCTCTGAGCTTAACTTAAATTTAACTGCTGGCACCACTAAATGTATTGTTTATGAACAACAAATGTTAAGTCCTACTATACGCCCTTAGTAGCTAATCAAAACAAAGTAAAAAAATCTTTATACCTGACTTATAAAAACTAAATGTTTTGGGGACACTGTTGGGGACGGCGTTGACACTTTTATAATAAAAACAGCTTAATATGAAACCTCTTTTATTTTCTAGAGTAACAAATATAGAGTACCGTGCGGCGGCGGCGGCTACCGTGTGGTGGCGACTTAAGAGAATTTACCACCCCATCTCATCCCGCGGGTGTTGTGGAAGTCGACAGAGGGAAAATTAAAACCAGGAGATGAGCAGTAGCATCTTTTAAATTAAACTTCTTCATGGAACATCAGAAACAATAAACTGCGATTGCCAAAATATGGCAAAATCCCCCAGAATGAGAACTACAATATTTGTAGCAATCTATAGTGTGGCCTATGTTCAGCAGTGGACTAGTGATAGGCTAATATGATAATGTTGATGATGAAATGTAGTATTATACCCATTAACATCGCAGTACCAAGAAAAGTTTAAAAGTTTTAAACATACAATTTGAAATCTATTTCGTTGTCGTTTAGTTTGTCATCACCATATCAATATGTAATATTCCATATATCTTTCATATTCTATTTCTACACAGAGTTGCTTTATATACTATAAATTTTAATACGGAATAAATTTTTAAATAAATTTTGCCGTGTGGTGGCGGCTTGTTAAAAGAATACTACCACTCCATCTTATCCAATGGATCTCTTAAAAGGCGAGTAAGGAATTAAACTGCACTGTGCACCCAACAGCGCATGGTGGCGATGGGCTCACCACATATCACACCAAGTGCATTATATTGTTTTGGTGAAACGTGGATTGTGGCAGTCATCTGTTTTTGCAGTGAGTGCCCAGTCTCTGACTACCCCTTATGGGATACAGTCGTGATCTTATGATTGTATGTATGTATGCGATTTGATGTGTATTTTGTGAAACGTGGATTGTGGCAGTCATCTGTTTTTGCAGTGAGTGCCCAGTCTCTGACTACCCCTTAGGGGATACAGTCGTGATCTTATGTATGTATGTTTGTATAAATTTATATTGTCAATTGTGTATTTCATTTTAAAACAGAAAGGATAAAATAGCAGGCACGAACGCAGTGTTATGTTATATAGATTACATTTTTTTAATTTGATAAAGTGACGAGACGAGCAACATCTGCCCATAACAGATGCTGTGTTACTCGGAATATTTCTGTGCAGCACCACACTGCGCCCGTTACCTTGAGACATCAGTTCTTAAGTCTCATATGCCCAGTGATTACGCTAGCTCTCAGAGCCGTTCAGACCGAAACACAGTAATGTTTGCACACTACCGCTTCACGGAAGAATAACTGGCCCTAGCGTGGTATCTACCAAGACGGATTCCTGCATAGGAATCTTACCACCTACCTTAAGTATTAAATTATTGTATTAGATTTTTTTTTTCTATTACATTATTATACTGGAATGGTACTTAAGTGCTTGAAATAATACGAGTAATAATAACTTGACATAATAAAAATTATTTTATTTATAAACCAGCTGACCCTTCCCCTGCTTCGCACGGAAGTGTCGGAAGTTATTATTATGTTAGTCTGTAATATAAAAAAAACAGCACCAGCCCGTTTACCACTATTAAATAACACATATTAAATGTTCGTAGTCTGCTCTTATTGGGGACTCTTTATCTGGAAAGGTTATATATGCCATATACATATATAACCTTTCCAGATAAAGATATGCCAAATTTCAAGTCAGTCGGAGATATCATGATGAGTCAACGGTAAATCTAAAAAACTGTAATGTGTACTATTGATACGTGAAGAGAAAATTTTGTACCCCTTTTTACTGCGCACACGAAGCAGTTGAGATTTAGCAAAGTTAAAGTTAAATATGTGTTACAAATATATTAAATTGAATAAAATAAAACATTCATTATTTCCCTTCATAGTCTAGTCGTATCGTGGGTATGGTACATTAAAATTTATGTTGCTGGCAACTCTGTGTCAATTGTCATTTAGGGATTTGGAAGCTGTCACCTGTCAAAAGTTTGCGCTTGCGTATTTTGTGGGAGATCGGTCTTTACCGAGTGCTCCACGGAAGTCATCAGGTCAAGAAGAGACATAAGGATATAATCGTCGATTATTAAGGCCTGTTTTATTTATTGTTTGATTGCTATGGAAACTGATGTTCTTCCACGCAATACTTATTGGTGATTTCGTGTGTATTTCAGCATTCGGTATATTTAATTTTTATTAGGTTGTGCCATGTGATAACCCTCATCGTTGGTTTTCAGTTGTGGTGATGTTGGAATCCACATCAAATGGGATTGAGGGAGTGGCAGCAAATTGGGTACTAATGGATGTTGTCTTATTCGCTGGACGGGTCGATAATTTTCTCTGCTTTTATAAACTTAATCACCTCCAATTTCGACAGCTCGTACCACCAGTATGCGGACGATCTAATGCTATAAAAATGATCTTCATAACGGGATCAATCATTTAAACAAGAATCTAAACGCTTTCAAAGATCGGTCATCTCGTTATGGAGTGAATGTCAATCCACTGAAATGCCAAGCTATCCTAGTAGGTAGTCTGAGGATGTTGGTAGTACCGTCGATGTGAGGGTTGGGATTTGAACCAAGTAATACTCGGCGGTTACAAGCTCAGACAAGTGGATGAAGCCGATGGGATGATTTATTCAAGCGGCTCTCGTAGTGCAGTGCAGACATGCAATCAGTTTGGAATCTAGAGGATTTTGTCAAAATACTCATGTTTCGCTAGGTCTGCTGACAATCTTACGGAATATCCTATTGCTTATATGCTTAAATTATTGGAACTTCCTGAAAAGACGAGAAATTTATCTAACAAAGGAAGACGTCGTCCGCGTTGACTAGTGGCTTGAGTATCGAACTACAGTGCCACGGGTCTTGAGTTCGAATTTCAGCCGGAGCCAACATTTGTGCAAAAACACAAATAGTTGGTTTTCGGCTCTGATTGTGTTGTAATTGTCCCCACATTGCATCTTAGCCTACCTTTCATTTCATCACGGGATCTTTGACGAGTGAGTGCCTCTTTGTTTGTGTATACACTTATAGTATTATAATAATTCCTGCGCAGTTGATAGCTTCCGACGGTATTCGGTAACTGTCGCTGTGTTCGAAAATCGACCAGGAAGATATTATTAATATTATTGAATATCTCCCAAGGGGCGTTATTTCAATCCAATTAATGTTAAATATGTTTATGATTTCAGCCCATCGCAAGTGCACTGCACTGAACAAAGGCCTCCCGGGCAAATCATATTAATTTACAAATGCATTCGTACAACGTGAAACAAATAAGCCGAGTGAGTAATATTATACGCTTTTACTAGTACGGTTTGTTCAGTACATGAACATATGAAATATTATTATGTTAAGTTTAATAATAAAACATATTTAAGATCAATTGCAAAATTGTGCTCTTTATTTTTAATTAATTTAAATCTAGTTTCCTAATAAATTGTTGAGTTATATCTACTTTATTAATTATTTATATATATGATAGTAATAGGTAATATTACCATCATTACTAGCTGTGCTCCGCGGTTTCACTAGCAAACTGACTGAGCCTTACGGCATGGTAACTGCCTGACCTGAGTATCTGTGAATACGTATTTACTTATAGACATTCTTGATAATTATTAGTTCTCAGCATGCGGAGCCGTAAGGAGCATCATGTATAGCATGCATAGCATGTAGTTTCTTAACCTAGTACTTTTCTCAATAAACGTGCTATTTGATGTAAAAACTATTTTTTAAATCGAATAAGTATTTCTGGAGATTAGAGCGTTCAGACATACAAACTCTCCAGTTATACATATTACACTCGTAATAATAGTAACATTTATCTTAAATTTGTAATTTATTTTATTAATTCATTTACTTTTAATCTTGATTCTTCATAATCATCATCATTAACAGCTATCTCTTCAACATTTGTCACTGGTTATGTTTAGAAAGTAGAATAATAAGCGCAGTACCAGATACGTAAACGCTTCTGCATTTTAGGTCTGGTATATTTGAAGTTATTCCACTTATTGTCGGAAAAGTTACGACTAAAATCGATTTTAACGACACCTGATGATGATGTTTATTACGCTGCAACCCCACAGCTACTTCTACTTACTTTTCTTTTATTACTTATTAAAACCGGAAATAGAAATCCCTTTTTACATACATACATTCACACTTTTTTCTATATACGGGGTAGTCAAAGGCAACTCACGTAATCCACTTTTCGCCGTCGAAGGAAATGAGACGTGACCGGCGGCGAATCACATCGACGCCATTGTAGTACGAGTCAAAAATTTCTTCTCAACTTCGTCCCCACGAGCAGCATAGTGACAGCACCCTATACTACGGTGCTCTGCACCAACAAAGGCTGTGTGTGCTTAGTCGCCTCTAATGACACCTCGGTAGGAAAGAGGTAAGTGCTATTCTACTCTGCCGGACACCTATCGGCTATTTGAACATACATGCTGAAAAGAAATATAAACATATGCAATTGGCGTTTTGTACGGGAGAAATATAAAGTCGTTTTTTATTGTAAAATATACTTAATTAATAGCCAACCAAGTATGTACCTTTGTTATGTATGCACTTTTGTCATTTTGCCACCTTATTGATCTCAGTACTAAAAAAAACATTAAAATGTAACATTCAAATGGGGGCGAGAATCAATAAACTCTCTGAAGGCGGTTTAGACTGCCACATTGGAGATGAATTTTTTACTTGAAAGAAGTCATCCAAATTCCGGAAACAATGGTAATCGGTTAGAGCAAGATCCGGGGAATATAATTTCGGTGAAGTAATCGCTGTTAGCCTTTTGGCTTTTACAGCTTCATCGGATGCTGTGCTCGCGGGCCTGGGGCCCGCGTGCCAGGTGTGATTTGACCCAAACATAAATACATAAATATAAACTCCTACTAAACATCTAAATTCGGACCGTTGCGTTCGCTAGCGTGTCTGCGCTACTGTGAATATCTCCATAAAATTATTATCTTAAGTCATCTAATGACCGTCCGAAGGAGGCTGCGGGCCTCCGTTCGGACTATCGACTTGTGTGTTGGTAACTCTGGGCGGTGAGAACCGCCCTGGAACACGGGTGTATCTTGTGTACGCGGTGTTTTTTACGATAGCTGCGCGCCGCTCTCTACGGCGGTCGCGCGATGTTGTGCGTGTGGGATCCGAGGAGTACGGTGGATGTCGCAGACATTCCAACTGCAGCTCCTCTGGTTTAGCGTTGTCCTGAAGCAGCAGCGGCCTAGACTCTCTTGTATCAACCAGTTTTGTAAAGCACCTGTGATTTTTAAGCAAATTTTTTAAGTCGACAGTCGACAGTCAGACACATCGTCCCTAAGCTCAGCCTGCCGGGATGTATAGGACATTACGAATGACCCTGTATACGCTGTAGCGTACCATAATTTCGATTCTACGTGCAGGGCTTTACTGGCGGTAGGATTTCTTTGCAAGACGTCGTAGTATGTCGTCGACGTCATGGCCGTGCCAGTTATTCTGCCGTGAAGCAGTAGTGTGTAAGCATTACTGTTTTGATTTCAATGGTACTCATAGCTACTGTAATTAATGACTATATGAGACTTAGAAATGATGAATGAAATGTTCTGGTTGACACAGCATTTTTTAGAGACAGACATTGCACTTATCATCAGGTGAACGATTTGCTCGTCTCATCTCTTCCCTCCATAAAAGCTTTTTAAAATGTTTCTTTTGCACACAAATATTTTAAATATTTTTTTGTTTTTTTGCCCTCTTGGTTTCTTGCTGGTTCTTCCATGAACATAAGCATTTTTTGCGAATCAGTGTGGCTAAAAAAATTACGCTATGTGAGGTGGTTGGATTTCTACGAAGGCCAGATATTCTGCCGTGGAGCGGTAGTGTGCGTATCTTACTGTGTTTCGGTCTGAAAGGCACTGTGAGCTAGTGTCATATGCCCAATATGTATTAAAAAGTGATGTCTCAGGGTGACGGGCGCAGTGTGTTACAGAGAAGTTCTGAACTACGCAGAATATTGTCACAGGCAGTCGTCGCACTAACCATCAGGTGAACGTGCCTCTTTCCTACCGAGCCGTCGAGTGTGAACGCATTAGAGAGTAAGAATTTTTTGACTCTTACCAAAATGGAGGCGACGTGGTTTGCCACCCGTCACGTCTCGTTTCCCACGCTGTCGAAAAGTGGGCTACGTGTGTGGCCTCTGCCTACCTCTTGATATAGAAAGAGAGCGTGATTATGTATGTATGTAATTCGTCAAACAAAACATCACGTAGTATTAATGTTTCACTAAAAAAGACAGAAGATTATCTTATCATTACAGCAGATACAAATGTAACTAAATTATGAATCTGTTATCTATAACTAGCAATCCGCCCTCGGCACCGCACGATACGGCTACGCAGATAAATTAGTACTTTATTTGGACAAATAGAACAACAACAATTCCCCACACTATCATTTTTTGTAGCGACTCACCGGCAGCTCTGCAGCTGGTCAGGTAAGATTAGGATAGTTTACCAAAATAATGTTTTATTTATGGGAACATAAGCCACTAAAGTTTAGCTTCCCTGTAAACAATATTTGATGTCGTGGGTCAGTAACCCAAAAAAAAGTTTCATGATTCTAACTTTACGAATGACGGACTTCCATACAAATTTGAACCCCTATTTCACCCCTAGTTGGGTAGAATTTTTAAATTTCCTTATTTGGTGTCTACTCAATAAAATAACCCTGCTGACCAAAGTGCATTGGTTTAACTTCAATAGTTTACGCTCAGCAATGATGATCAGTCACTCAGTCAGTGAATCAGGACATGATATTTTAGAAGTATAGATAACAACACAGGATATATTTTGATCAGTTTCGTCTGTTACAACTAACAACACTTATTTATTATTGAAGTAAATAACTCATAAATAATTACGTAGTTTGTACTTATAATTCGACAAATATAACATCGTGTAATATAAATATTTCACAAAAAAATCCAATCACATTTTATAAATGATGTTTTTGTGCCCATATTTCGGTTGGTATCTTTTTAGGCGTTAGCGGTGACGCATATAATCCATTAATCTTTCAAGTACAAGGACGTTGCCGACAAAATAGTCCATTCATGTAAAAGCTTTCATATGCTTATTTACTGAGGCGTGTCAAACATCCAACGCGGTGTTTGGAATTCCATAGCATGTTTGTTCCATTATAATTTAGTTTAATAATTTTTGTTTATACAAATTTGAATCTACTACTTGTGGAACCTGTGGAAGGTCATTAGGTTTCGCAATGTTAAACGTAAATGGAGAACAACTGTGTGAAGCCAAATAATTAAATGCTGGCATTTATTTACTTATAAAAAATGAACTATTATTAAAATTATTTGTTTTCAAGTATATTTTACGTACGCGAGTGTCCTGGGTTCAATTCCCGGTGCCGGCACCACTAAAATTGTTAATTGCAATTTTAAGTGCTGACTTACCACGTGCTCGGCGGTGAAGGAAAACATCGTGAGGAAACCTGCATGTCTGAGAAATTAAAAATATTTCGAAGACATGTGAAGTCCGCCAACCCGCATTGGAGCAGCGTGGCGGATTCTTCCTAGCTATAAAACCCTCTCAGAAATGTGAGGAGGCCTGTGCTCAGTAGTGGGACATTTATAGGCTGAAACTTTAAGTATATTTTCACACGGTCCCTGACATATTTCCTTCGATCACACTTAGATGAAAAAGTACCTACACTTACACTTTCGTTCCCCTGACGGTCATCGCAACGTCTTTCCATAACAAATGCTGTGTCACTCAGAATATTTTTGTGTGGGAACACACTTCGCTAGTCACCCTGAGATATCAGTTCTTAACGTTCATATGCTCAGTTAATACATGGTCTTAAGCCACCTGTCACTATCGACTTCCCGCAAAATTATGCAGGTCGTCGCTCCATCTAGTGGGGGTTCGCCCTACACTGCCGGTACGAGATTACCACTCGAGAACTTTCTACCCTAAAGGTTATCAGTTCTACGAGCTATAAGGCCGGCCCACTGGCACTTTAAATTGTTGATCCTTAGACCTATGTTGGTTACTCCAGTTCTTAGAATTCTATTAAACACCGAGCATAGGTCTTTCCTTAGCTTGCTGAACAACTCTGAGCTATTAAATGCGGCCTGCAGTGAAATAACACGCTTCGGTTCCATGTGTCATCACTGGCAACACACACTGGTACAAGTAGACTATACTAAACTAAATGTGTATGGAAGGGGAGGTAGTTATCCTATGCAGAAATCCGTTTAGGTAGGTACGACCGCAGAACCAGTTACTCTGCCGAGAAGCAGTAATTTGCAAACAATGCTGTGTTTCGGTCTGAATGGCACAAGGGGACACAGAAATATTCTGGGTGATATAGCATTTCTATGGGCGGACGTTGCATTTGTGAACATTTTGCTCGTCTCGTCCCTTTCTCCAATAGAAAAAGGAAAGTGACGAGACGTGAAAATCGTACTCCTGATAATAATTTCATCCATAACAAATGCTGTGTCACCCGGAACTTCGAATCATTGCCCTTCAAACCGAAGCACAGTGATTTTTATATTGCGTAACACTTCGGTGGTATCTACCTAGATGGCCGTGAAGTAAATGCTATAAAATAAATGCAATATTCAATGGATTTTTGGTTAATTTTTCGTTTCTATTCAAAAGGTTAATAACAAAACAATGAAAAGAGAGTCATCTAACGATTATTCTCCATAATACGATTTTCAATCGCAATTTTCGATGAACACGCCACAATCCAACATAAGAAGATATTGACATTTTGAGGATGTTGAGTGAAGTACACGTTGCATTGTGTAAGAGAAAATGAGAAAATTTTCGCCATCACAGATTTTTTAAATGTTTGCTGTCTTGACACAATAGGAACGAATACTTTTTGCGGAAGCCATTTTCGGGTTTATCGTCGTCGTCGTCGTCGTTTAGGAAGATGCTACTGCCCATCTCCTGGTTATTGAACATCTCCTGGTCGCTCACTTGACGTACATGTAACGATTTTTTTCTACTGTCCAGCGTCACTTGAAAAACAGCTTTTCTTCAATGACACAAATGTGCATTAAAATAAAAGAAAGAAAGCATTTTAAATATTGCATGCAGATTTTAGCAAAATTTGCTAAGATCCGCATGCAAAATTTAAAATGGTGTGTATTACCTAGTTTTTGAATTGCACCGCCCGCCCTCCCTCAACCGCGTGCACAAGCAAACCAATACCGCCACCGGGAGCCGCCACCAGATACCCTCCACCACTGTAACACTACCACTAGGCAATACACACCACTGAAGTCAAGAACACGACCTGTTTCACCTCAAAACGACGCATTATCAAGTGCCATAGACTCTACGACAGTCAGCCGCCGAGTTCTCTTGTGTGCAAGCGAGATAGATATTGTATTTTAGTCTCAAGATAAAAAAGGAAATTCTTGTAGACCATATCAATATTAAACCCTAGCGCGAATCGAACGCCTAATCCATGGTGCAGAAGCTAATCGCTTTGGCGTCTAAGCGTCGTATTGAGTTGATGAAATATCGACAGAAAGTTACATACAACCCAATAATTATGCCAAAGATTACATTTGCATTCGTTTACTGATACTGTACTTGTGGTAAGCTTTAGCAGTGATTTATGTGGTGGTGTGATTTTACTATTAGCTTCAATTTAAATGAAACTAATTTTACGGATTTTATCGCGTTTATTTTTGTTATTTATAAACCGACGTTTCGAGTGCTTTACAGCACCCATGGTCACGGGGGGACTGAGGTGACAGATGTCCTGATGTCATAGTTAACCCGGAGTACCTTCAGCTTTTAATTATTATTTGTGGTCCGATCTACGCAGAAAGAGCTAACTGTGTCTTGAAGTCTTGCAGTGGTATGCTTGGTTTTTGACTTAATTTTATTAATTATAGGATCCCAAGCTGGTGGTAATACCCAACCATCTTCTCTATTAAAATTAGGATGTTCTTTGATTTCAATAGCCTCGCGAATCATCCTTGGTAGGAATCGGTGTTCTTTTGCGAGGATTTGTGGTTATAAATAACAAAAATAAACGCGATAAAATCCGTAAAATTAGTTTCAATTAAATGTGTAGTGTATGTTAGTTTAAATGTGTTTGCCGTGTGGTAGCGGCATAAGATTTCCGTGTGGTAGCGGCATAAGAGAATCTACCACCCCGTCTCGTCCCGTGGGTGTCGACAGAGGGTTATGAAAACCAGGTGATGGGAAGCAGCATCATCCTGGAACATCTAAATAAACAAACTGCGGTTGCCAACCCGCCTGCCAAGCGTGGCAACTATGGCAAATCCCCCCAAAATGAGAGGTACAAATCAAAAACGGCCCCTAGTCTCCGGCGGCCCCGCTAGTCCTGGCTACGGTAACGGTCATGGTAATGGCGGGGCAGGGGGTGCGAAGAATCTCCGGAGGAGAAGATCTTGTTACCACCACCGACAACTGGACCTGGCAACATTTAACGCACGCACGCTGAGGACCGACGAGAAGATCTTGGAGCTGGAAGAGGAGATGAGCAAGTTACACTGGGATATTATAGGATTATCTGGAGTCCGAAGACAGGGGGAGGACACGGTAATCCTTGAATCCGGTAACTTGCTCTACCACCGGGAGGGCGACCATCTGTCCCAAGGAGGTGTCGGATTTTTCGTCCACAGATCTCTCATTAACAACGTTGTCAAGATCGGGAGTGTGGCGACTAGGGTTGCGTACCTTATACTCAGAATAACCAAACGGTATTCGCTGAAGGTCATACAGGTATACGCACCGACCTCGACACATCCTGATGATTAGGTGGAGGAAATGTATGAAGATATTTCAAGAGCCATACATTCCTCCAAAACTCACTACACGGTGTTGATGGGATACTTTAACGCAAAGCTGGGCATGAAAAAAGACGATGAGCTGGTAGTGGGGCAATTTGGAATAGGGCAACGGAACCAGAGGGGTCAACAGCTGGCCGACTTTATGGAGAAGGAGGTACTCTTTATGATGAACTCCTTCTTCCAAAAGCGGCCCCACAGAAAGTGGACCTGAATGAGCCCGGATGGTTCCACCAAAAATGAGATCGACTTCATCATGACGACCGAACGACAGCTGTTCAATGATGTCTCTGTGATCGCTAGGGTGAAAACCGGTAGTGATTACCGAATGGTAAGAGGCACATTGAACCTGAACGTGATGCTGGAGAGGTCGCGCCTGGTGAAGTCCACGCTCCGTCCATCTCGTGCCCTTATCCAAAACCCCGAAAGCTTCCAGCTCGAACTGCAAAATCGAACGAGAGGCTCGTGGAAACTGTCCATGCGGTGGGGGCAAAGTTTTGCAAGACCCACCGCACAAAAAAGATCCAGAAACTCTCCGACCACACTCTCAATCTCATGGAGGCTAGGCGAAAAATGAGGCTGCAGTCCTCAACTGATGCGTCAGCATATCGGCAACTGAACAGACAGATCTCCAAATGTATGCGGCGAGACCTACGCTTCTTCAATACTGCTCGTATTGAGGAAGCGATTGAGCGAAACCAAGGCTCCAAGGTCTTTGCCAGGGATCTGTCTGCCGGAAAAAGCCAACTGACTAAGTTGAGGATCGATAGCGGTGGCGTCATTTCTGCTGGACCAGAGATTTTGAGTGAGATCGAGAGATTCTATGGACAGCTGTACACATCGTCGTTGGAGCCACACACTAGTATGAGTAACGACCCAAGAGCAAATCTCGTCCGACACTATTCCGACGATATCCCGGACGTCAGTCTGAGCGAGATTAGTATGGCTCTCAAACAGCTCAAGAATGGCAAAACGCCGGGCGAGGACGGAATTACAGCGGAGCTTCTGAAAGCGGGTGGAAAACCGGTACTTTTAGTCCTTCAGAAGCTATTTAATTCCGTCATCCACGGCGGCGCTACGCCGGAAGCGTGGAGCAGAAGCGTGGTTGTCCTGTTCTTCAGGAAGGGCGATAACGCCCTCTTGAAGAACTATAGACCGATATCGCTTCTGAGCCGCGTCTACGTGCTGTTTTTAAGAGTCATTACGAATCGTCTCGCAAGCAGACTTGACGACTTCCAGCCTCCCGAACAAGCCGGATTCCGAAAAGGCTTTAGTACCATAGACCACATATATACCCTTCGCCAGATTGTACAAAAGACCGATGAGTACAATCTCCCGCTATGTCTGGCGTATGTGGACTATGAGAAAGCCTTTGATTCCGTCTAAATTTGGGCGGTGCTACGGTCGCTTCAGCGGTGCCGAATTGACTGTCGGTATATCGATGTGCTGCAGTGCTTTATACCAATGCTACGATGGCTATCCGAGTACAGAACCAGAGTACGAAACCGATCCAATTGCAGAAAGGTGTAAGACAGGGTGATGTTATATCCCCAAAACTCTTCACCGCTGCATTGGAAGATGTCTTCAAGCTACTGAACTGGAAAGGATAAGGTATCAACGTCAATGGCGAATACATCACTCACCTTCGATTTGCCGACGACATGGCAGAATCGCTGGAGGACCTCAGCGCTATGCTCAATGACCTCAATAGTGTCTCCCAACAGGTGGGTCTTAAGATGAACATGGACAAGACGAAGATCATGTCTAACGTCCATGTCACACCTATACCGGTTGTTATTGGGAACACTACGATCGAAGTTGTCGACGAATATTTATACCTAGGACAGATTGTCCGACTAGGTAGGTCCAACTTCGACCAAGAGGTCAATCGACGGATCCAACTCGGCTGAGCAGCGTTCGGGAAATTGCGTCACATCTTCTCGTCGAGTATACCTCAATGCCTGAAAACTAAAGTATACAACCAGTGCGTGTTGCCAGTGATGACTTACGGAACCGAAACGTGGTCCTTCACTGCAGGCCGCATGAGGAAGCTCAGAGTCGCGCAGCGAGCTATGGAAAGGGCTATGCTCGGAGTTTCTCTGCGAGATAATCCGCAGCAGAACTAGAATAACCGACATAGCCCTAAGGATTAGCAAGCTGAAGTGGCAATGGGCCTGTCATATAGCTCGTAGAACCGACAACCGTTGGGGAAGAAAGGTTCTCGAGTGGCAACCTCGTACCGGCAAACGCAGCGTGGGGCGACCCCCCAGAGCGACGACCTGCACGGTTTTGCGGGAAGTCGATGGATGCAGGTGGCTCAGGACCGTGTTTTGTGGCAATCTATGGGGGAGTTCTGTGTTCAACAGTGGACTGTAATAGGCTGAAAGGATGACGATGATGATGATGAAATGTGTAGTGTTCGCGTAAATATAAGAAATCATTATATTAGCTTCAATGTTATTGGTGGCAATGTACTTATCAATTTCGGTCACGGCCTAGGCTTATGCTCACTACTTAGAAGTAGAAGTCAAGTCATTTATATCCAGGTACCTGTTGTGTATATATAAAAAACGACCTCGTGGCATATTCATCGGAGTACCTGACTTCTACGCTGCGGATCTTACATTCGAATCCTAGCCGAAGCCAACGTTTGTGCAAAACTGTTGCTTCTAGTGTCTGGTTGTGTTGTGCTTGTCGCTGTGACTTTGACACTCGATTCTAGCCTACCTCCGATATTATCTCATAAGCGTTATATCCCTCGTGGTAAGATAAGGACCAGTAAGTGCTTCTATGTTTGTGGGTGGTACTGTGTGGTACAATGTGCATACATTGTGGCACTATAATATCTTCTGCGCAGTTGACAGCTTCCAACAATATTCAGAAGTTGTCGCTGTGATCGGAAAATGGCCAGGAAGACATCACCATCTATTTAATCGATAATGTAGGGATGGCAAAAGGCGTTTTTCGATACCTAAAATAAAACAGGTTCCTCGAATGTGTCGAATAATAAAACTACTATAGTTAAATTTCCTCTAAACGAGCAACAACAACGAAGCGATTAAATTAGTAAAACGTTCTTAGTTCGAGGTTTTTCGTTTTGGTTCACAAGTTTTACTCAATGCATAAGTGCTGAGTTAATTGAGTCGCAACTAATTTAGGTTTTTCATTGACTTTGAAAAGATTCGTCGCTGCAAAATTGCAACAAGCGTACACAAATTACTTTGAAGAGCTCATAAGGAATTTTGATAAGGTATTTTAAGCACTTAGAAATTTTCCGCTTCAGTAATTACATATTATTCACGTATTGGGAACTATTGAATATCATTATTTTTGATCGGATTATTGCAAGCTTGTTTAAAAAATATTTAATACGCTATTAAATATTTCAGTCTACGTACGAGTATATTTTAAAAGCACCTTATTTTTTTTGTTTTTATGTTACAATTTGTAAATTGTCTAATAATGTGTTCGTTTATTTAAATTTCATTCACGTTAAAATACTTTTTTTTTTAAATAATTTTCTGATAAAATTAGAAAAATTATATGTAGGCACTTTGCAAAATAGTTTTTATATTGCTTATATGGTTTAATTTTACTTTTCTGTTTTATTTAGCACTTCAAAAATATTAATTTATATTAAGATCACTGATCCTCGGTGCTCTCTAAAATTGTTCTGCAATTTAAGTACTGATGTATCACGTACTCAGCGGTGAATGAAAACATCGTGAGGAAACCTGAGCTGTGTGGCGTACTTTTCCCGGCTCTAGAATAGATTAGAATAGAATAGAATAAATTTTTATTCAATATAGATTATTTACATAATACTTATTGAAAGTATTTTTTTTTTCTTTTCTTAAACTACACTGGTTCGCAAAAATGCCTCTGTCTTGGGAAGAACCATCAAGAAACCCAGCGGGCTTTTTTTTAGTCATTTTTAAAATAATGTACAATAACAGCAGTATTATAAAGATGTAGAAATGGCTTGGCGGCGATCACCTCATTCCCAGGGGTTATCATCATCTATGTATTCTTTAATATTATAATAACCCTTTTTATGAAGTCTTTGTTTAATATAAAATTTAAACTTTTTGATTGAAAGACTTTTAGCACTTTCTGGGATTTTGTTGTAAAAACGTATACATTGCCCCAAAAAAGAGTTACTGACTCTGTGAAGTCGGGTAACTGGCATAATTAATTTGTGCTGGTTCCTGGTATTCACATTATGAACATCACTTTTTTTAGTGAACTGGTTTGTGTTCTTGTGTACATACAAAACGTTTTCAAATATATATTGAGAGGCCAAGGTAAAGATATTAATTTCTTTAAATTTATCCCTAAGAGACACTTTAGAGCCAAGATTATAAATAGCTCTTACGGCCCTCGTTTGCAAAACAAAAATAACTTCTACATCAGTTGCATTTCCCCATAGCAAAATACCATAAGACATTATGCTATGAAAATAACTAAAATAAACCAATCTAGCAGTTTCAACGTTAGTCAAATTCCTAATTTTTTTTCCAGCATAAGCTGCAGAGCTAAGTCTTCTTGCTAGTTTAGACATATGGGGGCTCCATTGAAGTTTTGCGTCAAGAGTTATTCTAAGAAAGACAGCAGTATCCACAAGGCTCAACTCTTCCCCATTCACAAGCACATTTACATCGTGAGGTAAGGTAAGTCATTAATGTAAATAAGAAACAGAAATGGGCCGAGAATCGAACCCTGCGGGACACCCATAGATACTGCTGATCCGGAAGAACTCTTGCTATTGATAACTACTGTCTGCGTTCTATTACTCTAATATGAAATTAGAAGTTGAAGTGCAGAATTTTTTATACCGTACCGTATCGTACGTACCGTAGTGATGTAGTTTCCTGATAAGTGTTTCATGATCAACGCAATCGAAGGCTTTAGAAAGATCACAGAAAACACCCAAGGCATCCCGTGAACTCTCCCATGCTTCGAATATATTCTTAATAAGTTCAACACCTGCATCGGTTGTAGAACGACCCCTTGTAAAGCCAAATTGGTTTTTGTGAAACAATTTATTTAAATTAAAATGTTTTAACATTTGATTAAGTATAATTTTTTCAAAAACCCTCGGAGGATTGTGCACAGCGGTGGGGTTTTATAGGCTGTTACTTAACTTTTTTGTTAATCATATTTTTATCTTAGTCATATTTTTTTATATGCTGTTTTGGTCCAATCTAACGATCTCAGAGGAAGATAAGCAGCGGTTATTTATAGCTAGCACATTATGAGTTGGAACCGACCTAGATTGGTATGTCTTTTTAATGTGAAAGTTGCTGTTACAAATAAAAGTAATTTGTTTATTTCAAAGTTTGTAACATTTGGTTTAAGTACGTTTACTTAGTTACTTTTCTTAATTGAGGATAAACTCCTCACTAAAATATTTAAAAGTTCCAGTATTTCGAAAGCAAACCATACAGTCACTGAAATCCCTTCAACTAATGAAGATAAGAAATAAATAGGGTTGCTTCACATGCTAATAAATATTAAACGACCCGTCCTGTATGTCTTCTTTTAATTAAAGAATAACAAGAATACGTCATCATCAAATTAAGAATTGTGAAATAACTAACATATTACATTTCCAAGCAATAACATTAGATAGATAATCGTATAAGTAACAATAAAAGAAATCAAAACAACCCGACTTCTGAATGACTATGTTTGTTTAATAGTGATATTTGTTTCAGTGTTGTACACTGATTTCAGAATAAATCCCGCATGGTTAAAATATTATTACACCGAAAAAGTATTACGACCAAATACCAGTTAATTCTTTATTATACGTCCCACACTATCGTGGGTGCGTTTACAATAAATTGCAGATACTCGTACACAAACATCCAGACCGGGAACAACTTTTTGCAGGTAAACATGTAAAAATTGTTCAGTGTACGATTGGTACCCATGAGCCTTATCCCGAAAGCCAATCGCAAAGCCACTGAGTTAAACGAGTCATCGAATTTTTCATTATGCGAGGACTACATTTTGTGCTCGTTACTACCAGAAAATAGTGTTGTAATATTATGCAATCGCGCATCGTTCATCCGATTCCGTTGAAACTTAGTACAGTTATTGGTGGCACTTGCGCGATATTAATTAACAAGGAATTATTTTCTTTGATTATTTTATAAATGTTAATGTGTCTGCTTTATATATACCATATTTACCAAGTCCTAAAAAAATAGACATAAATTATAGAAGGCTATGTCGAGTATTTATCATCATCATTATTTCAGCCTTTCACTAATCCACTGCTGAAAACAGTTACTGCAGAACTGCAGAAAAAATATTTTAATAATAATTATGATTTTCCCACCATTGTTATTCACACGGGAAAAACTCCTTAAGCTGTATCAAGCTCAAGTCAGCATCTGGTTATGGGCAGACGTTGCACTTACCATCAGGTGAACGTTTTTCTCGTTTCATCACTTTGTCCAATAAAAAAAAATCATTATTTCTTCTGGGATATTTCGTTGAGACGGTCTATGTTATAAAATAGAAATGTTGAAGTAACATTAACATTAACATTAAAAAACGATGGACGAAATTAACTAGCCTGAGATGGTGGCATCGTGGAGCCGTTTAACAAACGTAAATTTTACAGGCAACAATTTGCACTCTGTTTTGCATGTTTGAATATATTCCCGTTAGAAAGAAGGGAAGGATTTCTTGACTCGAACCAAAATGGCTGCGACGTGGTTCGCCACTCTTCACGTCTCGTTTCCCGCGAGGGCTAAAAGTGGACTAAATGAGTGGCTTAAGCCTACCCCTTGTAAGAGATGATAAAAGTGTGACTGTATGTACGTATGTACAAAGAGGTGATTATTTGATTTTTATTAACCCAACACTGGGAGCTTTCAAATTATAATATATAAAGTTCTAATAAAGGTAAACATAACGTTATGTAATACTTTTTCTATAACGTATTTTGTTTTATATTTATTCAACCGATAGTTACGTACGTCCGGAATACGTCCGAAAACTATCACAACGAAACTTTCACAACTGTGATTTTTTTGTAGATACCTACAAAAATTGTGTATTGGATTGTGTATTTATTAATACGAAGTAGAATGAGTTCATAACAAAAATAAAGTAAAATGCACATCAAAAAGTGTTTAACATATAAAAAAAAATTACCGCATGTTATCAGCCCCAAGAAATGTATATGAACATGTCACATATTTCATTCAACAGTTTAAGTCGCGATTGTGTATTCCATATTTTCTTAAAAATAAATCCTTTCTTTTAATCATCTTCATGAGGTTGGGAGTAATTCCCTTAATTGCCGCGCACGGCAGGCGCATTGTCGATCGCAGTATCAGATATTTCGCACCTTTGACGCTGCTGACGCCGCTGGATATTTATTCGGTTCTTAATCGACGATAAAAGCTTACTTTAAGTCACAATATAAAATAAAAATTATTATTTTCGAAAATGAGCTTGCTTTCTTTTTTCTTGTTGTAAGCTTTTCAGTGTCTCTTATATTTTTCTTTTATCACATAAAGTGATGAAACGAGCAAAAAATTCACCTGATGATAAGTGCAACGTCTGCCCATAACAAATGCTGTGCCACCCAGAATCTGTGTGACACTACACTGTGCCCATCACCCTGAGACATAGGTTCTTAAGTCTCATATGCCCAGTGATTACGCTAGCACACAGTGCCCTTCAAACCGAAACATACTATTGTTTCCACACTACTGCTTCACGGTAGAATAACTGACCCCGGTGTGGTACCTACCTAGACAGAATCCTGCATAGGAATCCTACCACCAGTAAAGATGTATATTACAACTGTATATATATTTTTAAGTTTCAAATTCTATTTTAATTAAACATTTTGTGGTAGAATTCATGGATAACTGATTATTTTTACTGGCAGAAAAAGTGGAAGACTTTTTTTTTGTAATATAAAATGAACGAAAATGTTACCTAATTTGAACTGAAACGTTATGTTGCTTTGAAATCTGTCATAAAAAGGTTTACAAAATATTAACTCACCGTATGTAGGAGGCAGAAGGTAATTTATTGCTCCACTCGTCCCGTACCTGTTATTATAGGTGACAAAGGGAGTAAATTAACTTGAGAAAAGGCAATATTATCAATTTAACTAAAAGCATTATGTTTCCGTTGCCAACTTTAATCAGTGGAAAGAAGTTGGGAACTTGGGTGCTTTTTTTCACATTAACTAACATCCTAGGCATGAATATCTTACCAATCTTTGTGCAAGGATTTGTGGTCTTTCAAACCTTATAATGGTTAGGGTGAACCGGAACATGGCCACAGACTGCAGATTTCCTAGAATGTCGATGCTTCATGTCAGCTACATGTTCACTAAATCAGGTTTTACTTTTATTTAGAAGAAACAATTCTTTATTGGATAAAAGTTACGAGACGAGCAAATCGTTCACCTGATGGTAAGTGCAAGACTGCCCATAACAAACGCCGTGTCACCCATAACATTTCGAAGTGGCACCACACTGCGAACGCCCCCTGCGACATCAGTTCTTAAGTCTCATATGTACATCGATTAGCTGTCAGTGTCCTTCAGACCGATAGTAATGTTTGCATACTACTGCTTGACGACAGAATAACTGGCTCTGCGGTAGTGCCACCATTCCTTCATAGGAATCCTACCAGCAGTAAAACCTAACTGAAACTAGATACTACAATTAATATAATATGTAACAGACACTAAGGTACATTTTTTTTATTTGATATGGTGACGAGACGAGCAAGAGATTCACCTGATGGTAAGTGCAACGTCTGCATCATAACAAATGTGCCACCCAGAAAATTTCTGGGTGACACCACACTGCGCCCGTCACCCTGAGACATCAGTTCTTAAGTCTCATATGCCCAGTGATTACGCTGGCTCTCAGTGGCCTTCAGACCGAAACACAGTAATGTTTGCACACTACTGCTTCACGGCAGAATAACTGTCCTTGGGGTGGTACCTACCTAGACGGATTCCTGCATTTGTAACGACTAAAGATCCAGCGTTGCAGTTTCGACGATTTCTCTTAATCTTCGCTTGGGAGAGGTCTATGTCCCACAGGACGCTGTGCTTAATAATAATGATGAATGAATAACTTCAGACCGGAACACATTAATGTTTGCTCATCACTGCTTCACGGCAGAATAGAAATATCCCGCATAGAAATCCTACCATCAGTAAAAGCTTCCTGTTGGATTGAAACTTGGTAACCACGAGAAAGCAAGTACATCGGCCGAATTATTTTGAGAATTGAGACCGGTTGAGTATTTAAAAAATATAATATTAGTTTAAAGAAATCAATTTAAATTCAAAAACTTAATTTTTTTATTAATCACACGAGTTTTTTAAAAGGACAATTATTATATTATAGATTATACATGTATCTTTATATATGCTCTTTTTTTTAATTTCAGCTTATCACTAGTCTTCAGCTGAACATAGACTTTCCCCATAGATGGCTACAAAAGTTTGTAGCTCTCAATTTAGGGATTTTGACATAGTTGCCTCGTTTGGAAGGGTTGGCAACCGAAGTTTATTTATTCAGATATTCCAGGAAGATGCTGCAGATTCCAAGATGATGCTGTTTTTGGTTTTCCTCTAACGACTTTTAGCACACCCATGAGATGAGATGGAGTGGTAGATTCTCTTAAGCCTCTACCAAACGTGGATACCCGTACTCCTGTGACTGTCTATTATATTGTTTTTAGAATTAAATAACTTGATAAACGAAGGCATTTTAGTAAACAAGGTAGTTTAAAAAATGATGTTCAATGAGTATTTTTTTTTATTGGATAGAGTGACGAAACGAGCAAAACGTTCACCTGATGTAAAGTGCAACGTCTACCCATAACAAATGCTTTGTCACCGAGACCACCCCTGTGTGACACTACACTGCGCCCGTCATCCTGAGACATCAGTTCTTAAGTCTCATATGCCCAGTGATTACGTTAGCTCACAGTGCCCTTCAAACCGATACAGGGTTTTGCTTGCACACTACTGCTTCACGGCAGAATAACTGGCCCTGGGGTGGTCACGTACTAGTGATCTATATTGCATAAAATAAATATATTCTATTCTAATAATTCACAAAAATCCGGCAATAACAATTCATTCAAATCAGTTTCCAAAAATACTTCGCCTTTTCTTTTGTCAACATGCCAAACTTTATTGCTTTTTGGGCCTTTGTTTCTCCTTAACTTGAAGGCAGCGACAAAATTTAAACGCGTACTTAAGTTTCGTTGCTTTTAATAGGAACTAAATACAAGATTCATCTAATCTCAACGTTGAAGATCATAAATTCATATGAGTTTAATTTATAAAACTATAGTTAATAGAATCAGGCGTTACTTTGCGGAAATCCATTATAGTAAAGGAGAGAAAGTTAATTTGCTAAGATCCGCATGTAAAATGTAAAATGGTGTATATTACCTAGTTTTTATTTAGCACCGCCCGCCCTCCCTCAACAGCGTGCACAAGAAACCAATACCGCCACCGGGAGCCGCCACCAGACAATACATGTATTGCCTAGTGGCCACTACAACACTATAGTGGTGGAGGGTATCTGGTGGTCAAAATAACTTTCTCTCCTTTTTCATAAAACTACCCAAATGTTTTATTGTTTAGAACAGATTAAGTTATGGGAACGAAAAGAGGCTGCAGAATGTAATTTTAACTATTTTTCTTTGAAACTCATTTGCAATTTTTTATCATAACTTTTTAATTTATATTTAACTAGCTTAGACAAGCGGTCTCGTTCTCGTGGTTATAAAAAAATAAGGGAGTAAAATTAACACTACAGAGCAAAACTACAGAAAATTAAATTACCATGCCCTGACGTATGTCCAGCGTTCATTCATCATAGTAGTAGAATTCATATGCAGGAATCCGTATAGGTAGGTACCACCCCAGGGCTAGTTATTCTGCCGCGAATATATATTTTCGGTGATGTAATTGCTGTTAGCCGTCTCGGCTTTTACAGCTTCATCGGATACTTCTGCCGCGAAGCAGTAGTGTGCAAGCATTATTGTGTTTCGGTTTGAAGGGCACTAAGAGCTGGGCATATCAGACTTAAGAACTGATGTCTCTTTGACTCACTTGTGACGTTGCAAAGTGTAGAAACGAGCAAAACGTTCACCTGATGGTAAGTGCAACATGTGCTCATAACAAATGCTGTGTCACCTAGAATATGTCTGTGTCACACCACACTGCACCCGTCACCCTGAGATATCAGTTTTTAAATATCGTATGTACAGTGATTACACTGGGTCTCAGTGCCGTTCAGAGCGAAATACAGTACTGTTTGCACGCTACTGCTACATCTTGTTTTGTCAGTACATGTATTTTATAAAAGACATTAATTTACGCTCCATTTTTACAAAAGGCGGAAATTTAACACATATTTAATGCCCGCCGTACCCCGCAGTTTCCCCCGCGTAAAATAAGCCACCACACGATCGCGTTGTGCGACATGGTACCTCGCTGATCTTAGCAGTCATCATAGAGTATAATAAGTACTCATAGTTGGGTCTTTTTCGGTAACGTTCAGTTCCTAACGCGCGGCACCTTAAAACCTTGTAAATTTTTATAGTCAAGAACCCTTCTCCTAGGCGCTCGCTTTAAATTTCATAGTACGCGAGTGACCTGGGTTCGATTTCCGGTGCCGGCACCACTAAAATTGTTAATTGCAATTTTAAGTGCTGACTTACCACGTGCTCGGCGGTGAAGGAAAACATCGTGAGGAAACCTGCATGTCTGAGTAATTTAAAATATTTCGAAGACATGTGAAGTCCACCAACCCGCATTGGAGCAGCGTGTCGGATTCTTCCTCCTGCTCAGCTCCAAAACCCTCTAAGAAATAAGAGGAGGCCTGTGTTCAGTAGTGGGACATTTATAGGCTGAAACTTTACTTTACTTTACTTAACCCATCTATAATGATATCTAATTTAAAAATACCTAGTTATTAAGTTCAGATTAATAGTTCCTGAGATTAGCGAGTTCAAACATAAAAAATTTAAAGCTTAATTACAGATGAAGACTTCTCGTTTTTTGAAATATTTCCTACTTGCCAGTGACAGTTGCATTTTAAGTATTAGGATGTAGACTGTCAGGTAGACTGTTAGGTAATTTCAATCGTTGAGTGACATCTGTTAATAAGTAGCAGAAATAATTCACTGATAAACCCCAAACTTTAATTATCTTTAACAAAATCGCTATTATATACATACGAGTATTTACAGATTTTCCGACAGTTAAAAGAAGTTTATGTTTCTCTCTCCGAACCTCCAACTATTTATTTTCCTTATTAATAAATCGGCTTTTAGGCGTATCGCGTATCAAGATGAAAAATGCACCAGATTTAAAGTTCTCCTGAAATAAAACCGCGGAAACTGCATCTAATTTCATAGGTGTAAAATTTTGACAACAAAAATTATAGAGACGATTGTTTTGGGGTCTAATGCTTTTATAAAGAGATTTTTTCTTAAATGTGCCCTATGTTTTATTATATGTATACATAGATAATTTCATATTTCTCACCAAAATGCTGGAATATAGTTTACTGATGATAATTTTATGTTCCTGTTATATTCATATAAATAATAGGTTGCGGGAAAAGTCTTTTCGCATATAGTATACATAAACTTGTTTTGATGACTTTGGCGGATGATATTGCCAAGGGAAAGGGTAGCTTACCTCCAGATCGAGTGCTCTTAGAGGACGTCTCCTCCCACTAGTAATATGTAGATGTTGTATATAAAGTTCGCATATCAGAAAACTTTCATAGCGCGATTATTTAATGTATGAAAATATTTCTTGAGCTTTACGTGTGCGACATAGATGTCGCTAAAAAGGCACATTAAATGAATTTAAAAGACATTGAAAAGAAACAAATTAGTAAAATGGTGTTTCCAGCTATTTTTCATTTGTTTTTCATAATGCCAAAATAATTGAATCTAATATTCATTTGTACTATTATTCGATACATTATAAAATTTTATTACAAAAATAAAAAATAATGCAACGCAAGCCGCGAAAACAAAATGTCATGTTTATGGACCTAATGTAGTGCCAGTAAGAGCAGTACAAAGTTGGTTTAAGCGTTTTCAATTCGGGATTTTAGATGTCAAAGATGCACCTCGCTCTGATCGCCCTGTTACGTATAAAATGGACGCTATTTTTGAAAAAGTGGAGCAAGATTAGCATATCAGTTGTTACGACGTAGCTGAAGAACTGGAAATTGACTACAAAACAGTTGACCCATTTGAAAAAAGCTGGTTACACAAAAAATCTCGATATTTAAAACAAACCTAATGAACCGTGTACCGTGTATTTGTGATTCTTTATTGAGAAGTGATGAAACCGAACCGTTTTTGATGAGATTGATAACTGGTAATGAAAAGTGGATCACGTACGACAATAACGTGTGAAAAAGGTCATTGTCAAAGTTCAGTCAGGCTACACAAACTGGCCCAAAACCCGGGTTAACTCGCAATAAGGTGATGCTGTGTGTATGGTGGGATTGGAAGGGCGTTGATCATTATGAGCGTTTACCGCCGCGCAAAACCATCGATTCGGATATGTACACCAACAACTGATGAGAATAAAGCAAAAAGTTGAGAGAAAGCGGTCGTAATTGATCAATAGAAAGAGTTTGGTCTTTCATCACGACAACGCTAGACTACACACATCTTTAGCCACTCAGCAAAAATTATTATAATTTGGCTGGGAGGTGTTTATGCATCCGCTATATAGCCCTGACCCTGCCCTGCACCTTCAGATTTCTAACTTTTTCGGTCTCTTCAGAATTATTTAGTTAGTGTCAGGTTAACACCAGGACTGCCAAAACTACTTATCGCGTTTTTTTGATTAGAAGTCCTAAAATTTCAACAGCAACGGGATCATGTCACTACTTTCAAGATAGTAAAAAGTCATCGAACAAAATGGCATATATATACTGTAATTAAATGTAAATAAACTTTGAAAAAAAATGTCTTGAGTTTTCATATATGCCAAGAAACTTTTTCTACAACCTTAAATTGTTTTAATTATTTGTTTATGGACACACTCAGAAACGTATAGAGCAATAAGCACTTTAAAGCCAAGGATAAACTTAATCTGTAAATAACTATTTTACAATGCCTGCTCCAATAATGTATTTTTAAAATGTCCAGTTATGTAATTGAGATGTACAGGAATAGTCTCCTCGAGCGGCCTCATAAAATTTGATATAAAATATAGAAATTCTATACCTCGGTAACAAAACTTAGCTGATCAACGCTGCTAATATGACGTGGAGTTATTTTTTTCCAAATATTAAAAAAAAAAACGGTGCCACACATTAGGATTTCTCCTGTGTCGTAGATGTGTTTTACAGACATAGGTACATTTCACATGCAAAGCACAACCTGACCCGAAAATCAACAATTTGTAATATTGCACGAAACTTGTTGCTCCGGATGGGATTCGAAACCATGCATTTCGATTGTCAACACCCCTAAAACGCTTAAAAAGACGTAATTTGTAGGTTTTTTTTTTATTTAGAGCAGTGTTAAACGGCTCGAAATTCGACAAAATTTCGTAGAATTCATTTAAATCGTGAGCGTAACATGAGCAAACAGTTGAGAAAGACGTTTATTCAAAACATTCATGTATAAATTTAACGAACTTTTAATTCCATTAAACGGTGCACTGCGCGTCCTTGGTGCGGCCATTTTTCGTTTTTGCACACGGTTGTATGAATGCAAATTATTTTTATAATAACTCATGTATGTTGTGTTGAGTTTGTTTTTCTGTCTTTTGCTTACGTTTACCGAGCAGTTGCTGGAGATTTTAATTTATTTAAGTATAACTAAAGTACGTTAAGAAAAACAAAAAGATAAAAAAAATCATACATTAAATAATTTCGCATATGCAAGCTTTGTTTAAGAGACGTATGCATAAAATTAGAAACGTATGAATATTTCATCACTTTTTTTTTATTGTACAATGTGACGAAACGAGCAAAACGTTCACCTGATGGAAAGTGCAACGGCCGCCCACAACAAATGCTGTGTCACCCAGAATATTTCTGTGTGACACCGCACTGCGCCCGTCACCCTGAGACATCAGTTCTTAAGTCTCAAATGCCCAGTGATTACGCTATCCCACAGTGCCCTTCAAACCGAAACACAGTAATGTTTGCACACTTCTGCTTCACGGCAGAATAACTGGCCCTGGGGTGGTACCTACCTAGACGAATTCCTGCATAAGAATCCTACCACCAGTAAAACACTGTTTGAAATGTAATTTCAATAGTTGTTTTTATTACATTATAGCTGTAGCCCGCGACTACGTCCGCGTGGATTTCGGTTTCTTTAATTTTTCCGGAATAAAAGTATCTTATATCCGTCTAATATATAAGATATCTCTGTGCCGAATCTCGTCAAGATCGGTTCAACGTTTGATCCGTGAAAAGGTAACAAACAGACAGAGGAACCGATCTTGATGGAATTTGGCACAAACATAGCTTGCAGCTTCGAGACGGACATAGGAATTTTTATACTGGAAAATCAAACCACGGGATAATATAAAAAGCCGTGGCAGGCTTAAGAGAATTTACCACCCCATCTCATCCCATGGGTGTCGTAAAAGCCGACAGCGGGAAAATAAAAACCAGGAGATGGGCAGCAGCATCTTCCTGTAACATCTGAATAAATAAACTGCGGTTGCCAACCCGCCTGCCAAGCGTGGCAACTATTGCAGAATTCTTCCAAAATTAAGAGGTATTAACTTTTGTGGCAATCTATGGAGGAGGCCTACAATCGGCAGTGGACTAGTGATAGGCTAAGATGATGACGATTATTATGAATAAAAAAACCTGTACTATATATATATATATCACCTATAATACTATATCACCTAGAACATTTCTTAGTGGCACCACAATGCGCCCGTTACCCTAAGACATCAATTTTATTTTTCATTTTCATATACGTCTCGTATACCCAGTTATTATCTACACTAGCTTTATCAGTGCCCTTCGGACCGCAACACAGTAAAGTTTGCACACTAGTGTTTGACGGGAAAATAACTGACACTGCAGTGCAAATACTCGTACCTAGATGGAGCACTGCATTGGAATCTTACCACCAGTTAACTATGAGTTTATTATTCTTATATAACGTATATCTTACGATATAAATTCTATTTTACGGTAATAAAACCAAAAAAAAGTCACCGATCATTGATAATAATTTATTTTCGAACAGGGAAACCTTTTAATTTATTTTCAACGCCTTAATGATACTCAGTCTGAACATTGATTTAAATATTAATAACAAAGTCAAAATAATATCAACGCCACCCTAAATTGAAGCCGACAGAAGAGTCAATTTCTTTTTATGTCAAATATTGAACCCGACGTAATTGCTTGATTTAAAGGCTGTAGGTGGAATTTTACCAACTCACAATAACGATCTTCTCGCCGACACGATTACTTATTCTGTTGCTGAGGAAATAATTTATAAATATATAGTTAATAGAATAAGGCGTTACTTTGCGGAAATCCACTGTGAAGGAAAGAAAGAATGAAAAATTTAAATCATTGGCTGTCTGTCATAGACTCAAAATCACTTTATAACGTGATGTGAAACACGTGTCGTGTTCTCGACTTCAGTGGTATGTATCGCCTAGTGGCAGTGCCGCAATGGTGGAGAGTGTCTGGTGGCGGTTCCCAGATGCAGTATTCATTTGCTTGTGCACGCTATCGAAGGAGAGCGGCGGTTCTCTTCAAAAGCACCCTACTTTAAATTTTGCATTCGCTAATTAAATTTGTTTCCTTTATTGTTTTTAAATATATTTTTTTAAATAATAGGACGACACCATGATTGCGCCGTACGGTAAAGTACCTCGGTGATCTGAATCTCTACATACGGGCTATCTAATTCAAAATAATTTTTCAGATCTGAGATTATGGATTTATTATTAATATTGTATATTTTAATTTATTAATTAACATTAATCTGAGATTAGATCGTTCAAACAAACTCTTCAGCTTTAATATAGGTAAGGATACCACATAACATTTGACAGCACGCTTAAAATTTGCTACATTTATAGCATAGTTTGGCACTGGTACAAGTTTATTTCATTTTTGATTTTAAGTTGAACCATTATTACTACAGCTAAATATTAGCCGCAGACATTCTATATGGTTGTGTCACTTGCAAGTGTATGCCGTAATTTATGTCGTAATTCAGTAATATTTTTTCTATCCAACCTGTATTGCGAAACGTTTAGTTAGTATTGACGTTAGATCTTTCAATTTATTCAATTTGGTAGGAGGTTATTAATATACTTTCGTATTAACTTATTTCAATAATTTATGTCTCATGTCAAAGGTCTTAGCCCTTAGTTACTTAAATAATTCATATACAAGCTCTGCATGCGGTACTGTTCGCCTAAGCTTTATAATTTATACAAATCGAGAACATTTTGTTTCTAAGATATTTCCATAAAAAAGAGAATCACACACATTTCGGGCAGTGTATATATCTATAATATTTGTAAATTTAATATCAATACATAGCTTAAGTATTTTTTTATTTATATCCAATTCGGTCAGACAGATATGCAGATGGACAAGGAATACATCTATTTTATCATTTATTTTTTTAAACTATTAGAGCGTGATTTTTTGGATAAAGTAACGATGCGAGCAAATCGTTAACCTGATGGTAAGTGTCTGCTCATAACTGATAAAGGCTTCACCCATTAAATTGCAATGCAAAATTCCGCTTGGTAGATACATTTTTTAGACAATTCCTATGTCTTACATACTCTGTAATTATACTAGATTATAGTGCCCTTCCTAATGAAACAAAGTTATGTTTGAACACCACTGCTTCGCGGTAGAATAATTGACACTGTGTTGGTTCTCCACCAGTAAAAGATTACATTGATTTGTTGAAAAATCATGTTATCCTCATATCACAAATAGTTTAGTAGTTAATGAGTTTACGCACTGCGTCTATTATTGATGACTAGTATTAACGTTTGCTAATAAAATACGTTTGAAACTATAAATCTAATTAAAGGAAATAAAGTTATTTTATAAATTTCATTGAAATATGCAATTAAATTTTCTTAACAATTAAAAAGATTTACCGATTGTATGTTGAGCCATGGTAGCTCAGGGGTCTGGTGCTCGCCTTTAATTTCATAGTAAGCGAGTAACCTGGGTTCGATCCCCGGTGCCCGGCACCTCTAATATTGTTCTACAATTTTAAGTGCTGATTTACCACGTGCTTAGCGGTGAAGGAAAACATCGTGCGGAAACCTGCATGTCTGAGGAATAGAAATATTTCGAGGGCATGTGAAGTCCGCCAACCCGCATTGGAGCAGCGTGGCGGATTCTTCCTAGCTCCAAAACCCTTTCAGAAATGAGAGGAGGCCTGTGCTCAGCAGTGGGACATTTATAGGCTGAAACTTTAGTTTTTTTTTTACCGATTTATGTAACGATTAACAACCCTAATAGCACGTATAAAATAAACAATCAATAAAATAAATAAATATCAGTTTATTGCCACAAAAATGAAGACAAAAAATAAACCTTTACATGAAACGATCCTTAGATTAATTTTAGGCAAAAAAAGGGGACTCAGCATTTGCTGACAGGAGAGATTATAATCCCATGCAGCGCTGGTTTTCAGGCACTCCAGTCTCCCGGAGATGTTATGCGGGGATAGTGGTAGTGGAGGACTCCCCAATCACCGTTAAATATTGGAATTTGCCAGATGTCATTACTCTATTATTCTATAGAGAATAGAAAAAAATACAATATTGAAAATTATATAAAGGCTACGACGTAAATTATATTTATTTTGTTTTATTTAGTCACTTTTTTATGATTTTTATGGTAAATTTGGGCGATAGAAGGAAAAGTTCTATTCTGTTATATTTTACAGGGCACGTGCAACTTCTGGGAATAAATTACATCAAAGCTAAGACGGGCCATAATCGAACGTGCGTTAACCATTCTTGCCGTAGCGATGTATATTTGAAGAAACACCCTAGCAGATATTATTTCCTACGGGATTGGCCCGGCTTACAAAATATGTTCCATTCTAATATTAATTGAATAAGTACGTCTTATTTTCATGACTTTATATAATCTTTCCCGGAAATTCGAGTAAATTTTGTTATTATTTGCGTCGACATTTTTCTTACATTTGTTTTTTTTTATTGCACAGGAGTGACAAAACGAGTAATCCATTTCCCTGATGGTAAATACCACGCTTGCTCATAATAGTAGAGTTGTCACCCAGAATTTTCCATTGCAAGCTACTATGTAGCACCGCACTGCAGTCGTCACCATTACACATTGGTTCTGAAGTCTATTTACTTGCAATGACACTAGCTTCAGTGTCAATAAAGCCAAAACACAGCGGTATTTGCACACTCCTACTTGATGGAGGAATAACTTGCACTGTGGTGGTATCTAGAAATTCCTGAATAGAATTGCTGAAATGATTCCCCTGCCAAGCGGGAGTAGTCGATAGTACAGTTCAGTCTTATAGACTCGCTGAGCAAAGTACTATACAGTCCTTTAGAATTCTAGAGGTTATGCAGGGCCTTACCTAAAAGGAAACTAAGTGAATAATTAAGAAGAAAAAGAAACATTATTTGAAACCGAAAAGTAAAAATTAATTGTCAATTCCAAAATGAATTGGATAAGTGAATTATAATAGTAGAATTTAATATTCATCTATGCATATCAGCTACTCAACTAGAGATGGCACTACATGTTACTGTTGTGTAATGTTAACAAGACATCAGGTAGCGTCACTGAACGGTATATACAGCCAATGTACTAAAAAATTAGCAACTGTTGCACAAGAGTAATTGATTTCTTAGAAACGTCTCTAACGATTTTAGAAATACTTTGCATTTTTTTTTTTTTTTAATTGAATGAAGTGTTGAAACGAGCAAAACGTTCACCTGGTGGTAAGTGCGACGTCTGCCCATAACAAATGTTGTATCACCCAGAAAATTTCTGTGTGACACTACACTGTGCCCATCACCCTGAGACATAGGTTCTTCAGTCTCATATGCCCAGTGATTACGCTAGCTCACAGTGCCCTTCAAACCGAAACACAGTAATGTTTACACACTACTGCTTCACGGTAGAATAACTGGCCCTGGGGTGGTACCTACCTAGACGGACTCCTGCATAGAAATCCTACCACCAGTAAATAATTTTATGTATCTAAATACCTCTTATTGAAAACGAATAAGAATAAACCCGAAGTTCACCCAGGTACTGTGAAGGGTGTGGGTTTCAAATGTAGTTTCAAGTAAAGCAGCGTGTTTCACCAAATTTTCTCTTATCTGCCCGCTTTAGAATAATTTGAACGAAACTAAATTTAAGTAAGTAAGCGCATTAACATTAAAGCGCTTGTAAAATTAAATTCAAGGTAATTTGTAAGGTTTCTTCGCCGAATATTTTCCTATCGCTTTTGTCTCAAACTTAATTTAGGGATTCGTTGAGAACAAATATCAGAATTCAAATTATTAATTCTCTTGTGTTATCGAAATTTAACTATATGGATGTTCTGTATGGTCTTTATTACTTTGCTAAAACGAAAATATCACCCAGAGGGTACAGAATGCATACGCAAGGTTTTAATTTAATTTACCACCACGTACTCACGTTACACCGTATCTCAACGATACCAATATGATAAAAATGAAAGGTAGACTCAACCTGCACTTAACATGTTTACTGTTTAATACTTTGAAATATCGTACATGCGATGAACTGACATATCAAACTTTGCGATCTTATTTCACTTCTTGCACATTCCTGATAAACATTGCGGTATTATATGCGATATCACTGTAGAGTTGTATGTGTTTTCTTAAAACCCCGCACGAGGTCGCAGAGGACCTCTGTCAAGCATGCGCAGGCGCAGTGCGAAGTCTCGTATTTAAGATGACTTGCGAACGTCGTACCAAACAAGCTCCCTGGCGTTAAGGCGTAGACTTCAAGATTGATGAACCGGTAAAGAACATAAGTTGTTGAAGCTCCGAATGATCCCGTCTTTGTTCGTACTTCAACCACTCTGGAAACTCTGTCGCTGAATGATGATGCGTCGCAAGAATGACTACGCAGTGGGAGTCTCAAAGTGCAGCTGGATACATCGACTTGGGACTTTACAATAACCACTTAGATCGCCGAGTTTGATATACCTGTTCATCGCAGGAATAAATAAGTTTGTCGACCAGATAAGGTGGTGTACGATATTTCAACTTTTAAACAGTAAACATGCCAAGTGCAGGCCACGTCTACCTTTCATTTTTATCATATTGGCATTATTGAGATACGGTGTAACGTAAGTACACAGTGGTGATACATTAAAACAAAACCCTCTGGTACTCTCTGGATGATAATACTCGTAGGTTGGGGAAAAAGTCTTTTCGCATATAGTATGCATAAACTTGTAATAAAATCTCTTTGGTACTATTTAGTACTATTTGTATCTGGCCGGTTTTGATGACATTAAAAAAGTTACATTAAAAAAAAGAAACAAATGAGTAAAATGTTGTTGTAAGCTATTTTTCGTTTGTTTTTCGTTTGTTTTTCTTTTTATCAAAATGAGTTAATGTAACGAAGAAATTCGACACATTTTAAAATTTTATTACAAAACAGGAAAAAATGCAACGCAAGTCGCGAATAAAAATTGTTATGTTTATAGACCTAATGCAGTGTCAGTAAGAGTAGCACAAAGTAGGTTTAAGCGTTTTCAATTCAGGATCAGTTCTGGTCGCCCCATTACGGATAAAATGGACGCAAATTTAAAAAAAATGGAGCCAGATCGGCGTATCAGTAATTACGACCGTTTTTGAAGAGATTAATAACTCATCAGGCTTCACAGATTGTGCCAAAACCCGCATTAACTAGCAATAAGGTCGTTGTTTATTACGAGTTTTTACCGCTGGGCATTACCATCAACTGTTACAACTGATGAGAATAAAGCAAGAAGTTGAGTCTTTCATCACGACAACGCGGTGTGCGTTAAGCCACTCAGCAAAAATAAAGAGAATTTGGCTGGGAGGTGTTTATGCATCCGCCATATAGGCCTGACCTTGCACCTTCAGATTTCCACCTGTTTTTTGAGTCTTCAGAATCCTTAGGTAGGTCAACATCAAGTGAGGACTACCAAAACCACTTGTCGCTTTGTTTAGCTCAGAAGTACAAAAATTTCTAGATAGCAAAAATTTTCGAACAAAATGGCACATATGTACTGTAATCAAATGTTAATAAACTTGAAAATAAAATGTCTTGAATTTTCATATAAAATGCAAAGAAACTGTTTCCCCAACCTTATATTTTCTGTTCAGCTAAGCAGACAAGGACCGTACACAACATCCATATAGTTAAATTTCGATAACACAAGAGAAATTATAATCTGGATTCTTATATTTGTTCTCAACGAATCTCTAATTTGATAAAAGATTTTAAGTCGGAAGAAAAAAATTTTCGCTACCTGGGTAATGTGATTTTCAAATTTAAATTCATCATCCAAAATTGGATCAAGAATTCTAACTTCTTTTACCCTTTCTACTACTTCACCATTAATTATAATTTGCCGCTCTTTGTTCACTCTTTGTTTCCGTTCCGCTCTTTGTTTTGTGCCTAAAATCATATACTTTGATTTACTTGGATTAAATGCAAATGGTCTGGTCTAATTTTTCTTTGGATGGAATGGTCTAAAGCAAAAGCGTCTTAAATCATCATTGATCTGTTGAAATGCGGACGAAGTATAACTTGGTTTGCATGAGATATATATCTGAACATCGTCAGCAAACATACCAGATGTTTACAATGTATGAGCTGTTTAGTAACATCGGCGCTGTCGTCATCGTTGTCGTCGTTTCAGCCTATCACAAATCCACTGCTGAACATAAGCATCCCCCATAGATGGCCACAAATTTTGTAGTTCTCTTTTTGGGGGGATTTTGTCATAGTTGCCACGCTTGTCAGGCGGGTTGGCAACCGCAGTTTATTTATTCAGGTGTTCCAGGAAGATGCTGCTACCCATCTCCTTGTTTTCATTTTCCCTCAGTCGACTTTGACGACACCCACGGAATGAGATGGGGTGGTATTTTTTTATTTTTTTTTATTTTTACTGTATGAGTGACGAAACGAGCAAAACGTTCACCTGATGGTAACTGCAACGTTTGCCCACAACAAATGGCGTGTCACCCATAATATTTCTGTGTGACACCAGACTGCGCCCGTCACCCTGAGACATCAGTTCTTAAGTCTCATATGCCCAGTGATTACGCTAGCTCACAGTGCCCTTCAAACCGAAACACAGTAATGTTTGCACACTACTGCTTCACGGCAGAATAACTGGCCCTGGGGTGGTACCTACCTAGACGGATTCCTGCATAGCAAGATTAGTAGATTTTCTTAGGCTGTACAACACAAAACTTAATGGTCCCAGTATCGAGTCTTGCGCTCAACAGATTAGGCTTCTAATTAAGATTCAGACCGTTTTCTGTCCTTAGCTCATCTTGTTGAGTTCTATGGCTGAAGTAACTTTTGAACCAATTAATGGCGTCTTCGGCAAATCCATAATATTTTAACTAAGACAATAATAAAGAAATGTTTATACAATCGGAAGCTCGAGAAAAGTCCACCAGCGCCAATACATGACCTATCAGTTACTTGCGTCTGTAATTATATCATCGACCACATCCAACATTGTCGTTGTACGGGATTTTCTAATATCAGACTGTTTTATTGACAAAATGATTTCATTGTGTAAGAAATTTCGTAATTGCTCTGCTACTATCTTTTCTAATATTTTGACGTGCATGACAGTACACAGACGGGTCTTAAATCATTCAGTATTTTGGGGCACGAGGTTTTTGGAACAGGTCTTACTACAGCAGCAGTATGCAGATGGAAAAGTAGAGGACTCGGTATATTTGGAAATTAACGCAGTTATGACACTCAGCGTTTCATCAAGTGTAATATAAGCATATCTAAAGAAATACCATCTAGGCCTATTTCATTTAATTTCAAACTTCATATGATTCTTAAAACATCTCATTTTCTTGTCTTAGTTTGAATATAGCAGAAGTAAAGCGTTGACTTTGAAAGAGGCATAGCTCAGAGAACGACACAGTATTATTGGCAGGTACTTTTAAAAAGTGATAATTTGAAACATCAGTAGGGACATCTGCTTTTCTATATATCTTACATTATTTTTTATGTGCTTCCAGATTAATTTAGAGTTGTTGGAATTACTGTTGATATAATAATAATCAAAATACGCAATTTTTTTGAGTTGGATAGCTTGTTGTACAGAGCGCTTCATGTCTTTGTAAAAAATAAAGTGACTATCTAGGCCACTTTTCATGGCTCTTTTGTATCCTTCGTCTCGGCATTTCATGAGTTTCAACATATTATTAGTTGTCCAGGGATATCGCTTGGGCCTTATTCTTTTTACTTTTACAGTCACATGTAGATCAAATAGCTGTACTGTAATTATATTCAATGAACTCAAAACTCTTTTGGTGGTAGGATTCCTATGCAGGAATCCATCTAGGTAGGTACCACCCCAGGGACAGTTATTCTGCCGTGAAGCAGTAGCGTGCTAACATTGCTGTGTTTCGGTTTGAAGGGTACTGACTAGCTAGCGTAATCACTGGGCATATGAGACATAAGAACTAATGTGGAACATAAACGCATTTCCCCAGTTGCAATGGTTACAAATTTCAATTTACTCAATCTATACGTGACACCTAGATTTTGATTTTGTTTTTTTTAAACGATGCCACTGTGGTTGCATCTGAATCGCGAGTGCGTTTTAGAGACACACATTTCACATGCATAACACAACCAGACCCGAAAAACCAATTGTTGGATCCGACTGGGATTCGAAGCAAGGACCCGCGGAGTAGAAGTCACTCTAACCACTAGGCCACAAGGTCGTCAAACTATGTGATATTTTACATTTGATACCCACGTGACGGAGTAATAGCAATAATTTTTGTGTTTTTAACGCGGGAGTATTTTTGGAACGCTTACGAGAATGCAGAGAGTTTGGAATTTGACATTTGACTTACATATTGTGTATATTGTATGCCATCGTCGTTATTTTGATCTACATACTGAGGAGGTGAGTCTTTTACTGTTTGTCACAAATTTAATTTTAAAAACATTTATTCCAATTCTACTTTATCGCACTCGCTTTCTCTCTCTCTCTCTCTCTCTCTCTCTCTCTCTCTCTCTCTCTCACTCTCTCTCTCACACACACACACACACACACACACACACAGAGTTCGTGTTAATTCGCATGCGATACTCTTTTCTATAAAGTAAAATTAGTGTTCTCGTTATCCGCGTGCCCAAATAATAAAATACTACTCTGAAGATAGATGGCGATGGCTGCCACATGCGTCATACTTGTGAACAGCTGTTGGTGGAAGCTGGTCTGCTCGAGCTTACAATTTACTTATACATTAATTGAACTATTCTTGTCCAAGATTAGAACATAGAGCGTGCTTTGGTTTCTCTTGAGACTATTATTTTTCTATGTTTGACTGAGCTAGAAAAGGATTTACAAAAAAGAGGATACCTTAGAAGATTCTTTCGCCTGTTTCATCTCCGTCAGAGGAACCTCATTACGAAACGGCGGTAGATTGTAAAGAAATGACGTTTGACAAACGAAATTTATATTTCTCTTCTAATAAAGATGTATATTATGTTTCACTCAGATATACAAGATCTGATCAATCAAATTGTCTCTTTTCTTGTTTCGCCTAGTAGCTTGTCTGAAATCAGACTCATCCTCATTTGCCTACCGGATGCAATTATATAGGCCATCAAATATTCTGAAGTGCCGAAAAAATTATCATACATCAAAGATACGAGTATAACATTCTAGAATTTTGTAACAATACATTATAAATATTAAAAGAAAACTACACTCTACTTACTATAATCTAATCTTACAGTGGCTACGAGTATATCTGAATTATTTGACTGATCTTTCTAACAAACTTACGCAGCTGAAATGAGTTTATTACCTAAAGCCTCTATATAAGAACTCTTCCCTTAAGAAAAGATCTGTTTAGTTACTTTTTTACTTTTTATTTAAGTGTTTATTTATATCCTACCCCTCAATAAGCATATCGAAATATTGAAACGCAAACTAACGAAGTATTTGTCGTAATCGACTTTTAGTCACACATTTTTTAACTTGCTATCGCAGAACTATGGCCTCTACATATGTATATTTTTTTAAATTAATCAAATTTAATTTCTGTGATATACAGACAAATAACTAGTTTCTAATTCTAAATTAACAAAATATAAATAATTTCAAATACAAAATCCGGCTACGATTTATTTATGTTATCTCTTTTATTTTACCACTATAAGCGTGTTACGGAACATTTAACCCTGTTTCAGCCGTCTCGTATAAAAGTTTCGCAATTACATAGTCTTATATTATAAGCACACTTTAATCTACTCGGTGTTTATTGCTACATGAGCCTAGAACTTTTACCATGATATGTGAAAAATCAAACTTCACAAAAATAATAGAAATAAGTTTCTATTATTTTTGTGAAGTTTGCTTTTTGCTCTTTAAATTAATCTTAATTATATATTTCTTTAGGCGAAATAAGTGACGAAATAAGCCGTTCACCGGATGGTAAGTACCATGCTTGATCATGACAGTGCGGCGGCATCCATTGCATAATAAAAAATAACGTAACAGACCGCACTACGCTCGTCACCAAGAGACGATCCGTAGACTATTGGTTATAAATTGAAAGAAAGTAAGAAAGAAAGAAAACATTTATTGCGGGAATACGCCACAGACACAAATACATAAAAATTTGGCACTAGACATACAAGTAAACAATGTATTTACAGACAAACAGAAATAAACATTAAACAACATCACAAAACTGAACATTTAACAAAACTCGTGTACAAAAATGTTGTCACGTGTGTCGTGGCGCATTGAGCAAACGGGTCTCACTCAGCTTAATGCCGCAGTCGAGACTACAACGCTGGTTTTCAGCGAGCCCGAGCGACGAGGGACGTACGGACGTTCACGCTTGATAATCATAGCAAATTGACGCTGTTTATTTCATTATTATTATCATCATCAGCCTGGAAAAAGTCTACTGAAGGACAAGGGACTCTTCAAGAGGATTGGCCGTAATCGCACGCTTTGCAAGCGGCATGACGATCGCAATACCAAACACCTTAGAAACTGCTATCCGTCGCTGGTTGTAGATTCCTATGCAGTAATCCGTCTACGGAGGTAGCTACGCCAGGGTCAGCTATTCTGCCGTGAAACAGTAGTGTGCGAACATTACTGTGTTTCGGTCTGAAGGGCACTAAGGACTAGTATAATCACTGTAATCACTGGGCATATGACATTTAAGAATTGATGTCTCAGGACGGACGCAATGTGTTGTCATACAAAAATGTTCTGGGTGACACAGCATTGGTTAGGGTCAGACGTTGCACTTACCATAAGGTGAACGTTATGCACGTCTCGTCATTTATCCATTAAAAAAAAATCATCGGACTTTATATTTTTAGATGATTATTTCACTATGTCGGAATCCATAAAAAACCAAGCATTTCCGTTCGTCGACTCTGCACGGGATGAGATGCGCTGGTATTCTTATTACTTTCTCCGTTTTATTATACTATATAAAATGGAAATTACTTCGTTTGACCTATCAAGTCACCTAGTTAGAATTCATGCGGCACTTGCAGTTCAATTAAAAGAAATTATTCAGCAGTTTCTTTCATAACTTATAATTTAATCAATTACTTGCGGGGGCTAACAATTACTGACTGACGATACAAGACTACGTGCATTGTTCATAGCGATGGAATTTTAACTTAAGTTTCACTAGTTTCGTAAATTTATTAAACCAAATTTTGTCTAATTATTTTAACTTTTATAGAAATATTTACGTTCTATATTTTAAGTAAAACAATCCAAAAAAATATTGAGAAATCATCATTATATATTAACACAGAATATTATTAGAGAAATAAAAGATTAACCCTTCAACAGAAGCTATCTCAAGAGTTAATTGACAACTAACGTTACAGATTACGTTATTTTCATATACAGAGGGTTTAATAAAAAAATAGCAAAGATTTTGATAAAATTTTCTCTAAGTTAACGGTAAAGACTATGACTTAATATTGCATTGCGTTGGAGTTAGTGGAGCTACAGGGCCACTATCTCAAACTTGTCGCTTTGCGTAACTTTATCGTGGTTATTTAGTGAGAAACAGAAACGAGATGAGATATTCGAAATGAATTGAATTGTGGAGAATATGTAAGAAAGTCTGCTAATTTGTTTCACGGACTGGAAAGTTTTATAACTTTAAATACAGGAAACTGGCAGAATAATAAGTACAAGATTCTGAGCTAATTAGTTGATTGTAATCAAAATAAAACTACTAAATTGGTACCTTACAATCTCGTTTATCACAAACTTCTCGAAATCAACTGGGAGAAGTTAGCTTCACGAATCGAATTCGATGTTATAGCAGCAAAGTTTTTAACTGGTGGTAGGATTCATATGCAGGATTAGGACTTGCAATTACGAAAGGCCAGTTATTCTGTCGTGAAGCAGTAGTAGTAGCAGTACAAATATTACTGTGTTTTGGTCTGAAGGTCACTGATATCTAGTTTAATTACTGGACATATTAAACTTAAGAATTCATGTCTAAGATTGACGAGCGCAGTGTAGTGCAACATAGAAATTTTCTGGGTGACACAGCATTTATTATTACCAAACTTTTAAGAGTTACACATACCATCAGGTGAACATTTTGGTCGTCGCGTTCTCCGATAAAAAATAGGAAGACTGGGTTGTACTAAATGAATACAAAATGAAGTCATATAATGCGATTCAGCGTGAATGAATGAATAAAATGTACATTATTTTACATCGAAAAACACAAATAGATAATTAAACGTACAATTAGTGGCGTTGCAAAGGATATATTGACCAGTGACAAAGGGCTAGGCCGTAAGAAAATATTTAAAAAAAAATGGAATGGTATGGAACGAGATCGAAATTTGTTCTAATTATGTGATACTCTACTTCATCTTTATTTCATGATTAGATAAATGCATTAATTGTAAAATGGATAAGTATTGACCAAAATATAATAACAGAGCATCAAAAGCTTAATGTTTAGCAAAACCAGTTCGTGGCGGAAAAACTTACAAAACATTGACTTTTTAGTCTGGTAATCAAAAAGACTAAAAAGTTATTGTTTTGTGGTATGTTAGGGGAAAAACTTAACATATTTTATTTTATTCGACGATCCCCATCGTAAACAGTTTAATAAGATATGATGCTTTGGTCGAATTATTTTTTGTATTGAAACATTGTTTCACCTTAACCATAAAAAATAAGATATTGCAGGTATAATACTTTAAATGTAATAAAATACGGTCCTGAATTTGCAGAAAACTCAGTTTCTAAAATTATTACTTAATGTTTAACCGATACTTATTTTACTTTTGAATAATGTTTCAAAGCTGCATTGTCCTGTGGTATCAACACTTTTTTTAATAAACACTTCACTGGAGCCACAGTCTACGCGATTAAACATCAGAAATGACATTGAATGATGCTCTTATAAATCATTTGCAAAAGGTTGCACGACTTGAAACCTGATATCGTCGCTATTTAGCTTTTGTTATTTTTATCACCTTTTTGCGCTTATTCAAAAACTGTACACGCAGTAAAAATTATATTATTTAAAAATCTCGTAGTCGCATTTTTAATATAAGTCTTAAACTTAGTTTGCACTAATTGTGACTTGTACGGTATCGAAGTCCAGGTTCTTTCCGATTAGCTAGATCCACAGGTGTGTAGCTTTTAACATTCATAAGAGTTTTTGTAGAATTGTTCGGATTCATTTCATCTGCCGAGTTTCAAGATCGTAGATTGCAGCATAACTCAAAATTTCATCCATATCATCTTGATGATTGGCATTCATCCGCCGTGATCACGCATGGCCACTTATGGATGGATACGACTTAGGCACCTTCAAGAAAAAGCGTAATCGTTTCATAAAGACCGGCAATGCATTCGCAATTCCTTTATTACAGATATTCAAAGGCGTTGATCACTTACCAATGTGAATCGCTGGCTGGTTTTCTTCTTTTTCTTTCAAAAAGCCATCCCACATATACTTAATATAAATTACACAGGCAATAAGAAACAGTGTGTTAGGTCTTTTAGTTTTGTTACAGATACAAAAAAATATTTCTATGAAATGTCATTTTACTTCTATGCTATCTCTCCCAAGATTGGAGTATCGGCTATTATCACCAAGTACTTAACATGCGGGCTAGCTTTTTTTTAAAACGCAATCCACAGAAGGATTTCTCCAGTGTCGTGGGTACGTTTTACAGACATAAATTCCACATGCACAAACCACCCAGACCCGGAACAACTATCTGTAGGCCATACAAATATTTGTCCCGTGCGGGAGTCGAACCCGCGACCCACGGCGCAGAATCCGAGGGGTTGGTCACTGCGCCAACCGAGCCCCTACGATGCTAAGTAAACTTAAAAAATTGAGAATAGTGATTTCGCCATCGTTCAGAGGCCATGATATTTTTTGTCGATTCCCTTAGTCAACTTAAAAAAAAACTCAGCCAGACACTGGGATTTCCCCTGTATCGTGAGTGTTTGACAATCATGAATGTGAAATTTGCACAACACAACCAGGCCCACAAACCAACTATTTTTGTTTTTGAACAAATGTTGTGTGTGATTCGAAGTTAGGACCCGTGGCGTAGAAGACAAGATTTATTTACGCGACCGTAAAATATACGATATAATTGTAAAATTAAAAAAATCTACTTAACTTTTTTTTCCCAAAATACAGGTGGTATATGCTTAAATAGAATAAATATATAGATGCTTTTATAGAATACTAAAGTTGGAAAATGCCCTTTTGGATTCCTCACGGTGAGTGAAGTGAACCGTTTATTTGTAATGTTCTCTTGACTAAATATAAATGTATAAATTAATATTATCATCAACTTAATAAGTCAATCTGCATCCAATTCTGATACTAAATTGCTGTGTGTAAAATAAAGCAATAACTATTTGGCAACAACAAGTGCCTGTCGATCGCTAATTAATTATTTGGCTCAATTCACAGTTGGTATGCGATACTAAATTATAAACCTAAACATACTTAATTTAAACTACTTAAATATAAACATAGACTTTTTAAATTATTATTTTAAGGAATTTTCGGCTGTAACATAAAGTAGTACAGTATATAACGACACAATAAATAGAAAGAAGGTCATTTTATTAATTTCAATATAAAAATATATCAACTTCTGGCAGCCTCATCTTGCGAGGGCTAAGTAAAAGGTATATTAGTTTAATGTGTAAACATTTAGTAGTATTTTTTAAGTAGAAATTAAATAATATAGAACATTTTTATTGTTTTTTTTTTAATAAAACGATGCCTCACAGTAGGATTTCTGCTGTATCGTGGGTGCGTTTTACAAGCATATTTCACACGCGCAACACAGCCAGACCCGAAAACCAACAATTTGTGTCGCACAAATGTTGGCTCCGGCTGGGTTTCGAAACCAGGACCCGCGGTATAGACTACCATGCTAACCACTAGGCCATGCGGTCGCCACATGTGAATATAGAACATTGCATCATCATTATCAGTATGCATCAGTGTGTCATCTCAATCATTTATAATATCAGTATGTATCAGTGTCAAAATGTGTGTGTGTGTGTGTATAACTATATACCTATTGTAACGGCAATACTTATTGAAATGAATATCATATGACGATATTTTATTTTTAAATATGATTTTTTTTTTATTACGAGATTTTACTGCGATTAATTGTAATTTGGCCTATGATATTGCCAAGGAAAATGGTACCTACCCGCCAGATCGAGTGGTCTGATCTGGGGAGGACGTCTTCTCCGAACAGAAATATTCAGATGTTGTATATATTTTGCATCTCAGAAAACTTCCACAGCGCGATTATGGACGTATGGGAATATTTCTTGAGCTTCTCATGTGGCGACATAGATGTCCCTACATCACTTCCCCGCTGACACTGGAATTCGTAGGTTAGCGTGGAGAACTTCTGACGTCAGGCGATAAGGTGCAGTCTGGCGTTGCGGTGAAACTGTGTCCAGGTCTTCAGTTCGTCTAGACGTATGGAGACAGGTGTTGTTGCCGCAGGAGTCAGCCTGAGGAGAAGGGGCCGCCGTTCATCCTCAGTGGCTGAGAGACTAGGAAGCACGCGTTGTGCCGACAGTAGTCTGGTGCTGTACTGCGATGGCTGCCGATGACGTTGTGGCTGTGGTTCGGAGAAGCTGGTTGCGGATATTCCTACCGGGGTCACCATTTTTGGCGTATGATATTGCCAAGGCAAATGGTAGCTACCCGCCAGATCGAGTGGTCTGATCTGGGGAGGACGTCTCCTCCGAATAGTAATATTTAGATGTATATATAGTTCGCATCTCAGAAAACTTTCACAGCGCGATTATGGACGTATGGGAATATTTTTTGAGCTTCTCATGTGGCGATATAGATGTCGCTACAGTAATATATTCCTAACAGTGTTGACGGTCGTAGTGTCATTTCACTTGTATTTATAAGATCGGACAAAACAAATAAATTACTTATAAAAAACCTAAACGTCAGCCGGGATTACCATGCCATGATATCAGTACGTCCAGTACCTTAGCCTACCTGTGACCTGAAGTGTCGGGAATGAAAATAATGAAATCATATGAGTTGAAATCCATAAGTCTAGTTTTTTTTTCAAAATTTCAATGTTAATAAAATCCTAAAATCATAAGTTGATAAAATAAATAAAATAATATTACACCAATATAGACGGTCATCCAATTTAATCTTAGCGCATTGTACATGTTACATTACAAACATTCTCTTATATATTTCTAATATAACTGTTTATTTGTGGATAATTTATATTAAAAAATAGATTCTGCAACTTTAATGGAGAAAAACGTGTGTTGGAAAAACAAATTACTTCGATTCAGTCTTAGAATTATATATCAATAACAACTGTCAATTAGAAAAAAACAAACATGAAAAATAATTCTGACAACATATTATTGGTTCAAAGCAGTATATAGTTGCAAAAAGGAGTTTTAAATGATAATTCTTAACATTCCGCCACCCCAAGGACGAACAGTTCTTAACAAAATAGTGAAAAAGCGATCACTGTCTTAAACCAAACAGTATGAACAAAACATTAAATGCACAAAAAACGATAAAACATCATAAGTAAACTAAACACTGAAACATAAGATTAGTCCACAAAAGGAAGAGGACATAGTTTATGTACAGGACGTTTAAGAGTAGTATTTTTACATTTCAAGGTTACAACCCTAGTAAGACCATCTTTTCCCGGATACTTGGCAATAATACGACCAAGTAACCATTTACCAGGTGGTAATTTTTCATCCTTTATCAAGACAACTGAGTTAACTTTTACATCTGGTTTGCGTTCCGCCCATTTATAACGATTTTGTAAGTTTGTTAAATATTCCAAACTCCACCTTGACCACAAATTTTGTACCATTTTCTGAATTAACTGCCATCGCTTTAAAGGCGACAATGAAACTGATTTAAGGTTTTGGTCAGGAACAATAACTGGTGTTTGAAACATCAAAAAATTACCTGGAGTAATAGGCAATTCCGTTTCACTTGAGTATGTTAAAGGTGGTGAATTGAGACAGGCTTCAACCTGCGTGAGCAAAGTGCAGTACTCTTCAAATGTAAGTAGTGCATGACCTATAACTCGCTTTAGATGTATCTTAACAGACTTCACTCCTGCTTCCCATAGCCCACCAAAGTGAGGCGAACCAGGAGGAATAAAATGCCATGCAGTACCATCATTTGCCAGCGATTCCGCGTGATTTACTATTTTTAAACATGATTTTTAGCTCATTTGATGCTCCGACGAAATTAGTAGCTCAATCGCTGTAAATATCACTACAATGGCCACGTCTAGACACAAATCGACGAAAGGCGGCCAAAAAGGCAGAAGAAGTTAGATCAGTTACTAACTCAAGGTGCAATACCTTTGTAACTAGGCATACAAACAGACATATGTATGCTTTGCAAATTCTTTTACATCTACCGGGATACAATTTCAGCTTTACAGGGCCAGCATAATCTATGAATGCTTAAAGCAAGGTAAGCAATTGTGAATAAGGCTTTTGATGAGATTTCTTGCACCGATCATCCAATATCTATTTCTTATAATGTTTAAAGTTAATTGAGGGCCGGCGTGTAACATCTTTATATGTATATCTAACACAATAAGTTTACTTAATGGGCAACTAGGCGATAATATTATTGGACACTTAATGTTTTCTTTTATTTACGCGAATATTACACATTTAAATAAAACTACTTTTTTACGGATTTTATCGCGTTTAATTTTGAACTATTTTTACCCGACGTTTCGGACGCTTTACAGCACCCATGGTCACGGGGGGGGACTGAGGTGACAGTTGTCCCGATGTCATAGTTAACCCGGAGTACCTTCAGCTTTTAATTATTATTTTTAGTCCGATCTACGCAGAAAGAGCTTACTGTGTCTTGAAGCCTTGCAGTGGTATGCTTGGTTTTTGATTTAATTTTATTAATAATAGGATCCCAAGCCGGTGGTAATACCCAACCATCTTCCCTATTGAAATTAGGATGTTTTTTAATTTCAATAGCCTCGCGAATCATCCTTGGTAGGAATCGGTCTTTTGCAAGGATTTGTGGTCTATCAAATCTGATGTAATGGTTGGGATGATCCAGAACATGGTCACAGACTGCAGACTTCCTAGAGCGTCGATGCTTCACATCAGCTATGTGTTCTTTAACGCGGGTTGTAATGGATCTTTTAGTTTGCCTTTCTTACATAGGGATATCCTAATTTCAATAGGGAAGATGGTTGGGTATTACCACCGGCTTGGGATCCTATTATTAATAAAATTAAATCAAAAACCAAGCATACCACTGCAAGGCTTCAAGACACAGTAAGCTCTTTCTGCGTAGATCGGACTAAAAATAATAATTAAAAGCTGAAGGTACTCCGGGTTAACTATGACATCGGGACAACTGTCACCTCAGTCCCCCCGTGACCATGGGTGCTGTAAAGCGTCCGAAACGTCGGGTAAAAATAGTTCAAAATTAAACGCGATAAAATCCGTAAAAAAGTAGTTTTATTTAAATTATTGGACACTGTTTATCGTAACTAACTGCAGTAAACCAAATTTATCTATAAACGGAGTAATATTGTACAACTTTTTGGACTTCGGTAAATTCTTTCCTTCTCTCAATACTTGAATCTCATTAGAAAAATTAATATGTTGCGTTATTTTAATGTATGTGTACAAAGCGGTTTTTAATTCATTAGATGTCAAATATTGAGGGAACGACTGCCCTTTTACACAATATTTGTTTTTAAGTTTTAGTTTACAGATATTTACAAATCTCAATATATAGGCGGTGACCAGAACAAGTTTTGACAATCTCGAATATCTTTCAAGGTAAGTAGTCATTTCATTACTATTAACTAGTACACATACTTGTTCTTCGTGGTGTCTACATTCTAGGTTTGTGTCAGATATGCTTATGTCTGGATATACAATTGGTTCAACTTTCCATAAAAACCGTGGTCCATGCCACCATAAATCAAAACTAGCTAATATTTCAGGTTTAATCTCCCGTGAGGCACAATCTGCAGGATTATCTAGAGACTTAACGTAGTACCACTGACTACTATTTGTTACATTTAAAATTTCTGTAGTTCTATTTGCTACAAAACTTTTCCATGTGTTAGGATTTTTTCTTAACCAAGACAATACAATAATTGAATCGGTCCACGCCCAAATATTATCATCATCAATATTTAAGCATCTTATAACACCTTTAATCAGTTTACTTAAAGGCACTGCGCCACAAAGCTCCAAACGAGGCAAAGAAACTTGTTTAGCAGGTGCAACTTTAGTTTTTGCCAAGATTAAATTAACAGTTACATTTGTAGCAGTTATAACACGAATATACAAAACGACTGAGTAAGCTGCACAAGAGGCATCACTAAATCCATGCAATTCTTCCTTAGCGTCCATGTCAGAAGTACCTAACCATCGTGGAAACAGAAAGTGATTGATTTTACGAAACTCGTGTTGGCAAGATCGCCATTCGTGCTTAAGATCATTGGGTAATTCTTGATCCCACCATAAGCCTGCTGAGCATAATTTTTGCATAATATTTTTAGTGTTATAACAATAGGGGAAAGCCAGCCTAGAGGATCAAATGTTTCAGCTATAATTGACAATACATTTCTTTTAGTAATTACATCATCAAAATTGGATTCATACTTAATCTTTAAAAGGAAATTGTCGGTGTGTGGCTCCCATAATATACCTAAGGCCTTAATTGATTTATCTAACTTAATATGAATATGATCTAATGTAACTTTCTTATCTTCAGGTATTTGCGTTAACACTGCTTGACTGTTGGATGCCCATTTGAGTAAAGAAAAGCCACCTCGATTAAACAGCTTTGTCTGTAATCTTTTAGCAGCTTCTTCGTTGGGCGCGCCTGTTATTATATCATCCATATACATATCAGTTCGTAACAACGGCGCTTCATCGGGAAATTTGTGGTTTTCATCACTGGCCAACTGGTGTAGAGTTTTGATAGCAAGATATGGCGCACATGATGTACCATACGTAACTGTAAGTAAACGATATATCTTTAGAGGCTCATTAGATTTCTCTCTTCACACTATTCGTTGCATATCTGCGTCATCGGTTGAGATTTTTATTTGACGATACATTTGACGAATATCCTGCAACCAAACAGAATTTGTGATGTCTCCATCTTGTAACCAGGTCCCGGATATCCTGTAGTAGAGATGGACCAATCAGTAGTAGATCATTCAAAGAATTTCCTTGTTCGGGCTTGCAGCTTGTATCAAATACAACTCTAAGTCTAGTTGTAGTACTGTCTTCTTTAATAACTGCGTGGTGTGGTAAGTAGTAAGCTGAGTTATTTATTTTTTGTTTAGGAACAGGCTCCATGTGTCTTTGTTCTTCATACTGCCTCACAAATTTGCAGTATTTCTCTTTGAATTCAGATTTGTGCTCAAATATTTTCTCCATTTGCGTTAACCGTTTGATAGCCATAGGTTTGGAGTCACCTAAGGCTTCCCTTGTATCATCAGTTCGTAATGGAAGCCTTACAACATATCTTCCTTCCTTGTATGAGTGGTTTTATAGTGTTCCTCACACTGAGCTTCTAATTTAGTCAATGTTTTGTGTTCTCATGAGTATTCTTCTGGTTCCCAAAATTGTCGAAGACTTTGATCCACAGCTATATTTGTGTGCATAACAACTATGTGATGTGAATGAGGATCAAGTTGTGTAACTCTTCTGGATATCAGCCAGCCTAATGAAGAGTTCCATGTGACGAGGGAATCGTGCTTATGCATTCCTTCTAGCATTATTTGGGCATGTACTTCGGCACCAAGAAGAATATCTATCGCTCCTGGTTTGAAGAATTCTGAATCACCAAGTTGTAATGGTTTTAATATAGGCCAATCAACTAAAGAAAATTCGTGTGTAGGTAACATAGAAGTAAGTCGTCTCAATACATAAGCATTAGTGGTAAACTGATTTGTGTGTGACTTATCTCCAATGGAGTGAAATTTTAACTGGACCATATATTTTGCAGTAATTGAAGTAGCAGATATTCCTGTGACATTTCCATTAACAACTGTACGCTCAAGTCTAAGCAATTGTGCTGCGCGTTCGGTGATGAAGGAAGCTTGTGAACCTTGGTCAACAAGAGCTCTCATAATGTGTGAAGTCCCGTCTTTAGAATGGACAGCAATCTTAGCAGTGGCAAGTAGAACTTGTTGATTCGGTACTTCGGCCTTCATGCTTACAACATCCTTATTATCGCATTGTACATCTTCAGCTGTTGAAACTGTGGTACTCGGGTAATGTAGTAACGTGTGATGTCTACGACCACATTTCTTACAGGTTCTGTTTTGTCTACACCGAGAAACTGAGTGACCTTTAACCAGGCAGTTAAAACCATTCGTTAAGCAAACGTTCTTCGCTTCTCGATCTCTAGCTGTGTGAAACCTGTACAATGGCAAATGTAGTGACTTTTCTTACAGAACGTGCATAGTGTATCTACTTCAGCTATGAAAGTTTTTAGTGAATTGTTTTTCTTTTGCTTGTATGATTGTGTACTATCATGTCCTTCATGTGTATATCTTTGGTGCGTGATTTGACATGATACCATCTCCATCGCTCTGAATCTACCTTCTAAATATTTAGTTAAATCTCCTAATTTCGGTAAATCTTGTGAAGCACCTAACTGCTGTTCCCAGCATTTGTGAGTTTCTGCGTCTAGCTTAGATACCATAATGTACATTATTATAACATCCCATTCTTCTGTGTTTATTTGTAAATGGTTTAGACCACTCAGACATTCCTTAGTCGTATCCAATAACTCCTTTAAATCTTTAGAACACTCCTTATTCAACTTTTTCTGGTTAAACATACGACTTAATAAATTATTTGCTATAATTATTTTATTATTATATCTTCCCTCTAAAGCCTCCCATGCACATTTATAGTTAGCAGCAGTGATATCAAAATGCCTTAGAAGTTGTTCAGCTTCACCTTAGAGTGTTGTTCTTAAGTAATGGTGTTTTTGGATATGTGATAACTCTAAATCATTATGTACTAAAGGGGTAAATAAATCTCGATAATTCATCCAATCAGAATAATTGCCCGAAAAAGTGGGTAAATGTATTGGTGGTAACTTGGCTTTATAGTTATTACAGTAACTAGAACCAGACGACATTTCTTTGGTTGTATCTGTGAGTGATTTTTCATTAAGAAATTCTTTTAACAGAGTTTTAAAATCTAAAAACATATCTTCTACTTTTTGGTACAATTCCTCTTTAAAATATTTCAAAGATTTACGTTCATCACTCGAAATGGACTGTATTATAGTATTGTGTTGCGATCGGAATTCATTCCAATAACTATCTAAAAGTTCGTTTCTAGCATTCAAGTATTCAATTGTGTAACGGCTTTTAGAAGTCTTTTTAAAGTTCGAATACAGGCGATCAATTTGTGATGATTTCTCTATTTGTGTATTTATATACTTATTTGGAATTTTTATCGTGTAAACTATGGCGTCGTATGGAATAAATTCAATTGTTCGTAATTGTCTTTTTAATCACTACACTCACTTATTACATATTTGAAATACTCACAGTTTCTATACGGCTCGCTAAGGACCAAATGTTTATTTGTGGATAATTTATATTAAAAAATAGATTCTGAAACTTTAATGGAGAAAAACGTGTGTTGGAAAAACAAATTACTTCGATTTAGTCTTAGAATTATATATCAATAACAACTGTCAATTAGGAACAAACATGAAAAATAATAACATGAAACAACATGAACAACATAACTTATTGGTTCAAAGCAGTATTTAGTTGCAAAAAGGAGTTTTAAATGTTAATTTTTAACAATAACTATATCAAATTTTATATATATATACAATATAAATTTAATAATATAACTAATACTCGTATCTTATATATATATCTATAAATTAAGTACTATTTTAGATTATTTTGGAAACAAGAAATGCTATGCTAAATTTCGTAAAAAATTGGATTGGTTGGATATCTTTGGAATGAAGTATTTCGCGAGCCCCCGTAGCGTACGCATCGTTTCCGTGTCGCTCCGCATTAGAAAAATCCTTAAAATAGTCTAAAGTTGACCGATTTTCGTGCAATAAGTAGTGTTTGGTTTAGAATTTTGGTGTCTATGGATTAGTTAAAGTGAATAAGGTGTATTGTGCAGTGTTCTGGACATAAAGCAGCAGTTATCGGCTCATACATAACCTAAAGGTAAAATTTTCCCAAAAAAATTTACACAAAACTGCGTGCGCTGGCATTTAGAGATCGAGAACCTGCCTATTTTATTTGCTCATTTTTTGACACTTACTTAGTTCTATATTTTGCCCGTTTTGTGGATTTTTTAGACTTGTAGTTTTTGAGAAATAAACGAAAAACCTTAAAACCACGTGGCGACTAAAATCAGAACCAAGACACTGCGGCTAAATTTGAAGAGCAATCTTAATTGCTTACAGTAACCTCAACCCACTCACGTTTGTTGCACGAGGATCGGAACTTTAATTTAAAAGTTATAGGCGAAAATCTTAATTAAAAATTTTTGGTCGATTTTCTATTAACCATTATTATAGATTTAGAGCGAGGACATATACTTTTTATAGCATATTTAGGTGCTCTAATTCTTCCCGTAATACGTATACATAATTTCAGATTTTTCTAAATTACCAATCCAGAATAATAATTTTTTTCGTGAAAACACTCTCCCACGTGGTACCCTTTCCAGAAGGCTGCGAACAGCCTTTCTATCTGCAAAATTTTAAGAATTATTAGTTTACCAATATAACGTTTACAGTAAAACTCTATCTTTTTTCGTTTAGAAGTTATTGCATTTTTTGTGTTTTTTAAGAGTCCCAGCTTTCCTTTAGTTTCCACCTCTGTTTTGAGCTTTCCATGAGCTGGACGAGGTGAATACCTATCTGTAGACTCTAAACACGACCCTCCTAGCTGTATCCGTTGCCGAGATATAGGCATTTGTTTGTTTTCCTCCATTTTGGCCGCCATATTGGATATCTTTAAACGGTCATATCTCGGAAACCATTGATCGTAGGAGAACGCGGTTTCTTTGATTGGTGAGTACATCGACTGGAGCAGGAGCCTGAATCCAGACTGGGCTCTCTAACTGAAGCGACATTTTTGAGATCACCAAGAGAGAGCGGACAGAGAGACGAGTCAGATAAGCCCAAACTCGCTTATTTTAGGTGAAACGGTTCGAAAGATATAGGAGGTTTATTTCGGAGGCGGCCATCTTGCTACGCCATCTTGGAAAACTTTGAACCTCTGTAACTTTGCAACGGTTTATCGTATTGAGACGCGGTTTTCGACTCGGTAAAGGGCAGAATATCCTCTTTCTTCTCATTTAACTTAACGACTCTACATAGAGCCTGCAACGAAAAACGACTCTACATTTAAAAAAGATTTGCTGAATATGTCCGATAAGTCGAAAAGATCTGGATCTGGGTCCGAGAAACCAAACATCCCTAAAAAAAAGTTGATTTCAACCACCGAGAGAGGTTCAAAAGAACATGTGCGAGGGCCGACCGGCACTGACACCAGGGCACTGGAACCTCATGATCACCCGGTGAAGAAGGACAATCTACTACACCAAACAGTCACGGTAGAAGACGAGTTGGGGTGTGTGAGAGGAAATCGAGAAGAGGAGCAAACGGTAAAAACAGCAATAGCACCGAGTCCAGAAATACCAACCTTTCGGCTTAACGAAGCAAGTACTTCGTCACCAATATTTAGCAAATCAGAGTCAAGTCTGCTCCGCATTAAAACCCAATTACGACAAGCAAAAAACGCCAAAATACAAGAAGAGCTTAGAACCGTTTCCGAGACCGAGGACACGGCTGATTCGGATGTTGACAGCGGGGACACCAATGTCTCTCTCGACGCTTCAACGCGCTCGATCTGTGGGAGTCGAATGATGCTGAACGAACTGCCTAGACATGCGAACCAAATTCTGCAGAGGGCAAAGTCGGAACTGGAGAAGTCTGGAAATCTCAAAAGAGAAATACGTGAAAGCGTTGTCTCTGGCCTGTACACCCTCTATGAAATGGTTTTAAAGCTGTCAGATTCGAGAATGCTGCATATGCTTGATTCAAATAAGCAAAAACTGAATAGTTCGAGAGAATCAGAAAGGCTCACCCAAAGGCACGCCAGATTCATGCACGAGACACTGGGTCAATACGCGCTCTTGAAAGAGCAGATGGAGAAGTTGCAAAAGGAGGCTGAGTCTACAAGACTCATACTCTCGTGCGATTTGTGTGAGGCCATAACAGAGACAAAGCGCGAGGTCACCACAGTCAGACATGAAATGTCCTCTACCAACTCTGTCTCAAACCAAATTCAAAGGCTTACAGAGGAACTTAAACAGCTCTGTGATAACTCGGACTTCCTCCGCAAACCTATACAACAGGAGGTGAATCTTTCTCCTCTGGTAGAAGAATTAAACGAAATTCGTCGAATAGTAAAGGCTGCGACCTGCAGGGGCGAGGATTCACAACTCTTGGGGGTCACTGCGAAGGAGTCTGATTACGATGTCAGCTTGGAAAGACAGTCAGAAAAACACCTTCAAGAGCTAAAGGTGCATATGACTGACACAAGTCAACAAATATTCAAGGAGATAATGGAAATTAAAAGGGTACTAACTGAAGTCTCTCAGGAGGTGAACGCCCTAAAATCAAAAACACCAAGCTCCCAGCTAGCCTCAGTACAAGCTAGTATAGAAGAATTGCGAAAGGAGACAAAAGAGCTTCAAGACACAACGGTTGGCTCAGTGGCTCCCATAAGAATGGCCATTGAAGATCTTAGGAGGGAAATCAAGCAAAACCCCAACTTATCAGACGACCAACTGGAGCCGACTGAGCTTAACCCCTATAGGAACACACAGAAAGAAAAAGAAGACATTGAATCGCGGACAACTGCCATGCACAGATCGAAAAACTTTCCACGATCTTACTCGGAAGTAGTGGCAAGGCCGAATTTTCCAATAATTATAGAGTCAATAGACCCTAGGAGTACAAGCGACGAAATCATCACGCAAGTTAAGAACGGAATAGACGTTGTGGAACTTGGCATTGGGGTGAGCAATATAAAGAAAGCCAAAAACCAAAAAGTTTTGATAAACTGCGAGTCTGAAGGAGACAGAGTCATCCTCCAAGGAAAGCTTGCTAGCTCGGTAAATAAGCTTACCACATACAGGCCACCCACAAAAAATCCACTTCTGCGCTTGATTGGAGTCGTCCATGACTTGAATGATAAAAAGATAGAAGAAGCCATAGTCAAGCAAAACCGCGCTTTGTTCAGCGAAATTCCGGACTCACAAATGGTTGTCAAAGTAATAAGAAGGACTAAAGGACGCACAACATTCACAAATAATATCATTGTAGAGGTAACGCCACCAATTTGGGCTAACCTAAAGAACCAAAGACTCAGAATAGGGTTCCAAGTAGTCCCAGCTATTGACCAGTCCCCTATTATACAGTGTTTCCGGTGTCTGGGTTTTTCGCACAGAGCACGCGAGTGTCAAGCACAAAATGTAAGCTGTGGCTACTGTGCGGAGCCACATGACACTAGAGAGTGTCGTAACAGAAACGAGGCACCGAAATGCACAAACTGCGCAACTAAAACGACAGGAATCAAGGATTGCGCTCATCCGGCATACAGCTCAGAATGCCCTGAATGGCGGAAGTGGGATCGTATAGCAAGGTCAATTATATCATACTGCTAAAGACAATACGGAGCTTCCAAAAAAGACTAAACGATCTACAGTCGAAGCTCTAAAAATTGCTCAAATGAACCTTGGTAGGGGCCACGCGCCTTTCAAGAGTGCTTACAGGCTGCAGTAACACAGGGTATATCTATCCTGCTTCTACAGGAACCCTATGTTGGAGTAAAAGCCCATGTAACCTGTGACCACCGAGTGGTTCAAAAAAACACTAACGATAGAGAAAAACCGGTAAAGTCGGCAGTCATTGTTGTTGATCCTAATATAAAATACACTGTAAATCAACTAACAATAACAGAGAACATAGTAGCTTGTAAGTTAGAGATAGGTGACTCTCACTTAACAATTATAAGTGTATACTTAGAAGAAGGCGCGGACCTAGAAGAAGACTTCAATGAGATATCGAAGTTTATCGGAATTCTTAACTCTGAACATGTCATAATTGGCGGCGACTTTAATGCCAAGAGTCCCTGGTGGGGCTGTAATGTGGAGGACAGGAGGGGATCAGTCGTGACTGATGCTCTTGCGCAATTAAACATGCACGTGGTTAATACAGGAAGTGTTCCCACCTTTTGCGTAAATCGAGGAAACAGGGATTACACAAGTATCATTGATGTTACAATATGCACGTCTAGTATTCTGCATAAAATAAATATGTGGAAAGTAAATTCAGACTTCTTGACTCTATCAGATCACAGAGCAATCACATACGAAGTGAACCCTTCAAACGTCGCAAAAGAAAGTAGTCAAAGAACTTCAACGCGTATTTATAATACTAAAAAGGCAGACTGGATAGCATTTGCACAAAATCTTAAATCCGAAATGGAATCCACAAGTCATCACATTTCAAAAAGCACAGTAGACTCCATCTATACTTCGGAAGCTTTGGAAGACATCGTCAAGAGATTAACAAACAACATCATAAATACCTGCGAGAAGACTATTCCAAAGCTTACAAAGATCATACCCAGGAAAACACACTGGTGGACACAAGAGCTAAACGAAAAGAAAAAGGAAGTTATCAGAAAGAGACGTAAAATAAAGTTTGCTAATATAAATCGAAGGCAGTTGGTGGGGGATGATTATTTACAAGCCAGGGAAGAATACAAAAATCTCATGACTGAAACTATGACTACCAGCTGGAAAGATTTCTGTTCCAGACAAGACAAAGAAAGTTTGTGGCAGAACATTTATAGAGTAATTAAAAAGAACAGTAAAAAATCTAATGATACTTTACTAAAGGCTACTACAGATGACACCATTTTGAATCCAGAACAATCAGCTCAACTTTTAGCGGACACTTTTTTCCCTACTGACGAAAGCTTGACGGACGAACATATACACTCAGAAATAAGAGCGGAAGCGAATGTGATACGAGAAGTTACACAAAATATAGAAGAATATCAAACGATTACACCATTCTCGGAAACAGAAATAGAAACCGTTTTAAACTCCATGAGCCCCAAAAAATCACCAGGAATAGACGGATTAACCTCGGACATCTGTTATAGAGCGTACATGACGGAACCAAAAATATTACAAGCGATTTTCAATAAATGTCTGATGCTTGGTTATTTTCCGGAAATTTGGAAGATAGCCGTTGTACGCATCATACCAAAACCCAGCAAAGAAGACTATAGCATACCCAAGTCGTATCGGCCTATAGGGCTTCTACCCATATTAGGAAAAGTTCTAGAAAAACTTTTTACGACCAGAATAACATGGCAGCTGGGTCACGAAAATAGACTGAGCAATAGTCAGTGGCACAAACCCGTGTTTGTGCCACAGAGAGGAACAGAAGACTCACTGTACGACGCTATAGAAGTAATAAAAGCTGGAATAGAACAAAAGGAAATAGTAGTCATAGTTTCGATAGATATTGAAGGAGCTTTTGACAACGCCTGGTGGCCGGCAATTATAAAAGAACTTCACAGCAAAAACATTGAAAAATCAATGCTTAAAATAATAACGAGTTACCTATCAGCGAGGTCCATCCTACTCAAATATGCTAATGTAGAAGTACGGAAAGAAACTAACAAAGGTTGCATACAAGGTTCTATCTGCGGGCCTTTACTTTGGAATATACTGCTTGACCCATTGCTTCAAGAAGCAGAGAACCTTAGCGTCCATGTACAAGCATACGCCGACGACGTAATAGTAATAGCCAGAGGTCAGTCGGCGACAAAAATAGAGGAAAGGCTTAATCCTGCATTGGACCTAATATCTCAGTGGGGAAAATCAAGAAAGCTAAGACTAGCAGCACATAAGACACAAGCGATGCTAATAACGAAAAAGTTAAAATATGAACACCCAAAGATAATTTTGAACAATACAACTTTAACCTACTCAGATAGTCTCACAATACTTGGCCTCACGATAGATAAGAACTTAAATTTCGTTAAACACATAGACAACATTACGAAAAAGGCGATCACTCTCTTCAAAAAAATCTCGAAAACTGCCAGGGCTCAGTGGGGCCTAAACCCTGAAATTCTGAGGACCATATATATAGCCGTTATAGAACCTACAGTGCTGTATGCAGCCGGAGCATGGGGATTTAAAGCGAAAACTGCACATATACAGAATAGACTGGACCGAATTACAAGGATGTTCAGTATAATAATCTGCAAAGCCCACAGAACAGTATCGCTAACATCAAGTGTAACCTTAGCTAGAATTCTTCCTCTGAATTTAAGAGCCGAAGAGCAAATGGAACTTTATGAAATAAAGAGAGGGAAACCACTCCAACACCTGCCAGGAAGAACACTATCAAAGCCAATTAACCCATATACCTTACCTCATCCAGCAAGGCGCACCAAAGAATCACACTACATTATAACAACACAAAGTGACATCAACTCAATAAACAACGAGTGGCCTAAAATATACACAGATGGCAGCAAGATTGCGGGAAAGGTAGGCGCTGCTGTAACCTGCTGGAAGAATGAAGAAGAACTGTACAAATGCCGATTAAAGCTTGGCAACCACTGCAGTGTCTACCAAGCTGAACTAGTGGCTATCCTAAAAGCTGTCAACATTATGATCAAGAAGCCGGCACTATGTAAAGGTAACATACTTAGTGACTCTCGCTCGGCACTAGAAACTATCGCTGACCCAAATACGTTAAACCCCCTAGCAGCAGAGATAGTAAAACGAATAGAGGAATTGAGAAGAAAAAATGGTGACGTGAAGCTCTTCTGGGTCAAAGCACACTGCGGTATAATCGGGAATGAAAGAGCAGATGACCTGGCGAAGTCAGCAGCAGAAAATCTGAAACAAAGCCCAGTATACGACTGTTTTCCCCTGTCCTTCGCAAAGCGCCTTATCAGGGACAACACCATTTCAAAATGGCAGGACCGTTACACAACATCAAAAACAGGAACGGTTACAAGAAGATTCTTCCCCGATGTCAAGGACGCCTACAGAACTATGAAGAACATCAATATAAATAACTTTAGAACCCAATTACTAACCGGTCATGGCGGCTTCATAATAAAAACAATTGGTTGCATGTTTGTAGTAACGAGTTAAAAAATGTCTTAAAATTTCTTGATTAGGCCATCACCCGGGAAAATTGTTTTAAGTAAAGGTCTTTGAAAGCGGCTTAAGAAGACAGGTTATTTTTTTAATAAACTTGTCACAGGAATGAAAATGGTCCCCAATTAACATTCCGGAACACTAGACTATCTAAATCCTCTTCAAGGTGAACAAAGAATAAAGGTTGTATTTTTAACAGCCGTGGCAGCTCAGGGGCCTGGTGCTCGCCTTTAATTTCATAGTAAGCGAGTAACCTGGGTTCGATCCCCGGTGCCAGCACCTCTAAAATTGTTCTACAATTTGAAGTGCTGATTTACCACGTGCTCGGCGGTGAAGGAAAACATCGTGAGGAAACCTGCATGTCCGAGGAATAGAAATATTTCGAAGACATGTGAAGTCCGCCAACCCGCATTGGAGCAGCGTGGCGGATTCTTCCTAGCTCCTAAACGCTCTCAGAAATGAGAGGAGGCCTGTGCTCAACAGTGGGACATTTATAGGCTAAAACTTTACTTTATTTGCAAATGTTCGTTGTTTCTGAAATCTTCTTAAATACCGGCATAATTTTGAATAACAATATACCAGTACGGGATTAAACTACTTTGCCTGCATTAGTCTTTTTGTCCGATTACAAAGTGCGTATCTTTGAGAGAAGAGTGACTTGGTGTCTCTTAAACTTCTGCATTTACCATCAAAAATTACATTGCAGGTGGGATTGTAGTAAATTTAATAGTGTGTGACAAATAAAAGATTTTTATTTTGTATAAAGTGACGAGGCGAGCAAAACTTTCACCTGATGGTAAGTGCAACGTCTGCTCATAACAAATGCTGTGTCACCCAAAAATTTTAAGTACAACGTCTGTCCATAACAAATGCTATATTACCCAGAATAATTCTGTGTGGCATCACAGTGTGCTAGTTACCCTGAGACATATGCTTTTAAGTGTCCTGCCTAGTGATTACACAAGCTCTCAGAGCGCAATGGAGCACGCAGTTCCAGAGCTGGAACACATTATGTAAAGTTGAATTTCAGTGTTTTGGAGAATTGAGTTTATGTTTGGTCGTTTGGGATAGAAATTATCTTTTTTTATGGAAGAAAGTGATAAGACACGCAAAACGTTCACCTGATGGTAAGTGAAACGTCTGCTCATAACAAATGTTGTGCTATCCAAAAATGTTCTATGTGACACCACATTGCGCTCTGAGAGCTCAACATCATGGACACTCGTAATTTGGTATTATAAGTTATCGCCGTGTAGAGGCGGCATAAAATAATTCAAATTCATGCATAGTCGATTCTTGGAGACCGCAAGAGTCGACTAAGATCCTCTGTAAGCCTGAGTACGAGCATTAAGAAGTTTTAATGTTGTCGTACAAAGTGTTATAGATTTATTCTCTACTAGTATCAGTGACCTAAAAAGTTGCTGTGTAACCATAATTTTCTCTGACAAGTTTTGTGTATGTGCTTTATTATTCTTTGTAGTATTTCTTTGTCTGTTTTGTCTTTGTCTTTCTTTCTCTACTTGACTTATTGTAATTCATGATGTATTAGCTGTAGGTTTTCCAAAACCACCAAAATAATATAAAATTATCAACAATTTTCGCAAACCATGATACTGCGCTGCAAACGCGGCTGCTACGCAATTTGCCTCCGCATATTTTGACGAAGACTTACGTTCTTATAATTTTACCGAGCTAATTATTTTACGAGCGAAAACTATAATGACGCTGTGAAGTTTTAATTTAAATTAATACTTTCCAATTACACAGTGAATATGTCATTGGATATAATTAAGCTCAGAAATCGGGCGCTTAAGGTTAATAGGAAACCTAGGTCACCTGATTACGTGGACACACAGGATCTGATTACGTGTCTCGGTGCTGGCACCACAATAATTTTTGTTTTATGGAAGAAAGTAACGATACGAGCAAAACGTTCATTTGATAGATAATAAATGCAATGTCTTCCCATTTCAAATGCTTTGACATCCAGAACATTTCTGTCACGTTGCAATCGTCACCTTTAAACGTCAGTTTTTAGCGTAAAATAACATTTTAGCGGGCCGATGGCTGTACATATCATTCGGGCGCTCATTTTTAAATACACAGTACGCAGACAATCTGAGTTCGACTCCCGGTGTCAGCTCTGGGTGGACAACACGCATTGCGTTGTTTATTAATAATTTCCTTTTATTAAATACAAAATGTACTATCTAATCTCACAACTTGCACAGAAATTTTATTTACACTAAATCACTACTTTGTGCGTGGAGCAATTAGAAAAGATATTTAAAAATAGGCAGATACTGTTTTAATTTTAAAGCAGCACTGGTGGTAGGTATCCTATGCAGGAATCCGTCTAGGTAGGTACCACCCCAGGGCCAGATATTCTGCCGTGAAGCAGTACTGTGCAAACATCACTGTGTCTTGGTTTGAACTGCTCTGAGAGGCAAGTGTGGTGCTACACTGAAATATTCTGAGTGACACAGCATCTGTTATGCACACATCAGGTGGTTTTGGTCGTCGCATCACGTTATCAAAAAAAATGATTTTTTGACAGAAAAATTTTCATTTTGAATTGAATTGAATTGAATTGAATTGAAAAGCGCAAAAATTGTTTTCTACGAAATACGTAACTTCTTCTGGCGACTGCGTGGTCAGAGTACCTGACTTCACCGCGGATCCTGGATTCGAATCCCGGAGTTGGTATTCATGTCCGTTTTTGTTGCGATTGTTTCAATATCTTTGGCACTGCATCCTTGCCTATCTCCGACCTACTCTCAAAATCGTTGCATCAGGCGCGGGTAGGTTAGCACGAGTGAGTGCCTCTGTGTTTGCACACTTGAAGCACTATAATATCTCCCGCGCAGAAGGTCAAAAATCGGTCAGGAGGACATCATCATGTAACTTCCAGTTATTTACCGTCTTTTATTTTCAATGTAGAAATTTATTTGTATTGTTTTTTTCGGACTATTTTCCTAATTAAGCTTCGTTACCTTTATGAGCCTTTACTAATTTAGTTTTTTCTGTAGTTCTAAACCTTTTTATATGTTTACAGTATACGCTGGCGTTTTCTGTCTATATGTCTGTATATAATGTCTTTTAAATCCTTACCAACCTTAATGTTCATTTACTATACTTAAAGTAAAACCCTCGCAAGGTTTTGCTTTAAAAAAACAACATTATTTCGCCATCAATCGGAGAGCATGATATTTTCGTAGCATTTCTTTTAACCGAATTTTACGACACCTGCGCAATTAAATGAAGATTCGGATGAGTAGACTATGTCCAGTATCATATACTGTAATTTTAGAAGGCTGATTATATTATGTTTTGGTAAAGTTACTGTCAGTTAACTTTGAGTGAGTTATTCATTACATTTTAATTTAATTACATTTCATTTGATAGCAGCTGTGGCGCGAAAATCACGAGAAAATATTATACGCATCCAAACACATTGTTAAAATAAACAAGTCGCTGTGTTGACTTAAATTATTACAGTTGGTCCAATTAATGCAAAATTGATTGCTTTTTTTTAATTAAAATTTTTTGTATTCACATTTTCTTTTAATTCTTCAATGACTTTAGACGGTTTGACTTCTTTTAAATACTGTTTTCACTTTTAAATTAAGTTCAATATTAATAGATGAAATTAATATTTAAATTTTTTCGATTAATTAAACATTTAAATGAATCGTACTGTGTATTTTCGGGCTGGTATTATTCGTGCTGATTCTATAACATACTCAAATCCAGACAGATTTTTATATGTTCTTACTACTCGTTCTTGAAATTCATCTAAAACTATTGACTATCAAATATCTAGGTAAGGATCTGTGCTATACTTGGATATTATTAAAAAAAATAATTTATGGTTTTTGCTGTATCGAGGGTGTGTTTAATGAACTTAAATTTCAATTGCACACAATACAACCACACACGAAAACCAACAATTTGCGTTTAGGAGAAATGGTGACTCCGGCTTGGATTCGAACCGCGGACCCACGGCGATGAAATCAAGTACTCTGACCACTAGTCCACGCTACTTCGTTGATCATTACATACTTTGAAAATTTCCGGTATTGATATTTCCGGAAGGTGTGAAGATATAACGAACGTATTGACGTTACGAGCGTATTGTAAACGAACATTTTTTTATTGGAGAAGAAAGTGACGAGATGAGAAAATCTTTCACCTGAGGGTAAGTACAACTTCTACTCATAATAAATGCTGTGTCACCCAGAACTGTAAGGGACCACACTGCGCTAGTCACTCTGAGATATCAGTTCAAAAAACTAATATGCACAGTAATTACACTAGCTATCAGTGCCCAGTCTGACTGGAACAGTTTGTAGTAAAATGTTTGCGCGCTATTGCTTCACTGGCCCTGCTGTGGTACCTTGACGGATTCCTGCATATGAATTTAACCACAAGTAAAATCGTTACGACTTTACCATATGCAGAATGGATACAATATTCAGTTATTTATTTTCCATCAATGTATTGTTTAAAGTTAAATAATTAATTGAAAATCGAGGACAAAAGATATTCATTCATCCGGACGGATACAACGCCGGTACTTTAAATTTAGTTAATTAATTGCACAGGCATCGGAATCCATCTCTACAAAAAAAAAAATGTTTGTAAAAGATTATGATAAAATATGACTACCCGTAATATTACTGAATGTCAGGTCTGCAAACTCGTTGTGGGATCTTGTGGTAAACTAAATAAAAACAATTATATTCAGTATGCCACGGAACAAATCTTCGAAGCACTGCAATAAATTGTTTAAAACCATTAAACCAAGTAAACCACAATATAATATTCAAAATCATTAATTAATACAAGAATATACACTAACTCCGTAATTGAAATTTAATATACAATAAAAATATTTTAAATACAAGCACAATTTTGGAATCTCTGGTAGAAATGAACGGTCAAATTATATTAAAATAACTACCTACAAATGTCCTACTGCTAAGCAAAACCTTCCTCTAACTTCTTCTAACTTTTTGGGAGAGATTTGGAGCTGAGAAGAGTCCGCCACGCCGCTCCAGTGCGGATAGTCGGACATCACAAGAACGCGCGGTTCCTGTGCTACCATTGCTCATATTAAATTATTTTACCACAATATCCTACTCGCCTCGCGGTAGGAGGAAATTTATGAACTATAAATTGGAAAAGTTTAATAGACAAACTCCGATGACATGGACTGGAAACTTTTAAGTCTTGAAAGTTTATTTCTAAAAGAAAAAGCACATTGCATAAAGTTATCCACTTCTTTGGATCCTAATCTAAAAAATTGTAATTACTTAACATAATAATAATTTTTTGACCAGAAAATATAAATGTATTTTCTGTAAAATATGTATGCACATCCTGTAATCGTGAATTCTGGCAATTTAAGCAATATTATGTCATTTTCGTATAAATAATATTCAGATTTATGATAATGAAATACGTGAAATGATAATGTTATAATATGTACGTCTATATTAATTTAGACATATAGTAGTTGCCGTGGCAGATGTCATGCACTTTCCAGTAGGTGTTGGGTCTGGATTTTATGATTTTTATTTTAAACCGAAACACAGTAATGATTGCACATTACTGCTTCACGGCAGAATAACTGGCCCTGGTTGGCACCTACCTAGACGGGTTCTTGCATAGGAATCCTACCTCCGGACGTACTCATAATATCGAGCCGAGAGATAAACGGCCACACAGCATGCCTTCGTTAATGTTTAATATTAAATGCAATTTAGAAAACAAACTCATTGCGTCACCTACCGTAACAGCATAAGCAAAACGCCAGAAAAACGTCTAACGGGGCAGCTAGTTCATTGTATAAAAATAACAACATGGTACTTCCTTACTACTAATTAATAAAGTAAAGTAACACTTAATAAATGTCTTTCTACTGAATTTCATTGTGGCGACCGCGTGGCCTAATTGCTAGAGTGCCTAATTTCCACCTGGGCAAATATTTGTGTAAAAATCACAGTCATCTGTTAAATGTACTATACTTTATACTATACATGAGAAATCCTAGTGTGAGGCACCGTTTTATAAAAAAAGTATAAACGAAGGAAGTGGTCGTGGAACGATGCTCCTTGTTACGTATTGCTGACATGTCGTCATAGACGTACTATATTAATTTAGACATATAGTAGTTTACGTGGCAGATGATGTCATGCACTTTCCAGTAGGTGTTGGGTCTGGATTTTATGATTTTTATTTATGGCATTATATCTACAATTATATTGCGAATATGACCTCAATCGGTCAAATTGTTCAGAAGTTTGACGATCATTAAAAGACGCACCAACGACTTTAAAAGATATGAGAACATGTCAATTGTCATATACTGTACTATGTTACAGACTGACTAAATGCTTTCAATTGCTTGTTCAGCCAGATATTTCTAAATTTGTGCAACATATACAGAAATTAATAATGGAGTTTCACCAAAATATCGACTACAAAAAAGTAACATTCACGAAACTTGTCATAAACTACCTAACGACTACGTCAGAAACTTTGTTCATAATTCTATCGTATTTCGTATTTGAGATGAAGTACGTCTAGGAATTTATGTTTATAGATACTCGAAAGCGCTTACTGACCGTTTAAATTATTTAAATATATAATATAGTAATTTTTAAGTGTACTATGGAAATTGGTATTTGGGCTTTTAGTGGTGCAATGTCATCCGACACAAAGAGAAAAAAAGTAAAAAGAAAAGTCTGATCTGGGGAGGACGTCTTCTCGTACCAGTAATATTTAGATGTTGTGTATAAAGTTCGCATCTCAGAAAACTTTCATAGCGCGAATTGTCACAGACTGCAGAATGCGCCAGTTTTAATCGACCTTTTTTGCCCTGTGCAAAAGATACCACAATCACAATCTAGCTTGTGTACTCCTATATCTTGTAGATGGATGTTACATTTGACAGATGTGTAAAAACTGACTTAGCTTCTTCGGCGTCTTGAAGATTGTTTTTATGGAAGCCCGCCCATCTTGTCGGTGACTCGTCTGAAATAAGATAAAACAGCAGGTACCCGCTCGACTATGGCCGGTTTTACTCGTTCACTGCGAATTAAGCGCGGAACTCGAAGCTCGCTGTCCTGCAAAATTAGCTTGACATGCTGAAGCTCGGCGGCCAGGTGTTTCCTATCACAGATTCCTCGTGCTCTCTGAAACAAAGATTTATCCACGGTAGCTAACTGTGAGATGTGTCGAGATGCACCGTTTAAATACCTGTTAGTATTACGATTCCAAATTTCCAAACTACACACTTGGAAATTGAATTTTAGAGTTTAGGGAGTTAAGGTGGTCTAGAAATGCAGTTACTTTATCTGATCTTAAAATAGTATCAAGAACTTCCAACTTTTCTACAGATGTGTGAAGTGAAGTGAAGTTGGGGTTGGTGGAAGATGACAATCACTGGGATACCACAATAGAAAGCGAAGCCACCGGCGGTAGCTTGTATATATATATATTTATATATATACAAGATTGACTTGGCCCGATGGCTATTCCTGTACCTCACTGACTCTCTGACTCGGGCAGATTGCACGACGGTTGCTCGTTGTTCATGTTGCAATTATGGCAATTAAATGTGCGTAAGTTAAAGATACAGTGTTACTAAATACATCTTACATTTAAAGTAAGTGGAATATACTTATTTACTAATTGTAAATCGAAGAACCTTAAACATCATTATATAACATTTCAGGGTAAACAGAAATAAAAAATACATTCGTAGATTAAAAACAAAAAGTAAAAGAAATGAACAGGTTTATATAAAAAAACAGGACAGCGAAGGCAGAGAAACCCGAAACAGACATGATAACCCAATCAAGCACCATGTACCAGACTTTTTTTTATTGTATAAAGTGATGAAACGAGCAAAACATTCACCTGATGGTAAGAACAACGTCTGCCCATAACAAATGCTGTGTCACTCGGAACATTTCTGTATGGCACCTCACTGTGCCCATCACCCTGAGACATCAGTTCTTAAGTCTCATATGCCCAGTGATTACGCTAGCTCACAGTGCCCTTTAAACCGAAACACAGTAATGATTGCACATTACTGCTTCACGGCAGAATAACTGGCCCTGGTTGGCACCTACCTAGACGGATTCTTGCATAGGAATCCTACCTCCGGACGTACTCATAATATCGAGCCGAAAGATAAACGGCCACACAGCATGCCTTCATTAATGTTTAATATTAAATGCAATTTAGAAAACAAACTCATTGCGTCACCTAGCGTAACAGCATAAGCAAAACGCCAGAAAAACGTCTAACGGGGCAGCTAGATCATTGTATAAAAATAACAACATGGTACTTCCTTACTACTAATTAATAAAGTAAAGTAACACTTAATAAATGTCTTTCTACTGAATTTCATTGTGGCGACCGCGTGGCCTAATTGCTAGAGTGCCTAACTTCCACCTGGGCAAATATTTGTGTAAAAATCACAGTCATCTGTAAAATGACGGCCGTCTGTCGTAGAGTCTATTACGCTTGATAATGCCTCGTTTTGGGGCGAAACACGTGTCGTGTTCTCGACTTCAGCGGTGTATATTATCTAGTGGTAGTATTGTAGTGGTTGGTGGAGGGTACCTGGTGGCGGTTCCTGGTGGCGGTGTTAGTTTGCTTGTGCACGCTACTGAGGGAGGGCGGGTGGTGCACTTCAAAAAAACTAGGTAATATACACCATTTTTATATTTTGCATGCGGATCTTAGCAAAGTAACTTACTTTTCTTCATTATAATGGATTTCCGCAAAGTAACGCCTGATTCTATTAACTATATTAAATGTACTATACTTTATACTATACATGAGAAATCCTAGTGTGAGGCACCGTTTTATAAAAAAAGTATAAACGAAGGACGTGGTCGTTGAACGATTCTCCTTGTTACGTATTGCTGACATGTCATCGAAATATGTAATATTTCTCAAACTCGCAGGTTGTCTCGCGATATTTTCCAACGTGAAGTGTGAAAACTATTTTTCAACGATGTTGAAATTTAAAACGAGCGCTCGACACCTAAACCTGTCGTGTATCGTAACATAAACTATTTCATAAGTCCATAATCCCATCGAAAAATTCTTGCAAAATATTTAATGTAAAATGTGTTAATCATATTAAAATACTTTCAGTTCATAGAAACAAACGACGAACATTCTTTTTTATGTTACTAACAGCTATTTAAACAAGGAAAGTCTGCGACTAGAAATGCACGCTCTACCCAGCACTATTCACATGTGCTTCATAAAAAGTAACAGCTTATAAATGTCCCACTGCCGAGGCCAGATTTCATACACACTGAAAACTGTCAGCAACATTATTGCGCAAATTTATCATAACGTTAAACAAACATAATTTTACAGTATATTTTATTTTTCATCTCAATAAAATGTTTTGAAAATGTAGTGCACAACACATATTACAATCTGACTGTCTTATTTTATTTAAAGGAATACTTAATAGATTACAATAAACATGAATATAACTAATTATTATTAGTAGCCGTAGTGGCACAGGGGTCAGGCGCTTGACCTTATTAATAACTTTGAACTACTGTGATATATATATTTTCGGTGATGTAATTGCTGTTAGCCTTCTCGGCTTTTACAGCTTCATCGGATACTGTGCTCGCGGGCCAGGGGCCCGCGTGCCAGGGGCCCGCGTGCCAGGTTTGGTTTGACCCAAACATAAATAAATAAATAAAAACTCCTACAAAAACCTCGAAGTTCGGACTGTGTCGCGTTCGCTGCGTGCTTTCGCGATTTCGAAAATCTTAAATATTTTAAGTCGTCTAATGACCGTCCGAAGGACCGTCCGCGCGTCCATTCGGACTTTCGACTTGTGTGTCAGTAACTCTGGGCGGTGAGAACCGGCCCGGAAATCGGGTGAATCTTGTGTACGCGGTGTGATTATTGACTATTGCGCGCCGCTCTCTACGGCGGTCCCGCGTCGTGGTGCGTGTTATATTAAAGCTATTGACTGTATGTACAGTGTGGCCTGGATCGTGACTGACAGTATCGTGGTCAGGAATAGCTAAGACGTCCGTGTCGTCTAGCACGTTTCGCGGGCGACGTTTGCGTTCGGTCGCGTTTCTGTTTGGTCGGTAATTTGCTGCTTTAACCACCAGCTGGTTTGAATGAACCACGGCTTTTTCGAAAAACCGCCGTGATAATTCTCTGAAGTGTTCAGAGATTAAGGGCATTTCACAGTCGCTGTGAAGATCTACATTGCGTTGATACCAACCGGCTCCGGTGGCAGTTCGCAAGAATCGATTTTGAACGCTCTGTAACTTCTTTAATTGATTGCCCGTCGCGTGAGCGAAAGCGACGCAAGCATAGTCCATTACGGGTCTTATGCAAGTCTTATAGAGGCGAAGTTTGTGTCTTAAGCACATTTTGCTTGAGGAGCAAGTTAATGGGTATAGACGGCTTGAGATAAAAGCCGCTCTATTGCGTATGTTTTTAATCTAACGTCTAACTTGACCCCGAGGTATTTGACGCTCTTTTCCCAGGGAATAGGGCGTCCGAACAGGGTGATCGTGCCTAGCTGATTGTTGCCGATTGGGTGACATCGTCTAGCGGGCTTTGGTGTGCCCCTTGAGAAGTATATCGCTACACTTTTCTCGGGGTTTACCTCTACTCTCCATTTCGGGAACCATTCGCCTAGGCGATCGGCTGCGGCTTGGAGTTGAATCGTTATGCGGCCCTTGTGCTTGTCGGAATAGTACAGGGCCGTGTCATCTGCGAAAAGCGCAAGATTGACTTTCGGGTCTTTAGGGATATCGCTAGTGTATAGCGAGAACAGGAGTGGGGAGAGGCAGGAGCCCTGAGGGACACCCGCTCGGAGAGGGCGGCTTGACGAGCGCGTTCCCTCTACCCGGAAGCGAAATAGGCGGTCAGACAAGAAGGCTCGTATGATGTTCACGAGTCTGTCTGGCACTTTAGTGTGATACAACTTGTAATACAAGCCGTCGTGCCAGACTTTGTCGAATGCCTTTGCGACATCGAAAAATAAGGCCCCTGTGCCTACAGGCTTAGGGCGGTCGTTTAAATTCTCTAAAATGTGTTCCGTTAAGCGGTGCACTTGATGAGTACACGAGTGTTCGGGGCGAAAGCCGAACTGCTCGTCTGGAAGAATATTATTTGTAAGGACATAGTCTTTTAATTGACTGAGTATAATTCGCTCATAAGTCTTAGCCTTCGAGTTGAGGAGACTTATTGAGCGATAATTAGATGGAATGTTCTTAGGCTTATTAGGCTTCGGAATGCCTATAACGTCGGCTTCCTTCCAGTCGTCCGGGAAGGAGCAGCTGGAGAGGAGCGCGTTAAAAATACTGACTAACAGACACAATAACGGCGTAGTTAGATATTTCATCACCCTGTTGTTTATGCCGTCGAGGCCGGGCGCGGATCGGTTTTTAAGATTTTTGACTATCTTAGTGACTTCGTCGAGAGTCACTGGAGGCAGTGGTTCGCCCACTGGTAGTATGGCAGCCCTGCGTTCTAGTTCCGCGGCCACCTGCTGCAGGTGGTCGGGATCCGCAGGCGCGAGAGACGGAATGCATTGGCTCTCTAAACTGTCTGCGAGGCATTCGGCTTTTTCGTTGTCGTCGAAGGCGAGCGAGTTATCGTTAGATCTAATGAGTGGCGGCATGGGTGAGACCGGCTTTGCTTTGAGAGATCGTGCCAGCTGCCAGTAGGCAGTGTGCGACGGCTCGATTTCTTCAAGCAACTACTGTGATGTGATGTTCTCCTAGCCGATTTCGACCACGGCGACAACTTCCGAATCCGAATGTCGAGAGCCATCAACTACGCAGGAGATATTATAGTGCCACAAGTGTACGCGCAAACACAGAGATCCTCACTCGTCCCAACCTAACTGCGCCCGATGTAACGCTGATGCGATAAGATCGGAGGTAGGCTAGGATGCAGTGTCAGAAACACGGGGACAAACACAACACAACCAGACCCGAAAACCAACAATTTGTGTTTTAGCACAAATGTTGGCTCCGGCTGGGATTCGAACCCAGGACCCGCGGCTTAGAAGTCAGGTACTCTGACCACTAGGCCACTCGGTCGTCTCACATTTGAACTACTACTTAACATTTAAAAAATGTGAGTTCGCGTATCTGGTTGCTATCCCCAATACCAGTGTCACTAAACTTGTTAATAACAATGTTGTGTGTTGATTTTGGTGAGCGAAACGACACATGTCCGAAAAATATTTCGACGACTTTTGAAGACGTGTAAACATAGCGTGGCGAACTCTTCCGGGTTCTAAAACTCTCTCAAGAACATAAAAAGTTTGTGCTCAGCAGTGGAATATGTATGAGCTTTTTTTTTTTTACTATCCATTATTAAATATAATGAAAGTAATGGAAAGTGTCATGCTCGTTATTCTTTTGCGAGATAGTATCCGTAACGATGATATGAGCACGCTGAATACAAGCATTGCAGGAAGCTCGCACTGGCCGGCTATATTGCTCAACGAACCGATAACCGTTCTGGAGTGGCAACTTCGTAGTAGCAATCGCAGTATAGGGCGACCCCGCACTAGCAATGTCCTGCATGGTTTTGCGTTGTTCTTTGCGTAACTCGGTGGATGGAGGGGGCTTATGACAATTTGTGGTAATATATGGGAGTTCTGCAGTGGACATGGTATTCCCTGGAAACTTAATCTTACAGCAGCATTTTCGTCTTACAAGTAAAAAACATGTGCAGTAAAAATAAATATAGCATGTGGTCACCAGGCTATAGAGAACCATTCATCATTATCCTATGGGTGTCACGAATGATAAAGTAAATGTCCGAAAAATTTAAAGGTCTTTGACAGATAGAAAAAGTAAAGTAACAGCCTATATATGTCCCACTGCTGAGCATAGGCCTCTCATTTCTACTCCAATGCCGGTTTGCGGACTTCAAATGTCGTCGAAATATTTTTATTCCTCAAACATGCAGGTTTTCTGACGATGTTTTCCTTCGCCGCTGAGCACGTAGTAAATCGATCGGAGGCGATCGCTCGACCCCTGAGGTACACCGGCTCTTTTTGACAAATAGCGGATAAGTACAGCCTATAAGCGGCCTACGCTGAGTTTTGCTCAGCAAGCTATTACTTTACCTACAAATGATAATCGCATATTTATGTTAATCGTACAATATTATAATTAAGGGGAAAATTTGAAGAGTGCTTATTATAGACGAAAGAATAATGATCTAAGTGAACAAAACACTAATATTTGCTGAGAAAAAAAATATGTATAAATAAAACGGCATATTGTAAGAGCCTTTATCCGAGTAAAATTACCCAGTTCAAAAATTTATCGCTATAGCATCGCTATTCCTTTTTTTAGATGTTTATCGAAGATTTATTTCAAGTCAGCAGTCTATTATTTTGTGAATATTTATGGGACTTAATAAACAGTCCCTCCTCATCTTAAAGATACTTCGAGTGAAGAGTGGTTCAGTGCCACTGGGCAAATTTTGAAAACGCAATTTCAGACAAGACACTTATTTTAACATAACAACAAATTTAAAATAAGGAATGATGGGAAATTAAGAAAGGAATAGACGAAGCACAAATTGTTTATTTGAGTAAAATAAACAAGTCTATAGAAACGGAAGACACATACATACATGCACACCCTTTTATCATATAAGGGGTTGGCTCTGCCTCACGTAGCCTACTTTTCGCCCTCATTTTGGTACGAGTCAACAAGTTCTTACTTCCCTTACTACTCTTGTGTTCCCACGAGCAGTATAGAACTTTTGTGGCAACCCATGGGGGAGGCCTATGTTCAACTGAGGACAAGTCAAGTAATCGTAACGTTTTCATAGTACACGTTATTTATATATAACCATGGTAGTTATCTAGAAATTTACCACTGAAAATTTACAAAGTGTCGTTTTTGAAGTGATAGCTTTTTAAGAATCGTTGTGAATTGAAACTCGATGAAACAAAAAAGCGTCACTTAAACCAGACAAACATATACATCTACAGGATTTATTATATTATATTTATTTTGCGAATTTGTCTAAATCTTCGAATACTTCTTAGATTTTGCTCTCATTAGCTCGACAACAAGATCAAAATCAGTAATTGACGCTGCATTTTAAAGATACTCGTATATTGATCAAATCCAAACCAAGGCATTTATTTCATACTTTAATTAACATTAATGGAGTCTGTATAATATGTAATGTAATATGTCAAATTTAATCAAATGTTAAATTATTTTTAAATAATATCGTCTTTGTTAATAAAGTTTCGTAATTATAAAATGTAGTCATGTCAAACTCAGCTTAGTGATCAGCATCCCACACCGATGAATTCCAGTTGAAATTAATATTTATCCTAAACATGGTTTACTTTTATGGTTATAGTGTGATTGTTCCATCTTTGATACTGACTGTAATAATACCTAAAATCGTATTAAATATGAGTTACGTAAAATTGAATGGTAAAGACGAATAGGCTGCTAGATCTGGTCAACCAGCTTTTAATACGGAGAACGCCCTACGCCTGGTACCTCAGGTCTCAAGGTGTCACAAGCACTTATTTTTTCTCACCTCTTCCTATCGAAGGGGTAGAGAGAGACCATCAGCTCTGCTCCTCAACGAACCATCAACATTGAGGCTACGGTAGTTTCCAAAAGCGTTTTCCTAGGGCCTACACCTTACAAATGGCGAAGAAAGAAACACCGTGGGATTTTCCGTTAGTTGCTAGCGCAGCGGAAATTGCGGCGAAGAGACATTTTTAAATAAAAAAAGAGGTAAGAACGACTGAATCACTGAACAAATAATACATAATGAATATTACATTCAATTAATGCATCTATTACTTTTACTTGCTAGCTTATGAAACTGTGTAATAGTCATGAATAAATTATAGAAATAAAAGTAATCGCTTATAGATGAAAAATATAAAGTAATAATAGTAATAAACATTGAGCTGATTTACTGGATAAAATATTACGGTGGTAGGAAAAAACATTAACGTGAAAAATTGCAAGGCTGTTACGCTAAACAAGTAAAAAGGGATTTAATAGCAGATGTTGACGTACGATTACCGCCTCGAAATATTAAGGGGCAAATTCTTTATAAATAATAAAAACTTTTTGTTGACCTCTGCTTTTTTTTTTTAATTCAATTCATTTGGTCAAAATAAATGTCTTAAGGCTCCTTTGTTACATTATTTTATTTAAACCGTGTGATGTAAAAGGAAGCCCTATCCACTATTTTTTGACCACCACTCCACGCGCAAGTCAATTTCTTAGTACGCGTGTAACCTGAGTTCGATTTCCGGTGCGACACTGTCGACACAGACACACAATTGTTCTGCAATTTTTAGTGCTAATTTACCAGTTTACGTCGTGAGCAAACCTACATATTTCAGGAACAAAAATATTTCGAGGACATATAAAGTCCGCCAAACCGCATTGTTTTTAAAAAAAAGATGCTTCACAGTAGAATTACCCCTGTGTCGTGGGTACGTTTCACAGACATAAATTCGGGAATCGAACCCGCGACCCACTGCCACTGCGCCTACCAAGCCGACAAATTGCATAGCATTGGAGCAACGTGGCGGATTCTTCCCAGCTAGAAAGCTCTCTCAAAAATGTGAGGAGGCCTGTGCTCAGCAGTGGGACATTTATATGCTGTTACTTTACTTTACTTTTATGAGATTTATTTTATTTACTGGTGGTAGGAATCCTATGCAGGAATCTGTCTAGGTAGGTACCGCCCCAGGGCCAGTTATTCTGCCGTGAAGCAGTAGTGTGCAAACATTACTGTGTTTCGGTTTGGAGGGGAACTGAGAGCTAGCGTAATCACTGGGCATATGGGACTTAATAAATTATGTCTCAGGGTGACGGGCGCATTGTGGTGTCACACTGTTCTGGGTGACACAGCATTTGTTAGTGGCAGACGTTTCACCTACCACCAGGTGAACGTCTTGCTCGTTCCGTCACTTTTATCAAATAAAAAAATGAGAGTTGACTGTGTGATTTTTATCATAGTTGGTGTTTCTAAGTGTATAAAATCATTTTGTCGTTAATTTGTAGCCGTATAAACTTACATCTACAAAGGTCAGGTAAACATATTATGGCTCTGAGAAATAACTATCAGAAAAAATTAGCGAAATAACTATCAGAAAAAAAATGACTTCAGCCTCTGTATCACACTCACATAAACCTTTGCCAGATTAAGATAATTTATCGTAATTACCACTATTAGCAGGGTCAATGGCTATCGCAGTCGTCGACACTATGCATCTAAGACTGCTCATTACTGATATAGATCATTTGGATCTAGCATATTTGAGATGATTATTCCGTTAACTATTCGTGCCAAAAGGTTCCACTTAGTCGACTTTTATGACAACTTTGGGATGAGGTTATAGATTCCCTTTCGCAACTACTAAAATACACAGACCAGTTCTTTCAGTCCACCAGTCGCACTTACGGCCGATACTCATGAAAGTAGATTTAGAAAACGTCTATCTTCAACCCTTGTAGCTCATGGGTCGGGCGCTCGTGTTAAATTTCATAGTTTCTTTATTTTTTTTATTTAATAAAGGGACGAACCGAGCAAAACGTTCACCTGATGATTACTGCAATGTCTACCTATAACAAATGCTGTGTCATCAAGAACATTTCTGTGTGACACCACACTGCCACCCAGAGCCATCAGTTCTTAAGTCAGTGATTACGCAAGCTATCAGTGCCCACCGAGTCGAAACACAGTAATGTTTGCACACTATTACTTCACGGCAGAATAAATGCCACCGGCGTGGTACCTACCTAGACGGATTCCTGCATAGAAATCGTACCACCAGTGAAGTATGTGAGTGACTTGAGTTCGATCCACAGTGGCGACACCTCTAAAATTGTTCTGCAATTTCAAGTACTGATTTTATACGCGCCTAAGTCCGTATAAAATAAGCACATATACTTCCTCATGATGTAAAACCGCTAACGGTAAAGTTAAACATCGTGGGGAAACCTGCTCCTAGCCAGATGTTGGCGGCGTTAGAATATATGCCACCCCATCTTCTTCTATGAGTGCCATCTTGGGAAAAACCAGGAAAACAAAATTTCGAATATTGACAGACTGGTCAGCCTTGTATACGTGACGATAACAAAAGATCCTATCCTCTTGGGTGAAGCCTATTTCCAGCAGTGGACTGTTAACATGTCGATGGCGACGACGACGTATTCTTTGGGCATTCAATTTCTAGTATTTATTCAATCAAGATTATTAAGAGAGTCGTCTTTCTATAATCAAGGATAGATAGAAGACAAGAAACCAACACAACAAGAAAACAGAAATAAACTAAACGTGATTACAAATTCATTTATTATATTATTATGTTTTATGTCTTGTGTTTGGGTTGTTGTTAGTAAAAAATAATATGGTCCCTTTATATAATTTTTTTTATTACACTTGAGTTATTATTTTGATCTTAATATTACATAAACGTTACATTAGGTATGTGAAGTTTAAAACAAATAAGCTCGCCTGTTTGCACCATACTAGTGTTTATGTTAAAAATACTAGCAATAAATTTATGGTAATTCGTTTAGCTGGTCACAATAAAACAGATAACAATCAATACAGATATATATTTTCGGTGATGTAATTGCTGTTAGCCTTCTCGGCTTTTACAGCTTCATCGGATTCTAATCATACAGACACCGCCATTTGTATCATTGGTCACTTTGGCACCGAAATGACTATAGAAATTGTGTACGGAATTACGTATTATATGTATTTTTATGGAACTAACATTTGTGTGGTGCGTTTCGCATAAGTTTTTCAACACATTTTGAATGTATGCTTATTACATAAAAGCTAACCGTGGTACCTAAGGGGCAGAGCGCTCGCCTGGGTTCGAGCCCCGGTGTCAAAAATTGTTCATCAATTTTAAGTCCTAATTTACCACGTGCTCAGCGGCAAAAGAAATCATCGTGAGGAAACCTGCATATCTGAGAATAAAAATTTTTTGGGGTTATCTGGAATCCGCCAACCCGCCACTGGAACAAGACGTAAGAAAGAGAAATGGCAAGTGTATTAAATTTAAAAAAATCATCACTTAAAACTGCTAAACAATTTTAGATGTACCGGCATCGGGAATCGAAGTCAGATCGCTCAAGCACTAACAAATTTAAGGCGAGCCCAAACCATATAGATTTCATATCTTTCGGCACCGTATCAGTAAAGATGTTATGAAGAAATTCTTTTGCACAAGGTTAAGACTACATAACCTCTGTAACACAAAGAACTCGATAAATTTGCTTTGGATCTGCTGAGATTGTACTATTCTCAAGACCTGCACTCGAGCTGACCTATTTATGTGCTACAACCAGCCGTGACTTTACCTCGAAAACTCTAATTAATAATTAATTTACTGTATAAAAATGTAATAACTAGAGAGAAAAAGGAAATTGACGGTCTTATTTGAGTAATGTTATGACAATAACCGTCTTAAAAATACTTAATTTCAATTAATTGTATTTTGATTTCTTTTATTTACTCGAATACTACACATTTAAATAAAACACATTTTTACGGATGTATGAATTGTTTCTAACCCGCCGTTTCGTGTGCTTTACAGCACCCATAGTCACGGAAGGACTGAGGTGATAGATGTCCTGATGTCATAGTAAGCACTCGAAACGTCGGATTAGAAATAGTTCAAAATTAAACGCCATAAAATCCATAAAAATTTGTTTTATTTAAGCAATTGTATTGTGTGCAATTAACAGGTTAAATATACCTTTATTCTAACACAAACACTACATTTTATTTCAAATATAATATTTATTCCATTTTGCTGCCAAAAAGATCAACGATATAAATAGCGCTGTCGATATTGAACGATTACTGTAGTAACTCAACCAGCCAAGCCCTGGTTAAATATTATCAGGCAGATTAAATATTTCAATACATCACAAACTATAACATAACATTTTACTTTATTGTATCAAGTAGTTTTTGTTAACAATATTTGTTTTTTTATGTTTTAAATAAATTTGATGGTTTAAAATATATTTTGATAACTCTCTGCAATGATCATTGCTTTGCTGTTTTACTGTATTAATTTTTAAGTACTGAATTACAACGATCTTCTTGAGAAAGGGGTCAGGAAAGCTACATGCCTTCATGCCGAAGTGAAATCCACCAATTTGCACGTTCGTGTGGCGAACTCTTTCCGGCTCCAACACGGTCTCGAAGCGTTTAATCTAACATCTCCCGCGCAGACGAAGTCCGTAGGCTAGAAGGACTTCAACCGATATTCAGACTTGAAGTCAGACCACTTTAATTGTCAATTACAATTTTAAGTTCCGATTTGTCGCCTATAAGTGTCGTTAAAGTTTAAGTAAAAATGTAAGTGCTCGACGGTCAATTAAAGCATCGTTAGAATCATTCAAGTCATTCTAAGAAATATTTCAATGGTATTTTAAAATTTTAGCATAACAGGAAAGCGGCGGACTTTCTCCAACTCCAATTCCATTAAAAAGCTGTTCCTTTAAGATTTTAGAAGTATTTGTTACAAGTCAACAATTTCAATACAATGACATCAATTCATGAAAAACGCGTGACACTGCTATTCATAAATGTGAATGACGCTTATGCATTATGGCGTATACAAGTACAATTAATGAAATCTATTATTTCGTTGAGTTATACCCATGTGCTATATTATTTCCCCTTTTGTACACTAACTATTATTTATCGGCTATTTGATTACATAACTGGTGGTAGGACTTCTATTAAAAAGTCCGTCTATGTAGGTACAGTACATCATTACTGCCACCAGCACTGTAGCTAAATAAATGACCCGCTATATGAGATTAAATATCTGACATCGCGAGGTGACGAGCTCAGTGCGGGACCAGAGAGAGACAAGACCCTATAATTCATAATTCTGAGTGCTGTAGCGGGCAGTTACTAAGCATCAGGTGAACGATCGGCTCGTCTCGTTGAATACCATAAATAAATATATTTTTACAAACAATGAAAAAGTAAAATTATATACATATATTTACGTGATTGGTCTATTATTTAATTCAGTCGCAAAATACATTTTATTTATATTTGCTCAGAATACAGTAATTCTAACGTATTTCGCCATAAAAATGGCAGGCAAATGCAAATGAGTAGGTGCTATTCTACTCCACCGGACACCTAAAGCTAATATAAATATTCTAAAGTAACGCTTCTAAAGTTATAGAAGCGGCAATATTTTTTTAACAGTCTTCAATTTAACAGAGTATCTCTCTTGTATCAACCATTGTTCCATCACCGGGGATTGAACCTCGATCACTTGCAATTTATTGCGAACGCCCGGCATTGCCCACCAAGGCATTGTCATTTCATCACCATCGTCAAAATTTCTACGATCACAATAAATCCACTGCTGAGCATAAGCACAGATTGCCACAAAAAAAGGTTGCACTATCGACTTCCCACAAAACCGTGAAGGTCGTCGCTTCATCTAGTTGCCCTTGCACTAGTTGTACTAGTTGTGATTGCCATACAATACGTATGCCGGTGCGAGCACCCCATTGCCCCTTCAAGCATATTTAGTACGTATATTCGTATAACGCCACCGAGACAAATTATACAAAGACATATAACAAAACTGTAATTGGCCGATGTCTGTACATAGGAGATATTTAAGAAAATAATATATGAGAGGTCTGTACAAGAGCAATAGTTGTCAAAGCAATTCAACAATTGAAACAATCTTAAGAATTTTTGTTTATCAGTCTGTATGTTTGAACGCGGATCACGCAAAAACTAGTGCATGAAATTGGATTGTTTTCACAGTTGTATTACTGGAGATCTTACTTTAAGTATTTTTATGTTATGTTTATTAAATGTGTAGTATTCGCGTAAATATAAAAAATCATCGTGTCTAGGAAAGTCAAGCACCGTATCCTTTTGGACGGGACGTAGAATTTTTACTTCCAGTGTAAGGTCGACACTAGATTCCCGCACATTTGCGGCAGAATAGTTGGATTGTTTACAGATCATTTAATAGGGATGTTGTTAGTATTGTTTTTAGACTGCAAGCGCAATAAAAATATTTAACAACGTTTATCGACTTTACATTATGTTAATCATACTGTGTAAGTAGTTTTAGGCCACACGAAGCTACACGAAGGTAAGCCACCTTACCCCAGCTTATAAGTAGTATATGATTGAGCTTTTCTTCATCATCATCACATCAGCCTATTACAAGTCCACTGTTGAACATAGGCCTCCCCCACGGATCGCCACAAAAGTTTATCGCTCACATTTTGGAGACTCACATGTAATATGTCTGAAAACATATCCAGGACAAAATGTTTAATTATAAAATAAAGTAAAACGTCTACAATACATTAAAGATACATCAAAAGAAAAATATCTAATATACTGGAAAATAATTTAAGCATGGCCGTGTGGTGGCGGCGCGTTAAAAGAAGACTACCCCTCCATCTCATCCAATGGATCTCGTAAAAGGCGAGTAAGGAATTAAACTGCACTGTGCCCCCAATAGCGCATGGTGGCGATAAGCTCACCACCTATCACACCAAGTGCATTATATTGTTTTGGTGAAACGTGGATTGTGGCAATCATCTGTTTTTGCAGTGAGTGCCCAGTCTCTGACTACCCCTTATGAGATACAGTCGTGATCTTATGTATGTATGTAAATTAAGCATCTACTTATGTAAATTATTTTAAAGAGCATTCTGCAATGAGCAATTCGCATCTTGTATTTTTTTTATTTATTTTTTTATTGTTAAAGTGATGAAACGAGCAAAACGATTCCTGCACAGGGTTATCTACGCAACACAACATAAACTTGTCCAGTAAACGCAAATTTCAGTGTATCGATGCCTCCGGCGGCGCGGTGTATTGCGCAAAGAGATGGTATATTTTATTATTCATCTTTATGAATATGTTTAAACGAATTTCGATCTTGTGTAATAATAAATATTAGATTTTCTTCTGTCTGCGACGCATTCCTCTTAACGATCGGCATTTATCACCTATATTGTAATACAATATGTATAAGCTTTGACAAATCGGAACTCTTTCATCATCACCCACACGTCAAGTATACCTAACGCTTAGAAGAAACGTTGGGTTCCAGTTAGAGGTTACATTGATTTACACAAGACGGTGATGAGACGAGCAGATTGTTCACCAGGTGGTGCAACATATCATAATAAATGTCATTATACTGCAATGGGTAATAAAACATTGTTGACTTTTTCCAACATGGCGGCGACGTGGTTCGCCACCCGTCAATATTTATGAGATATTGTGTATTATAACTACGAGTAACAGTACATGCAGTGACATGCAGTAATGTTAGTGAGGCACTAACAATTTATGGCCTAATCTTAAAGTAAGTTTTTTAAATCAGTCCATAAATTGTTATATCCATATATTGTAATTCCTTATTTAGTATGATGCTATATGAACCCATTTGCTAAGGATGTACGAAAAATAATTGCCTGTAATTTCACGTGCTTACAATCTAATTAGGTAACTTCGTGGTCCAAAGGTAAGTTAAGATTACCGTAGGTAATAAATCAACCAACCAACTAATCACCTTTTCATAAAGAGTAAAATCCAAGTTATGTTACTGCGTATTGTCCTTATTTAAATAAAGATAATTTTGTTTTCAACGTAACTCTTTTTCTTCAGCCTGTTAATATTCCACTGCTGGGCATAGGTTACTGTTTGTAGGATTCCTATGTAGGAATCCGTTTAGGTAGGTACCATTACAGTGCCAGTTATTCTGCAGTCAAAGAGTAGTTTGAAAACATTACTGTGATTCGGTCTGAATGGCAATGATAGCTAGCGTGACTACTGGACTAATGACACATCAGAACTCAGGTCTCAGGGTTACGAGTGCGGTACGGTGTCACACTAATATGTTCTTGGTGAGACAGCATTTAATGTGGCAGAGTTGGATTAGGTGAGCTATTGGCTCGTCTCGTTATTTACCTCCATAAATACTCGGTAGGCCGATTGGTAATCGGAGTGCCAGATGCCTTACATGTTAGACTCAGACACTACTTTCCGACACAGTTAGAAATATTTCTGACTAGCATTCTGCCGTCTGTTGGAAGCCATGAGATTTTTCGGGCATTTCATTAAGTCAACTCTTACGACGCCCACAGTATATTTAAAACGACCTCAGACAATGATGACTTTCTTTAAATTCAATAGACAAACATTACTTCGACTAGTGCGAAATCGCATTATAAAGTTTGTGGTAAAGCCGTTTCATATACACATGAGAACGACGCTTATTCGCATTCATGCGAAAGCAATTTAATAAGTTTTTTTTAATTTAATTTAGCTTTATGCGGTTTTCTAGGTAATGCAGCGTTAGTACAGCCCTTTTATTTCTTCCAATATAGATAAAACTAATTGATTTTACTACTATTTTTATTCAACTATGAATTAAATACTAATTTCAACCCGACTTTTTTCTAAATACAGAAAAAAGCATCTTTATTACCTCTCGAAAATTGTGGTTTTATATTTTATCTTTCAGTTAAGTAGAGTAGTATATAGTGTAGAGTAGTAGTAGTTATATCATTTTTCTTGGTTCGAGACGTAATTAAAATCTAGGCACTATGAGATAGGAAAGCCTTGGAACTCGCCTGAGGCAAATAAACTGAAGGGTTTTCACCATCTTCTTTAATTAGTCGTTTTTATTTATTCATATAATTGAGAATTATATTTTATTTTAAAATTGTATAATATAATATAATAAAATGGGGTAGGCGGAGGAGACTCACATAGCCCACCGTTCGCCGTCGCGGAAAAGGAAGTGTTATTATAAATAACGATAATAAATATTAAGAACATTTTAAAGCAATCGTTCTAAATGGCAGAAGCTGATAAGTCCGTAACAAGCTTATGAGAATTTAATTTGCCTCAAAAGCCTTAAGTCTTTATTCAGCAATGCTTGTACACTTCTACTCAGCGATAGAATAACTGGGGATGTGCTGGTATCTACCTAGACAGACTCGTGCAGAAGCCCTACCACCACAATATCATACATGTTCTTAAATATTCCTCAAATTTATTAATTTATTTATTATACCCTTTATTGCACACATTAAAGAAAATAAAATACAATAATATTTAAACTAAATATGTACAACCGGTGGCCTTATCTCTTAACGCTAAACATCTCTTCCAGGCAAACCTTCGATAAAGGAGATTTATTAACAGAAAAAGGACGGAGGTGTACACACAATATATAAGTAAATTGAAGAAAAAAAACACAGACACTGATTTAAGTAAAAACACTTAGTTTGATTTTTAAAGGTTTCAATACTTTGAGCCTTTCTGACATGCAACGGAAGCGAATTCCACAGCACTACAGCTTTCACACCGAAAGAGGAGTGAAACATTTTTGAGTTATGAGCGGGCATACGTAAAATAAGGTTATCAGCCAGCCTTGAGTGTTTTTGATCTCCGCCCAAAAACTCCAACTTTTCTTTAAGATACTTGGTGTTTTCGGATCAAATAGTACACAGTACAGTAGAGAAAGAATGTGAGTATTCCGACGAAGTCTAATTGGAAGCCACTTGAGCTTGAGTGCGAAACTCGGAAACATGATCATATTTGCGGAGGCAAAATATGAACCTTATAGCGAAATTTTGAAGACGCTCAAGTTTATTCAACTGTTCCTCGGTAATATTAGAGTAGCATGCATCGGCATAGTGAAGAATAGGAAGTAACAAGGAGCTGCGCTAGTTAAATTCTAGTAGGGATAGATAGAGAATTGCGCAAACGTCTTAAAGCTGATGCTGTTGCAAACATCTTTCTGCTGGACTCTTTAATATAACTATTTAAATAATACCTAATAACTATTTCATGTCCGAGGTCCTTCCTGCCGATTTTCAACCGCACCGACAACTTTCGAATACTGGAAAACTATCAACTACATAGGAGATTTTGTAGTGCCACTAGTGAACGCGCAAACATAAAGGCACTCACGCACCTAACCTACTCGCGCTCTATGTTACAATCAATCTATAATATCGGAGTTAGGCTAATATTCAAACACTACTGTGTTTCGGTCTGAAGGTCACTGATAGCTAGTGTAATTACTCTGCATGAGACATAAGAAATAATGTCTGAAGAGGACGGGCACAGTGTAGTGCCACATAGAAATGTTTTGGGGACACACCATTTGGTTATGGGTAGTCGTTGCACTTACCATCAGGTAAACGTGTAAGAACACGTCTCTAGGATACAGTATCAGAGACACGGCAGCAATCACAATACAACCAGACCCGTATACCCGACACATCAATAAAATGACTTCCATCAGTCTCTAAACTATCGAAAGGCATGATATTTCACAGACTTCTACGCCGTAGATTCTGGCTCTGAATTGGAACCGGCGCCAAATATTTCCCAAAAACAACCTGTAGGTTTTCGGGTCTGGTTGTGTTGTGCTTGTGAAATTTATGTCTGTAAAACGCACCAACGTTACAGGGGAATTCCTAGTGAGAGGTCTAAATAAAATAATTCTTTTTATAGCGAAAAACGATGCCTTACACTAGGAGTGTAAGGGCAAGTTTTGGTCCCGGTTCGAATTCAGAGCCAGGATGTGCGGCGTAGACCCCTGTGAAATGTCGCGGCTTTCGATAGTTGGCCAAATAACCATCTCGAAGTATGCCTAAAAACTTAGACCGCTGTTTTTGTTTTTTCACAAATGTTGGCTCCGACTGGGATTCGAATCCAGGACGCGGTGTATAAGTAACATACTCCGATAAAATAAATAAATAACTATTTTATCATACACTGGCCGTTTGTAACTTGCATTAGCTTTTTACAAATTTTAATTATCAAAAGAACAAAGACACATGTTTTAAGTTAAAAGCTATCAAAAAGTGGTGTCCCATAACATCCCCACAGCTCTTGTAAACTAGTTCGCAAAAACAATATTTGGTTACTTAATTTTGTTTCTGCATAATATGGGTTCTCGTAAATTTACTCAAACAACGGTTACCGCCTTAATATTAATAAAGGCGTTTCTTGTTTATTTGATACGCTTTGTTAACGGCAATGCATTCATAATGAATTTCAACAAGGTAAAAATGCTACAGAAAATTAAATCAAACTTAGTTGAATATTTTAAGTGAGTTTGAGGCGGATAATTCAGGTGACAGAGACGTGGTGGCTCAAGGGCCGTTCGCTCGCTTTAAATTTCATAGTACGCTAGTTACCCGGTGTCGGTACCTTTAAAGTTTTTTATGTTAAACCTTTTTTGGGACATTATATGAGTCGAGCTAATCACTCAGCTGACAGTAAGTGCAACGTCTGCCCTTTTCACGCCTACGAATCCCTTGTCACCCAAAATATTTATATGTCACCGCACCACACTGCACTCATTTTCCTGAACGATCAGGTCTTATGTCTCATATTATGGCCGAAATTACACTAGCTATCAGTGTGCCACTAACTACTAGTAGATATCCTACCAATAGATATCTAAAAAAAACCAAGAGTCTGTTATTTTAGGCTGTCGTTTTGTTCTATTTTTTACCTGCGTCATAGTCATCGTCAATTTGCAGAGTTATAGATTGCTTTGCGGCAAGCACTATTAATTTCGTATCTATCGACATCCCGCACACTTGGACACGTTGTCGCTCCATTTACTTGAGGCTTGACCTTTACCGCGTTTCTACGTACAAGGTTATCAGCTTTTATTCCAATAACAAATAGGTACATTCCTATAACAATAATCTCGCAAAACTGCAAATAATTTGTTGGCAATTACACGCTCTTAAATGCATATCATTATGCACCTACGCAAATAATACTACATAATTAAAAATATATAAAAACAAAAGTATGTATGATTAATAACTAATTAATTAATAACAATTTTTTCAGAGAATATTATACTATTAATTTGCTTTTAAACAGAGATGTTTCTCTTAAACACTTCACTGAACTAAATTACGTAATACAGTGTATTTACTTAAACGCTGTCCATAATAATTGGTGGCAGTTGGTTCTTTCACCAGACAGTTCACCAGTCCACTGCTGAACATAGGCCTCGCCCAAAGATTGCTACAAAAGTTTGTTGCTCTCATTTGGTGGGAATATTGCCATAGTTGCCACGCTTGGCATGTGGGTTGACAACCGCGGTCCATTCATTCTGATGTGCCAGGAAGATGATGCTGCCCATCTTCTGGTTTTAATCTTCCCTCTGTCGACTTTTACGTCACCTACAGGATGAAATGGCGTGGTAGATTACAAATTCCATTTTAAAATATTCACATAATAGTTTTCCACTATGGAAGCACTCACAATCATGCTCTACAGTACCTATTTATATTTTCAAAGCTTACATAACCTGTTATATGGAGAACATCTTTGATATTATTATCTAAGAACTATGGGATTTTAACGGTTATCAGTACTACGAACAACGTTGCCACTTGCCAGCCCTTTGCCACTTCAGCTGACTGATCTAATAGTTACTGTAATTTATTCGAGGTCTGTAATTTAGTTTCTGGAATCCGTCTAGGGTGGTCCCCAGGGCCAGTTATTCTGCCGTGAAGCATCAGTGTGCAAACATTACTGTGTTTCGGTTTGAAGGTCACTGAGAGCTAGCGTAATCACTAGTCATATGAGACTTAAGAACTGATGTCTCGGGGTGACGGGCGCAGTGTGGTTTCACTTTTTTTTGTGTTTAACACAGAAATGTTTTAGGTGACAGAGCATACGTTGCACTTACCATCAGGTGAACGTTATGCTCATTCCGTCACTTTTATCAAATAAAAAAAATCTTCTATATTTTTTTGTTGCTCGTTTAGATGTATTATTATTGTTATATTACACTAGCTGCCTTTCGAAGTTTCATAAGCCGACTGCACTTCTTAGTAATGTTCGGTGCTCAGCGTGCGGCTCCTTAAAGCCTTAGGCCAAGAAGTTTTATAATGTACAACCTTCCTCAAGAAACGGGCTCTGTATTGCAAAATAATTTTTTAAATCGGATTACAATTTTCTGCGACTAACGATCTCCAACTTCTGAACTCTCCAGCTTTTTACATTAATAAGAAGTGAGATATGTTTTTAAATATTACACAAATAATAGCAAAATGTTCTAATAAATCTTTTACCGAATGTGTGTGTTTTTTAAGTCTTTTTTGGCAAAACAGCTGAAATTTCTTCAATCCGTTGTATGTGACATGGCCGTTCGTGCAACTATTTTGTAAAGCTCTTGTATAATGCAATGTGCACTCCACTTAACGGTAGCGGTGGAGATGTGTAGATTTGTGTATTTACTATCGCGTGTTCGTTGTATAATATATTGAATCCCATAAAGGAGTCTGCCTAGGTAAGTACAACCGCATTCTCGTTACTCTTCCGTGAAACAGTATTATGCAAACATTATCTTCTTCTATCCTTATCCTATCGTATGTCCCGGCTAGTGCCATGGTCCCCTTACGACTTTCTCGCCTTAGGCATTTACCATGAGTATTAGGCCACTGTCTCTCATATTTACGACATAAGGCCAACGCCGCTTAGGTGGAGCGCGAGGTTTAGCTCATGAGACTTTTAGGTCTAAGCAGTAGTTCCCTACGTACTTTGCTGGTCTACGAACAACATGTCCATACCACTTCAAATCGACTTTCCTGGAGCTTATCCGCTACGTCACGGATGTACTCGTTATGTATACGGGACTCAGAGCGGAATCTTGGTGAACCCCAAAAGCCACAAAGAAGAGTTGAGTGCCATCAGCAGCGTTGCTCACCGTAGACTTGGAGCCCAGATAGTAGGTTTACCAGAGGTAGGTTTCGGGCAGTTACGGACATAGCTGTCATTGCGTGTTATCATACTTTAAATAATACAAATAATGATATTTTATTATAGTTTTTATTCAATAATATTGTAAAGTCATTGTAATAGTGCTAATTTATAGTTATGCAAAAGTTATTGTGATTTTATATTGCCCTATCCAGTTTTAACTTAAAGTGAAATTGTGGGCATCTACCCCTCAATCAATTCATAAAAAAATACTTTTTTACTAAAATTACACATCTATCGCGATATAAAACTTTAGACCATTTAAGTGTAGTGTTTCATTGATTATTTGTGGAAGCAAAGTGTAGTAACATTATAGTAAGTGCATAAACATTAGCAGTAACATTATTATAAATTTATTAAAATTATTATACTGCTATAGCGCCATCTATTGACAGTGTTATTGATTAATTTAACATGGCAAAGTGTGGAACCTGTGGTTGGTTTCTAAACACAGCAGATGCGGTTACTTGCTGTAATTGTAAGGTAGCACACCATCGAACCTGTGTATCAATCCCTGAAGGGACTCGAGTAGCTTGCAACTGGGCATGTCTGAATTGCAAACCTAAACCTCCACGGCAAAGTAATGTTGCATCAGCCCCCATCACTCCTACCCAATCGCACGGGGTACATGGTAAGCCGTCCAGCAGCCTTAGTGACATAAATAGTGGTAATGATAATGTTACACCTACAAATAAATCCGAGCTAAGCGAGCTTCTGGCAGAAATGCGTTATATTAGGAGTGAAATGTCTGCTATGAGGGCTGAATTTAAAGAATGCAGGACTGAAATTGCTGGCATCCGCAGCTCCATAGAGAATCTCACTGTGCGTGTTGACAGCATTGATGAGCGTGTTTCTTCTCTGGAGAAAAAAATGGATGAGACTCCTGCTCCTAACTATTCTTGTGAGGCTATTATCGAAGACCTCAAGTCCCAGCTCAATGAAAGGGAACAAGAGATGATGCTGAATGACATTGAGTTGTCTCAAGTGCCAGAAGTTAGAGGGGAAAATATTTACCACCTGGTCGCATCTGTTGCGAATAAGTTGGCGGTCACTCTGGACGAACGTGACATTGTATCAGCTGAGCGTGTGGGTGCGGTGCGTCGTAACCGTGTAGAGGGCTCAGGCTCGGGCTCGGGCGCCGCGGCCCCGCGACCCATCGTGGTGCGGCTCGCGCGCCGTGCGCTGCGCGACCAGCTGCTGCGCGCAGCGCGCGTGCGCCGCGGCGCCACCACCGAAGGCCTCGGCATACCTGGCGAAGCTTGTCGTTTCTATATAAACGAGCGACTAACTCGTCAGAACCGCCACCATTTTGCCAAGGCTCGCGATTTGGGCCGACAGCTACAATGGAAATTCGTCTGGACGAGAACAGGTAGAATATATGCACGTAAAGACACCAGTGGGCGAATAGAACGTATTAACAGAGCATCCGACCTACAACGGGTTTTTGGTTCTTGCCTGGTTTGACTGCAACAAACAATTATGTTTTTGATTACTATTTTTTTAAAGTTACACAGGCCTCATCTATGTTTGTCCAATCTGTCTTTGTGTTTTTATCAAATGTTTAAGTTACATGCAGGAAAAATTATGACTTATTATTTTGGTTTATATAACAATAAAAGGATATTACCAAATTGCACCCAATTATATATTCAACTTTGATATAGTTAATAGAATCAGGCGTTACTTTGCGGAAATCCATTATAATGAAGAAAAGTAAGTTACTTTGCTAAGATCCGCATGCAAAATATAAAAATGGTGTATATTACCTAGTTTTTTGAAGTGCACCACCCGCCCTCCCTCAGTAGCGTGCACAAGCAAACTAACACCGCCACCAGGAACCGCCACCAGGTACCCTCCACCAACCACTACAATACGACCACTAGATAATATACACCACTGAAGTCGAGAACACGACACGTGTTTCGCCCCAAAACGAGGCATTATCAAGCGTAATAGACTCTACGACAGACGGCCGTCGAGTCACAGTTAATAGAATCAGGCGTTACTTTGCGGAAATCCATTATAATGAAGAAAAGTAAGTTACTTTGCTAAGATCCGCATGCAAAATATAAATTTACTCGACGGCCGTCTGTCGTAGAGTCTATTACGCTTGATAATGCCTCGTTTTGGGGCGAAACACGTGTCGTGTTCTCGACTTCAGTGGTGTATATTATCTAGTGGTGGTATTGTAGTGGTTGGTGGAGGGTACCTGGTGGCGGTTCCTGGTGGCGGTGTTAGTTTGCTTGTGCACGCTACTGAGGGAGGGCGGGTGGTGCACTTCAAAAAACTAGGTAATATACACCATTTTTATATTTTGCATGCGGATCTTAGCAAAGTAACTTACTTTTCTTCATATTCAACTTTGTTTGTTACACATAAATAATATTTCTGCTAATTATATAATATATAATCTTAACTTTCTATATATCATCTTTAAAATATGCAAACTGTATTATGTTCCACCATGTTTCAATTTAGCCACTTACTCATTTTATTTTGATTGTTCAGTTTATTATTTAATACATAATTTTAAATCTTACATTCTGTCCTCACTGATATGTTTTTACTTCTATTTTAACTTTACACTCAATTTGTACAAAATTCAAAATAGTGTAAATTATTTAGTCCAATATTCTTGTTCAAAAGGACTATGTTATATATTTAATGACGGTAAATTATTTGCTTATTTTATATTCTATTGGGTTGTAGCAACAATTAAATACATATTTATTTATCACTATTTGCATTTACTAATGTGCTTACATGTTATTCTGCTACATCCTTTAATTTTTCTGTTGTCTTATTCTATATATCACTTATATGTAAGTACAACCACATTATATAGATGTAATTTAAACCTAATTATTTATCAAATGGAAGTGACTAAGGTGTACATAGTGATTGCTCTTTTGAGTCAATGATCCACATGCAAAATCTAAGAATTGGTCTTTACAATGCAGGTTCACTTAGCACTAAAAGTGAGGATTTTATTTTTGCAGTAGAACAGCATTCTTTAGACATCTTAGCAATTAATGAAACATGGCTTAGAGAAGGAGAAGAAAATAGTGCTCCATCGTTGCCAGGTTACACTTTAAGACATATTCCTCGCTCAAATTCTATTCGATCAAGAGGTGGTGGTGTAGGTTTTTACATCAAACGAGGATTACGTGCTGTAACTTGCTTGCACCCAATATCAGATAAAAATGTAGAGCAAATGTGGATATTGTTAAATATCAACTCCATTAAATTAGTTATTGGTACTGCCTACCGCCCACCTTGGTTAAATCTAGATACTTTCTTTGATGCTATCACTGAGTCTATAACCAGTTTCTCTAATTTTGATAAATGTATAATTATGGGGGATTTTAACGTTGATATTCTACAGTCTCATAGTATTAAAGTAAATAGCCTGAATGCTTTTCTATTGTCTACAAATTTAAAAAATTGTGTATGGCAACCCACCCATTTTACTGACCATAGCGCAACATTAATAGACCTAATTTGCTCAGACCTGGACATTCATTCAGTTAATATCGACCACATTTCTGAACTTGGTGGGCATGCCTTAGTTTCTGCTGAGGTGAAAATTAAAAAAAATAAATTTAAACCTAGATGGATTATTTGTAGACAATTAAGAAACATAATTTTGGACAATTTTAATAAAGATTTGATCTCTCTAAAATGGCAAAGTATCAGTGAAGCACACTCCATTGACATGATAATTAGTAATTTTAATGTTTATGTGCACACAATTTTTGACTTGCATGCACCAATTACAAAACTAAAAATAAAAAATAAAGCGGTACCATGGCTTACAAGTAATGTGCGCTTCATGATGAAACTCAGAAACAATGCCTATAACCTGTATCGCTCTAGTAACACTATTTCTAATAAAAATAAATATAAATGTCTAAAACAAATGGTTCCCTCTGCCATTTTCAATGAGAAAAAAGCCTTTTTTGAGCACAGTATAAATGGAGCTATGGCACCCAAGCAATTATGGAAGAACCTTAAAAATACTGTAGTTCCAAACTTCAAAGATGTAGGTTAGCTTCCAGCTTATTTTGATGATCCCGATACCATCAATTCACATTTTCTGGACATCCCTGTAAATGATAAAGTCAATATGTCGCAGCTCACCTATTACGAATTTCATAGGCATGGAGATGCAACCCTAGTGCTAAAACCAGTTAGCAGTGACTCAGTCGCTAATATTATTTTGGCAATAAAATCTAATGCGGTGTGACTAGAGACATGGTAATCCTGTCACTTCCTCATACCCTCAATACCATCACTAACATAATTAATGAGTCTATTAATTGTTCAATTTTTCCCAGTCAATGGAAAACAGCATTAGTGCGGCCTATCCCAAAAAAATCGAATCCTAGCAATGTAAATGAGTTGCGACCAATATCCATTTTGCCCTATCTGTCAAAAATCCTTGAGAGAGCCGATAATAATATTCTTCCACAGTATCAATCGGGATTTCGTAAGGGTCGTAGCACTTGTACGGCACTTATTGATGTTGTGGATAATGTGTTGTCTTCCAGCGATTTAGGCAAAGGTACTGTCCTGGTTCTCCTTGACTACTCCAGGGCATTTGACTCCATAAACATTAATTTGCTGCTCTCAAAAATGGCTTATTATGGATTTGATAGTACTGCGATAAAGTGGTTTGATAGTTACCTCAGTAACCGATATCAACTAGTTGAACTGCAAAAGGCAGATGGTTCGGGTATCATCCAGTCCAGTCCACAGCCTGTTACTAGGGGAGTACCTCAGGGCTCCATTTTGGGTCCTCTCCTCTTTTTACTTTATTGCTGCGATTTAACTAATGTAATAAAGGACTGCCAGTACCACATGTATGCCGATGACTTACAGTTATATCTTTCCTTCAAACCTCATGATACCACTGAGAGTATAAGTATACTAAACAGAGATTTGGAACGAATTGCACTATGGTCAAAAAATAATTCACTCAATTTAAACCCAGCTAAAACAAAATTCATGATATTAGGTTCAAGATCACAGATTAAAAGTATATCAGAATCCAAACCTATACTTTTCCTGCAGGAGGAAATCATTGAGCAAGTTGATGAGGCTCGTAACCTCGTTCTCAAAATGGATGGCCTATTGCATTTTGAGAACTATGTCTTGGATATAGCACGTGCCTGTTTCTATAGGTTAAAGATCTTATACAAAATACGGGCTTACCTGAGCCTGAATACGAGAGTAACGCTCTGTGAGTCTTTAATATTGTCCAAATTGAATTACTGCATATCAGTTTATGGTCCTTGTCTTTTGGGAAGGTCTATGAAACTGCTTCAAAGGGTCCAAAACGCATGTGCCCGTTTCTGTTTTAATATTCCTCCTAGAACTCATGTTTCATCGTATCTAAATAAGGGCAAACTACTAAACATGGCATCTAGGCTTAAATTGCAGTTCGCTAGCCTGTTATTTGGAATTATTAAAAGCAAAACTCCGGAATATTTATATAAGAAGCTTAAATGGTCTAGTGAATATAACGTTCATAATACTCGTGGTGCGAAGTTTCTATTAGCTGTCCCAGGACACGTTACTGCTGCGTTTCGAGGTAGTTTTCGTTACTTGGCAACAAAGTGTTGGAACGATTTACCGCCACCGCTTCGAGAAATTCGTACAAAGCCTTATTTTACTGTTCGTTACAAGTCTTATCTTCTAGAGAACAATGACACAAAGTAAATTTTTTAATTCGGTGCCACGTATTAAAGTAAACGTGTCAACTATATAATTGCACAGACTAAAAATCTGGTTATTACGCATGATAAATTGAATAGTGACAGAGATACAGAAACTTTTTTTCTTTTTATTTTTTGTTATCTGTTTACACTGCATTTGTGTTTAATATTTAATAACTTTGTTTATATGTAAGTATTTCAGACCTTTTTGTTTTTTTTGTAATATGCGCATGTATGTATATATATATGTATATGTATATGTGTGTATGTATATGTATATATGTATATATATGTGTGTGTGTGTGTGTGTGTGTATCCGTGTACATGTGCGCATATTTATTTCCTTTAAATTAAACTAAGTCAATTAACAATATGTCCGGAAGCTGCTCGTTAAACCTGAGGCATCGACAGAATAACAGCGCTGTGGCAACTCTGCCATAGCATTATGCTGAGTCGACAGCCTTTTCGTTGCTACAACCCAACGTACGTCTGACAATGTAATACGTCGTATTTTTTGTTTACTTATTTTTTGTATGTTGTGTTGTAGTATTGAATAAAAAAAAATTTCTTTCTTTCTTCTTTCTAGATATATCACCGATCACCTCGATGTACGCCTCTTGTATGTTTTTTTGATCTAAGGGCCCACTAGGTTTTCTGACAAGGCACACAGTAAAAGCCTTCTGCAAATCCAGAAAAGTCATGTGCAGTGGCCTCCGCTTCTCTCTGTAGGCCTCGCTCAGTATTCTTAGGACAAATATAGGATCTTTTGTTCCATAATCGGGGCAAAACCCGAACTGGCAATCGAAGATCGTGCACTCTTGACGCATGCGACTCGTTCACCGGTTCGAAAAGTTTCATGGTGTGACATATAATCTTAATACCGCGGTAGCTCCCGCACTCTTCTATACTGCCTACCCAATTATATACGGTGTTTTTTTCTTCAGATGTTAAACTTCTTTCTATTGATCATAACGTGGTTAAATAGGTACGTAATTAGGTGTACAACACGAGAGCTCATCGATTTATACGCTTCGATCGGGATGTCGGCCAGACCTATCGCCTTACTGTTCTTCAAGCGACGAAGACAACCTTCCGCACCTCATCCGCAACCTCATCCGGTTGTATAGGAGCGACAAGACCTTGGTTTAGAAGTAGTTCAAGACGTGAGACACATACATACTGGTTATGTAGCAGCTCACAAAAGTAGGCACGCCAGCGTTCCTTCTCCGTGGCAGCATCGTAAACCAAACTACCCGAGGAATCTTTGACGCACAAACATTTAGTTATGTCTAGCGTCGCTTTCTCACAGGTTTTAACAACCTAAAAACAAGCTTTCGACTCTCTTCTGTTTTCAACTATGAGTAGAGTGATTCTAGGTGCTCGCATCTCGCTTTTGCGACAGCTTGTTTAATGGCATGTTTAATTTTAATGTACTCGGCACGATCTTCAGGAGTTTTGGTCTCTTGCCTTCTTTTGTAATGTGTCTTTTTATTTAGAGTTGCCTGCTGTCTCCTCTGCTGGCTCCCACCACCAAATCCCTGTCGATATCCCGACAACACTACAGCTATACCATTCCCCCTAGATGGGGTCCCGGTGTACATCAACTTAAAACCGTGCCAAATGTTACGCGACTTGTCTTCAGGTGTAGGGCGACGTCCCTGCGCGTGGTTTTACGGCGACGCCCCATTCGTACCTCATATTGCTTGCTGTCGATCCATTTTCATGCGACGTTACGTGAGTTTACTTTTACGTGAAGAGACTGCCATCTCACTGCCACAACCTATATAGGGAGAGCCATTTTGCCAGAGCCTCCTACGTTGAACACTGGCATGTGAATTTGACTTTGGTCATTGAGATTATAATTGACCACTTACGCCCCAAGCAGAGCGTTGTCAACTAGTGTAATTACGGTGCATATGAGAATGATTTTATATTTTTATCCGGGGTGCGTTAAACAGACAAATTTTTTAAACAAAAAATTTCACACAATCAGACCCGAAAACCAAAAATTTGTGTTTTTGTACAAAAGTTGTCTCCGACTGGGATTCGAACCTAGGATCGGAGGCATACAAGTTAGGTGCTCAGACTTGCTGCCCCAGGATGGCTAGCGCAGTTCGTTGACACGCAGTATTTTACTATTGGATGACACCGCTACTGTTATGGGCCAACGTTGTGGTGGCAGGTGAACGGTTTACTCGTCTTTCTTCCATATTAAAAAAGTCCCATAACCTAATTATGTAGTAAGGCAAACTTTCTGGCGAATAGACAATTATATATATTTCAATGTATGCTTAAAAATTTATAACACCATCTCATTAGACCCTAACATCCTCAAAAATCGAAATCCTAAAGCTGTCATCAATAAAAACATAGTCAGAACTAGATTGGTTACAATTTTCTTTAACATCGATTGATTTAAACAACAGAATACATAGACCCCTAAAAGTATGAATTATCGTGAATCTAGAAAAACCATGACAACGTGGCTAAATACTTTAACGTACGAAGACACTGAAAACAATTTAAGATAAAAGATCTACGTAATTACATAATACAATTAATAAAACAAATACGACTTTGGCACGTAGCGCACATAGACACTAACACACTCACATACACAGACAAACTTATTATTAACATGACTATATTACCTATAGTCAAAGTTTAAAGACAAGTGTATATTTGTTAATCGGAAGACCGAGCCTGCCCTAACATATTTTTTTTAAACATAAAAGGGAGGTCGCAACTCCATTAATTTATATACTAGTTATGTAAAAAAGATTTTTTTAAATCCGCCATGCGGTTGTACGTATTTTTTTTTTAAATATCTTGTCGATGCTTATGTCAATATTTTAATTTACTAATACATATTACAGATACAGTGTTGGTGAAATAAAATAGATCTTCAATTAAAACTAGCCAATATTGATTTATTGTTTGCCGTCAGCGTTTTACCTGCCTTGCATGAGACTAATTTGATTAAAATGTATGCACACTCCTTTTTATAACCATTAGCCTGAGCCCGTTAATACAAAAATACCAATTGTTGTTGTTGTTGTTGTTGTTGTTGTTTCAGCCTATCACAAGTCCACTGCTGAACATAGGCCTCCTCCATAGATAGCCACAAAAGTTTGTAACTCTCATATTGGAGGGATTTTTCCATAGTTGCCACGCTAGGCAGGCGGGTTGGCAACCGCAGTTTATTTATTCAGATGTTCCAGGAAGATGCTGCTGCCCATCTCCTGGTTATAATTTCCCTCTGTCGACTTTTACGACACCCACGGGACGGGATGGGGTGATAGATTCTCTTAGGCCGCTACCACACGGCTACTACTACTAATACTAATTTAAAATGCATTATCATGGACAAAAAGGTGATTAAAATATGTTAATATGTCGACAATATAATAAATCGTATTTAACTCCGCACATTTACCAAAGCGCTCAAAACGTCGAGAACATAAAGTTAATTAAACGTGATCAAATCCGTGGACCAGGTTTTATTCGACGTCATGAATTCGCGTTAGTATAAAAATGATTAAATTAACAAGATATAAAAAATAGAGTAAAAGAAAATTCCTATACATTGTTATTACTAACCGGACATTGTTATGATAGCAAATTGAAAACGTGATTGAAACAGCAGGCTCCAATAATTAAACAATGTTTGCAGACCATGGTTTGATTAGGGCTCAGTTATTTAGGATCGCACACTCAATTCGCTTTGACAAAAATAGATCGTAAAACTTTTATTATTTTCAGTTCCCTATATAACACGTAACGGACAACACAATGAAAGTGGAACTGTCTACTACTACCTCTGCAAACATTTCCGACACGCAGCAGAAGCAGGGTAGCAAATTCAAATACAAATATTCGAACTCGAATTCTTTATTTGCTATTTAATAGAGTAATAAGCAACGAACATGTTTATTGCGAAGAAATCTTGCTTGGCCTAAACCTTATATTTTTTTTAATTTTCATTATTTTTATTTAATTTCAATGATATAATAAATAATTACAAATCGTTAGGACTCCCACATTTCATCATTTTACAAAATAAAGACACGAGAGTCGTTGGCCTATTTGCCAGAGTCCCTGACTTCTAACGCTGAACGCTGGCTTCATTCTAAGTAGTTAGAAAAAACCTTCGTAGTAGTGAAAATGCAAATAAAAATATCCCTGCTAAAAGTTAGTAGAAGCTAAGTAAATCAAAACAAATCAAACAAATTTAAGATTTGTTATTTTATTTACACTATATTACGTATATGGACACGTTTAACAGTATGAGACTATTTGAATGAAGTTGTTATCGGTGTACATTTGCATTCGAAAAAAAGTGAAACAAAATATGTTGTGGCGACATCTATATCGCCACATGAAAAGCTCAAGAAATATCTCGTCTCGTCGTATCGTATATACGTCCAACATCGCGCTATTGAAGTTTCTGGGATGCGTTCTATATATTTTACAACATTGAAAGATTATGGGTTGGAGGAGATGTCCCCAGATCAGACCACCTTATCTGTCGGGCTACGCTACCCTTTTCTATAGTTAGTAGTAGTGCTACAGTTTTCCAAACATTATTAAATTATACAAACTACGAAAACGGCGTCTATTTATTTAATCAAGCTTTCTAACTTGAACGTGAAATTGAAGTCATTCGACTGTGTTTTATCTAAAAGAAACGTATTATTTTTTGCAACTTAAAATGTCATATCAGTTTCTTAATCTATAGCAAATTATAATTAAATCTTTCTTTTCAGCGGCTTTTGATTCGGCTTCTTCCACCATTTGGAATAATGTAATAAATAAATATTATTAAATTCGTTAACTCGAACACCCATGAGGTTTTGATTTCTTGTAGCTCTTATTCCGCGCCATTACCAGCAACCTCAATTTTCCCTTTGCTACAGTTAATACACAAGAAATAAATGGGAATTAGACATAATAACAAATGTTCTTATTTATTTTCGTTCATAGTAATGAAACAGTCGCCAAGTCGCAATTAAAATCGCCGTGTCATGGCGGCTTAAGAGAATCTACCACCCCATCTCATCCTGTGGGTCTCGTAAAAGTAGACAGAGGGAAAATGAAAACCAGGAGATCTTCCTGGAATGTCTGAATAAATAAACTGCGGTTGCCAACCCGCCTGCCAAGCGTGGCAACTACTTTTGTGGCAATCTATTATGGAGGCCTATTTTCAACAGTGTACTTGTGATGGACTGAAATGATGATAAAGATGATTAAGTCATCATTTAGTTTACAGCTTAGAGTTATTGATTTTCAAAAACAGATTCACTAAATTGCTCGCCGGTTTCCGGTTGGATTCTGTTATTGTTAGCCGTGGTAGCTCAGGGACCGGGTGTTCGCCTTAAATAACACAGAACGCGAGTGACCTGCCTTTGATTCACGGTGCCGGTAACTCTAAAATTGTTCTGAAGTTCTAAATGCTTAGCGGCGTAGGAAAACATCGTGAGGAAATCTGCATGTCTGAGGAATAAAAATATTTTAAACTGACTGAAAATAGGTAGACCTCTAAAAAAATGCTACAAAATGGCGGGGCCGGCTGAACATTTAGCACAATGGTATGCACTCCCTGACCACGATACGGTCAGTCACGATCCGAGCAACACTGTACACACACTCAATAGCTTTAACATCACACGCACAACGTCGCGCGACCGCCGTAGAGAGCGGCGCGCAGCTATCGTTAATAACACCGCGTACACAAGATACACCCGTGTTCCAGGGCGGTTCTCACCGCCCAGAGTTACCGATACACAAGTCGACAGTCCGAACGGAGGCCCGCAGCCTCCCTCGGACGGTCATTAGATGACTTAAGATAATAATTTTATGGAGATATTTACAGTAGCGCAAGCACGCTAGCGAACGCAACGGTCCGAATTTAGATGTTTAGTACGAGTTTATATTTACGTATTTACTCGTATGTTTGGGTCAAACCAAACCTGGCACGCGGGCCCCGGGCCCGCGAGCACAGCATCCGATGAAGCTGTAAAAGCCAAAAGGATTAGCGAGCGATTACTACACCGAAAAAAAAATGGTATGCAATGAATGAACCGCGCAGTTGAATTAGCTGTCAGAGGATAATGAAAGGAGACAGAAAGAAAGAAAAAGTATTTATGTCACAGAACTATCATGCATACAAAGTAATGTAAGTTTGTTTCTGTCATGTATCACAAGTGGCGTTGTATATTTAGTCCGAGATTGTATTAGCGATAATTTAGGCACTGATTCTACATCTCATCCCACTCCTTAACGACCCCCTAATGCGTCCTACCCTCTTTCCCCTTACAGCAAGTTTTGTTGTGTATGTCCTCGTAAAAATAGCAATAACCTAAAAATGTGTGGCCTCGCCAATCCGCAACTGGTCTTGTTCGATTTGATACAATATTTTTCAATCAATATTTTTAATCATCTAGAAATAACTTAGAAATTTTAAGTTTTTTAAATTTTGAAATAAAAAGAATACATTGAAAAAAAAAGAAAACTACAAGATGTTGTTACATTTTGAAAAATAAAACTCGTTAAGATCATAATTTTTAGTATTAATTCGACAGATTTTGAGATAAGCTACAAAACGGCATAAATATTACGGATGTAAGTTATTTACTAAACTTACTTAAAACTGTTTAAGGCTTAAGATTTGTACTCAAAATACATTTTTTTATTGGAAGAAAGGAAGAAGCCGAGCAAGTTATTCACCTGATGGTCAATGCGACGCCTGCCCATAACAGCTGCGGCGCCATCCAGAACTTGCACTTCACTCGTTACTATGAGACATTGGTTCTTAAGTATCGTATGCCGTATAATAGCATTTAGCATCAATTGTTTCACTCGCTTTAAGTTAGGGATAAAGCAAGACGGCAAAAAGACAATACAGTTTGGCACCTTGACAAAAAAGACGGTTATGAATTTTAACATTTTATACTTCGAATAACTTTTTGAAGCAGATTTGTGTGCCATGTAGTCATTACAGACTTTTCTTTCGGTTATTGATAGCAATAATGTGCTTGCATAATATTTTTGGAAACATCAATATTTTGTAAATCAACTGACAGCGTGGTTTAGTGGTTTAAGTATACCACAAGTCCTGGGTTCGTATTCCATCCGGAGCCAACTTTTGTACAAAAACACTGAATGTTGGTTTTCAGCTCTGATTGTGTTTAATAAAATGAACTTTATGGATTTTATCGCGTTTAATATTTAACTTTATAACCCGACGTTTCGACTGCTTTACAGCACCCATGATCACGGGAGTGACAGATGTCCTGATGTCATTGTTAACCCGAAGTACACTCAGCTTTTAATTATTATTTTTGTCCGATCTACGCAGAAAGAACTGCGTCTTAAAGTCTTGCAGTGGTATGCTTGCTTTTTGATTTAATTTTATTAATTATAGGATTCCAAGCCGATGGTAGTGCGCAACCATCTTCTCTATTGAAATTGGGATGTTTTTTTATTTATTTTAATAGCCTCGCGAATCATCCTTGGTAAGAATCGTTGTTCTTTTACAAGAGTTTGTGGTCTATCAAATAGAATAGAATAGAATAGAAAAAACATTTATTCGGCACAAGAACATAATAAAACAGTTGAATATGAAAAATAAAATAAAAAACAAACAAAATTACGTAAAACAAAATATTTCTGTGTCGAAAAGGGGTTGGCTCGGCATGTACTGTGTAATAATGGTCACACACAGCGCTGATTTTCAGCCAAAAAACCTTTGAATTGGCAAACGGACGAGACTCGACTGAATTTTTTTTTTATTATATTTTTTTTTTTAATCTGATGTAATGGTTGGGGTAATCGAGAACATGGTCACAAACTAAAGACTTTCTAGCACGTTAAAGCTTCATGTCAGCTATGTTTCTTTACGCGAGTTTTTATAGATCTTTTTGTTTATCCTATTGAAGAGAGACCGCATTCACAATCTACCTTGTATACTCCTGCAACTTGTAGAGGGACGTTACACTTGACAGATGGTAATAACTGTATTATCTTCTTCGGCGGATTAAAAATGTTCTTAAGAAAGCCCGCTTTAATATACAGCCAATCTTGTCCGTGATTCCTCTGACATATGTTAGAACAGCAGGTACACGCTCGACTATGACCGGTTTCACTCGATTCCAGTGACGTAGGCGCGGAACCCGAAGTTTGTTGTCGTGCAAAATTTGCTTGACATGCTGAAGCTAAGTGGCCAGTTGTTTCATGTCACAGATCCCTTTTGCGGGACCCCATCTCATCCCGTGGGTGTCGTAAAAGTCGACAGAGGGAAAATTAAAACCAGAAGATGGGCAGCAGCATCTTCCTGGAACATCATAATAAATAAACTGCGGTTGCCAGCCCGCCTGCCAAGCGTGGCAACTATGGCAAAATCCCCCCAAAATGAGAGCTACAAACTTTTGTGGCACTCTATGGGGGAGGCCTATGTTCAGCAGTGGACTAATGGTGAGCTGAAATGGTGGTGGTGGTGGTATGATACTTATCCCTTTTTTTGACGGTATTAGTTTGCTTTTGCACGTGGTATGGTGGAAGGTGCTCTTCAAAAAATAGGTAATATTCACGATTTTACAATTCGAATGAGGATCTTGGCAAATTAACCTTCATTCCTTTATAGAATCTTTTTATCTCCTCTATAATAATAATATATATTCAATTCATCAGATACTTGAACGATTTCCTCTTGATATTATAATTTCCATATTTAAAAAAATATACTTATGGACGTAAGGGTCATATATTTTTTTCACGTTTGATTAGTATGGATTCTGAGATGACATAAGTCATAATATACATATATCTATATGTATGATATTCTTACAAATGAATAATTCATGTCGAAGAAACTTTCGCTTTCAGCAATATAATAGCTTTCACATTAATATATAACATGATAGGCGTTCATGATTTATAAGCTAACTTTATGCATCAAAAAGACCGACAAACCATTATTAGCAACAAACATGACTAACATGATGAATGGTTAATTTATCTTTATACGAGTATGCAATGACTAATAGTACAAGTAAACGTTAACTTTTTCTTCAAAACAATTATCATCATTATTTCAGCCAATCACAATTCCTTCTGGATGATTTTCGATCAAGGCGACAACTGTCGAATACTTTCGTAAGCAATTACCTTCATATGAGATAGTGTAGGGCACAGAACATAACACAGAGGCACTCAATCATCCTGACCTAAGCCAGAATTAGGCTAAGATGCAGTGTCAAAGCCGGAATCAATGTAAACATAACCAGACCCTAAACCCAACACCCACCACCACTCATGGCTCGAGTGAACGTTAGTTACTACGTGCCGAATCTCGAGATATACACGCGATTATTGCACGGGGCCTCATTTTCGCGTGCAATTCTAGACTCAATACAAGTTATTTCGTCTGTTCCTGTCCTTATGTCCAATCTCCCCCGACTGGACTTAACAACCCGTCGATTCCCACTTCGATCCACACATCTTCGCTTTCTGAACTCCCGCAGCCGAGCTAAGTTGCTCCCTTCGTCAACAAGATCCCTGTAGTACAATGGACCGTGGGCAGAACGAGAGATTCTATTCATCATTTTCCATTCCATTTTCCACCTTTCTCAGGTGGTAGGAGTCCTATGCAGAAATCCGTCTAAGTAGGTACCACCCCAGAGCCAGTTATTCTGCCGTGAAGCAGTAGTGTGCAAACATTATTGTGTTTCGGTTTGAAGGGCATTGAGAGCTAGCGTAATCACTGGGCATATGAGACTTAAGAAATTATGTCTTAGGGTGACGGGCGCAGTGTGGTGTCACACAGAAATATTCTGAGTGACACAGCATTTGTTATGGGCAGACGTTGCACTTATCATCAGGTGAACGTTTTGCTCGTTCCGTCACTTTTATTAAATAAAAAAAGGGGTAGTCCCGTAGTACGTGAAGTACATCTTTCATAAAGAAGGCATTTCCATAGCCCGTGATATGCATGAAAAACCGAAAAACAAACAACCGGTCTAATTAAATTTCCTTTTTTATGTAAGCGAGAACAAAAGAACAATTATTTACACCATTTCTGAGCTATTTAAAGATTAAAAATGCAGAGTGTAATTACGAACGATTATAACAACACATTTTAATAAATCTTATCCTAATAATAGATCATATATATCTATGAGTTACGCTTATATTCAGCAGTGAAGTTTGAAATGATAATTATAAAGATGTGATATAAGCTGTTGTTTTTTTCTTATTTCGAACGTTTAGTAGACGACTTTTCTCTAGTGGTCTTTTCTTGTCTTTCACAAGAGAAAAAAAAGTAACAGCTAAAAGAAGGCCACTAATATCCATAAGCCCCTTTGATAAATATGTACGAGTATATGTTATCCTTAGTAAATGTAATTTTAGTTTTTTTTTTTTACGGAAAATTTCTGAGCACTAGGCTCAGAAATTTTGTTTCAAGTAGGTGAACTTTTGCAATTAAAACAACTTTATGGATCACGAAAGCTCTGTTACGAATGAAAATGAATAAAAGGGGTGAAGTACATTTCTGTGTGGTATCACACTGCGCCCGTCACCCTCACACATCAGTTCTTAAGTATCATGTGCTCAGTAACTCTATGTCCTTCAGACCGAAACATAGTAATGTTTGCACTCTACTGCTTCTTAGCAGAATAAATGGCCCTGCGGTGAAACCAACCTAGACGGATTCCTGCATAGGAATCCTACCACCAGGAAAATGTCATGTCTAGTAGATTCTTTAGAAGGTGCACATGAAAAATTAAACCAAATGAACTTAAATGTAGTTTTTACCTACTAAATATATTTTTTGCTAGTTTTGGCGCTTTAAAGAGTTATCCACGTAGCTCCGAATTCGGATTGGCGGACTTTACATGTCCTCGAATTTATTTTTATTGCTCAAACTTACAGATTTCCTCATGATATTTTACATCGCCGTTGAGCACGTGGTGAATCAGAATTTAAAACTGCAGAACAATTTAAGAGGTACCAGCTCGCCTGGCGTTTAACCGAGCGCCCGGCCCTTATGTAGCAGTTAGCAGTTCTACCCCGAAGTAAGTTTTACTAATTTCGTATTTTTATCAAAGAATCATGTCCTGGTATAAAATTAAGGGAAATTTTCTGGAGACACAGCATTTGTTATAGGCAGTAGTTGCACTTACCATTGGGTGAAGGTTTTGCTCGTTTCATCACTTTATCCAATAAAAAAAAATCGACTTCTCGCAAAATCGCGCAGGTCGTCGCCGCGTCTAGTGGAGGTATAATAATAATGGTGGCGGAATAATCATCAGGAAATCTCAGACCAAAATTACACAGACCGGTGACGAGCAATCACAGGAAATCGTTCCTTCTTTTTAGAGAACTATGTCCAGCAATAGACTATCAAAAATAAGAAGAAAGAAGATCTTGTTTCAATAATCATGTGTTCCATACACAGTGAGATTTTCATCAAATCTTACTTCATAACTATATACTGAAAATGGTTTTTAATACACAAATAAATAAAAACCCACTTTTAATGTGGTGTCTCAAGAAGATCAAAGATCCCGTTTCATCCAGTATGTGTAGTAAGATTTCTGGTAATATCTATAAAAAGCGAATGGCTTCTGAAAGATGGCGCAATGGCCATGTCGGAAAGTTCTAGACCAGACGTACAGTCCAGTGACGGGCAGGGGTGTCTAAGGTGAGAGGTGTCTGATGCTGTGATCAGCAATCCGCCAGTCAAGCGATGTGGTTATGGCAAATAAGTTTCTGACTCTGCGTCTTTACCTACCTCCGATCTTAGCGCGTTACATCGAGTGGGGATAGGTTACGACGAATGAGTGTCTCTGTGGTAGTGAGTGCACTTGTGGCACTATAAAATCTCCTACGCAGTTGTAACCATGTCCGAAATCGGCCACGACGAAATCATTATATCACGATGATGACGATAAGTACAATATTACTAAATATTGTATTCATCATCTTAAACAATTTGTCTAAGTTTTTGCTTTAGCAATACTTTTGTCTTATTACTTCTACATACTTAGCTTATAATTACGAGCACATATCAAATTGTGTATTAAAGTGAATGATATTACGGTCGTTGGAAGTAAAAAGTGCCTTCCACATGGATGTTTCATTCATAACAACATCATGTTATGACATCTAAGAATCCATTCTAGTTAATCATGTAGAAAATAAATAATATACAATCGTTCTAACATAAATGTCGTTTTCCACGAACGTTTAAGAATAAAAATTTTTTTCGAGAAAATAACAAGACAATTAAAACTGATAAAAACTGCAACGTTTGCCCATAACAAGCTGTGTCAGAAGAACATTACTGCGCCCATCCCATTGAGTCTCATATGCTCAGTAAAAACATTAGCTTTCAGTGCTCTTTAGACAGTAATGTTCGCACATTCTGCTTCTCAGTAGAATAACTGGCCCTGCGGTTATTGGCTAGACGGATTCCATCATTCAAATCCTACCATGAGTAATACGAATAGAATATGAAAGAGAATAAACAACTGTTTAAGTTTATTGAGTATTGATGACGTAATATCTTATCTTACTCCTCGCCACTATAACAAAGCTGAAGAGTTTTTTATTCCCCCACGCGATAATCTCCGGAAATATTTATTTAAAAAAAATTTAGCCTTTTTGTTGAAAAAGGTTCTAGATTATGTAATGTCATGAAGTACGTTTCAAAATCAAACGTTTCATACGCAAAAAGATGTAAAAAGTGAATAGGAATATACTTAGCCAGAGAGAGAGAAAGGGAGCAGGATTAGTTTTCACTTATGACCCGTGTACTGCTTTTGTTTGCTAGTTTACTTGCGCTCTTTTTTATTAAATAATTAAATAATATTATTACAGGATATGTCACAAGAGCAAAATAAATAACGTTTAACCTAAATCAAACGATTTCGTGTTTTGTGTGGCAGAAACTGTTAAATAAATAATATAAATGGTGGGTTCTATTTCTTATGGCAACATTTATTCAATTACTACGGAAAAAAAGGATATTCAAATCACGTGTAATGTTTTACCAAAGAATTATTGTGTGAAGCTGCTTGGAGTTCATGAATATACATCTTAGAACGAACACTAAAATCAGAATGAATTGGTATTTACTTAACGTACAATGAGCTCATCTGCCTCACTGTCTGTAGTTACACCTGATATTAACCTATTAAATAATATATATGACTGAACACTGGGTTTATTTACGTGTCTCAAGTACAAGTAAACACTTTTATGAAGTTTATACTCGTTGGAACATTACAATTCTTTACTTTTAAGAGTAAAGAGAAGGAAATTTATGAATTTTATTAGTGACACTTCATCTAAGATAACGCAAAAAAGTGACTTGTGTATTGATCATGCTACTCAGCATTATTGTAGAAGAGTCGATTAACAGAAATTTATAGACCATCTTTTGCCGCAGGCAGTGGTATAAGAAATATGATTTATAGGTTTATGAATATACATGTATAATACAGATAAAATACTCAACAGTAACCTAATGCGATGAAGCTGGAAGACGTCTGATACTGAACTCGCCAATTCACTTACCGAACGAGGCGAATATATCTTCCCAACTTCTTTTTATCAGCCTCTTAATAGTCCACTGCTGGACGTAGGCCATTTCAACGGAGGGAGTTAATCTCCACTCTTGCAGATGGATTGATGATCGCAGTACCAGACGCACCTTAAATTAAACGCTGCTGCCCGTCACCGGTCTGTAGTTTATAACCGACGAAAAAACGGAGAAGGTACTCAAGTCGATTATTATATTTTTTCTGTGTGACCACGTATAACTTCTTTGTTGGTGAGCCGATTTCAATGAATCTTTTTTCTTAAAAACTTAAATCACATAAGTTTGGAGCTGTTTCGTTGAAGTCAGTTTTTTGATTAAACAATTATTCTATATTCAATATGTTTTTCAATTCTCTCTGTCGACTATTACGACACCCATGGGATGAAATGGGTTGGTAGATTTTCTAGCGCTGCCACATCACCCCTTGGTAGTAATACATCCAGCAGTGGACTATTTTTGGTGTCTTTTTGATGATGATGAGCAGTGGATAAGTTGACAGGGATCAGGCGCTCGCGTCGCCAGAGTACGCGACTTGATTGTGATCCCCGGTGCCGGTACCTCTAAAAATGTTCCGCAATTTTTAATGCTGATTTACCACGTGCTCAGCGGTAAAGGAAGACATCGCGAGCATGATCGATCGTCTGACGACTTAAAAATATTTCGAAGCCATGTGAAGTCCACCGCTGCTCCAATACAAGTCGAACAATTCTTACTCGCTTTTGCGTTCACACGAGCAGTATAATAAAGCACGAATAAAGGCTGTCTGTACCTTAGTCGCCTCTTACGACGCCTCGGTAGGAAAGCATATCGGTAGAAACACTTACCGTGTTATTCTACTCTACCGGACACCTATCGGCTATGCCAGTACAGCAGTAGGACATTCAAAGGCTGTAACTTTACTTTTTTACTGTGATGTCCGTTTACAAATTAAGTCATTATTTTAAAAACTTTTCATTGCATTTTATTAATTTTAAATTATGAGTTGTTTTGTAAGGAGTTACTCATAATAAACACAAGATAAAATCTGTATTAGTAGAAACCCACAGAGCGAAACCTAAGCAACTCATGCACTAATGGAATGAATGCATTGTCCAATGAACTCCTTTGTGAAAATCGTTTATTATTTTTAATTTACCAAACACCTTATACTTTTGAACTTTGAAGTTATTTACTCATATTCATTTCAGCCCATCACTAGTCCACTGCTGAACATAGGCCACAAAAGCTTGTAGCTCTAGTAGAGTTTATTTATGTTTACTTCTTACTTTGCTTTCTTTTTTTTTTAAAAACGATGCCCACAGATTTTCTCCTCTATCGTGGGTGCGTTTTACAAACATACATTTCACATGCACAACACAACCAGACCCGAAAAGCAACAATTTGTGTTTTTGCACAAATGTTGCCTCCGGCTGGGAATCGAACCCAGGACCGGTGGCGCAGAAATCAGGTACGCTAACCACTACGCCACGCGGTCGACAAACTTTTCTTAAACCACCATTTTTGTTTACTGCGCAGTTGACCAGTTGAGAATACCATAAAACATCAACCCGCTCACGATAACTTTCACGAAGAGTTTTTAGTATTTACAATTAAGAATAAATAAGTAAACACAGCAACAGTAAATATAAAACACAACATAAAAGTCCGTTCCGTTCTCGTAATTTCTACCTCTTTCGGAATATTTCATGAGTACATATTTAAAGTCCTAACACTTTGGAGCATTTGGATTTTACTTTAAGAATTAAAAAAGTAAAAATAAAAATAAAAATAAGCCCATTATTATTAATTTTAACTTAGTTCTTAGGTAACAAATATAAGAAAATTGATTTCAAGTTGTTTGATATAGTTAGTAATTCAAATATAAAATATGTTTTAAAAAATGTATATCTCGAATGAAAATCTGTCTGAAAATGTACCTAGCATACAACATTCATGCAGTTCTGCGTCGGCCTAACAGTGCAGATTTACTAAAAATCAAAAAAAAAAATACCCATTCGATCGTTATCGACAAGAATATGTTTATACGAGTACATTCAAAGGAAAGACGGTCCTAGCTCCTTTTTTTAGTTTCATTCCTCCGTTACTAAAGTATGCGGAGACATAATTGACAGCTGGTCCATGGTTAATTTCTAATCACGAGTTTTTGTCACGAGCTTTGATCACAATATTTTACATATTTCTGAATAAAATTAATGTAGGAAGGATCTATTTAAACTATAATAACTAAAAACCAAATAATACTATTATTAAGTTTTGGTTTGAGCATACGCCGACCATACTGTAATAAAAAGTGTCCAGATGAGACCATGCAGCAGTAATGGAAAGATAATGCAAACAGACCATGCGGGTATCATCACTACTCATTTAGGCATACGAAGTTGTATAAAATTGATTTATAAAATGATTCTATAGCTATTCAATTTATAATTTGTAATTTAGGAGATCGTCGCAAAAAACAAAACTTCCTGTTGCCTTCATCAGACCGATCCATTAGGCTATAACAGTTACATTATAACAGTTACCCAAGTTTAGATTTGGAGGCATGTCGTTCGTCGTCGTCGTCGTTTCAGCCTACCAATAGTCCACTGCTGAACATAGGCCTCCCCCATAGAGTGTCACAGAAGTTAGTAGCTCTCATTTTGGGGGAATTTTACCATAGTTGCCACGCTTGGCAGGCGGGTTGGCAACTGCAGTTTATTTATTCAGATGTTCCCGGAAGATGCTGCTGCCCATCTCCTGGTTTTTATTTTCTCTCTGTCGACTTTTACGACACTTTTTGGAGGTATGCTGGATGAGAAAATATAAGACAGTTTTCTGATAACTGTACAGATGTAATAACTTAAATAAGAATTTAAACACCCTTAAAGATTGGTTACTCGTTATGGAGTGACTGTCAATCCTTTAAAATGCCAAGCTATGCTAGTGGGTAGTCCGAAGATGTTGGCTAAGGTCAATTTTGCAGGCTTACCTGATCTATCCCAAGATCTTCTTAACAAGCTGGAGCGCCTGCTCAACAACTGCATTAGATTTATTTTTGGTCTGCGAAAGTATGACCATATATCTCAATATAGATCTCAGCTGAATTGGCGTACTGTTCGACAAAGGCGCAAATCTAGAATTTTGCTTGTTCTTTATTCCATCTTAAATGATCCATTTTCGCAGTCTAATTTCAAAGATAAATTTCATTATCTCTTCTCATCACATGATAGGGTTCTTCGTTCTTCCTCCAATAATAAGATTTGTATTCCCACACATTTCACCGGGTTCTACAGTAAACTTCACTGTTCAGGCTGCGCTTCTCTGGAACTCCTTGCCCGATGACATCAGGAAAGCTTCTAATAATAACGAGTATTTCGTTCAAAAAATTGGTTCGTAATTATTTATTAAATAATCATTACATGTTAAATTGTTAGTTGTCTGTCCCCGATTTAATATTGTGTTATTTTGTGTATATTATATGTGTTTATATATATACGTATACATTTGTTTGTGTATATGTTTATACTTATATGTATGTATATGTATGTTTCTATTTACATAGATGTAAATGTTATAAGATATTTATATATATAATTATTATAATATTATTTTATTTTTTATATTTATTTTATATTTTTCGTCTTTTATTGTTACACCTTCATCAAAATCTCACCACTCCATGGGTTCAGTGAGAGAGAATGCCTAAAGGCATTAAGTCCGCCCTTTGTATCCTTTCTTTGTAAGGGAACAATAAAGATTAATAAATAAAAAATAAAACGTGATTGATTCGCCGATAAGCCTCTTCCTAGAAACTGGACTTACCGAGTCGGACAATTTATACGAGATATGGGTATTGCATATCTAGTATAAATGTAAAAATATATAAAGTGATTATCGCAATAATCAGAAGAGCAATCTGGGTATCTGAAACGATTTTGCAATTTAAGCAAAAGTTTCCGGAATTATTAATAAGCACGCAAGGGTGAAGGAGCGCTGACATCATTAGAACAGACGTCTCCAGCGTAAGATACAGTTTGAATGTGCCTTACCATACCATGGTTTTGCATTAGAATTTTTTTTGTATCCCTGGTACGTTTTACATATAGACTTGAAAAACAACTATTTGTGCTTTGAACAAATATTTGCTACGCCATGGATGCGAAATAGATGCAACTAGGCCACGTAGTCGTCTCTTATCTATCTGCTCTTATCTATGCACAATGGCTCTAGTTGTGAGCCAAAAACCATGTAATTTGTGTTTTTGCACAATTGCGGGCCTCGTCTGGGATTCGATCCTGTGGCGTCGGACATCACTTCCCTTCGTGGGCCTGGCCTAATAGTTTACTTAGCCCACAATCGAAAAGGTCCTTCAATGACTGCCTTTTACTGACAATCGCAAGAACGATCCCTTAGCAGATAGTGCGGTGCTTAACCAGTTTTGCAGGAACCAGAGCATTGCTTCAGGCTCATGCTTTGAGGCAACCTGTTGCTACAACGCTGCTGATCACAGGTTATTGAACATTTGTTTGGCTGAGAATTATAAAAAAAGAGTGGTCAATTCCGCCTGACTGCCCTAAAGGATATTTCTTTTTATTCTTTTTGCTGTTCCTTATATTCGACTATCCGTAATTCTACTTCTTTATTATATTTTAAGCTTATTATTGTATTAAAATTATCAATATATTAGCCGTGTGGTGGCGGCTCGTTAAAAGAATACTACCACTCCATCTCATCCAATGGATCTCGCAAAAGGCGAGTAAGAAATTAAACTGCACTGTGCACCCAACAGCGCATGGTGGCGATGGATCACCACCTATCACACCAAGTGCATTATATTGTTTTGGTGAAATGTGGACTGTGGCAGTCATCTGTTTTTGCAGAGTGCCCAGTCTCTGACTACCCCTTATGGGATACAGTAGTGATCTCATGTATGTATGTATGTATGTAAAATTATCAAACTTATTACTTTACATGTTATTATTTCTGATTAATATAACACCTTAATTGTGTAATTTTATAATTTACTAGCTAAAACTCGCGACTACGTCCGCGTGGATAAAGGTTTTTTTTTTAAACACCGTAGTAACTCTTTGATTTTCCTGAGTAAAAAGTATCCTTCGTCCGTTTCGAAGGCGCAAGCTATCTCTGTGCCGAATTTCGTCAAGATCGATCTAGCTGTTGAACCGTGAAAGGGTTACAAACATACAGAGGGACAGAGGGGGGTACTTTCGCATTTATAATATTAGTATGAATTACATCGTTAACGGGCGACAGATATATTTCTTGTTCGAGGCATGAATACCCTGTAATTTGCAATTAATTTATCACGTTTATGTTGTGTTGTGGTGTGTTTAATTAATATGCAAAACATGAATTGCTACCAATGATCTTAGTTACCGATGATTTACAAAGTTTACATAAGTCAGTTCTAGAATCCATGGCACTGCATGGTTAGTAATTAATACCGATAATGTAGCTAGGGAGTTAGCGTAACTGTTTATGAGTCAAGAATTGTGGGTTCCAATCTCACATGATAAGTTTTTTGAAAATCCATTTTGCATTGAGTGACGAAACGAGCAAAACGTTCACCTGCTGTAAAGTGCAACGTCTATCCATAACACAAATGCTATGTCACCTAGAACATTTCTGTGTGACAAAACACTGCGCCCGTCACCCTGAGACATTAGTTCTTAAGTCTCATATGCCCAGTGATTACTCTAGCTCACAGTGCCCTTCAACCGAAACACAACATATTTTCTTTTAATACTTGCTCTTTACGTTAGAGCAAGTATTAACAGAAAATACTTTACGTTACCAGAGCGCCGTGGGACCACAGCTTCCCCTCAGGTATATTATGCTGACTAGTATGAAATCGTACTTGAAAATGTTAATAGTAGCAAAGAAAGCTTTAAGCTATTAACAATCAAATCTCCAAGGTGCATCCATCCAAGGCCAAGGTGGTCCATCTGAACAAACCCCCGATTAGGAAGGTGACTATAGATATAATAGGACATGAATATTTTAACAAATATCTGTTTGCTTTAGGTGTTACGTACAGTCTTCAGTGAAAAGTCTGCACGGGGACTGACCAAATTTTGCGATGACCCATGCCCGTGGCTAAGTATTTTAGCTCACCGAGGACCCTGAAGTCGCTGGCAACATAAAGGGTGTGTAATAAACAAAAAATCCTGTTGTCACGCAAAATAGGCGCATAAAAGTGGAATTGTGGAAACCGGATAGTTGGAATCTACAACATAACGTTAAATAACGTACTCATTGAATACCAGATGATGAGGATAAGTGAAATTGCGATTGGCTATATGTTTAGACCTGAAGAACATTTTTATTCGGTGCTGCAGTACTCGAAGTAGTAATCGACAGACCCCAAAACCGACAGAGAAACTTGCACAATATACGTAACACAGTAATTTGATAACATGGTAAGAATGGAGTATTTGCATGTATGGGTAAAGGTGTGCGCTAGCGTTGTTTATGCGTTTGACTATTTTGTTATACAACAATCTCTTATGTCAATTAAGAAAACAGCAAACAAACAGATATATCAACGAGCCGATATGTGGCCGGCAGTAAAATAGCACCTACCTTCTTTAAGAGGTAACTAAGGTATTTATACTCGTATATATGGTATATTGTACGGACAGCCTTTTTTCGTGTAGAATATCACCATAATATGCAATGCTGTAATTATACTGCTCATGGGAACGCAATAGGGATTTTTTTAACTCGTACCAAAATAGCGGCGACGTGGGTCGAGACCCATCTGACCCGCGTGTGCGAAAAGTAGGCTACGTACCTACCCCTTATATGGGAAATAGGCGTCACTGTATGTATGTTACTTTTACTCTGTTAACTAGTCGAACTGTGTATCAAGAAACTTTTGTTAAATATAAACCGGCTCGAGACAAATACAATTTATTAAGCTTAAGTTGTATAATCAAATCAGAAAACTAGCGAAAAAGAACGAAATGGAGAGTACTGCTCAATTTTCGACCACCGCAATATACTTCTGAATACTGTCGGAAGCTATCAACTGCGCAGGAAGTATCATAGTGGCACATGTATATGCGCAAACAGAGGAACCCACTCGCGCCCTTGCGCCCAATGTGGTAGGACTCTTATGCAGGAATCCGTCTCGGTAGGAATCATCGCAGAGCCAGTTATTCTCATTACTATATACACTGAGAGCTAGCGTTATTACTTATTAGACTTGTCAGGTTGTCTTGGGTGAAAGGTCGCAGTGTGGTGCGACACAGAAATTTTCTGAGTGATACGGATTTTTTTATGGACAGACGTTGCACTTACCATCAGGTGAACGTTTCGCTAGTCTCGTCATTTTCTCCTTCAAAAAAAAAAAGATTTGCTGTTACGTTAACACGAATTCAATGTAAAGACATATATTGAAAAATTTAAATATGCTCACAGAATCTCCTACAAATGAAATGGAAAATTCGGTAGTCACATGTTTTACAGTAATAAATAAATTCCAGCTGCTCTACTTCAAGGTAGAAACGTTTGTAATTCTGCTTTATACAATACATTCGTATTTCTAAGCGTTGTGCTGTTTTTACAATTTTGTACACTTTTGTCGAACGTATGTCAGATCAAACAAGGTAAATAATTAATTATTACATTTTTACCCACTTTTACCAGTTACTGTAAGTTTTTATTATTTATGTTTCAAAATCACCAAAGTTGTAGAAGTTGTGTGAAACCGGCAATGTTGGTTGACCTACTTCACTATGCGTACCTGCCTACTGACAGTACAACACATGAGTTCTTGGTTCGAATCCAAGCAGAAGGCAACGTTTTTACAATTGTCTGTACTTTTTTATAGAAGAAAGTGAGAAGTCTCAGCAATAACACTAGGGATCAATGCCTTTGTGATTGAGACCATTTTTTAGTCGGTTACGTTTATTTGGTCAATTTTTATGCTACTCGTAGGTAATGAAAATAATAAAATTATTTCATAAATTTATATATAATAAGAAAATTATATTTTATTTCTGTACATAGGAGATAAAAGTGACGCCTATAAGTCCTACTGCTTGCTACGTGACTAAGCACAGACCCCTCTCATATTTAAAAGGGTTTTGGAACCGTAATGAATGACTGACTGCCACGCTGCTCCAATACTTGTTGGCGAACTTCACATATTTTAATTCCTGAGACATACATGTTTCCTCAAGACAACGGTAAACCGTTGAGCACGTGGTAAATCTGCATAGATAGAGATGTCGACACCCGCGATCAAACTCACTCGCATATTATGAAATTTAAGCCGAGCGCCCGGCCTCTGAACAGAAACTCTACAGGCTGTTAATTTTTTTTTTGAGATATATGAATTTACAAAAACGCAAAACAATTGGCAGAATTTATATAATGCCTTTTAAAATTGTTTTGCATTATTTTTAAATACATTGTTGAAAAAAAGCGATTCACAATAACCCTGTTACTGATTCTCAACTACACTCGGCGTCAAAAAAATCGCACATCCGAAAAACATAATTTAAATACTATTTTAACACAACAGGCCAATGGCAATGTTGTGGTTTGAGGGTATCATTCGAAAGGTAATTTCATTAGCTTTCAGGAATTTTAATTGAATTTTACTTTTATAACGAGACGAAAGAGAAATTAAAGAAAAAGACAGGGTATGTACAAATTTGCAAATTAATAATTTAAAAAAAACCTCAATAAATACAAAAAAAGTTCTTAAAACCTAGTGTTACCCCCCCTTGCCTTGATAACGGCTTCCATGCGATCTTTCATGGACCTTACAAGGATCGCAACAGCCTCTTGGGGGATTTGTTTCCACTCTTCAAGTACCGCATCTTGGAGCTCTTGAAGAGTGGCTGGAGCTGGATCTCGAGCTCGCACGCGCCGTTTTAGGTCATCCCAAAGATGCTCTATTGGGTTAAGGTCTGGACTTCGTGCTAGCCAATGCATAACAGGGATATCGACCTCCTGTAAATAATCCCGTACAATAGCCGCGGTGTGGCAACGAGCATTATCATGCATTAACATGAATCCATCACCGACATAACCAGCATACGGGACCACATGTTCCTCCAGGATTTCAGTAATGTACCGACCAGCATTTAATGACCCTTGCCCACGGCCACCCCGAGTCCGGGAAACGCACACAAGTTCCGTTTTCCCGTCGACGGAAATGCCGCCCCAAAACATACACGAGCCACCCCCGTATTCGACGGATTCTTCGAAGCAGGGTTGTGTGAACCTCTCCCCCTGTCTTCTGTAGACCCTTCTACGTACGGTCCGCCACTGTTCTAGAGTCCACTCGCAATGATTGCGAGCAAACTCTAGGCGATCTCTGCAATGCTGTGCAGTAAGTTTTGGACCTTTAGCAGGTCTATGGGCTGTTAAACTCTTTTCGTGTAACCTTCTTCTTATCGTAGAAACACTCACAGATGTTCTCCGAGTTGATCGAAGCTGTTGTTGCAACTCAACAGCATTTGTAAAACGGTTTCGTAAAGATGTCGTAACGATGAAACGGTCATCTCTTTCTGATGTGCACCGTTTTCTTCCAGATCCCGGTTTTCTAACATAACCACCAGTCTGCTGAAAACGTTGGAACACCCGTCGAACTGAATAAATAATATGATAAAAACGGGACAGATTCAACTGTCGAGCAACGTCACACTGCCGCATCCCCGACTGCAATAGGGCAATCACTTGAGCGGCTTCTTCAGAGCTGGTGTCCATCTTTACTTGTTCTTACTTGGGTTACTTGTTCACGTGTGTTCACTGCAAAGTCTAAATTACGACTGGCCCATATTTTATCCAGATCGACCCTTTTAAACCCTTTTTAGGTGGTGTAACTAGCGTCCTTACTAACGAGCATTTGACAGTGTTTATTTTTGACGCTCTATAATGATAAATGTTTTAATGATTTCATGATTTTTTTATTAATAATGTAAAGCTATTCAAATACCCATTTCAAACATACCAATATTTATATAAATATAATTCGTTTCTAGCCATTACAGCCATTTTTCGCGCAAACTCAGAGAGGTGCGATTTTTGTGACGCTGAGTGTAGTTCAATAAAAGAAATATAAGCTCCGTATTTTCGCCTCCATATATTATAGTGTAACAATTGCCTCTAAGCTAAAGGTTACTTTGGCTAACTTTTGTTTTTATTGCTCTCAAAGGATTTTACTGATTTTCCATATACAGCTGAGATAACGGAAAAAAATATGAAAAACTATTTGCGTCTTTAATGTGAAATCATGAATTTGATACGATAATGTTTTCCAATCTGTTTAATAAAATTAATTTTATTAAAGGAAATAAAATTAATATAAAAAATTAAAACCCGAAAACAGATTTGCTATTGCAGAAATAGAAAATGAGGGAGCTGTTGAACAATAAAGTAAAAGTAACAGTCTTTAAAAGTCCCTCTTTTGAGCACAAGTCTCCTCTTATTTCTGAGAGGGTTTTCGAGCCGGAAAGAATTCGCCACGCTGCGCCAATGCTGCTTGGCACATGTTTTAAAAGACGAGACATTATAATTGTAAAATGATTGCTTTGATAATTAAGATAATAAATCCACTGCCACTACAACTTGCTAATCCTTTGATCTGTATCTCTCTATTTTAGTTAGTCGTCAAATCTTTTGGTTGAGGATCGTTCAGAGAAACTCTACAACTGCAACAACTTCCGAATACTATCGGAAGGTATCAAAACGATATTATAGTGCCACAAGTGTACTCGCAACACAGATAGACAGAGGCGCTCACTTCCTTGAGACGGAGATAAAAGAACAATCAAATACAAGCAGACCCAAAGACCAAAATTTTATGTTTTATGCCAATGTTAATTATATTTAGGGATCGAACCTACGACCCGTGGTTTGAAAATTAGGTACTCTGACCACTAACTAGATGGTAATATTCGTGACATGGATGCAGGTGATTTAATAAATATAACTTAACCACGTATAGCTTAACCATATTTTTGTTTCTAACACAGATCAGTTTCGACTGTTTTTATAAACAGCTTTTGCTTAACTCTGCTATCTTCGAGCCGATAGGTGTCCGGCTGAGTTGAATAGCACCAACCGCTTTCCTACCGAGGTGTCATAAGAGGCGAATAAGGTATAACATAACAGCCTTTATTCTTGCAGAATAACATCATACTATGCAATGTTGTCACTATACTGCTCGTGACAATTCAATAGAATGGTAACATGGAGCTGGTGTAATGATGGAGTCGTAAGTTGGCCATAGAAACTCCTCAACTAAGCAAGATAGCACCGTCATGTTTTGGCACGTTGGATTTGTTTTGACCAGTATAGCCTTAACAACATTTGAAGACCACTGCTGGACATAGGCCTCACAAAAAAAGCTTGTAATAAAAATGTTTTTTCAGTCTAAACCTTATCTAAAGTTACTCAACCGTAATCAAAATTTTTCTTTTAGAAACAACATAGATATTAAATTTAAAAAAAACCTGTTCTTATGTTATTAATAGCAAAGGTTTTATGTACGATGCTTAGTCTAAAAATAACGCAACTAAATTAATGTTACTGTATAATCTTAAATGCTCTTCGAAACACAAACAATATTTAATATTCTACGTGCAAGCTTACCGTAATAATCTTAAGTAGGTTGGTAGCAATTCACCTCTTGCATATAAATTATGCGCACCTCAAAACAACATAATCACGACAAATTAATTGCAAATTGCTGGATATTTTTGCCCCGGGCAGCATCGATATACGAGAATCGTAAGAATATCATATTTTATGGTTCGACACTATCATTATTTTAAAATGTATTTCGGAATCATTTAACAATAAATTATTGGTTCCGTTTCTCAAATTGCAAATTGATCATGAACAACATTTTTTTTAGAAATGTTTTTGTAAAAAAAAATGTAAAAAACAATATTGACTACTAATTTTTCTTCGAGTGTTCTTTTTTTTTTAAATTAGATATTTAAAAAAAAATTGACGACCCCTGTGGCCTAGTGGGCAGACTACTTGACTTCACCAAGGGTTCTGGTTTTGAATCCCAACTGAAGCCAACATTTGTGAAAAATACCAATTGTTGGTTTGGTTGTACAAATCCTAGCATCAATCCACAGGGGCAAAAAATAATAAGCTGGAATTCATCACTGTCATAAATTTTTAATCACATCTTTATCTTTAGATGAGACTAGTCTAATCTGTTTCTTCGACATACATATCGTCTTCAGTTAAACCAAACCAGGAGGTCTATTGTGTAGTGTGGTAGGTTTCGCGATCGGGTTTGACCTCATTCATTGGTGAATTGGATCAACTGAAACCGATCCTGAAGCCTACCAGAGTAACAAAATAGAATACAGTTAAAAGAATCAATATTTGCGGAAATCCATTCAAATAAAGGAAAACAAGTTGATTTGCTAAGATCCTCATGCAAAATTTAAAATGGTGTGTATTTGTTTTTGAAGAGCACCGCCCCTGCCCTCCCTCAATAGCGTGCACAAGCAAACTAATATCCTACTACTAATGAAGTCGAGAACACGACACATGCTTCACCTCACGACCACTTTGTGGAACTTGCTGCCACCAGCGGTTTTTCGGACCGATATGACTTAGGGACCTTCAAGAAAAGAGCCTATTCCTTTCTCAAGGGCCGGCAACGCACCCGCGACTCTCCTGGTGTTGCGGATGTTCATGGACGGCGGCGATCACGTAATATCAGGTGAGCTGCTTGCTCGTTTGCCCCCTCTTCTATGAAAAAAAAACTCAAAACGAAACATTATCAAGTGATTTTCACTCTAGTACAGTCAGCCCCCAAGTAAGCAGCTCATTTTTTTTTAGGACTGATGGTCAGTGAAGTCCGAAGGCCTTCCCAGCTTCGCCGGATTGAAACGTGACAGAGCACTGAGGGCGCTTAGCCAAAACCTTTATTTATGGATGGCGCAAGGGGGAGGGAACCTCGGCCTCCCCCGAGAGGGAACCTCGGCTTGGACCGTCATCTTGTGAGCGAGAGTAACTGGCTGTCCAAGGGAGCCGGCCCCGGCTCGGTCAGTTACTTCAATCGGGAGGGTAAGCGGCTCGGTCAAAGATCTGCCTATTTAGTCTCGGTTACGTAACCGGACCTTATTTAAGACAATGCGATGACGACATCGCGATAACGGCCGATTCGTCACGGAATCCACCACCGGAGTTATATAGGCAGCCGTTTGTTATCGTATTGATACCAAACGACTACTTTGAGAAGAGTTAAACTTTATGTACTTGATTTAAAGATTAAATATGTTCCCTAAAAATAAAAATGACAACATTACACTACTGAATGAACAAATGAACGTATTCGTTGGCGGCACATGTCCACGAAATACTTTTATTTTACAGTCATGCAGATTTCCTTAGGATGTTTCCTTTCACCACTGAGGACGTGGTAAATCAGCACAGCGCGCACTACGGAATTTAAGGCAAGCGCTCGGCCCCTTAGCTTCTACGGCCCACTAGTGCCACAACAGTAAATTATTAATCATTTTAAGATTTAGGCTTGGACTTGTGAGTAAAAATAAGAACAAATTTACAGTTCGTTACGCAATTGATTAATAACAATAACTGCATATAACGTGGTGAGCGTTTTATTGAACGTGCTCTGCATTTAGCAGTTCAGCGCTCGCTCTAATGAAAAAGCACTTACGTTACGTCAGCACGGGAATACGATTACCTGAACCATATTACTGTGTGAAAAAGCGTTTTGAATGGCTATTATTGAAAAAAAGCAGAATATAGACTTCGATTAAAATTTATTTTAGTAGCTCAGAAGTATAAACGGAGTAGAAAATCAAAAAAATGAGGTGAGATTTAAAAATATAATTCACTAAAATTAAACTAAAATTAGAAGCTAATCTGTGTTGGACATTTAAGAAATTTTAAAAATTGGTTATTATGTTAAATCGTCCCGTGGGTGTCGTAAAAGTCGACAGAGGGAAAATTAAAAGCAGAAGATGGGCAGCAGCAACTTCCTAATAAACTGCGGTTGCCAACCCGCCTGCCAAGCGTGGCAACTATGGAAAAATCTTCCCAAAATGAGAGCTACAAACTTTTGTTGCACTCTATGGGGGAGGCCTATGTTCAGCAGTCGACTAATGGTAGGCTGAAATGGTGGTGGTGGTGGTGGTGGATTTGTCCTTCTTTCTCTGCTTCACCTCATCAAAATCTCACCACTCTATGGGTTGACTGGAAGAAAATGCCTAAAGGCTTTAAGTTCGCCCTTTGTATCCTTTTATTATAAACACACTTGAAATATTAATTTTGTATATACGGTGCATTGTTTTAATTTTGTTTTCGATAATCATTATTTGAATTGATTAATTGTAGAATCACTGTGCAGTTCAACAGCGAGTACTTCACGTAGTTATATGTTTATGTAGAAAATTAAATATAAAAAACCAAGTATTTAGTGTCGAATATTTCCAACATTGTTATTAATATTTGCCTTGAATTTATTCAGCTGATGTGTATTAGTAGCCATTTTAGATGTATATTGTATCACGGTAATGCTGCTGACTTGTATACGCAGGATATGCAAAACCACAGCAGAGCATAAACCATCTCAGTTGTCTTATATTTAGCCATTTCGAAACTAAGACCAACTTTATTTCATAACAATTTAGAGTAGGTGTAATAAAGGGGGGCATTTAGTAGTGGTTCTCAATGGCGATATTAGTTTGCTTGTATACGCTTTTGGAGGGAGGACGGTGCTCTTAAAAAACTACTAATACACGACATTTTCAATTACCATACTAATCTGGGCAAATTTATTTTATACTAATTATATTAAAAACTATATTTCGTACCATTGCCTGCGAGCCTTAATATCAATTTAATAAACTAAGAAAAGACTGGTTTGATTCAGTAGTTATTTCTGAATATATCATTACTAAAATAACTTTATAACTTTACTTATTAAAATCGATAACGGTAGAAAATTCAAAGACTTTCATATTTTAATTTTGTTATTTGAATTCTTTAGTCGTTTTCTTGTTATCAGTTCCAGTTCACTGCTTTAATTGTATTTGTAAATAGGTTAAATCAACTATGCTCTTACGAAACGGATGTTATTAGAGTTTATCGTAAGCCACATCGAGGAATTGATGCGAGAGGGCAGATACAAGGATAAACTTAGCACTAACGAGTGCGTCGAATTCTGTTGGATTTTATTACTGCAAACATAGAAATTAAGGGAATGGGAAATCGTATAGCATTGCTCCTTTATGTTGCGCGAAAGAACCACCTCAAGCCAAATTGTTTCGATGATGGTTTGATGTTTTAGAAATTAATAGGCAGTTACAAATATCATACTGTATTATTTGTGACGGTGCGATTTAATTTATTCTTTATTTTTTAGTATTTGTATCTTTAGGGCCTCTACAGCTTTTTTGACTATAAAGAGTGTCGAAAAGAGCAAAACTTTAACCTGAAGGTCAATGCAACGTCTGGCCATAACCACATTTCGACGTGGAAACACACTGCGCCCCTCACAATGAGACACCAGTTCTTAAGTCGCACATGCCCAGTAGTTACACTAGCTCTAAGTGCCTTTAAAACCTAAACATGGTAATGTTTGCACGCCACTACTTCACGGCAGAATTACCCTGCGGTGGACTTTTTGATTTGTTAAACAGGTTATTAAAAAATAAGTAAAGTATAAACATAGAATTATCAGTGAAATTTTACATGCAAAGTTTACAATAGTCAAGGGTTTTGTTACTATCACAGTTGGCGTTCTGTGGAATATTATCGCAAAAACGTTTGTAACATCGGAACCGGTAAAACAAACACGATGATTATTTTTCTAAAATTAAAATAGTCTAGTCCCGGCCAGCCGTTTCGGAGATTAGCCGGAACAAACAGGCAGACAGACAAAAACTTTAAAAATATTTTCTTATAAGTACCGTATAAACTTTCATAAGCATCGAGTAATGAGCTGTTACTTCCTTATTTCAAACAGACACTTAAATTTTTTTAGTTGTATAGATAACCCTTGTAAAATTTATGTCAATAGCTAGTTCTCTACTTAAATTCATTCGTGCAGACAGACAGAAAAAGTACTCCTATTTTATAGGCTGGAGAACATAATTGGAATCGGAAATATAGGTGTTCTAAGAAAGCGTGGCTCTGCCACAGAATATTGGCAATAAATTACAGATTATATAAAACAATGACGCGCTGATGTTATTGCGTTTATTTTCATTTCCCAACGATTTGAATTGGCCTAGCAGTTAAATTACCTGACGAATGTTGTTGTTCGAATCCCATTCGAAGCCAACATTTGTTCAAAAACTATTTGATGGTTTTCGGGTCTGATGGTGTTGTGCATGTGAAATGTATATCTGTAAAACACAACTATATACGAGCAATCCTGCCGTCGGGCATCATTTGTTTTTTCACCTTTGCCCCCAAGCAATATTTAATGTTACGTTTATGTAATGTTTTGGCAACAGCACTGGTGGTAGGATTCCTATGCAGGAATCCGTCTAGGTAGGTACCACCCCAGGGCCAGTTATTCTGCCGTGAAGCAGTAGTGTGCAAACTTTACTGTGTTTCGGTTTGAAGGGCACTCTGAGCTAGCGTAAGCACAGGGCATATGAGATTTAAGAACTGATGTCTCAGGGTGATGGGCACAGTGAGTTGTCACACAGAAATGTTCTGGGTGGCACAGCATTTGTTATGGGCAGATGTTCCACTTACCATCAGGTGAAAGTTTTGCTCTTTCATCACTTTATACAATTAAAAAAAAATCTAAGTTTACACACAAGTAATATAAAAAGGATTACTAAGCTGAAATCACAATGGACGCGCCATATACCTGGTAGAACCTATAACTGTTGGGAAAGAATGGTTTTCAATTGGCAACCTCGTACTGCAACAGTCGCAGTCGTTACAGAAGATTGATACTTTTAAAGGTTTTTGAGTGATTACGTGAGAAAACTTCCTACAATAGAAAAAAGTTAATACAGCTTTACTTATTTATTTATTTATTGGCGATACCTTAAACTTAGGGTTAAAAAGTTAATGACTTGTGGGATTCTCTTGAACTATTGTACTAAAAATAAATAAAAAAAAGTTATAAAATCAAATACATTGTTATCATGAAATAAATGCCGTCTGGCGTTAACGTTTTGCTCATTTCGTCACTTTATACAATAAAAAAAAAATCCGCACAAACCGAACAAACCGAAACCTGTCGTTTTTCCCTTCTACTAAAAAAAAAGTTTTCTTTGCTGGTTGAATGTTTAGCGGACTTTTTTATTTTTACTTAATTTTAATATTTGTTTTATTTAATAAAGTGACGAAACGAGCAAAACGTTCACCTGATGGTAAGTGCAACGTATGCTCATAACAGATGCTGTGTTACACCTCACTGTGACCGTCACCCTGAGACATCAGTTCTAAGTCTCATATGCCCAGTGATTACACTAGCTCTCAGTGCCTTTCGGACCGAGACACAGTAATGTTTTCCGCAGAATGACAGCTGTTTAATTCTAGCTGCAAGTTTTATTAACAAAAAATAAAACTACCTAATCATACAACAATTTTCATACATAAATAAAATGAGTCAAAATGATCATCGATTAGGAAAAATAAACACACACAAAATATAATACCAAAGACTGTCTTAGCATGCACACCTGAAACTTATTTCTGGTAGGATTAGAAAATTAATTTGTATTTTTAACTGCGATAAAGTTCCAAGTTTTCGTCTTATTAAAATCAATATTGCCCTGGCACAATCACCCGTACAATACCTTAGACGCCTCTTAAAACACCTCAGTAGAAAAGAGGTAGGTGATATTCTACTCATCCGGATACCTGTCGACTTCGATACTGAAATACAATCGTTTCTGATACAAAAACACGTTTTTCTTTCCATTTTATACGATTTCTGTGCGGTGGCGACTTAAGAGAATCTACCATCCCATCTCATCCCGTGGGTGCCGTAAAAGTCGACAGAGGGAAAATGAAAATCAGGAGATGGCGCCGTCCTCGAATATCTGAATAATTAAACTGTGGTTGCCAACTCGCCTGCCCAGCACAAACTTTTGTCGCAATCATTGGCTGAAATGAATGAATGAATGAACCACAAACACTAAATGAATGTATTTTTTTATAGTAGAAAGTGACGAGACGATGAAAACGTTCACCTGATAGTAAATAGTCGTTTGTTTTATGGTCTTGTGGACGTGCAACGGCACAATTAAACGCGATAAAATCAGTAAAATTTAAGTTTTAATTAATTAAATTTACCCCTGAAATATTTTTCTCTGGAAATATTCTAGTATGAGCCTTTAAAACCGGTTTTATTAGAAGCATTCTTGGCATTGTCAGAAAAGGCTTTTTAGAGGAAGATAGTTCGAGCAATAAACGAATTACTGAAGAATTTAGTACGATACTGGAGAATGCGAATCGTCAGAGTGTTTTAATAAGTGTTAACTTGAACCTTGAACATTTAATAAGAAATGAAATTAATGTGTGCAATGCACACAGTTTTTATTTGGAGTGTCCAAATAAGCTAAGACATATTTTAAAATGAGCTAAATTATCTGAGTTTACGAATCTCAGTATGTACTGACTATTTCTTAAAACGTTTCCCCACATTAAGATTTCTTCTGTAATATATGTACGTTTCAGATATAAATTTTACATGCAAAACACAACACAACCAATCCCTAAGGGAGGGCGGGCGGTGCTCTTCAAAACTAGGTAATACAACCATTTTATGATTGAATGCGGATCTTAGCAAATTAACTTTCTCTCCTTTACTATAATGGATTTTCGCAAAGTAACGCCTGATTCTATTAACATATTAATTCAAAAATGCTGCGCCGTGTCGTCCTGTGGGTTACGTAATAATCAAACAAGGGAAATGTTGCTTTGAACTATCGTTCTTACACCAGCTTCATAATATTCGAACCGGTGACGGGTTGTTGTGTCTAAGGTGTGAGTTGTCTGGTGATCGCCAATCCATTTGCTAAGCGCGACCATGGTGGTAAATCCTCCCAGATTGGCAGAGGCTCATGTCTGCAGTGAACTCTTAACAGGCTATATGATATCACCAGCTTTGTCTTTTGGGTGAACGAAAAATTTAAAATGGAAATCCGAGGTGATCTTTGAATAGACTGTCTATTTCAAGACAACTGCGGATTTCCAATAATTGGGGCTTCGGATCTTCGGGCTAGCAGTGACCATTAGTCCTAAAAAAAATGACTTCTATTCTTTTTAGGACTGATGGTCCCTGCTATATATTTTGTTGTAAATTCCATAAAGGCATCCATTACAAATTACTGGTCATGACCAGTAATTTGTAACATATCTATAAAATTACTGGTCATGACCGGTAATTTGTAACCTAAAAACGAAATTTTATATTTGATTCATTTCAAAGTATTTCACGGAAACTGATTTTTGTAATGAAACTTCTTTCGACGCGATGAGAATAAAATATTAACGTCGAAGTTGAGTTTATCAATCAAGGACGGAAAATAGGTATTTGACCGGAGAAATAAAAAGAGAGAACTATGCTATATACGTCTCTGGGCTCGTTTTTGTTCTTCAATAAGGTATATTAATTTATTAATAATTATTTATAAACTGAGCAAAAAAAATATTTTAATCAATTCTAATTTATTTATTTTTATTTTAAGCAAATTCCCAGTAAATATAAGAAGTTTCACTTCTGACACGTGAATTGAGTTACACGCACTACTGTATTTTTTTTTTGTAAAAACAGCAAATAATTGTTTTATCATTTTTAATTTTAAGATTTATAGATATGTTACAATTCTTGATAATGTTGCGAAAAGGCGTAAAGAGTGTCGCGTGGATAGGGAAAGTGGAGGACCGCTATAAATTATATTTGCGCTTCAGATAAGTAATATCACATGTTTTAGAGAATTCATCTCATTACTAATTCTGAGGGAGTCACAAAAAAGACACAAAGGGAAATGCCATTATAAAAAAAACGCCTGATTTACGGAAGATAGTGACGAAACGGGCAAGTCTGTACCTGATGGCAAGTGCAACGTCTGCCCTTAACAAATGCTGCTTTCATCCAGAACATTTATGTGTGGGTTTAAGTGACGTCACATGAAAGGCATAAACTATTTAGTTGCCTGTGTATTGAGAATTCAGAGGCAAGAGCAAGTTAGTCGATATATTATTACATTTATGTTCAGTGAAAGATTCAATATTACGTAAACAAACGCAATGCTCGTTCAGGCGTTATCAATATTGATTTAGCAGCATTTCCCCACACGATAACAACGTTACGAACTAACGATTCACACTGCGTGTTATATACAGCACCAATTGAGCTTAGATTTGTATTGAAACAATGGACTCGACGACTACGACTCTAAAGTCGTAAAGATAGTAAAAAAAAGTATTGTAGCCGATGTAGCCATGTTATTTTAACAGAAATGCAGCATTTAATTTTAAAAGTCTTTTAATGTGCAAAGTAATTGACTGGCTGAACCTAAAAGTAATGCGCTTTGCAAACGGCTAGAGAACGTTTGAAATATTTTAAAATAGAATTAAAATGAAAAAGAAAACAGAAAATTTCATACTTCCTTTCAAAATTCAAAAAGCTTTATTAAACTTGTCCAATATCAGTTTAACCTTTATAGTAGCTATATTTTAGTTTGAATACCGCATGACCTAGTGGTCAGAAGGCCTAGCATTCACGCCACGGGTTCCTGGGTTCGAATCCCAGCCGGACAATTGTGCAAAAACATAGATTTATGGTGCGCGAGCGCTCGGCCCCTGAGCTACCACGGCTTTTACAACATTAACAAGCCTATCAAAGTAAGTAAGCAGTCTGTAAACGCCCCACTCTCATTTTCAACTAAATTGTAATATTTTTGGTTAGGATTCTAATGCTGGAATCCCTGAAAAGAAACCGTAAAGTGTTTTTGACGTGAAATGAGTTATGTGTCATTACTGTTAGTAAAATAACCCACCTAAAAATATCAAATATTGACCAATAACAAAATGGAATCAAGATAAATAATTCAAAAATTGTTGCAATAAATCTGCTTCACTCTCTCTCTCACTCACTTCAGCCCGTCACAATCCCACTGTTGTACATAGGCCTCCCCCGTAGATTGGGGAGATTTTGCCATAGTTGCTACGCTTGGCAGGCGGGTTGGCAACCGCAGTTTATTTATTTAGCTGTTTCAGGAAGATGCTGCCCTGCCCTGGTTTTCATTTTCCTTCTGTCGACTTTAACAACACCCACGGGACGAGATGGGGTAGTCACTAATTTTTAATTTAAATTGAAAATAATATGTTAGCTAAAATGCAATGTTTTAGCTTAATATGTTGAACAAAATATTAAAATCTCAATACATCTATTATTTTTCATGAACTTCTAAATAGTCTTCAACATATAATTTTCGATAAAAAAAGATTAGTTAGAAAATTTAACAAATAGGTAAAAAACATAAACAATGAAACAACCACCATTTATGTCTATATTCAGCGATTGAAATGAACGTATACAGAAAACAGAAACTTGCTCGAAACACAATTGTTTTTGTTATTAACATTTACATCTGTTTTGGCTTTACTCTGCTTAACAACCATAACATTACTTTATAATAAAATGTAACTTTGCCAGTTTTTTGCTTTGAGCACGAATCGGAGTTACGACTATAACTTATATCTTTTACAGTACAAAAGCAGACCTTACATACTCGTATTCATAGTGTTATCGTACTTACACCATACAATATTTAAATAAAAATATATACATTTTTATTCGCCTCGTTGTGGGGACATAAAAAAATCAACCACCCCGTCTCGTCCCCTAGTGTTGACCGGGTGCCGTAGGTGTTGGTTAAGACTGATGGACCTGTGAAATCTCATTGTATCACCACAGACTAGTGACAAGCATTGTCTACGTTATGATTTTTTTCATGGCAGAAAGTAACAATATAAAGTCGTTCAACTGATGGCTTTAATTTCACACAACGCAAGCTAACTGAATTCGATCCCTGGTGACGACATCTATCGATGAAGACTTATAAACATCGAAAAAACATGCAAGTATAAGAAATAATAAAAAAATTGAGTTGTGTATTCCGCTCACCGCACAAAAGCAGAGCGGTAGTGCCACACACAATAAATAGCCAGATGTTAGGCAATGTCTGAGTACAGTCTGCATGTTCTGGTGGTATCTCCTTCCATAAGTCTAAGATTCTACATGCGATCCGTAGATAACACGTTCACAATTTTACCGTCTGATAAAGTAACTGCATTTTTAGACCACCTCAACTCCATAAGTTTTAAAATACAATACACAATGGAGACAAATAAACTCTTTACCCTTTCTAGATGTTTTAGTAATTCGGAATTCTAATAACACTTTCAGTCACTGTTTATAGAAAAAAGAAAGGCATTCCAACAGTAAATCTCACCACCATCTGTCACTACCGTGGGTAAATCTTTGTTTAAGAGAGCCCGAGGGATCTGTGGTAGGAAACACGACAACAAACTTCGGATTCCGCGCCTACATCGCCGTAATCTAATGAAACCGGTCACAGTCGAGCTTGTGCAAGCGACAAGTCTGGATATATCTTGAAACGGGCTTCCATAAGAGCATTTTTCAAGCCGGCAAAAAAATAAGTCAGTTTTTACCGTCTATCAGGTGTAATATCCCTCTACAAGATGCAGGAGTGTACAAGGTAGATTGTGAATTTCGAACGTCTCTCTTATATAGATGACAAAAAAAATCAATGATCTCCGCGTGAAAGAACATATAACTGGCGTGTAGTATCGATGCCCTAGGAAGCCTGCAGTCTGTGACCATGTTCGAAATCATCCCAACCATTACATCAGAATTGATAAACCACAAATTCTTGCAAAACCGTTTCCTATCAAGGAAGGTTTTTTTTTAATTTGATAAAAGTGACGGAACGAGCAGAACGTTCACCTGATGGTAAGTGTAACGTCTGCCCATAACAAATGCTGTGTCCCCCAGAACATTGCGGTGTGACACCACACTGCGCCCGTCACCCTGAGACATCAGTTCTTAAGTCTCATATGCCCACTGATTACGCTAGCTCTCAGTGCCCTTCAAACCGAAACACAGTAATGTTTCACATTACTGCTTCACGGCAGAATAACTGGCCCTGGGGTACCTACGTAGACGGATTCCTGCATAGGAATCCTACCACCAGAGGTCATTGAAATTAAAAAAAGACATCCTAGTTTCAAAAGCGAAGTTGGTTGGATAAAACCACCGGCATGGGATCCTATTATTAATAAAATGAAATCAAAAACCAAACATAACACTGCTAGACTTCAAGACACAGTAAGCTTATTTCGAGTACATTCCTGTTCTCTCTGATTTTCAAACGCCGCAACCACACAGTGCTTTTGACAGTCAAGATGTTCAATTTAAATTATACTATTTGCATACCAATGAATACAAATGACTTCGAACTCGAATGACAATAATTTTACATAATTTTAAGGTTTATAATAACTTATAATGTATATATATGTAATATAAATGTATTTGAATAGTTGCAAATTTGTCTTATACGTTCTATATATTTCGTGAATGCACGAAACTTAACGTCATATTTTACAATTTCATTTAATTTCTTCTGAGTGATTTATGGCGTTACCCTGCCACGTTTACAGAAAAACATTGTAAGGGCTACCGTAGTTATTTATGAATAAAGTTTCCAAAATAATATAGGGTTGTGATTTATTTATTATGACGATATCTTTTATATTAGTAAAACAAAATAACAGGCGAAAACAACAACATAACTAAAAACAAAATAACCTCATTTGTTTTAAATGTAGCGACATCTATGTCGCGCACAGTGAACTCAAAACTTATTAAGATGTCAGAGAGATCGAATTAACAAGTTCAAATACTCACTCTGCTGGGCTAGCAATGGAACACTAATTGTTTTTATTTTGAAGCTTTTACTACAATACGAGTACATAATAGTTTTATTGTAATAAACTGACTATGAAAGACTAGTGTAGGGACAGAAGCTTTCTAATAGAGTTAAATATTCTATTAGAAATCTAGGATAAATCTGGTTTTTATACATTTTTCAGTAACCACTGGAATTAATGATGTTTTTAAATATATTAAGCTTTAAATAATATCAACGAATCAAAATTGTATATTTTTAGTATAAGAAATCGCGACGTGAAATTTAACTGTTGGCCGCATGAGCAAGCAGAGTTGCTCAGCAAGATATGAAAAGGGCTATGCTAGGTGTTTCTCCACATGATAGAATCCGTAACGATAATATCCGCAGCAGAATTAGAGTTACCAATATAGCCTTACGATTACGCTGACGTAGACTTATACACAGAGATATTAATAAAGAGAATATATATTATAATCTTTCGTTATTAATTATAATTTATCCGGTATTATTAAATATTTATAAAAATAGTTAATTAGTTAATAATTGTAATACTTATAAAATGAAAGTCTTAAAACTGGTAATAGTTATTTTAGAACAGAGTCACAAAGGTTTTTAACTAAAAACCAGCGCTGTGGGTGTCAATACACCTGTTCGACGTAGAACTGTTTTTTTCTATTTTCTTTTGTTTTTTTAATATTCAAATGTGTTATGGTCTTGTGTCGAATAAATGTTTTTTCTATTATCCTTTCAGGATCAACAAGCAGTAGTGGCAATGGGTCGCCCATATAGCTCTTAGAACCGATAACTGTTGGAGAGAAATGTTCTCGCGTGGCAATGTCGTACCGACAAGCGCAGTGTAGGGCTTGTCGCCAACGACGAGGCCGAAGGCTACAGTTGGCTTAGTGGAAACCTATGGGGAAGCCTTTGTTCTACGGTGGTGTTGTGGTGGGCTGAAATAATGATGATAATGATAATAATGAATATTCGATGTAAAAAACTCGCTAAAGACTATAAGTCGTCTTGATCAAACGAATATTTTTTAAGTAAAATTTTATTTATTTGATATTTAATAATATCGCCTAAAGCATATTGATTATACACAACACATCATATTTTCTTAAACTGTCTGATTTTTTATTTTAATTAATTTATTTGAACAGAATAACAAAGACTGAAAACTCTGTGAAAAAATAAATAATGTAGAAGAATAACTGAAGACTCGAAAAAAATCCTAATTTCTCTAGTTACACGAAACGTTAAGTTGGAATTTACATTTTTAATAATTCTCTTTATTAAGTTTCCTCAAGCTAAAACCGTTTTAGGAATATTCAAATAAGGAATGTGAGTGACAACTTTCTTTCTTACAATGGTTCATACTTTTTATAGCTTTTATAAATTATAGCCGATAGGTGTCCACCACCACCACCACCATATCAGCCTACCATTAGTCCACTGCTGAACATAGGCCTCCCCCATAGAGTGCAACAAAAGTTTGTAGCTCTCATTTTGGGAGGATATTGCCATAGTTGCCACGCTTGGCAGGCGGGTTGGCAACCGCAGTTTATTTATTATGATGTTCCAGGAAGATGCTGCTGCCCATCTTCTCCTTTTAATTTTCCCTCTGTCGACTTTTACGACACCCACGGGACGAGATGGGGTGGTAGATTCTCTTAGGCCGCTACCAAAGGTATCCGACAGAGTAGAATAGCATCTTTCCCACCGAGGTTTCGTAAGAGACTAAGGTATTCTACGGACAGCCTTTATTCGTGCAGATTAACACCATACTATGCAATGCTGTCTTTATATGCTCGTAGGAAAGCAACGGAGTCGGATTTTTTTTTTGACTTACCAAAAGGGCAGCGACGTGGTTCGCCACCCGTTGAAAAATTTGGCACAGAGAGAGCTTGCATCTTTGAGATGGACATAGGTTTTATTTTATTTAAATTTTTTTGGGAGCATGTAATAACAATTGGTAGTAATCGTAACACTGAAATCTATACATATATATGTCGCCGTGAGAGCACTCTCCAACGACGTGGTCTTAGTTCCTTCATCACCATTTAAATATTTGTATCACATAAGAATTCCTTTGTCTTTAAATCATATAACAGTTTTCAATAACCGCCTTTTATGGGCCACTTTTGTTAAGAGGTGTCGCATAGTTAGTGCGCTTTCTCACTCTACCAACTTTATCTTATCTCCTTCTTCGCCTTCTATTTATTTTATTATTTCTATTTTATTATTTTATAACTGAGTATTATTTATTTGTAAATCATTCATCAGGTTTAAAAGACTTGTGTCGGCCACTTGAGGTGTCGCTGTGAAAGCACTCACTTAACAACATAGTCTTAATTCCTTCATCACCTTGCAAATTATTTTGTCACACCAGCATTTTGTTGTCGAAGTTTTTATGGGGTGCCATGTATCGCCAACTATTATAAATCAATTGTCAGGCAATCGCCATTCTATGCGTCACCAGTGAACTTCTATTATACTAAGATTGATATTCAGTGGTGTAAAGGTATGGACTGCTTGGCTTGTACAATGTCAATATAAAAAGGTGGTAACGATAACTTGGTTAACTTGTGTTTCAGCGCTTGCCGGTGCTGGTAGTGTATTTGGCAGCATTAGGTAGCGTTTGATAAGTTTATCTGTGATGAATAAATCATTTGTATGTGATAAATCAAGGTGTTGCTTTGCAATGGATCAAGAGAAGGAAAGTAAAACTGAACCCTTGTCAAATGGGTACAGTAGTACTGCTTCCCCAAAAATAACACTAGGTCTTCAGCTTCGACATAATTAATAAAAATGTAAACTGCTCGTGATTGCACATTTTAAAATTTTGCGAAACTAAATGATTGAGGTGGAGGGCTAAAAATAAGTAACTAAATAAATTTCTATCATTTTTAGAATTGTCTGTCTGTCTGTTTGTTTGTAAACGCATCAAGTCTGAAGTACTACATGTATTTAAAAGCTTTAAATTTAATATTATAATAAAAAATCATTAAGCGTATCTTCCAGTAACATTTAGTCTTTGTTTTATTAAAATCGGTTTGTTCTATAAAAAGTTATGAGCCTATATATAGTATTAAACTATTACCTGAATCTGGAACACAGCAAATGAAAAAATAATAGCATATTTTCGTACAAAGAATATAATTTATACAAAGTACAATCATTAAACAGTATAACAAAATATTGCGTTGTGCAAATGATGCAATTTTGGGATTTGCATTGTCCGCCGTTGAATGACGTCGAATACTCTGATTTTTGTGGTCGACGAACTACCACCCCATTCCCCTTCCCGCGGAAGTCGTAAAAGTGGACACAGGGAAAATGAAAACCAGATGGGTAGCAGCATCTTTCTGGAATATATGAATAAATAAACTGTGGTTGCCAACCCGCCTGCCAAGCGTGGCAACAATGGCAAAATCCCTCCAAAATAAGAGGCCTATGTTCAGCAGTGAACTTATGATAGGCTGAAATGATGTTGAGTGATGATGATGAACGATTGATTTCTGAATTGATTGATTTCTATGTAAAATTAGTGCAATATTCGTGGTATTATATTGGTTGCTACGACTATATAACACGTTAATTAGTTGGTTTCTTATATAATATTTCTTATATTATTATATTATTTATTGTTTCTTATATTATTTATTTACTGGTGGTAGGATTCCTATGCAGGAATCCGTCTAGGTAGGTACCACCCCAGGCCCAGTTATTCTGCCGTGAAGCAGTAGTGTGCCAACATTACTGTGTTTCGGTTTGAAGGGCACTGACAGCTAGCGTAATCACTGGGCATATGAGACTTAAGAACTTATGTCTCAGGGTGACGGGCGCAGTACTGAGTAACAGCATCTGTCATGTGCAAACGCACTTACCATCAGGTGAACGTTTTGCTCGTCTCGACACTTTATCAAATAAAAAAATAAAAAATTATATTAGATGTTTTCTTAAATCTAACGCAAATACTACACATCTAAATAAAACTTCTTTTACGGATCTTATCGCGTTTAATTTAAACTATTTGCAACCCGACGATTTTGCACTTTACAGCACCCGTGGTCACGGGAGGACTGAGGTGACAGACGTCCTGATGTCATAATTAACCAGGGGTGTCATAGTTCAGCTTTTAATTATTATTTTTAGTTCGATCTATGCAGAAAAAGATTACTGTTTCTTGAAGCCATGCATTTGTATGCTAGGTTTTCGATTTTTTTTTATAATCGGATCCTAATCCGGTGGTAGTATCGTCGGGAATCATCTTCGGTAGAAATCGGTGTTCTTTTTCAAGGATTTTGGTTTTTCAAATCTGATGTAATGGTTGGGGTGATCCAGAACATGGTCAGAGACTGCAAGACTTCCTAAAGCGACGATGCTTCACATCAGCTATAGGTTCTTTAACGCAGGTTTTTATGGATCTTTTAGTTTGTCCTATGTCAGAGAGATCACATTCACAATCCAGCCTGCAAATTCCTGCATCTTGTAGAGGGATGGTATACTTGACAGATGGTAAAAAATAACTCATCTTCTTCGGCGGTTCGAAAAATGTTCTTATACAAGCTCGCTTCAAGATATAGCCAATCTTGTCCGTGACTCATGGTAGATTAGCAGGTACACGCTTGACTGTGGCCGTCTTCACTCGCTCACTGCGACGTAGGCGCAAAACCCTAAGCTTGTTGTCGTACAATACTTGCTTGACATGCTGAAGCTCGGCGGCCAGGTGTTTCCTGACACAGATCCCTTGTGCTCTCTGAAACAAAGATTTTCCCACGGTAGGAACCTGTGGTGGATGATGATGAGATACTACCACCAGCTTGGGATCCTATTATTAATAAAATGAAATCTCTGTCACCTCAGACCTCCATGGCGACGACCATGGGTGCTGTAAAGCGCTGCAAACGTCCGGTTATTAATAGTTTACATTAAACGTGTTGAAATCCGTAAAAAAAGTTTTATTTAAACGCTAAATCCTTGGTATTATAAATATTCTTTGTGATATTAATTATTTTTGAGGTTCGCGTCGCGGTAGATTTTTACGCATTTTCCGCCGCCAAAGTACAACAGTGGTTAATTAGTATTATCAAAAGATGGCGTTGTGCAAATGACGTCCTTTTCTGAATTGCGGAAGACTGTCATTGTACGATTTCTTCAAATATTTGCACCTGGCCCGCGAGCACAACTAAGTAGCTGTAAATGTCAAAGATATAATGAAAATTGTTTATCAAATATTGGTCGATACTGATTCAGATGGTAGCTGCTTATGTATATAAGTTTCGGTCAAACATAAACAAGTTGGGCTCGCGTGCACAGCTATTCGAATCCGATGAAACTATGTAAGCTAGAACGGCTAACAACAGAGTCCTCGCCAAAATGATATCAAATATTTGTCGTTAAGTCGGTGGGTGATGTGTACTAGAAATATGTCATACCTTAAAACTCTGTATGTTATTTATCGAATGGTCTGGATGAATGTTGTATAAAACTCAAAGCAATAGTCAAGTACTTTGGGAATTTATCTTTGAAAATTTTAAATTTGTTTATTTAATTAATTGTAGGGTCATAAATTATTATTATAGGTTAGTTAGCTTAGGTTTATATTTTTCATTAGTTGTAATACTAATTTTAAATTGTGTTGTAAATCTATACAAATAAATAGAATTAGAGCATCTGTCTGTGATTTCGCAACAAAGTTTTTTTCTTAACTCAATAGAATACATATTATGAGATTAAGAAAAAAATATAATTTGGAGGCTACCAAAACTCCAACATGCGTTACTAAATTTTCTGTCTGTCTGTCTAATTGTCTATCTGTCTGTTAACCTGTCCAAGATAATCCCCGAAATGGCTGTATCGATTTGGCAGGACTTTCATTGTCAGGTAGGGGACTTTTCACAGAGTAATCTAACTTAGTTTTTATTCTGGAAATATTCAGGACTCCTGCGTGAAATCTGAAAAACTGTAGAATTTAGGGGGTAATTAAAAAACCTATATCAACACAGACGAAGTGGCGGGCATCAGTTTGTCTCTGATAAAATAATGTTAAAACACATTCTCAAAATAAGATATCAGCGGTGGTGTTCCATTTTGAACGGAAGTCCCTGATACTTTTCTCTACTAACAGGTACTTCCCCTTTGTCACTTAGCAGTTTATCCTATAGGCTAGGCAATAAGAATAAGTTACTAAACTAATGTCCACTATGCTTAAAGGTACGTGCATGACCTTTAAAATGATAAGAAAGTGCTAATACTCGTATACTTTTTCTTTTTGACCTTGATAAAAAGGATATTGAACGACAAAAAGGCAAATTGCTTATATTGTTAAACGAAAATAAGCTTGATTTTATTTCAGAGCTTGTTTGTAAATGATATTATTATTCAGTGTCTCAGGGCTGAATGACAAATAAAGTTAGTTGAAAAAGGCTAAGGAGCAAATGTCCAGCTGAATGTTTTTTTTTACACAGGTACAATGAAATTTCTTTTTAAAATGGTTTGGAAGGCTAACAAGAGGATTTTTTTCTGAAATCTGAAAAAGGGTTTCTCAGTCTTATAGATCCACATACCGTAAAAAAAAAGTAAAGTTTCAGCCTATAAATGTCCCACTGCTGAGCACAGGCCTCCTCTCATTTCTGAGAGGGTTTTGGAGCTAGATAGAATCCGCCACGCGCAAGGGAACCATCAAGCGTATTGCAAGAACTGACCAATCAGCCGCCATAGCGTACATCTTGTTGCGAACCCCCATCGATCAACTGAACACAAAACAACACCCCGAGGGGTGAGAAACTCTTATCTTAAAATGAAGAAAAATGGGTTTACTTCCTTAGTGGTTAAACAACGAACGACCTCAATAGTGTCTCCCTACTCACTCACTACTCATTGGTCTTAAGCTGAACACGGACAAGACGAAGATCATGTCTAATGTCTATGTTACATCTATTCCGGCTGTTGTCGGGAACACTACGCTCGAAGTTATCGACAAATCGTCATACCTAGGACAGATTGTCAGACTAGGTAGGTCCAACTTCGAACAAGAGGTCAATTGATGGATTCAACTCGGACGGAAACTGCGTCACATCTTCTTGTCGAGTATACCTCAATGTCTCAAAACTAATGTTTATAACCGGAGCGAGTTTCCAGTGATGATTAAGGCAACCGAGACGTGGTCCTTCACTGCAGGCCGCATGGGGAAGCTCAAAGTAGCTCAGCGAGGTATGAAAAGAGCAATGCTCGGTGGTTCCGTAACGATGGTATCCGCAGCAGAACTAACCAACAATTTATGTGTTAGCACAAATGTTGGCTCCGGCTGGGATTCGAACCCAGGACCCGCGGCTTAGAAGTCAGGTACTCTGACCACTAGGCCACGCGGTCGTCACTTATATAGTATACTGCCACTAAAAACATTTAGTTCCTGTACAGTAACAGAAACTCATCCGTAATTCTTCTGATATTGCGGATGTTCATGGGCGACTGTGATCATGAATCATCTTGTGAGCCGCTTGCTCGTTTACCTCTAAATATCCCTCTATAAAAAATACGAAACAGTTATTGTACAGTTAATAATATTTTTTGTTAATACAAAAATTCGTACCCCGTGAGGTAGCGGCATAAGCGAATCTACCACCCCATCTCGGTCCGTGGGTGTCGTGAAAGTCGATAGAGGGAAATTTAAAAGCAGGAGATGGGCAGCAGCGTCTTCCTGGAAAATCAAAATAAACAAACTGTCTCCGGCGGCTCCGCTAGTCGTGGCTACTATAGCTGTCATTGATATGGCGGGGCAGAGGCTGCGAAGAATCTCCGGAGGAGGAGATCATGCTGCCAACAATGGCAACTACACCTGGCGACAAATAACACACGCATGCTGATGGCCGACGAGAGGATCCTGGAGCTGGAAGAAGAGGTTACGCTGGGACGTTATAGGGTTATCTGTACCCCCCGAATGGGTTCTCGCTTTGCCGTGGCGGGGGGGGGGGGCTTAGTAACCGTGGCTTGGTCACCAACGGCGAAGTTAAGAGGAACTCGGTCGACCTGTGGCACCGGGCTGGCCCGAAGCGGTCGCTCCGAGTGTGCTGCGCAAGCCCACTCTGGATACCCTGCCCTACGTAGCCGTGGTGGAGTCGCGTAGAAAGAGGAGTCCTCATCCACCGCGGCACTACGCCGAAAGCGTGGAGCAGTTTTTCAAGAAGGGCGATAATGCCCTCTTGAAAAAGTATAGACCGATATCGTTTATGTGCCGCGTCGATGTGCTATTTTCGAGAATAATAATAACTAATCGTCTCGCAAGATGACTCGACAACTTCCAGCCTCTCGAACAAGCTGGATTCCCAAAAGGATTTAGTATCATGACCACAGATGGTAAAAGAGACCGAAGAGTGCAATCTCCCGCTATATTAGCCGCATGTGGACTATGGAAAGCCTTTGATTCCGTCGAAATTTGGGCAGTGCTACGGTCACTTCCGCGGTGCCGAACTGACTGTCGTTATATCGGGATTCTGCAGTGTTTGTACAATAAGGCTTGTTAATAATGTTAATCTTTAAGGTACTGCCCTAAAGATTTTTCTTCACTAATTTAACAAAATGCTTATTTTGTACCAGCCTGAATAATTAAATGTGACACTGGCGTAAGGCTGTCTCACAACTGCCATATTAAATTCTTCTAGCCGGATGATTTCTAAAGTATATATTAATACTTTATTTTGTTTTGTGGCATGATGTTTTTAAGAATAACGACACTCGTATTCTTGCAGCAGATATTAATTATACGTAAATTGCGACTTCGCTGTCGTATTTTTATCGGTATTCATCACTTAAAACTTAGTTTCAGCTTTCAGTTTTTTGATGAAATATGCTAGAAATTATTAAACAAAAATGTCAACAAAGAACCCAACGTTCGATGCTAAAAATTTTCTGACAGTGGGTAAGGTTCGTGGTGTTTGATGTAGTGGAAATATTTTTACAGCGGAACTAAGTTTTGCGATCTTACTTTCTAGTTCTTGTTTTTTCTTATTTAATATATTATTAAATATTACTTTCTGATTTTTACTTTATCTTGTACAGGTAAGGACGGGGGTATAGTCAATTGAATGCATGAATTGCGACGACGCGGCTTACGGTTCTGTTACGTAATAAATACCTACTACATTATTACTTAACTTTTTTTAAAGGATACTTAAAGTGGTTTTCCTCCATACTTTCAGTCCGCTAGCAATCAGTCCGCTTAGGACAGCACCCTTCTGCTTGAGCGGACATTGGTTCTGGCGTGCCGCAAGGCGGTCTACTTTCTCCTATAATGTTTTCTTTATTTATAATCTCTATCACCCCAGTTGTCAATTGCTCGTACCATTTGTATGCTGATGACCTCCAGCTTTATGTGCAAGTAGGAATTAATGACCAAAAGTTGAATGATGATCTTGAAGCCATTAGAGATTGGTCATCTAGATACGACGTATTTGTTAACCCATCAAAAAGTAAGGTGATGGTTGTTGGTGGTTTAAAGGCGCTGGCTAAGATTGATTATAGTAACTTTGCTCCCGTGTTCTATAACGGAATCTTAATTCCTTTCTCTACTTCAGTTAAAAATATTGGCTTGCATTTGGACTTGGATTGATTTTGCTGATGTGTGTTACCCGGATCTTTCCAGTAATCTTCTTAACAAATTGTATTCGATTTATTTTCGGTTTACGTAAATATCGTGGTCAACGTTTCCTGTTATAGTTCTAAGCTTAAATGGATAATATATATATATAGCCGTGTGGTGGCGGCTCGTTAAAAGAATACTACCACTCCATCTCATCCAATGGATCTCGTAAAAGGCGAGCAAGGAATTAAACAGCACTGTGCACCCAACAGCGCATGGTGGCGATGGACTCACCACCTATCACACCAAGTGCATTATATTGTTATGGTGAAACGTGGATTGTGGCAGTCATCTGTTTTTGCAGTGAGTGCCCAGTCTCTGACTACCCCTTATGGGATACAGTCGTGATCTTATGTATGTATGTATATATATATGCAGAGTTTTCGTTCACTCCTTCTCAGAAAAAGTAGGGTATGAGAGGCAGGTGAAATAGAAGCCCGTGGCATGTTTATTCTACTTATGTTTAAATTTTATTTATTGCCACGGCAGGGTCTTAGGTTTATGCAGTTTGTTGCATGTACGGGAATCTATTAAAGCCAAATATATTCAATTAATAATACCGTGTATAGTTTTTATTCCACCCACCTATCACACCCTAACTTATCTGGGAAAGGGAGCACAATCACACTGTATATTTTCGTAATTAGTTTAGCATGTATCAGTTTATATATTTCATATTACTTATATATTGATTATATTTATATATTATCATAAGTTAGACATCTTACTTTTAAATAGATAGCACCTGCCATTTTTTATTTTTTTTCACCATCAACCAGGGTTGACTAGTAGAGAATGCCACAAGGCATTCCGCCCATTGTAGCCCTTAGCTTAAGGTGTAAACATTATAGAATAAATAAATAATTACATCAGCTATCAATGCCCTTCAGACCGAACACAGTAATGTTTTCACACTACCGCTATCATTATTTTAAAGGGCCGTATACAGCTTGCAAACTAATTAACTGACTGAACCTAAACTATTTAATTTTTTTTTATTATGTGCTGCTAGATTACGTTTAAAAGAATTTCAATGTGGAAAGGGATAATGATTTAAAATCAAAGTTGGAGATCATAAACATATTTAGTATGCCTGTACTTGGATTAGCATTACTTTTACGTAAAGTTTGAGAGAGGGTCGGGCACTCGCTTTATATTTCATAGTACGCGGTTTTAACTGAGTTCGATCTTTGTTGCTGGCGCCTCTAAAATTTAAAGTGCTGATTTACTTCGTACTGAGCGGTGAAGGAAAATATCGCGAAAAAACTCGCGTGTCACTGAAATAAAAATATTACGTGATCATATGAAGTCTGCCAACTCTTTGCGATCCGAAACGAGAGGATGACCATGCTCAGCAGTTGACATTTATAGGCCGCTATGTTACTTTTTTATTATATTATGCATAACCTATTAGAAATGTAAATAAAATTATAGTTTAAAGAAACTAATGCCGAAATCATTTCAAACAACTATTTTAACGTGAGTATTTATCGAATCAGTTTATAAGCGTCACGAATAATATACAAGTAAAAAGTTTTAAAACTACATAATTGTTTTTGTTTTTGTGAAGGTAAATTAATATATTATTAACAAGAATCGATTTAGGTATGTATCACCGCGAACTTTCGAGTGGAAATTTCTGGTTGAAGTCGCAGCTGTTTGCACTTGTTCGTTTGTTCAAACATACATACATACAGTCACGCCTTTTCCTATATAACAGGAACGCAGAGACCACATCCGTCACTTTTCTTTAGATGGCAATTAGATGATCAGCTTTGGAGCTTAGGGATCAGGCGCTCATTATCGGAACCAGGAGCCTAGGTAGATCAGGAGTTCGGCACTTTAATTTTATGGTACGTACAATACAAATTCTTAATTGCCGTTATTAGTATTTATTTCTATAAACACTTCATTGGTGAAAGAAAGTATTGTGAGGAAAACTGCATAACAATGAAAAATGAAAATGTAAATAATAGTGGCGAGAGCGTAAAAGTTTTTTTTTTATAAACGTGATTTAGTTTTAACATAATGTAATTGAGATTTATGTCCAAACTTTTACTAGTAGTAAGCAAAAAATACACCTTATGGAGATTAAGTCCTAATGGAGAATATTATTTAAATTTACTGCAAATTGGATTTCAGAAAGGTAGGTTAGACGGTTAAACGTAGCGATGAAAAGAAGGAAAAATAAAATTTAAATTCTTTATGCTATTATTATATATTTAGTTGTAAATTCAATCTGAGTGAAAATACAAGTATAAATATATTTTAAAATTACGCAATAATTAATGTTTACAACTATAATTTTCAAAACATCTGAATTTAATTTATAATCGTATTAATAAAACTTAATTTACGGCCGTAAGAAACCACAAGCTGAGAATCAAACATTAACGAGAAATGCCGAACTGTTAATTCTCAGGTTAACGAGGTACCACGCCGTACGGTAGTCATATGGTCGGCTTATTCTACAAGAGTGAAATCGAGGGGGAGCTAGCGTTAACATTCGCATAAATATAAGAAATCATTTGAATAAAAATCATGTAAACCCGCAATACACTTATCAGAATTCATTGGAAACTTTTTTTTTTTAAAAAAAGCCGTATATTGTAAATATTTAAAAATCATATATCTAGAAAATGAGATGGTTCAGTCATTAAGCGATGCGATTAAGTCAGGTTTGATTTCCTGCTCTATCCAACATGCTAGCTTAACGAATCGAAAATTGCGTGTTCCACGCGTTCGTTTCAATTTCCATTTCTGATACGTAATAGACAATTACGTATTTAATGTTATTTTTATTTTAAACATTTTTTTAAGAAGCATACATAGAAAAGAGATCTTTATTTAAAGGAATACATGATAAGCGAAAAGAAGTAAACTTTCGTATAATCCTATCACATCGTCACTGTATGTTTAACGTTGTGGTATTGGTCAGTTTAATGCAATCTTACAACTTTAATAAAGCTGGAGAGTTTGTATGTTTGAACGCACTAATCCCAGGAAATATCAATCTGGTTTGAAGAATTATTTTTGCACTAGCCCTGTGCGCGATAGGATTCCCTATCGGTTTCATCTCGATTCTTTATTACCTACCGAGGAATTACTTCCGCGTAGACAGATATTATATAATAAAATTATATATTTGCTGTCAAAAGTTCAAGCAAGCGTTTATTTTTTAAATAAACTACTTAACTTTAACCTTTAGAAGAACTTTGAAAAAGAAAAGCACCTCTTTCTATATTTGTAATAAGAACAGTTATCGATGATCGCGTGGTTTAGTGGTCAGAGTACCTGACTTCTACGCCGGAGGTACTGCGTTGGAATCCCAGGCGGAACCAACATTTGTGCTAAAACACTAATTGTTTGTTTTCGGGTCTGGTTGTGTTGTGTTTTTCCCCGTGTTTTTGACACTACATCCTGACCTACCTCCGGTCTTATCGCATTAGCGTTACATCGGGCGGGTAGGTTGGGACGAGTGAGTGCCAATGTGTTCGCGCGTACACTTGTGGCACTATAATATCTCCTGCGCAGTTGATGGCTCTCGACAGTATTCGGAAGTTGTCGCCATGGTCGATATCGGCCTGGAGAACATCATCATTTATTTAAAGTTCATACTGAATCTTTTCATCATCAGTTTCTATGTGTTGTTATTTTCAGGTCGATCCGTGAGACTTCCCTTTTGATAAATCGACGCTTAAATCAGTTAAAATTATAGCTAAATATTTACTGCCATGTTTCTACTTTAAAAACATTCAACTGACTTTTATTTATAACATCTGTCAGTCAGTCAGTTTTCAAGTTTAATTAAGTAGATTAGATAGCCCATTCTAGGCTATACAACTTCATGATACGGTCTTCAGGAGTCGCACGCTGAAAACCAAACATGACTGCGAAGGGCTGAACTGTGAAGTGTGCTTGCAATGCTTGCAAATTTATATTTGTAAAACGCACTCACAGCAAAAAAAACTGCATCTGTATTTATCAATAAATAAAAAAAAATGTTTTCATAGTCCATAAAGGCAATAATTCCCACAAGTAAAAGACTAGCTCATAAAATTTGAGATAATGAAATAAATAATAGTAAGAATAAAAATAACGTGTAAAACTGCGTCACTGTTGCGATAAATGAGTAAAAGGGGATTTCATAGTACATGTTGACACAACATTACCGCTTCAGAATATTAATGAGCATTTGCTTTTAAAAGTTACTAAATCAAAACGTTTTGTTGACTTTTTATTACATTTACTGAATTGTTAATTAGTTTTACTAACAAATAATAAAGGACAAAAATTTATGACCATAGTTAACAAAACAAAACTACAAAAATTATAATAATACAGTAAATGCAATTGAATTTACTGAAAATAAATGCATTATCAAACAAACTTAAACAATTTGAGCTAATTGGTACCAGTATTACCACATCTTTTTTATTTTTTTATGGAAGCTAGTGACGAGATGAGTTAATTTTTCACCTGATGGTAAGTGCAACGTCTGTCTATAACAAATGCTGTGCCACCCAGAACATTTGTGGGTGGCAGTACATTGCGCTCGTTAACCTTAGACATCGGTTCTTAAGTTCGTGCATGATTTATGTTATTCTTAATTAATATTTATCGATTAATTAATAACTGAGGGTAATTTCTACCAGTGGTAATATTCCTGTGTAGAAATTCGTCTAGAAAGGTACCACCGCAGCGTCAGTTATTCGTTATTATTTATTATTTAATTATTATGACACACCAACAGCATTACATACAAAACATTGCCTTAAAGCAACAAACATAATCCAGGTATATTCTTATATTCGTCTTCAAACGTGTTTCGGTCTGAAGGGAATTTAACTTGTATAATCAATGGGCATATGAGACTTAAGAAATACGTCTCAGGGTGACGATCTCAATGCGGTGTCACACATAAATGTTCTAGGCGCCATAGCTTTTTTTATGTGCAGACCATGCACATACAATCGCGTTTATTTCTTCGTCTTGTCACTCTTTTCATAAAAAAGAGTATTTATTTTGTTACGTTATCCTGTTTTTGTTAAATAAAATTTCTAATATAAGTGAAGCTTCAGTCACGTGTACTGAGTTCCGCGCGCTCTTTTCTATTTATAAAATGAAAATAAAAAATTACTAACGCATTTCATGTCATGATTACGTTATCTTTGCTTTAGTTTTAGTTTTTTCTTCGCTATGAAATAAGCACAGTTTATATCACAGTCAGATCTTTTTTGAGATGATCCTGTTGTGTATATTATTATATTATATTATTCCATTATTTTCTGGCATTGTAATCTACATCTTTTTTTATATTCATATACATTAAATACAATAAAAGAAACAAAAAACTCAAAATGCAGTAATTGCCATTGTGGTACTTTCTATATTTCTTTAAATTAGTATTTTTTTTAATGTGAGTACGTGACTAGACAAGCAAGTGTCACGCCAGCGCACTGCGCTCGTCACCATGAGAAATTGACAGACATACAGGATAAAATGCGAGCGCTAATAATTACTTTTTTTATTGGATAAAGTGATGAAACGAGCAAAACGTTCTCCTGATAGTAAGTGCAACGTCTGCCCATAACAACTGCTGTGTCACCCAGATAATTTATGTGTGAAACTACACTGTTTCCATCACCCTGAGACATAAGTTCTTAAGTCTCATAATATGCCCAGTGATTACGCTAGCTCACAGTGCCCTTCAAACCGAAACACAGTAATGTTTTCATATTCAGTATTCCATAAAAAAAAACGGATGCCTCGGTATTTTTCGAGGTATATTTATATCAAATTTGGTTAAAAGATTATGGCAGTCTACATTGTTAATGTACAACTTATGCAAGAACGTAGTATTCTTCTATCCCTCAAAGACATATCTTTAAAATGTTTAGTCTATCATGATAAGACTTTAAATTACCGAAAGGATTACTGCGAAACTCCAAGAGTCACAATATATAGGACACCAAACATTGCCACAGTATTCAAGCTTACTCCTCACATAACAGTTACAGAGCAGGATAACAGTATTTATGTTCTTAAATTCCCTGTTGCACCGAAGAACAAACCCCAGAGCCTTAAAAGCTTAAGAAACACCTTAATTTGTTTGACTAACAAAACTGAGAATATCGTCGAGAAATGTACCCAAATCACGAACTTCACTGACTTTAGTAATGGGCTTGTCTTCTATATAATACTGGGAACGTACAATTGTCACCTTTCGGGTAAATGTTACATAACAGCACTTTGCTGAATTCTATAGTATTTTGTTCAGCAAACACCATTCGGACACCCCATTAAGTTCACTATGCAAGACATCAACATCGCCTTGATTGTAACACGCATTATCTTCAAGTCGTCTGCGAACATGTAAAATCTATATTCTGAAACACTTCCGAGATGTCATTAACTAAAATGTTGAAGAATAAGGGGCCAAGGTTTGATCCCTGCGGCACCACAGATGATGCAATAAATGAGCTGTACTCCCTTCCCTTATAAACAACTTTAGATAACCGATTATGAAGACAAGATCGGTACTAATCGAGAAGTTTATGGCATATAGCGTTAGTTGCAATTTGTGGATAAAAAGACGATTGAGCGTCGACTGCACGGTTTTGTTCGAAGTCGATGGATGCAGGTGGCTCTCAGTTGTTTTGTGGCCATCTCTAGGTAGACCTATGTTTAGCAGTGGACTTGTGATGGGCTGAAGTGATGATGAGGATGATGAAAGGTGTCTTAGAAAAGTATATCCAATAAAAACAGGAGCAGTGGGCCTAATTTTAAGGCATATTTTAACCGTTATGACTTTTTTAAAACGAGGTCAGGGTCTAGTATTAAACCATAAATTAAAACATTCTCAGCATTACAACACAGTTACCATAAGTGGATTCACTTTGCAGCTGGCCCGTAGTTTTACTAAAATGTCAATAAATAATAGTCCAATTGTAATTCAAAATCTGCGTATTTATTAATAAGTTTGTGCATTCAATCATCATCATTCAAGTCCTGATGCCTAACTGATCGATTACGTCTGCCATTATTGGTAGGCATATATACATATATTTTAAATGTTTTTCTTGTGTTGTGCAGTGTTATTATTCAATAAAAGTATTTCTTTCAACTTTTTTTAGTTTTGACTAACAAATATTATGTGCTCTGCAAAGAACGCAAGGCAAACAAAAACAGAGATGAGTGTAACAAACACAACTATTTTTTGTATTTTATATTTTAGTTCGTGAATTTTATATTTCATTTAAATTTATTCAATATTCCGCGGATATTCGAGCCGTAAAGCTCAGGGGCTATGCGCTTTGCTTTAAAATTTCATAGTACACGAGTGACCTGGGTTCGATTACCGGTGCCGACACCACTAAAATTGTTAATGGCAATTTTATGTGCTGATTTACCACGTGCTCGGCGGTGAAGGAAACATCGTGAGGAAAATTGCATGTCTGAAAAATAATAAATATTTCTAGGCTACGTGAAGTCTTCCAACCCGTATTGGAGCAGCGTGGCGGACATTTCCCGACTCCAATACCCTATCAGAAATGAGCGGAGGCTTGAGCTCAGCAGTGTGACATTTGTAGGCTTTATTTTAGTACTTTGTCAGTTGCAAAATTATTCCGAGCAAAATTATAAACACTAACATATAATCCGCTCTACCTTTTTAATAAAAATACTCGTTTGCAGTAAAATTGGGGCTACATAAAAAAGATGGAGCAAGTCGCGGGTAACCGACCCAATTACTCTTTTTTTCAGCACGGCGAATAAATGTTTTTATCACTTAATGCGTTTATTCAAATTTGTAAAAATGTTTGTATGTGCATAAGTTGTGATATTAACTATTGTGTTTTATACATTGTTTGTTTCTGCATTCTTGTGCCATTATAATTGTTCAAACTGCAATCGGTGTGATTTTATGTTTTAACCGGATGCTTTATTGTATGGTGATAGGTTTTGAGCTCCGGTGAATGTTTCTGGATGCAGTAAAGATATCATTGTGGAACCAAATGAGTGAGCGTTGCTTATATTTGTGGTGGTAATGAACATAGATAATATATACACTATAGACTGAGGTACGGAAGTTTCCAGCTACAGTAGACCACAAGCCCCGGGCCTTTGGTACCATTTCCAAAGTCTGGCAAACGGCCGAGACACATGACTTTTTTATTACATTTAAAGCTACGAAAAGACAGCATTTTTATTATGCAGAATATATTTTTTAGGTAGGAAGGAAGTAAAGGGAACCTTTAAAAACCATTTTATTGCATTTACTCCTGTGCCCAGTAGTGCGACTAATGTATGTATCATACTCCTAAGTCGAACACAAGCATCTTCTATTTTTGTGAGGGTTTTGGTGCCGGAAAAAGTTCGCCACACTGCTCTAGTTTTGGCCGATTTCACTTTGTAAAAATATGTATTTTATATTTCTAAGTTTCCTCACGATTATCATGTACTGAGAAGCAAGTAGTTAAGCTGCACTTAAATTAAATTTTTACTGGTGGTAGGATTCCTATGCAAAAATCCGTCTTGACAGACGTTTCACTTACCATCAGGTAAACGTTTTGCTCGTTCCGTCACTTTCGTGAAACAATAAAAGAAAATTGCAGAACAATTTTAATGATACCGGCTCCGGGATCGAACCTAAGTAACTCTACGCGCCAGTATTAATGTTAACTGGTTTTTAGTATGATTAACGTAATAATAATAATTTTAACAAAAGTACTTCGTAAGTTGCTTCAGCAAGATGGAGGGTTCAGCAAGGCGACTGTGCATTGTATATTAAGACGTACGTGTTAATAGTGTCCATGATGCTGAATCCGACAAATCGACCGCTTGACAGATTGGTATAAACAGCGGCGATTGGTCTGGCGATTCTGTTTTTTGCTAATTAAAATGATTGCTGACTGCGAATGAATGAAGCAAAATATTTTTGCAGGAAATTCTTTCTCGCCGATGTTAAAAGAATTTAATCAGGCTTATATTTATTCAATTAAATCAGTGAACAAAATTTGTCTGATCTGTTCCATCGAAATATTTAATTAATTGAATATTTATTTAAATAATTGATTGGTGGTAGGATTCCTGTGCAGGAATCCATCTAGGTAGGTACCACCCCATGGTCAGTTAATCTGCCGTGAAGCAGTAGTGTGTAAACATTACTGTGTTTCGGTTTGAAGGGCACTGAGAGCTAGCGTAATCACTGGGCATATGAGACTTAAGAATTGATGTTTCAGGGTGACGGGCGTAGTGTGGTTTCACACAGAAATGTTCTGGGTGACACAGCATTTTCTTATGGGTAGACATCGCACTTACCATCATGTGAACGTTTTGCTCGGTCCGCTCGGTCCACTCGTTTGCACTTTCATCAAATAAAAAAATAAATAAAGAATAATACAAATAATTACGATCTATTTTTTTTTATTAATTACTAACCTTTATCGCGTACCTATTAAAGTTTATTAGTATATACCCGATAGTTTTGATTTCTCGATAAGTAGGTTTTCGTAGGCAGGCTTCAAAGCGCGCTAAGCTTTATGCTATGCGGTTAATAGCTGAGGAAGAAAAAATATATGGCGGTAAAATGAAGTTGTATCACAGCTGCGGGTTTGAAACGGACGATTGTAAACGAGTGATTGACTCAAAAAACCGCACGATTTGTGGCCTATATGCAGAGTGCGTTCGGAAATTGGAGATATAAGATGAGAATGTGTGAACAAGTTTTTAAAGAGAAAATAAATTAATAGTATAAATAAATGAAATATATATTTACCGATATGTAATGATAGCATTTTTAGCGATTCCAGTCCTATATTGACTGTAGCAACGGAATACTGTTTTATTTTCCCTCTATGTTCAATTAAAACACAATAAGAACAGCAAGAAATAGTTTTATGGCTAAAGTTGATCAGTAGCTAGAAGACGTCTTCCAATGGAGCGATGAAGAGTTTTGGGATATAACATTGCCCTGTCTTACATCTTTTTGAAATTGAATCGGTTATGTACTCTGGTTCTGTATTCGGATAGCCATCGTAGCTTAATTGTAGAAACACTGCAGCACTTCGATATGCCGACAGTCGATCCGGCACCACAATAGTGCTAGTCACACTAAATTTCTACTAAATAAAAGGCTTTCTCATAGTCCACATACACCAGACATAACGGGATATTGTACTCTTTCGGTCTTTTGTACAATCTGGCAAAGGGTCTACATAATTATACGTAAATAAACTTTAGATTGTTAACAGTCCGTTCAGATAAAAAATGGTTATACAATTAATTGTTAAATTAACTGCGAAAAGAAATAACAAACATATTTTTCTAGTTTTCCCACAGGAGGCTTAAAACTGTATGTATACTCGTTCGACAACATTGTGATTCATGTTAAAAAGCTCATTGTCAAGGCGAAGTTATTTATGTTAGAAGTAACAATGAACATTGCATGATCCATATAATAATAAGCAATTAATAGCAGTAAAACACGTAATTCCTCCTCTTCTTTATATTATCTCTCTCATCTAAAAATAGTTTATAGTTATTAACTATTGTCTTAGACTTCTTTATGACAGTTACTGTTTTACTTGGAAGTTAGACCAACAAAAACGACATTTACAGTCTCTATTATTTTAACAAATTACTGTCAATGAGTTCCAAGGCATATTATTCCCTTGTTACAGCACTCAGTAATGAGTTGTAAACAGTATTCTACCTTAAGTTTACGTCTGAAAAGTTGTTGTAACTCATCATCCTTATCTTTAATTAACTATTTACTATTTAAAAGGTTACGTTGATCTACTGAGTTTAATCCAATTCAGGTCATAAGTTTTGTCACAAACACTTCATTAAATAAATTGTAAGACTTTTATTATTTGTATAAAATATTTATATTAAAACACTAGAGTTCCGCCCCGGCTTCGCACGGGTAGATAGATATTAGAAAGATAAATAAGTACTTTATTTGGACAAATAGAACAACCACAATTCCTTAAACTAACATTTTTTGTAGCGACTATTCTCATCGGCGCCTCTGCAGCTGGTCATATAAGATTACGTTATTTTACCAAAATAATGCTTTATTTAATGGAACATAAGCCATGGAATATAGCCAATATTTGATTTCGTGGTGGACAAATAACAACAACCACTCGACCGCTCCTCGATGATGCCCAAGTCGCATGAAGCCGGGTGGCGGCGCGGTGTTCGGGAGACATCGAGGCCGCTGTATTTTTTATAGAGCGTTTCAAAGATTTAAATTAAAAAAAATATATAATTAAAATTACAATCCGCTATTCAATTGTTTCTAGTTTACAAAAAATAAAATGAGTAGGCTGTAATTAATTAATAGACCTTTCTGTTCCCGTGTAGCGCGGGCGAGCTTAGGGCTGTTCGCTCACACCGCGCGCATTTTTCTTACTTTTAGGATTTTTATACCTATCGTAACTTCTAAACGATAGGTCCGATTCGAATAATTTAGAGAGGAATTTTCATGTATATAATCAACATTGACTATGAAACTATTTTGTACGATAAGGATTAATATCATGATACGAATGTCGTCTTTCGTTTCTACCGGTGTTTCGATAGACTAATTTGAACAAAAAGCGGTTATTGTGACTTAACTGTATTAGTTAGACATATAGCTTTGCGGACTTTTTTGTGAGTAATAATGAGTACTATGAAAATGTACTACATTATTTTCTTTATCATCAATAGTTTTTGCAGCGCACGCCAAATAATGACTTTTATCAGTAAATTTTTGATACCTTAAGTTAAATCATAGCAATATTCGTAGGAATCTCGTTTTTTTTAAATTATATACAACTAATGTTAGTCGGTGATAATGTAGTTGTATTTTTTAAGGAAGAGGTTTCATAATGTTCGTGAGAACGGTATGTATATGTATAGTATACGGATGTATAGATATACATCAGCACTGGTTTTCACACCCTTTTCACAGAAAAACCTACTCAGTTCAAACCAAAGATGAAAGATAATGCCCACGCAGGATTCTCGGAATACGCCTGCTCGCTTCTTTAATTTTGTGGGTTTTTACGTCTGAAAAAAGGATTTCGGGGTATTTTTTCCCGCGTACCGCCTTAACAAAGCCAAGGATCTCTCGAGCCTAATTTTTTTCAGACGCTCATTAAGATAATGCTCTGTTTTTTGTCGATAAGCTCGTTGTTTCCGGTCTTTATTTAGTGCTCTTTTAACCGTATTTCTGCTTAACACCAATTGAAGGGCTAACATTTTTTGCGCCCGCACTGCTCTGATGATCGCTGATGTACCAGGTCGGCCACTCATTTTACGTCTTTAAAGGTCGAATTTTTTTAAATGGAAAATTGTCATTTCTTTTTCATTTTGAAAAATTGCAAACCTTTGCAAAGTGCAATGCTAAGGTCAATCGTATATTAGAAAGAAAAGAAATAGCAAATATCGTAAAATTGAGACACTGTCTCTTTCATATCGGTGTACTACCCCTACTCATTAAACTACGCAGATGAAGCTATGCGCCGCTTGTAACTCGAGCGTCTAAATCAACAATTACTTAGAATGCTATAAAAAAATTTAGCACTTAAAGAAAAATGAGACAGCTCAATAAATAGATGGATGTGCCCAAACTACCTGCGAAAGCAGCCTATGGGTGATAACTCCAATACACCCGTTCGTCCATCAGTTGCAGCTAATTATCCGAGCGCGACCTTAAATTTTACACGTCGTAAAATTTTAGGTACAAAATAAACTTACTATACCCACCGACAAATATGTGCTATCACGGAGTTAAGAGATATTATTCGAGAGGAACTTTGCTGCGTAATGAAACAAGGTATGGCTGATATCAACACAAATCTGATCCTTACGCTCTGTGAAATAAATGAACAAATTACTGTTTTTAAGGAATCAATATATCTCAAAAACTGTGAAGTATAAAAGTTGGACAATTAGGTGGCAACATGTCAAAAAGGAATCACGTCTCTTTAAAACCAAGCTTTCTGTTCTGATATGAGCAATCTAACAAATAAGATTAATCAACTCGATCAAATGACACGGGCTGCGAACATCAAAGCGTGTCTGTCAATGCGCATGGATGAAAACATACCGACCATTGTGAAACAATTAGGCCGTACGGTGAATTGCACAATAAATGATAGAGACATACTGTACTGCTCGCGTATAGCCAAAATGAATACGGGCAATTTGCGTCCCAGATCGATTTTAGTGAAGATAAGTACATCATCTACTCAGAGACTCGCTTATTGACGCTGTCCTGAAATACAATAAGACCCGATTTCACTGATCGCTTTGGAAACCAAGTTTAATAAAACCACGTTTTACTGAACTTAGTTCAAAATCATAGTATATCGTCGCGTCGTGTTAACGTCGTTTATTGTGTGCTTACTAAAGTTGTAATATTATACAATCTTTACAATATTTAATGGTTAAAGTTGGACTTATTTAAAGTGATAATAGTCAGTTATAAAACAGAGGAATCAGATCTAAGGTACTGTAATTAGTTTAAAAGTTAAAGAAGTTTTTAAGTTTCTCGCAGCGTTATTAAAGTGGGTCGTTTGTAGCGACATCGCCTGAGCGATTCTCGCCTGCACTGCTTTGGAGCACGGATTATTCATAATATATTGCTACTATACTACCCGCCAAAATGAAATGCAATGGTTGTTTTATGTCGACCAACACGAATAACTCGCTAAGATGCAACACTTGTAAATCATTATACTTTTTTACATGCCTTCGGATTTCACCCGATAATAGTAAAAAGTCAAAATCTAAGTATTTGTCTTCGCAAATATGCCCTACTTGCATGAATGTAACGCGACGTAAACTGCATATGACTGAGGACACTCCAGTTCGCTCAGAGTCTAACGATGCTATTTGGACCCACCCTGCATGAATGGCAATGCTGCGAAAAATTCAAGCTAACTTGACTCGCAGGATCAAAGTAAACTGCCATCACTTTCGATAGACAGTATAAGTAAACTGTTGGACAAAAAATTGTCCCTCTCATCACCATTCATGTCATCACTGCGCACAGCGCCCAGAAACGATGTCAAAGTAATGATTACTGCAGAGCTTAATTGCACAATGGAGCACTTAAAAGCCGAATTCACCGCCACTACGGACTATATTTCTGCAACTCAATCAGACCTTCAAGCTAAAATCGAGGAGGAAGGATAAAATAATAAAAGAGCTAGAATTACAACAAACACGCATGAACAATGACATAGGCTTACAGGGTCAGCTTCAAACTTTAGAAAAAATATCGCGGGATCACAACATAGAAATACAGTCAATTCCAGAACGACGGGAAGAGAATGTTGTAAACCTGTTTAAGAAGTTGTGTGCTAAAGTCGATAAGACTATATCAGATTCAGATATTCGTTCTTCCAAAAGATTCGCAAAGTTTGATAAGTCGTCCAAACATCCTCGCAGCATCGTGGTCACATTGTCATCCCCGCGGCTGCGCGACGATGTCCTTTCAGCCGTGCAGCGATATAATAAAATGCATAGTAAATTAAATACGACAGATATTGGGATTCCGGGTGACGCATCTCCGATCTATATAAATGAGCACCTCTCTCCGCAGTGCAAGAAAATATTCTCCGCAACTAGACAATTTTCGAAAATCAATGGTTACAAGTTCGTATGGGTTAAGTTTGGCCAAATGTATATTCGCAAAATGGTGGAAAATTTAATCACCCGCAATACATGTAAAAAATGAAAGTGTTTTGGAAAAAATAAATACTAATTAAGTTTTATACTTTCTTGAAATATATTCTATGTAATGTATTTGTATCTTAAAATTTAAATTCTTAAACTATGGTTTTAATTTACTATCAGAATGTTAACAGGTTAAGATCAAAAGTAACAGATTTTTTCCTGAACACCCTTAATAACAATTTTGATATAATATGCTTAACTGAAACCAATTTTATTGCTAGTGTGAATAATGGTGAATTTATTGATAAACGATACAATGTATTTCGTAGAGATCGAAATTCGACTAGTTTAAAAAAAATAGATGGTGGAGATGTCGTTATTGCAACTTCTACCAATCTTAACGTAATGCGGTGCAAATTATGGGAAAGCAATTTGGAAGATGTTTGGCTGAAGATACTTTTCTCTAAATTTGTACTTAACCTATGCACTGTGTGCCTTCCACCTTACCTGACTGTAGATCAGTTGTCTGTTTTTCACAATAAGATACAAAGAATTACTCTTAATGCTAGTACGGATGACCATTTCTTGATTGTTGGGGACTTTAACACACCAAACCTAAATTGGACACAGAACGAAGGCGTTGACTTTCTCACACTAAACAATAAATCTGACTTGTTCTGGAATCAATTTCTTTATGCAATCTGAAACAATTCAACAATATTCCAAACACAAATGGCAGCTACCTTGACTTAGTTCTTACCACAATGGAGTCATTACGGGTAAACGGTGTTGATCATTTAAGTAGGTTGGATAGATATCATCCATCAATTGCTATTGACTTAACAAACATAATTACAAAACCTCTAAAATCGCATCATAATCATCATCTTAACTTCAATAAATTTGACTATGCAAAGATTAAGCGGGAATTAAGTGCAATTGACTGGTCCTATATTTTGGCAGATTTAGATATTGCATGCGTTGCACAATTTTACGAAACTGTATATACCATTATTAAAAAGAACACTCCATATAAAAACAATGCTGCTAATCACTATCCCATATGGTACAGTTGTAGTTTAATACGCTACATACGTGAAAAACAAAAATATCATAAATTATACAAGAGATACGGAAATCCTCGAGACTATGACACATTCTCATTACTACGAGAACGAAGTAAAATATTAATATCGAAATGTTATGGTAAATGCATAAAATCGGTCGAAGAGTCTGTTAATAACAATAACATAAACGGTTTTTGGCGTTACGTAAACAATAGAAAAGGAAAAGTTAATATACCTCAAATTATGATGTACGGAAATCGCACTTCTTCTACCGGTCGAAACGTTTGTGAACTCTTCTCTTCATACTTTTCTTCTGTTTATGTTAAATCAAACCACAGTCGCAATCACAACACCAATGACACACTTATTACTACAAATACAATAAGTCATGTAAAGAAAGAAAGAAAGAAAATAACTTTATTCGTTGCTACGCTCAATACAAACACATAAAAACAAACAATTAACACAACATAAAAAATAAAAAAATTAACAATAAAAAAGTATTTAAATTTATGTTGGATTGCAGCAACGAAAAGGACCCGACTCAGCATTATGCTACAGCAAAATTGCCGCAGCGCTGTTATTCTGTCGGCACCACTAATCTAAAACCTACGAGCAGCTGTCAGACAGTTTAAATGCAAAAAAAAAACCTAAAGATATTTTAAATGTATATGTTTTGTATGCGCAGAAATGAATATTTTATTTCTTTTAGATAAAATGTGACTTTATTTCAATCATTAACAAATTAAAATTTTTACATGCGTGGTGACAAGACGAACTCTGCGTGAGCTATATCTAACATTAGAGAGAGGGGACGAAAAGATGACGTGATGCCACTGCGCCGGCTCGCGATGACGTCGACCAATCACAGCCTCTCCATCTGACGTGATACTTTAATGCGCGTACATGCTCCCGGCCTTGAAAGCACCATGTGTTTTCAACAAACAGTCATTACATCTCTTCTGAAAACAACGGGCAGATTTTTGGAAATGCCCGTCGTACAGTACCATTCACTGTTCTAATGTCTGCAACTCTGGAGACTCCATCGTTTCCAGGGAACGTTTTGATAATTCTTCCCATTCTCCATTTTAAAGGTGGTTGATTGTCATCTTTTATAAGTACGAGAGTGTTCTCCTTTAGATCGCCTTTATGCTCAGTCCACTTGGTCCTCACTTGCAGCTCAGATATATACTCCTTGGACCATCTGCTCCAGAAGTGCTGGCGTATCTGCTCGACTCTTTGATAACGTGTAAGACGATGCTCTGGAACAGTATTCAGGTCAACAGACACAGGTGAAGTTAATGGACGGCCTACCAGGAAATGAGAGGGGCTCAGTGGGTGATAATCGTGCGGATCCGTGGACATAGGTGTGAGAGGACGGGAGTTGAGCACAGCCTCAATCTCAACCAGGACTGTGCACAGCTCCTCGAAAGTTAAATGCGCGTTACCTATCACACGGCGCAAGTGTTGCTTACAACTCTTGATTCCAGCTTCCCATAAACCACCAAAATGACTAGCATAAGGAGGACCCATTTTAAATTTTATACTTTGAGATGTCGCGTATTCTTCTAAGTCTTTAGAAATTTCAGATAATAATTTAGCAAAATCATGCATTAAACCAACAAAATTTCTTCCATTATCACTGTATATTTCTATTGGTTTACCCCTGCGAGAAATAAACCGCTTAAGTGCCAACAAATAAGCATCTGACGAGAGATCACTCACAAGCTCCAAATGAATAGCGCGCGTTGTGAAGCATATAAATAAACATATATAAGATTTTATAGTCTTTGCTCCCCTACCCCTACGGTTCAGTATGAGCACTGGACCAGCATAGTCTACGCCACATCGTAAGAAAGGGAAACCTGGATCTAACCGAGCCTGAGGTAAATTTCCCATAATAGGCTTAACGGTTTGACCTCGCATACGCGTACACTTTACACAACTATGTACTACCCTTTTTGAAAGATTTCGTCCGCCTACTGGCCACCACATTTCCCTAACAGTATATAGTAATAACTGCGGCCCGGCATGCATTAACCGCTTGTGTTCATACTTAAATAATAAATGTGTAAAGTGATGTTTAGAAGACAATAAAATAGGATGTTTCTTATTAAAATCAAAATTAAATGATTGTGAAATACCACCAACCCTGATAATATTTTTTCTATCTAGAAAAAGATTTAATTTTAATAGTCCGTTATCTTTAATCGGTTTTCTGTTTACAAGCAATTTGTTTACATCTAGAAATGACTCATGCTGCGAATACTTCGCCAATAGTAACAAAGATTCATTCAATTCATCAATAGTAAGCGGCCCGGTGCGCTTGTTGTTCTTATAACGCGCATTGTAAATAAATCTTAAAACATAAGCGCACGAACGCTGCATACGATTAAACTGAGAAAACCTTTCAAACGAGAATACAGATTCTTTATTAATTCTATTAGATAACGAGCTACATATTAGATTCGATTTTATCTCAGGTAATTGCATATCATTCAAATGTATTGTTTTATTTGTATCACACAAATTTAAATCATATAAGAACTGCGGCCCTTGAAACCATAAACTGTTGACACACAATAAGTCTAAACTTTGACCCCGTGATATTAAGTCAGCGGGGTTCGCCTTACCACTAACGTGACGCCACGGCCTATCTTTTGTTAAATCCAAGATCTCTGCGGTTCTGTTTTGTACAAAAGTTTTAAGTAAGTTGGGAGGCATACGTAACCAACCCAATACTATGGTTGAGTCTGTCCAAAATACAACATTATCCAACTTAGACCGTAAAGCATTAATTATTTTTTTAAACAAACGAGCTCCTAATAATGCGCCGCATAGTTCTAACCTAGGTATACTTATAGGCTTCAGCGGAGCTACTTTACCTTTCGAGCATAACAACTTAACGACAACACATGAATTAACATCGACGGTGCGTATATAAGCGCACGCACCGTACGCGGTTTGTGAGGCATCCGTAAATATATGTAATTCTATGCGCTCGGGATTCGAACCCATTACATAACGTGGAACGCGTAATGATTTAAGGATTGACAAGTTATCAACAAAGTTTTTCCAGATCTGTGCTATATCATCTTGTAAATGTTCATCCCACTCAACTTTTAGCAACCACAGCTTCTGTAACAAAATCTTAGCTGTTATAATCATAGGTCCCAACAGGCCGAGTGGATCGAATATTTGAGAGGACTGAGACAGTATTATTCGTTTTGTGATATTTTTAGGGTTGTTGATGATCTTAGATGCAAAATGAAATTCATCACTTTTATTGTACCAACCAAGACCTAATGTTTTATTTAATGTAGAATTATTTAATAAGAATTCTTTAGATTCCTCATTTATATATGCAGAACCCTCCTGCTCAAAGTTATAAATCCACTTACGCAAATGAAAACACCCAGACTTTAAAACTTTAGATGTCTCTCGACATAGTTCTAATAATTCAGATTTAGAATTAGCTAAAATAATGCCATCGTCAACGTAGAAGTCTTCACTAATTGTCCTAGCCACTATTGGGTTATCACAATCTTGCGCCAGCTGTTTTAAGCATCGGCAACTTAAAAATGGAGCGGACGCAGTTCCATACGTAACCGTATTTAACTGGTATACTTGTAATGGGTCACTAGGACTGTCACGCCAAATAATAAGTTGTAAATCACGCTGGGATTTGTCAATATTATCACTCAATCCATCACTCCCTCTCTTTCCTACCGATAAATCTTCAATCTCCCAGAACATACGTAACTGTTTGTCGATAGACTGTATACTTACATCTTGCGCGTCTAGTGATTGTATGAAATTACAATGAATATAATTTTTATTTCTTAATTTCTGTGAATAAATAGGCCCGGATATTATCCAACCTAGTCTAGTATTTTGTAAGTAAGGTCCGTTTGATAAGCGAATTCTACCCTCACATAATAGATCCCAAAAAATGTCTGCACCAATCAGTAAATCAATCGAACGAGTTTGATAAAATTCTGAGTCGGCTAACTGTATATCGGTTGGTATACGAAACTGACCAATATTCACATTCACGGCCGGTAGGGAAGACGTAATTTGCGGTAAAACAAGACATTTATTTATGTGCGTAATATAAGGCTCGCTAACAGACTTTAATTCGATATCGCATGTTTTTGAACATTGTGTTATTGTGTTACCGCCGATACCACTTATTTTATGAGTGGACTGTATTAATTGTATGTTAAGTTTGTCACAAAGCGATTGTGTTATGAAACAACGTTCGCTGCCACTATCGAGCACCGCGCGTGCCTTATGATAGTTACCTAAGCTATCAGCTATCTTAACAACCGCTGTAGACAGTAGTATAGGCAGCGATGCAGACGTCTGCGCGCTTAGTACGTCTATGTGAGTATTGCTCATCTGTGCAGAGTTGTGTATGATTTTATTACTATTATCGCTGTTGCTTGATGCAACCGAACTATTTAAAAGGTTAGGAGATATAGTATTTTTCGACGTGGGAATTTGTGATTGTCGTTCTGTTATATATATTAACTGTAATACATATAGCTGACACACCCTACCTTCCCTTCAAAGGGGCTATGTCATCATTCCGTACTTCATTAGATTAATTAGACTTAAGTTCAGTTCAGATCCAGACACGGTCCAAGTCAGACCAACTTGAAATCATCTATTATATATCTTAATCCTTTTTACTAAATTGTAATTAAGTGTAAAATAAAAGTTTATTTTTTAAAAAGGTCTTTTAATAAAGACTCATAACAAATTGGTGGCAGCTTAAGGGATTCAAGTTCGAATCCTCGGTCGTCTCGGTTTCGTTAAAATAAAAATAAACTATATCCTGTGGAAAGTGACATTTTCAAATCTCGGAACTCGGTGAATAAAACTTGGCCGTGCTGAACTCCATCTACTCACCGTTCCCGCTGTATCCAACGAGCTCGTCGTACTTACCATTGAAACGCTGTTCCTGGTCATCTCTCGCCGTCTCTCGCCGCTACCATACCCTGTAACTACTTCCTGCTGGTGCCGCTGCCACTGCTGCTGCCGCTCACCATTGCCGCTGCGATCCTGTAAGATCATACCTGTAAGATGTCGCTGGTTCTCATCGTGCTCCTGTAAGTGTTAACATACTATATCTAGATTGCAGTGATAGTGCAAGACCATATTACAAATATCAGTGAGTGCATAAGGTATATCGAAAAAAAAAAAAAAAAAAAATATCATCGAAACATTACTTCTATATTACAATTCTCTTTGTTGGAATAATATTATTCATTTAATTTCTAAGTAAGAGCTTCTCAATCATTGCACCTGCGCTTATCAGTAACCATACAGTAACTCGTATTAAGTTACTTCGTTGGCCGTCTATTACACCGTATTGTTTTTTAACAAGTTTGAAATCGTAATTATTTTATTATTGTAAAATGGCAAACAAAGAATCTTCTACTAAATATGAAAAAGGGGAGCCAATCCAAATTGGAGTATTATTTAAGTTTATTAAGCCTTTTGATGGCTGTCGCGAAAAATTAAATTCTTTTATAACAAACTGCGATAATGCGATTAGTTTAGCTTGTGAGTCGCAAAAATCTATATTATTTAAATTCATCCTATCTCAATTAGAGGGAAAGGCTGAATCTGCCGTCGCAATTAAAGAATTTGACACATGGGCTCAACTTAGCGAATTCCTCCAAACACAGTTTGGTGAACGAAAACACTACGCACACTTATTAACCGACTTACAAGAGTGTCGCCAATTACCAAACGAACCGGTTAACCAATACGCACTACGCTTAGAAACATGCCTATCCAAATTATTAACAGAAGTTACTTTATCAAATAAAAGAAAAGCAGAATTACAAGGCCGAATAGCCTCAATGGAAGACCTTGCTCTCCATACATTTTTACTGGGCCTTAAGCCTAACATTTCTAACCTAGTCCGTGGTAAAAACCCTAACCACCTAAATGAAGCTATTAACTCAGCGATATCGGAAGAGAAAATACAAAAATTGCTTTATAAACGTAGTCTACCAAATCATGCTCCAGTGTTACCTCGTCATACGCCTGATCATTCCTTTAGGCCAGCAATACACAATGTCAATGCTAGACCTCCGATATACAACCAAAATTCCGCCTTTTGCCGCTATTGTAAGACTCAAGGCCATACGATAGAAGTATGTAGAAAACGTGAATACAATAATAGCCGTTATAATTCGCCACAATCCCCTTCTCAACCTCAGCCTCAGCGTCCTTTTAATAATAGAAATAATACGAGTAATAACCAAAGATTTTCGCGATCACAGCCGGTGCGAGTAAATTTCGTGAACTACGACAATGACTACAACCTTCCCGAGCCTCAACCTTGCACGTCTAGTAACTCTGCCCAGTACTATTATTGCAATGAAAATAGGGACGAAATGGAGAATAATAATTTAAACTGAATAAAGGCTCGCGTAGGTGTTGTCCGGGCCCGTTTGCACACAAAACCAACACTAATAATATCATAACTAATGAAATATCCCTATCCAAATTAGAATCTAAAACCACACAACAGGGTAACCAGCCCCGAATCGGAGGTTCACGCTATCCATTAAAGGACCACACGGGTAACCAGCCCCAAGCAAGCGTCCATACTTCCATATCCAAGGACCACAAGGTTAACCAGCCCCAAGCAAGCGTCCATACTTCCATATCCAAGGACCACAAGGGTAACCAGCCCCAAGCAAGCGTCCATACTTCCATATCCAAGGACCACAAGGGTAACCAGCCCCAAGCAAGCGTCCATACTTCCAAATCCAAGGACCACACGGGTAACCAGCCCCAAGCAAGCGTCCATACTTCCAAATCCAAGGACCACACGGGTAACCAGCCCAAAGCAAGCGTCCATACCACCATATCCAAAAACCACACGGGTAACCAGCCCCAAACAAGCATCCATACTTCCGCAAACAAAATCCAAAATAAATGTGAAAAATCTCACCCTTCAAATTCTTGCACTACTAAACAAACTGTTTACGAAATCACGTCTAATAGCTCGCATCGTTGTTTACCACACATTTCTCTAAATTTGCCTGACATAAACTCCAATCGCCCACTTTTATTTTTAATTGATACCGGTTCTTGTGTTAGCCTTATAAAACGCGCTTCCATAAAATACTTACCAAATTTAAAGGACGAAATAATCCAACTAAAAGGCATCGATAAAGGTAATTTATCAACTCCTACTTTAGGCCACTTTAATTTGCAACTTTTTCCAAGCTCCAACCCTCTAATATCATATCAATTTCACGTAGTAGACGACATAGACTTAAATTACGATGGAATTTTAGGCAATGACCTTCTTAACGATTTAGAATGCAACGTTGACTACCGCCATAATATTATAAAAATAAAATCAGCTTCTTTAGAATTAAAATACAACCAACCTATATATACCATACCTGCAAGATCAGAAATCGTCATCGAAAGTACTGTCCAAAATCCTCAAGATAAAGAAGGGGTGATCGTAGATCAAACTATATCCGACTCTATCTTATTAGCAAATTGTATTGTTCGCGTTAAAGAGAATAATCGCGTAAACATTACAGTGGTTAACATTTCTGAAGAGCCTGTAAAATTAAATTCGAACTTATTCTTAAAAATTATGCCTATCAATGATGTAACCAATGGTTCTCAACGGAATAATTCGATAAACAATATAAAAAATAACAATTGTTTTGATCGAACTAATGTTGTTTTAAACCAATTAAGAGTGTCACACCTAAACGATGAGGAAAAATCAGAACTTTACGCTATATGTTCCGCGTACTCCGACATTTTCCATCTCCCTGGTGAAAAATTAACACACACTCCAATCCTAGAACATGAAATTAAAACAACCTCGCAAAATCCTATCCACGTTAAATCCTATAGATTCCCTGAAATACACAGACACGAAGTACATAAACAAATTAATAAAATGTTAGATGAAGGTATCGTTACCCCTTCTACATCTCCCTGGTCCGCTCCTATTTGGATTGTTCCGAAGAAATTAGACGCGTCAGGCCAACGCAAATGGCGTGTAGTCATAGATTACCGCAAGCTAAATGACATTACAATTGGCGATACGTATCCAATCCCTAATATCACCGAAATACTGGACCAATTAGGAAAATCCAAATACTTCTCGACTCTCGATCTTTCGTCCGGCTTTCACCAGATTCAAATGTCACCTGATGATGCATCTAAGACTGCTTTTAGTGTCCCAGAAGGACATTTTGAATTCAAGAGGATGCCGTTTGGCCTCAAAAATGCCCCTGCAACCTTCCAGAGGCTCATGAACTCCGCCCTTTCTGGTCTGCAAGGTACACATTGTTTCGTTTACCTTGACGACATAGTCATTTACTCACACGATCTTTCCTCACACATTCAGAAACTGTCTAATGTGTTTGCTAGGCTACGAAAATTCAACCTAAAACTCCAATCGGACAAGTGTGAGTTCCTTCACAAAGAAGTAGCTTACCTCGGTCATATCATAGGTGACAAAGGAGTAAAACCAAACCCAGAAAAACTAACAGCCGTCCAGAATTTTCCTACTCCAAAATGTCCTAAAGATGTTAAATCCTTTCTTGGTCTCGTCTCATACTATCGGTGTTTTATTCCCGATTGCTCGAAAACATCCAAACCTTTATCAGACCTTTTAAAGAAAGGAACTCCTTTTAATTGGTGTAACGAACACCAGCTTGCTTTCGAAATATTGAAAGAAAAACTAACTACCGCTCCTATTTTAATTTATCCAGACTTCTCCAAATCCTTTATTCTAACCTGCGATGCCTCTAACTATGCAATTTCAGCTATCCTATCCCAAGGTGAAATTGGAGGCGACCAACCAATCGCCTTTGCGTCTAGAACCTTAAATAAAGCCGAATGCAATTACAGTACAACCGAAAAGGAACTGTTAGCCATTGTTTTCGGCTGTAAGTATTTCAGACCCTACCTTTTCGGAAGAAAATTCAACATTATTACTGATCATCGTCCGTTAAGATGGCTTTTTAACCATACCGACCCCAGCAGTAAGTTACAACGCTGGAGGCTAAAGCTCGAGGAGTATGAATATCAAATTGTATATCGTAAAGGCAGGTTAAACTCCGCTGCTGATGCACTTTCTCGATATCCTGTAAACCCAATACATACCAATCCCTCGAATTCTAATACCTATAAAAATCAAGAAAATATAAATGACCCTAACTTATTAGAAAACATCCTCGAATCCGACTTATCCTCATACTTACCCGAAAATATTGATTCTCCTGACGAATATACCTCAATAATTCCTAGTCTAAATCCTAACGACCTTTCCTTAAATTTCGTTGATCCTCGTCCTGAAATTATTCCTGAAAAACCAAATACAGAAACAAATGATCCTATCGAAATCCTAAACAAGGAAGATACTTACTCTGAATTCTTGCAATCCTGTAAATCACCTAACAGCTATAACACCGTCATAGTCGAACACAACGACAACATCCTGAAATGTGAACAGAAAATTATAATTATACCTACATCACTAGACCTAGACGAATCTATTCCTTTTGTACACGACATACTAAATAACATCCCTAATTCGCATAACATTATACAAGTCGAAAGAACCCTACACTCATACCTAGCAATAGCACATAATGACAAAACTTACTATTTCTTATTTATTAAAGTACATCACTTTGACGATTCCTCATATACCGATATTTTTAAATCAGTACAATCTCTCAGAAACCAACTATTAATATGTCATGAGGGAAACCCTGTTAGTATGACTGACTTTAAAAACCCTTTTGACAAACATTCATTTGTCAAAATCTATAATATAATTGCACATCTATTCAACAATACGAATATAGATGTACACATATATCACAATAACATAATATATCCAACATTAAGCGAAATTCCAAAAATATTAAAGGAAAATCACGATATTCCCGTAGCAGGACATTTAGGAATCGCTAGAATGTTTAATAGAGTACGAGAACAATATTGTTGGAAAAACATGAGGGGTGATATTGAAAATTATATTAAAAACTGTACCTCTTGCCAAACCAACAAAGCTCTTCGTAAAGTAAATCGTGCACCTATGCAGATAACTTCGACATCTACAACTCCATTCCAACGCATATCCTTAGATATTGTAGGACCACTACCAGAATCTGGACATGCAAAATTAAAATTCATACTTACCTTACAAGACGATCTAACAAAATACTCTTTAGCATATCCCATCCGTAGTACTACCGCAGAAGAAACAAGCGAATGCCTAATCCACTTTATATCATTATTTGGAATACCAAAAAGTATACTCACCGACCAAGGGACTAACTTTACCGCCGACTTGTTTAAGAAAACATGTGACTTCCTGAAGATCAAACAGCTATGGTCCTCTCCTTACCATCCCCAAACGCAGGGTGCACTCGAAAGAAGCCACTCGACCTTGAAAGAATACCTAAAATCTTACACAAATCAGAATCAGGACAATTGGCCTAAATTCGTATACACTGCAATCTTAACCTATAATACCACTGTACACTCCACTACAAACTATAGCCCATACGAACTACTTTTCGGCCACAAACCATACATCCCAAATTCAGTCTATGAATCGAATTTGGATACTACTTATCCTGAGTACGTCCAAATGCTACAACATCGTCTCAAACATAGTCGTGAAAAAGCTCTTTTAAGTATAGGAAAATCGAAACAAGCCTCAAAACTATACTACGACTCGTAAACTCGTCCTATCACCTATCACGTAGGAGATTACGTATACTTAAGAAATCACCTACGTTTACGAAAAGCTCTATCTCCTATATGGAAAGGTCCATTTAAAGTAATTAAAATCAATGGAAGAAATACACTAACTTATTAATTAATCGCCGCCACGTTGTTCACCATTACGACGAAATAAAATTGGCCAGACGGAGTAGCGATTCACCCTGAAAGGCCCATTTCGTCTAACAAACCCATTATATAGACCTAAGTAGAATAACGATATATTAAATAAATTATGTATATTTTAGGAAATTAAATTAATTATTATAATTCCACAGCGTCGCTTCCCAAACTCAAGGAGATTACATTCAACAAATAACCGGAAGTCCTGGCTTATACTTTGATCCCATTGGATCTTTAAAGATAATTAATAGCCACTTAAGTATTGTAATACCAATTGACGTCTCATTCATTAAGCCTCATATTGATAATTTAGAAAGCATAATAGTAACATGTAAATATCTTTGTAAACAAAGTAACATAGTTAATACAGCAGATTGCCAAAACATGATAGAGCCCTTATCCGCTCGTTTCGAAGATATTAAAAGAGACTATATGGCTTTGTCTCATCTCATTTCGAATCATCACCTTAATAAACGTTCTGCTTGGTTCAGTGCAGTAGGCACTGTTTTCAAATATATATTCGGTACACTAGACGAGAATGATGCAGAAATATACAATAACGCTATTACCACTTTACAAAGTAACCAAAAGAGTCTAGCCTCATTAGTCAAAGAAAACATTTTAATCACTAACTCTGTCATCGAACATTTCAATAGCACCATACAAAAAATTAACATAAATGAAGCCTTATTAAATGAAGCTATCGATAAACTATCAAAAGAATTAAACAGCTTAACTGACGAAGTAACTTTAAAAACTAGATTAAATTTCATCTTGAACATTCTGGAGGGTGCCATTCTAAATTTATCATTCAAACTAGAAGATTTATTAAATTCAATAATGTTTAGCAAAAACAACATTCTTCATCCTTCAATTATCACTCCAAAGCAACTATATGACGAGCTTACTTCAAACCATCATTATTTACCTAGTTCCAGAGAACTCCCCATATCATTAGAATTGGATCATATAAACGTATTAATGAATGTTTCTTCAATAATTTGCTACTTTTCAAGAAATAATATTGTCTTTGTCATAAAAGTTCCACTTGTGAGTTCCGAACTATTTAACATATACTATAGTATCCCGTTGCCGATTGTTCATGACATAAAAAATGCTATCTCATACGCCACAATAATACCAAACTCTAATTATTTGGGAATAACAAAAGATAAATTATTATACTGCAAATTAGACAACTTAAATTACTGTAAAACAATTTCAAAAAACTATTATATCTGCGAATCAATAAACACTCAGTCTGTAACCAATAATCCCAGTTGCGAAACAGATTTGATAACAAAAGTAATAAATAACATTCCCAAAACATGTGAATATAAATTTATATACGGAAAAGTAAATATTTGGCAAATATTGTATAATAATTCTTGGATTTTCGTACAATCCGAATTAACTAAACTATCAATAGATTGCATAAATTCGAATCTGTATGAAACAAATATTGTTGGCACTGGAATACTAACCTTGCCAATAACTTGTGTAGGCTATAATAATGATATTAAATTCATTCCTAAATTATATACAAAAATACGTTTTAATATTGTGCAACCCCAATTTAATATTATAAAAGATTCTTGTTGTAATAGTAATAAGTAACATAGACTTAGTATCGTTGAAGTCAAATAATGAAATAAATAAAAAACTGGTCAGTAATCTTGACAAAATTATAAATGATCCACATATTGTGAAATACGGTAACTATTATAGTACATCTGTTTTTGTAATCGTAATAGTTTTAAGTCTTGTTACTTTCATAATATTATATAATTACTGTAAAATTGGAAGTTTCTTACAAAGCATTAGAAAATACAATGTTAAAGAATCAAATTGTAATGTCGAAACAGAAGTGGAAAATACCACCGATGATATTCCACTCCCGCGTATAAGAGTTAATTTGTAATTATTATTAATTTCTTTTATTTTAATTGATTATTTGATAAGCTAATTGTGTTGTTCTGTAATTTCAAATTTTATCCTTTGTTTATTTGTATTATTTTATTTTGCCTTCATTCAAATTATTTCTTTCTATTGTTTTAAATTTAAATACCTTAAAATATTGTTTAGAAACGTATTAGTAAACTTCGTTTTTACCCCGAAGTTTACTCTCTAAGGGGGGAGGTGTTATATATATTAACTGTAATACATATAGCTGACACACCCTACCTTCCCTTCAAAGGGGCTATGTCATCATTCCGTACTTCATTAGATTAATTAGACTTAAGTTCAGTTCAGATCCAGACACGGTCCAAGTCAGACCAACTTGAAATCATCTATTATATATCTTAATCCTTTTTACTAAATTGTAATTAAGTGTAAAATAAAAGTTTATTTTTTAAAAAGGTCTTTTAATAAAGACTCATAACAGTTCGCTGGTTTTATCAGTATGAATTAATGTGTTATGTTTTTTATCACACTTTCGACAAGGCCCGTTCCTACACTCATTAGCCACATGTCCCGGACGTAAACAGTTCTCACATAACCCCTTTTGGTGTATAAATTTTATTTTATCTTCTAAATCATATTCAAGAAATGTTTGGCATGAATACAATTTATGTTTAGCTTTGCACATAATGCATAAATCTTTTGTGTATTTTTGCGGTTTGTCTGTACTAAAATTACAGTGTACCTTATGAATGTGGTTATGAGCGCTGGAACTAGGGTGTTGTCTTTTATTATCATAATGTATGCCAGATTTGGCGTGTGTGACACAAAGCGTTTCTAACATGTCAGCCCTATCTCGTAAAAACTTTATTAAATTATTTAATGTTATAACACAATTCTGAGATTCATCTGTCGATTTATAAAATGTACACTTCACCTTTTCCCACTCTCGTTCGGAGGCAGGATCTAACCTTGATACAATCATGTAAATAATTAGAGTATCCCAGGAGTCTGTGGGCTCACCGAGTATTTTCAATGCGCGTATATTCTTCAACACTGTATCAATAAGTTTTCTTAGTAACCCAGGTGATTCCCTTGTAACATGCGGTAATGAAAATAAGGATTTTACGTGATTGTGTACCAGCAATCTGTTATTGTTATATCTGTTAAGGAGAAGTTCCCATGCAACTGTATAATTACTTTCGGAAAATTCTAGTGAGTCTATAACTAATGCGGCGCTGCTCTTTAATGAAGATTTCAAATAATGCAGTTTTTGAATTTTAGTAATTTCATTAGAATTGTGAACTAACGATTGAAATGTGTCGCGGAATTCTAACCTGTGCTCATATGATCCATCGAAGGTAGGTAAAGAAATTGTAGGTAATTTAACCGATTGAAATATGCTATTGTTTGCCGATTTAGGAATATTCATCTCATCATCTTTATTTATCATACATTGCGTTTGAGCGAGGACGCCATAATAAAGACTTTCAAAACATTCACGTTCTTCTAACTGTTTTACTAAATCACTTTCGGAAAGAGATATTTCTAAATAATTCTGAATTTCATTAAAATCTTTATAAAGACTCAATGCACCTTGCATACGCAATTTTAACTCCGCGCGCTGTTCATTAGTTAATGTTTTATCTATAAAAGAGGAAATATATTTTCGAAAATTCGTTAACCTACCCTTAACTGTTCCCCTTTTTTTGATTAATTCTTTAATTTGATCACTACTTAAAGAACTAGATTTTGATAAACCTGACTTTGGGTCTCCGTTAGGCATTTTGGCAATTTATAAAAACAGGAGTACTTACAGTTGCTGTTTTCAAACTTACGGCGTTAAGTCAATAACGGTGACCAGGCCTTTGCTACTGCAATCTGCTACGCGTGATAGGTATTATTATTTTCGCAGATAAGACTTGATAACTGGTACACTGAAATTTAAAAAATAACCACGGATAATACACAATATCTAAATGCTCCTCTCAAATAACCAGGCAGGTACGTCTCACCAAAATCAATGTGCTGCGACCGAAGGCGATTGCCGGTTGCGTTATCTCTATTAATCCGCTTTATGTTTCTTCCAACTGCTGGTTTCCAATATCGGCGATGAAGGTCCAAAACTTATGTATGCGCAGAAATGAATATTTTATTTCTTTTAGATAAAATGTGACTTTATTTCAATCATTAACAAATTAAAATTTTTACATGCGTGGTGACAAGACGAACTCTGCGTGAGCTATATCTAACATTAGAGAGAGGGGACGAAAAGATGACGTGATGCCACTGCGCCGGCTCGCGATGACGTCGACCAATCACAGCCTCTCCATCTGACGTGATACTTTAATGCGCGTACATGTTTATATAATACATATAATATAAAGATAAAGTTCTGAAATAACGATAAATAATGAAAAATAAATAGATAAATATATTACTTTTATCTATGTTGGCAATAGTCTATAATAGAATAATGAAAGAAATAATAATAATTAAAAATATTTGTACTATGATATAGAGCAGATTCCTGGACAATGGCGTACATCATTGACCAATATTAATTTTTTATCTGTGTAAACCACGTCAAATCTTGTACTGCTTGTACACGTCATCTATTTCAATTTCAACATGGAAACTGAATTTTATTACGTACTTTATTCTTTAGAACTTATGGAACCATCAAAAATAAAAATAATAATAATAATAACGCAAACCACCTACCTAGTGTATCAACAACCAGTCTTTGTATTGTTACTTTGTATTTTTTTGTTATCTAGAAGGTACAATTTATATCGCATTTTGAAATTAACCTTGGATTGAATTTCACGAAAGGGGGGTTTTTATTCCAACACTTAGTTGCTAGGTAGCGAAAACTGCCGCGAAAAGCAGCCGTGACGTGTCCTGGAACAGCAAGTAAAAACTTAGCGCCACGAGTACAGTGAATGTTATGTTCACTGGACCAGGTAAGCTTATCATATAAATATGCGGGAGTTTTGTTTAAGCTAAACGAACAAGATGTTATACGTAAGATAAATAAATTAAATGATCAGAAGGGGGCTGGTCCAGACGGAATACCTCCATCATAGTTAGCGAAACCGCTGCCAGTTATATTTAACCGATCATTACAAACTGGAACTTTTCCATCTGCATGGAAAATGGATCACATAGTTCCTATTCACAAAGATGGTGAAAATCATAAATGCGAAAATTACAGGCCTATAAGCATCCTTTCGTGCATCCCGAAGTTATTTGAAAGTTTAAATAAAACTACTTTTTTACGGATTTTATCGCGTTTAATTTTGAACTATTTTTACCCGACGTTTCGGACGCTTTACAGCACCCATGGTCACGGGGGGACTGAGGTGACAGTTGTCCCGATGTCATAGTTAACCCGGAGTACCTTCAGCTTTTAATTATTATTTGTAGTCCGATCTACGCAGAAAGAGCTTACTGTGTCTTGAAGCCTTGCAGTGGTATGCTTGGCGGAGAACAACATGCCAGCAGAATATGCAGAACTACTTAGACATTGCCTTACATCTGGCTATCTATTGTGGAAGGAACAGTACTACAAGCAAGTAGATGGTGTGTCGATGGGCTCTCCAGTATCTCCCATTGTCGCCGACATTTGAATGGAAGACTTTGAGGAGAAAGCCCTCCGTACTTCTCCTGTAAATCCAAGATTCTACAAGCGGTATGTAGATGATACTTTCACAATTTTACCATCGCATAAAGTAACTGCATTTCTAGACCACCTTAACTCCCTAAACTCTAAAATTCAATTTACAATGGAGTTAGAGGCAAATAACTCTTTAGCTTTTCTGGATGTGTTAGTAATTCGGAATCCTAATAACACCTTGTGTCACACTGTGTATAGAAAAAAGACCCATACAAATAGGTATTTAAATGGTGAATCTCACCACCATCCTTCACAGTTAGCTACCGTGGGTAAATCTTTGTTTCAGAGAGCACAATGGATCTGTGACAGTAAACACCTGGCCGCCGAGCTTCAGCATGTCAAGCAAGTTTTGCAAGACAACAAGCTTCGGGTTCCGCGCCTTCGTCGCAGTGACCGAGTGAAGCCGGCCACAGTCGAGTGTGTACCTGCTGTTCTTCCATATGTCAGAGGAGTCACGGACAAGATTGGCTATATCTTGAAGCGAGCTTCTATAAGAACATTTTTCAAGCCGCCGAAGAAGATAAGTCAGTTTTTACTATCTGTCAAGTGTAACATCCCTCTACAAGATGCAGGAGTATACAAGCTGGATTGTGAATGTGGTCTCTCTTATATAGGGCAAACTAAAAGATCCATTAAAACCCGCGTTAAAGAACACATAACTGATGTGAAGCATCGACGCTCTAGGAAGTCTGCAGTCTGTGACCATGTTCTGGATCATCCCAACCATTACATCAGATTTGATAGACCACAAATCCTCGCAAAAGAACACCGATTCCTACCAAGGATGATTCGCGAGGCTATTGAAATTAAAAAACATCCTAATTTCAATAGGGAAGATGGTTGGGTATTACCACCGGCTTGGGATCCTATTATTAATAAAATTAAATCAAAAACCAAGCATACCACTGCAAGGCTTCAAGACACAGTAAGCTCTTTCTGCGTAGATCGGACTACAAATAATAATTAAAAGCTGAAGGTACTCCGGGTTAACTATGACATCGGGACAACTGTCACCTCAGTCCCCCCGTGACCATGGGTGCTGTAAAGCGTCCGAAACGTCGGGTAAAAATAGTTCAAAATTAAACGCGATAAAATCCGTAAAAAAGTAGTTTTATTTAAATGTGTAATATTCGCGTAAATAAAAGAAAACATTATTTGAAAGTCTTGTATACAGTTTTATTTACAGTCACGTACAATCTACTTTATCCGTACAACAACATGGTTTTATAAAAAAAAGATCAACTGTCACTAATCTATTGAACTATAAAAATATTACATATGTTGTGCGTTTGCTAAAAGAGGACAGGTGGACTCCATATACACAGATTTGTCGAAAGGTTTCGATAATGTTAATCATCAAAATTTGTTGGCAAAACTCAAAAGTTTCGGAATGCACGGAAACTTGTTTAGATGGATATGTTTCTACTTACACAACCGAAGTCAACTAGTAGCCATAAAGGGTTTTCTGTCTTGTCCGGTTATTGTAAGTTCAGGTGTTCCCCAGGGGTCTCATCTCGGTCCTTTGTTTTTTGTATTGTTTATTAACGACTAGCCAAATCGACTAAAATGTTCATGTTTGCTGTATGCTGATGATCTTAAGATTTTTAACACTATTTCTAACCATCAATATTGTGAAACTCTACAGAAAGACCTTGTTTCACTACAGGAATGGTGTGATGAAAATCTGATGTTATTGAATGTTTGAAAATGTTTTGTAATATCATTCTCAAAGAAGAAAATTAAATTCTCCTTCGATTACGCTTTGTCCAACCAAATATTACAACGAAGAACTATTGCAAAGTATTTGGGTATATTTTTTGGTGATGAGTTAACTTTCGGACCCCATTATGACTACATGGTTATCAAAGCAAACCGATTAATAGGATTTGTAGCAAGATCGACTAAAGAATTTCGTGACCAACGAGTCACTTTATTGCTGTACTATGCCCTAGTTAGAACGGTTATTGAATACGGATGTCCGATATGGTCTCCCTTCTATTCGAATCACACGAATCGAATAGAAGGGGTACAAAATAAAATGTTAAAACTTTTACGTTTTACGTTTCGGTCTGGGCAGATGCGTGTGTTACGAGATTATGATCATAGATTGACTAAATTTAAAGTGCGTAAGCTGGAAGCACGCAGAAACTATTATGATTTAATTTATTTACATAAAATCTATCACAATAATGTGGACACACCAGGATTATTATATCTCATCAACATTAACACCTATTATAGATCTAGGGCTCCGAAAACATTCTCATTGCACGTGTACAAAAATAACACCTCATACTATTATCCCATAATAAGAATGTGTAGACTGTATAATGAAATTGTTGAGAAAAGCAGACATATTGATATTTTTGTTAATAATCATAGGACTTTTAATGATTGTATAAAAAAGATAATATAGGTTAAGTTACTTCTGTAGTTAATAAATATATAAGAAAATCTTTAAAATATGTTTACGCGATATAATTAAATATGTTGTGTATACATCTAAGTGGATTGCAATACAGTGTAAAACTAAGCTTACTCATTGTAAATCTTCGCTCATTTTTTTATTGTAATCTGTTTGTGTACCTAATAAATAAATGTATCATTTGAACTCGGTTTTCGTCTAACCGATTTCACCGGCTCCATTTTTATCGCGTTCAGAAAAACGAAGTTTACGTGAAATATAGTCACAATCTAAAACAAAAACTCGATGTATTTATTATTTTGAAACATCAAACAGCCTGTTTTTATGCTTAAGACACATAGGTATGCAAACAATAAAGAAAACGTATTAAAAATATTTATAGTGTTTACATAGTTGTGCAATTGACAATGACAGCTCTCTAAACGCGTTTAAAGAGCTGAACGTCGAAAATTGGGCGTTCAGAATTTGAACCGCGTTTAGCTTTAATCGCGATCAGTTGATGTTGATGAAATTCAAACAGTAGCATTGAACTCAGTTAAACGCTTAAACTTCGTTGAACTGATCGCGTTTAGTTTCAACGGTGAAATCCGCCCTAAGACTCACTCTCAAGACATGTTAAACGCTAGGTGTCTCGGCAAAGCTGAAAGTAATAGATCTCTTATTTACGTTGTCGAAAACCGCCTGAGTAGAAATCATTCCACACTGCAGCTCGACTACGAGCTAAGCAACTTAATTATAAATTCGTGTGGGTACGCGGCTGAAGAATATTTATGAGGAAATCCCAAACCTCAGATTTGGTTATTGTACGCAATAACGCTGTTTTGGAAAAGTGATTAAGGAACATGTAGAATGTATAAGAATGTGTAAGAAATGTATGGAACATGGGGAAGTTTTTACGCTTGTAATTATTTTTGTTGTAACGTTTATTGGCGCCGATTTGTCGATAGGTGCTGTAAAGTTAAAGTTAAAAAGTTTATCGACCGCGTGGCGTAGTGGTTAGCGTACCTGACTTCTGCGCCACCGTTCCTGGGTTCGATTCCCAGCCGGAGACAACATTTGTGCAAAAACACAAATTGTTGCTTTTCAGGTCTGGTTGTGTTGTGCATGTGAAATGTATTTGTAAAACGCACCCACGATACAGGAGAAAATCCTACTGTGGAGCTTCGTTTTTTTAAAGAAAAAAAAAATGAACATAATCATATTTGATGTTTCTAGATTATGGAACCTTTTAATATTTTTGAGATTGTCTATAAATATATATTTTTTTCTTACATAAAACCAGGTTATTATTAATAATGCTCACATACAGATTAAACCTTTTACTACGTGAGAATAAATACAGGCCACTTTTAGGATGCCATTTACAATTGTATCCATATAATTATTATTCAGTCTGTAAGTAATAAGGTACAATGTTTGTATCAGACCGTTATGGATTTGATTGAGAATAAATAAGTATTGCAGGATTATAATAACGAAAAGAAATATGTGTTTACCATACATTACTAGCGATTATTATTATTATTTGTGTGTAACTGTAAATTAAATATTTCTTAAGCAAAGTTCATGTTTTATGATTTATGATATGGAGTAGTTAAAAGAGTATACACAGTTTGTTCCTACAATCTTAGGCTAATGATCTACGGACAACTTAACATTATATTGGAACTGGGAACGAATATCAGTCGGAGCCTATATTTGTGGTGGTTTTACCACCACAAATATAGGCTCCTATTTATTATTTTATTTATTATTTCTTTTATTCCTATTTATTTATTATTTTATTATATACTATTTATTATTATAGACTAGAAATTGTTGGTTTTCGAGTCTTGTTCATGTGCAATTTATATCTACTCGTATAAAATGAACTCGGACCTAACCTAGAGTAGGGTATAGCTTTTTTTTTATTAAATTGCGTGACAATCTCTATCACGCAATAAAGACGGAGATCTGATTCGCTTGAGGCAGCGATAATAACGTCCTACAATAATGGAAAGAAATTAATTTGCTAAGATCCGCATGCAAAATTTAAAATGATGTGCATTACCTAGTTATAGGCATTATCAAGTGATAATGACTCTACGACAGTCCGATTGAGTGACTGTCGTAAAGTCAATATCACTTAATAATTTTGCATAGGGATCTTAGCAAACTAACTTTATTTATAATAATGGATTTCCGCGAAGTAACGCATGATTCTACGAGTATTAACAACATCCTAGAAGTTACATTGTGAGTGAGATGCATAATGCATGGGCTACGTTTAAACTTCGTCAACGACAGTTACTTGTTAGCAGTTAGTACATGCGACGGCGAAGGTAGACGATCGTAGAGTTGTTGAATAACTTATTAACTAAAGTAACAGGATCGAGGTGGATAATTTCAAAATCATACGTTGACGTTAAGGTACTAAATAAAACAGACGTGGTAATTTCTTATCCTCGCGTATCAAAAACCCTGACGTTCTTTGCGTTCGCTTTTGATAACTATAATTTAAATAAACCAACAAAATTGCTATTTATAGCAGTTAGCTGTTTCAGAATGTAGTTTTGTATATTTACGACTTTTTTTAATAAAATGTTTTGCCACACTAGAATTTTTCCTATATAAATTGTACATGCACGTACACTAGACCCGTAACAAAGAAAGCGTAACTGTAAGCGTGCGGAAATCGAACCCGGGTTTAGCCACTGCACCTGTCGAGTCGTTACCGAATGTTCCTATAAATGTTTATAGGAACCTTATAGTTCCTATAAATGTTTTAATAAAATTTTAACTACTCTTAAGATATGTATGCAGACACTGTGTGAACACGTATAAGCAACGTCTACCCATACCAAATTCTGTGTATCCTGAATAATTTATCTGTGGCACCACATTGTACCCGTCGCCCCGAGATATCAGTTCTTAAATCTCGTACGCCCAGTGATTACACTAGCTCTCATTGCCCTTCAGATCGAAACACAGTAATGTGTGCACTGTATCACGGCAGAATAACCTGGGGTGGTACCTACCTAGACGGAATCCGGCATAGAAATCCCACCACCAGTACTACCTAGACGGATTACATTTTGCAGCCAATTTAAAATGTGTCTTCTGGGACTTTGTGGGACCCCAGTAAATAAAAGGATGTTTTGCCGAAATTTGATTTGCAAACTATATTTTTACGTGGCCCAATACTCAGTTAACACGGAGAGAGATTTCGCTTAGAGATTATTAATTCATAATTTGGTCACGTTTTCAATTTAATTTAAGATGAAGTGATGAATTAAGTGAATGAATTGCTTATTAAATATTTTAACTAAAGTGTATATAACACTGTCGATCGCATTAGTAAGTAAAGATTTTTTTTTCAATGTCTTTTTTTCCAGACTAAACGCGTACAACTGGCCATGCGTAAACGATGATAATGTGTCAATTAGTGCCTGACTTTGATATTACCAAATTGATAGTAATAATATTTCTTTTAATGGGAAACTGGACGTGTTAAAATTTAGTTGTTTCTGAAGTTATTACAAATTATTTAATAGCGATTTCCAAGAAATTACTATTTTGAGTTAAGCCATTATTCTATTAAGCATACGATGTGACAGAAATAAAAAACAATATATCTTCACGCAATTTTAAAAATAAAGGTTTCAACTTCTAAAAATAGTACTGTCATCTTCATCTTCTTATTTTAGTCTTATTGGTACTTGGTTACATGTGTGCATGTGGTTTTGTATGTCACTTTGAATAAAATACACGTACGGGTACCATCCGAGTGGATGCAGTAGTGTTTTTTTTATTGAATAAAGTAATGAAACGAGCAAATCGTTCACCTGGTGGTAAGTGCAACGTCTGCCCATAACAAATGCTGTGTCACCCAGAAAATTTCCGTGTGCCACACTGTGTCCATCACCCTGAGACATAAGTTCTTAAGTCTCATATGCCCAGTGAATTCGCTAGCTCACAGTGCCCTTCAAACTGAAACACAGTAATGTTTGCACACTACTGCTTCACGGACGAATAACTGGAAAAAATACAGTGTTTCTTTATGAAGGGCACAGATAGCTGTAGTAAGTATAGGATATATGCGATATAGGACTGATGCCTCAGTGTGGTGCGACACAGAAATGTTCTGGTTGACATAGCTTTTTTATGGAAATTCGTTGCACTTTCTATGGTGAATAATTTAACGATTTGCTCCTCTCGTCACTCAATTCCATAAAAAAACTCTTGTAGATTGTAGATTGTAGATTGCAACGGGCCGGTCTCCGCAACTCCACGTCTAGCGCGTATTTTGCGTGTGGGCAGGAACGTTGTGCTACTCGAGCCATCCAAGCTCCTCCAGAAATCGCAGCAGGCCCTTGATGTTCCTCGCGACCTCAGGGAGCGGTCTCGGCGAGCCGAGATGCTTGACCCGGTATATGGCGACCGTAGGGCAGTCCAATAGGACATGGGCCGCCGTTTCGTCCGTCTCCATACAGGCTCTGCACAGAGGGCTGTCTGTAACACCTAAATTAAACAGATGTTTGTTAAATGATCCATGTCCAGTTATAGCACTACTGATCGTTCTGATTTGGGGTTTATTCAGACGAAGTAGCGCCTTGGAGATGCGACTGTTGATAACGGGCAAAAACTCTTATAAAAATATTACGGAGACAGTTTTCTCCATGTAAACGTAGGATAACGTAATCATACTAGCTTAATACGAAGCATTTCTTTGTTCGTGGCTTACTAAGTTTGTCTTGCGAAATTAACTTAATCCAAGTTTGTAACCACTAGACTGAAATGAGTGCTCATTAAAAATTTTATATGTTGCGCATTCATTTTTGTTTAAAGTAACGTAACTTGTTGTGTGAGTAATAATATACATCTAAAATTTACATAAGTGATGACGACCGCGTGGCCTGTTGGTTACTGTACCTGACTTGTACGTCGCGGGTCCTGGGTTCGAATCCCAGCCGTAGCCAACATTTGTGCAAAACACGAATTGATGGTTTCAGGTCTGGTTGTTGTTGTGCGTGTGAAATATATGTGTGTAAACGCATCCACTTTACAGGAGAAATCTAGTGTGGGGCTTCGTTACTGAAAATAAATAAAAAAGAAAATAAACAAAAAATTGCTCCTTATTCCCAAGGGTTAATCATAGTCACAGATATAGACTTATTCTTTTTTGTATTTAACGTTGCCCCACACTTTTATTTTACAGACACAAACAAACAGTCATCCCCGGTACAATTATTTGTAGTCCATACAACTATTTGTCCCGTGTGGGAATCGAATCCGCGACCCGTAGCGCGGAACCCAATCGCTTTGCCACTGCGCCCAGTTACGTAAACTTTGTATTACCGGTTGTTTTTATCCGAACAACGTCGCCGCAATTTTGGTACGAGTAAAAAGGTCTCCCCATTGCGTTCTTTTAGATACTATCATATTTGAAATATTACTGTAGCTCAGTAGCCGGGCGCTCTTTATGTGTCTACGCGAAAGACTTGAGTTCGATTTCCGACGCCGGTGCCGTGCCTCTAAAATTGTTCTGCAATTTTAAATGCTGATTTACCATGTGCATGAGTGGAGGCATATGCTCAACAGTGGGACATTTATAGGTTGTTAATTTACTTTTTTGTAACACTTGTAAAACTTGCTAGTACAATAGCAAGTTTTGACCAAAACATAGTCAATGTAATGAAAAATAATAAAGAATGTGTATGAACAAGTTCTGCCGTAATAGTCAGGTAGTTTTATATTTTACCCGAAGCGTACTTGAGTAAGAGAAATTTATAGCAATGTTTTACTACGATTTCTGGAGTTAACAGAAGTTTCGGGAGTTTTATTTCATACTTTTTTAAAATGTAATTAAAAAAGAATACACATTTGTTTTACTGATAAAAGTATCGCCTTTTAACAACTTCTTTTTCTTCGTATTTCGTTCCGTTTCGAATGTTGTAAGACAACTTTGACCAACTTGTTATTTGTTTTCACCTAGCAATATTTTAAGTCCACTGCTGGACAGAAGCCTCACCAATATAAGCTAGTAACAAAAAAAATGTTTTTGTTTAAAAATTATTACTTTACTAGCTGATGCCCGCGACTTCGTACGCGTGAATATAAGTTTTTTAAATATCCCGTTGGAAGTCATTGATTTTTCTGGGACAAAAAGTATCCTATGTCAGTCTCAAAGATGCAAGATATCTTTGTGCCAAATGTATAGATCGGTCCAGCCGTTGAGCCGTGAAAAGGTAAGAAACAGACAGAGGGACAGAGAGAGTTAATGCCAAAGCATTAATAATATTAGTATGGATACTTAGCATCACCACCTTTTGGATAATAAACTATTCAATATAAGTTACGATATTTGTCACAGTTTTTACTTTGTATTTGTATATATACACAACATGTGTATATATTGTTATAATACCTAATACTTTTTACGATACGTTCGAAATAAATCCTTAGTCAAATCGCTATGGAAATTATAGAAATCTATATACCGAAAACAAAGAAGTAAAGGCTGTACCATTTATGAAAACAGTGCAGAAGTGCCACACACTTATGTACGTTAGATTTAAATTATTAACGTATACTATAATTAAATAATAAATAATTTAGGCTTTATTGACATAACTCATAACAGACAGATTTAGTGAAGTCTCTGTTTTCCGTACTAGGTATGAATACCTGAATATCAGAAAATCAGTGAGTCAACAAAATGAAAAGTTGCCTAACAGTCAAAACAGCGCTTTTTATTACAACTTCAATTAATTAAATATTACTCATACGTCCATCACTCTATTAAAGTTTGATCGAAGCTTGCTTCTTAGACATCCACCCCAGACCTGACTTTTCTTTTGGCATAACATACGCCAAATACTCTGCCGGACATCCTAATTTACGCGATGAATAAAGTTTAAATTTAATTTCTCGACTTGAATTTTTCTAAATGAAGATTGCAAAATGTTGTCTTCATGGCTGGCGTAGATTAAGGCCATGCTTTTAAACGATGCCTCACACTAGGATATCTTAAATTTATTTAGCCGGTATGTGTCCGGCAGAGTAGAACAGCACCTACCCCTTTCCTACCGGGGTGTCGTAAAAGGCGACTACGGTATTGTACGGAGTCTTTATTAGTGCAGAATAATACCAGAATATTATACAAAGCTGTCAGTATACTGTTCGTGGGAACGCAAAGGGGAGTATAATTTTTTGACTCGTACCAAAATGATGGCGACGTGGTTCGCCATCCGTCACGTCTTGTTTCCCACGGAAATATACATATATATATACGGAACAGTACGGGCGTTTGTACGGTAACTCATATGGTGTGTCCTTAGACATTAGCACTGATACGCTACGCCTACTTTCTAACGATAAAAGTTTTGTGACATTGTGTCATTACGGTGATTGCTCTAACGTTTGAGTAGCCTCTAGGGTTTCATCCTGTTTCATGGTTTGATTCATTCTTTAATTAGTTTTGTTAAAATGGGATCACTCCTTGACGTCGTAGACAGCTGCTTTATCTTTTATGTATAATAAATTACTATGAGTTGGATTAAATTATGATTTTACTATCTTTCGCATTCATTTCATAATTTTCACTTTGTAAGTAAGCTTGACATTGGCGCACACTCTATTTGTGGAACGATTCTTAACGAAGTTACAAGATACGAGTATATTGTTCTGCGTTTTGAATTGAAAATGTTTCGTTGTCAGTATTTTTGATTCTATTGTGACGTTGGCGAAGGTACGATTTCAATACGGAATAAATATTCGTGTGGCCTACAGATCGATTTTTCGGATCAAAAATGCCTCGAATCAGAATTTCTCCTGTATGGTGATAGCCTTTACATACATAAATTTCACATGCTTAATACCAACAGACCCGAAAACCGGATTCGAACCCTTGACCCGCGGTTGATAGATATTGAAAGAAGTCAGATACTTTGACCACTAGGTCACGCGGTTGTCTTAGTTCGTTTCTTAATTAGGTTACAAGTAAAAAAAACGGTCTCTTTTTTTAGAATATTTGTTGTACTTTAATTAAATAGAGATTGTTTGCAGCCATTGAGCGTTGAAAAACCACATGTAAATTTTGTACGTGTATAAACACATTGTAAAATGAAACGAGCTAACACATGTGTTGACATAATTTATTACAGTTCGTGCTTTTAATTCAAAGTTTAACGTAGACGTTTTCGTTGAAATTTCGATATTTGGACTTTTTGATTCAACGCCTCTTTACAAAGCGATATAGGTATAAGCCACACTAAAAATAACAAAAGTAGTTTGAATATGTGTTTAAGAATGCACCCGCGATTCCTTTTAGTATTGCCGACGTTTATGGGCGGCGGTGATCACTTACCATCAGGTGAGCCACTTGCTCGTTTGCCCCCTTCCCATTAAAAAAAACTAATACTCTAATAAATAGTATTTTTATAGAAATACAATTTAAGTTGTTTTAGCTATTAAGTATTGTAATTGGTTTTACTTTATTAGTCTATTCTTTTTTAACAGAATGCGACAGATAACTATCAAAACGTTCACCTGATGTTAAGTGAAACGTCTACCGATAACAGATGCTGAGACACCATGATCATTTTTGTTTGGCACCGTACTATGCCCGTTTTTGATATAGATAAAATAAAACAATCTAAGGGAAAATAATAAAATATAGCCAAAATAAAAAAGAGAACGGACATTGGAATGTGTAGTTTAATAAAAAAATCAGATATTTTTACATACAAATAGTTTCAATTAAAGTGCCGTGTGGTGGCGGCTCGTTAAAAGAATACTACCACTCCATCTCATCCAATGGATCTCGTAAAAGGCGAGTAAGGAATTAAACTGCACTGTGCACCCAACAGCGCATGGTGGCGATGGGCTCACCACCTATCACACCAAGTGCATTATATTGTTTTGGTGAAACGTGGATTGTGGCAGTCATCTGCTTTTGCAGTGAGTGCCCAGTCTCTGACTACCCCTTATGGGATACAGTCGTGACCTTATGTATGTATGTATGTCAATTAAAGTAATGTATATACAAAGCGTCATAGACTGTCTTCTCTGAAAATTACAATATCTAGTTGGCAATTCATAATAAGAGCGAATAATGGATAATGTTTTGGGTTCCATTCGATTATAAACCGAATGTCTGTAGTTATCTTCAGAAAGGGTCTATATGTACAATCTGATATTGACAACCTCCATGACGCAATTAATCAATTAAACACTAATCTGAACACCATTAGAAATTGGTCATTTCGTCATGGAGTTACTGTCAATCCCTCAAAGTGCCAAGCAATGCTCGGTGGTTGTTCGAGGATGCTGACGAAGATTGACTGTGTTAATTTACCTCCAATATGATATAATGATATTGTGATACCATACAGTAATGTGATAAAAAATGTAGGTCTGCTCATAGATAATACACTAAGTTGGGGAGTTAATGTTACAGACATTAGTCGCAGAGTCACTGCTGCCTTGCGGTCTCTTCAACGCTTAAAACATTTCCTTTATTTTAAATCAAAGCTCATGCCAGTACAGACGCTCATTTTGCCCATAATTGATTATACAGATGTGTGTTACCCAGACTTATCCCAAGATCTTCTTAACAAGCTGGAACGCCTCCTTAATAATTGCATCAGGTACATCTTCGGCTTACGAAAGTATGACTATATTTTTCAATATCGATCTGAGCTCAATTGGCTTACTTTCAGACAGAGGCGGCATTCTAGAATACTGCTTGTTCTTTTCTCCATTTTTAATGATCCATCTTCACCTTCTTATCTCTAGGATAAATTTGAGTATCTTTCTAACAATAAGATTCGTATTCCAACGCACTTTACCGGGTTCTGTGGCAACTCTTTTATATATATATATATATGTATATATATATATATATATATTTGTGGGTGTGTATGTACGAGTATGTATGCGTAAGCTTCTAAGTGCATGCAATGTTTGCTCTTGTAAGGAATTTCATTTCTTCTCTTCTTTTTTATGCTGCACCTATCACAAGTTCTCACCACACCATGAGTTGGCTGGTAGAGAATGCCTATAGGTATTAAGCTCGCCCTTTCCTAACTTTTTATTTAAAGGTTGAGAAATAAAGATTAAATAAAAAAAAATATACTGGTTGTAGGATTCATATGCGGGAATCCATTTATAAGTAGGTACCACCGCAGAGCCAACTATTCTGCCGTAGAGCAGTAGTGTGCATACATTATGCTGGCTGTGTTTCGGTTTGAAGGGCACTGAGAGCTAGCGTAATCACTGGGCATACGATACTTTAGAACTGATGTCACAGGGTGACGGGCGCAGTGTGGTGTCACACAGAAATGTTGTGGGTAACACAGCATTTGTTATGGGCAGACGTTGCACTTAACATCAGGTGAACGTTTTGTTCATCTCGATCTCATCTCAAAAAATATATATTCCTAAGGATTAGCCAGCTGAAGTGGCAATGGGCCAGCTATATAGCTCGTCGAGCCGATAACCGTAGAGGAAGAAAGGTTCTCGAGAGGAAACCTCGAAGATGGAACGAGGACCAGCGCGGTTTTCCGGAAAGTCATTGGATGCTGGAGGCTCAGGACCGTGTCTTGTGGTAATCCGCAGTGGAGGCCTATACTCCGCATATCCACTACTGAATGTGATGGGCTGAAATGATGATTTATTGCAGTAGTAATTATGTATTGCATAGAATATATTGATATTGAAATAAATATATATATTGCAGAGTTTTATTACTTATTACTATTTAGTACTCGGTCTAAGCGAGTGTCCATGATTAATTTCAAGCAACAGCTGTGGTGTTGCTTCATTGAGCAATCTATTTTATCGCTTATTTGGATAGTAACTTTTGCGGATTTAAAAAAAAACAACCTATAAATCTGTCAATATAATGATTGAGACTACCAAACTTAATAAAATGTGAATGCATTTTGAAAAATAAACAATAATAAAATTGTTTTTCGCATCTGGTTTATATTTACATAATGCGTATTGCATTTGTCTTTTTTACCTGTGAAGGAACCTATGTTGGCATACTTAAGCTTTCAAAAGAATACATGTATAATAATATATACACGTAGAAAGTGAAAATATAAAAAGGATTTTTATTTATTCAGAAAAAAACCTCTCGTAAAAGTCAGCGGGCTCTGCGAAATGGCAAAGGTGCCGGGTATACTAAATGTGACGTAGTAGAATCTAGTGAAATCTAGTGGAAGCTCTGCGAAAAGAATTTCCGGGGGAAAATTGTTTGGCCTTGTTATTCAGATTTCTTCAAAAAAGGGACAACATTCTCATTATGTCGTCTCATTACGTAGTTTTTGAATTCCAAAAAACTGTTAATGGATCAAATTCAATATAATATCTATGCAAATAAGTCTTGAATGGTAAAGTCGAACTTGGGCGACGTGCACAGTTTTGCGGGAAGTCGATGGATCCTCAGAGCCGTGTTTCATGGCAATTTATGGGGTAGGCCTCTGCTTATTCATTCTGTATATTTATTGGAAAATGCTGATAATGTAATTGAATGTTATGTTAATAAATGTATGAAATATTCAACTACCCGTTGCCGTTCGCCACCCGTCACGTCCCGGTTCCCGCGAATGCGGAAAGTTGGCTACGTGAGTGACTTCTGCTTACCCCTTATATGGGAAAAAGGCGTGACTGTATGTATGTATGTTTAATTCACGAAATGTTTTCTAAGATCTGTTAGGTGAAAGAAGTAAGTTCAGATCTCTCGAAGACTTTCAATGTTTAGATTTAGATTATACACTTTGTAAGAGAAAAGGCAATTTTTTTTTCTGTGATCTTTTTATTCTCAAACAAATGTGTGTGGAAAATGTAATTGAATACTACAATAAGTGTTATCTTTGCTATTAAATAGAATCATACTTTAATGTATAATCGTTTTTGTTGCCTAGATTCCCTAGTTACCCTCCGTCTCGCGGGCAGGCGATTAGACATATTACCTAGTAGCTTCATTTAGTACGGTTTCATGCCGCCTAAAGGTACAAAAATTAAAAAATCGGCATAACTTCTGTATGTATGTATGTATGTAACTTTGACTAAAATCTACCTACCATAAACTAGATGCCTTTATATAAGTTTTTATTTATTTAATATAAATAATTATCTACTTCTCGTGGCATATTGCCAAGAACACTGGCTGCATTTCCTTATTATTTCTGAGACATGCAGTTTCCTCACGATGTTTTCCTTCACCGCCGAGCACGTGGTAAATCAACACTCAAAATTATAATTAACAATTTTAGTTGCACCGGCAACGGGAATCAATCAAACAGGTCACTCGCGTACTATAAAATTTAAAACGAGCGCCTAGTTCCTGAGCTACCACGGCTTAAACGAAATTAAAAAAACCTTCATTAAAAGATTTTTCAGTCTAGCGAGATCGTTATTGACAAAGATTTAGGTATAGGTTATAACTCAGGTCATTACCACTTTATACCTTTAAAAGATTTCATAAATAATTACCGGTAGGCGATTAAATAGCGCAGTATCTAAGCGATCAGTTTTTACGCTATGGGTCGCGGGTTCGATTGCTGCACAGAATCAATATTTGTAAATTATGACTATAAACTGTCGTGTGGTGGCGGCTTGTTAAAAGAATAACACCACTCCATCTCATCCAATGGATCTCGTAAAAGGCGAGTAAGGAATTAAACTGCACTGTGCACCCAACAGCGCATGGTGGCGATGGGCTCACCACCTATCACATCAAGTGCATTATATTGTTTTGGTGAAACGTGGATTGTGGCAGTCATCTGTTTTTGCAGTGAGTGCCCAGTCTCTGACTACCTCTTATTGGATACAGTCGTGATATTATGTATGTATGTACGTATGTCTATAAACGCACAGACGCGATTGACGATAATCTTGTGTGAGGCATAATTTTTTTTAAATAAAGTATTAGTATTATTTCCTTAAATAATTGTAGTATTTAAAACACAACGCATTTGTCTTTAGAAATATACTGTAGTAAAATTAAGGTGCGGTGATCGCGATGGTATGCGTACATTTTAAGCTGTTCTGAAGATAAATTATTCATCTCTCTGCTACTATTATATTCTTATGAATGATAAATGGATAAGTTCCCTTAAAACTAAGGATAACCACACCCTATCTTTGTTCACTTTAAGTTTGAATAATTTTAAGTGTGCTGTACTCGATATTTTAAGTGAAGAAGAATACTTTGTATCGTATCACTGTTATAAATGATAGCTCGAACAACTATGATTTATTAATTACTAACTAACAAAGTTTTGTGTAATGTTCAGATAAATACATTTCTTCCCGCCTAATGTTTTTGGAGTTAACGAATAGAAGAAATAAATTATTTTTTGTAAAGGATTGTCATAATCATAAATCATTAGCTTCCTTACGATTAAATGCTGAATTTACCAGGCTTTCGAGCTATTTGAAATAGAGATTTTGCAAATAATTTATCTGCAAAATCTCGAAAGTGGACTTTCGCAACATTTATGGCATGAAACGTTGTAATAGATTTTAACCGCTACCGTGCGACCACGTGACCTGCTACCACTTAGAAAATATAGTTAAAAAAAATTGCGGAAATCCGTTATAAATCCGTTAAAATGGTATATATTTACTACTTTTTTAAGGCGCACCGCAACCTTCTGACCTCAGTATTCACAGTTCGGACCTTCTCGGTGTCTTTCTGTCCTCAGCGTGCGGAACCTTAAATTTTCATCATAAAATTGTATAGCCTATGATCTACAGATAAACGAGGTATCTAATCTATACTATATAATAAAATTGTAACTTGCCGGTGTCTGTACACAAGAGATATTTAAAAAAAATATGAGCGGTCTTTAGATAAGAGCAATCTGATGTCTGTACATAAGAGACATACATACATAGGGAAAAAAATAATATGATGGGGTCTTATAATAGCAATAAAAGTCAAAACAATTATGTTTAGAATATATTTGTCTGTCTGTCTGGATATTTGTACGCGCATCACGCAAAAACTACAACACTAAATTGGATGCAGTTTTAACAGTTGTATTTATGGAGGTCCATTTTAAAATCTGGTGAATGTTTCATCTTGATACGCCGCCTATAAGCCTAGTTATAAATCTATAAATAAAGCTGGATAATTTGTATGTTTAAAGGCGCTAATCTCAGGAAATCGTTTTCGGATTTGAAAAAAAATATTTTTCGACTAGCTGAGCCCCGCGGTTTCACCCGCGTTCACCCACATTAATATTCTGGGTGCAATAGCATTTGTTATACACGTTATACAGGCAGACGTTGCACTTACCATCTGGTGAAAGATTAGTTCGTATTGTTCTTTCTTCCATAAATTTATACATAATTAACTTTTTATTCACTTAAATAAGTTGCATGGGCTAATAAGTTCCATCTACATGATCTAATAACCAGCATAACATATTATGTTGCACGTTGTATTTCAAAAAGCAGGATAAAAATTACTCGTTTAGTTAAAAGTGTAGTATAATAAAAAAATACAATATAAACATTTCAGATTTGATAATTCATTATCGTCAGGGAATAATGAGAAATAGTATTAAATATTATACGTTCAGGCAAAATGCTTCGCAACAATGTAGTCAATCTCTAAACAGTTTACTGTAGGAAACAAGCCAAGTTCATGTTGGGACCAATTGCTATAATCGCCACACTTTGTAGGCAGGTTGGCGATTCCAGTACCAGATATATATTTTCGGTGATGTAATTGCTGTTAGATTTCTCGGCTTTTGCAGCTTCATCGGATACTGTGCCAGGTTTGTTTTGACCCAAACATAAATAAATAAATAAAAACTCCTACAAAAACCTCGGAATTCGGACTGTGGCGCGTTCGCTGCGTGCTTTCGCGATTTCGAAAATCTTAAATATTTTAAGTCATCTAATGACCGTCCGAGGGAGGCTGCGGGCGTCCATTCGGACTGTCGACTTGTGTGTCGGTAACTCTGGGCGGTAAGAACCGCCCTGGAACACGGGTGAATCGTGTGTACGCGGTGTGATTATTGACTATTGCGCGCCGCTCTCTACGGCGGTCGCGCGTCGTGGTGCGTGTTATATTTAAGCTATTGACTGTGTGTACAGTGTAGCCTGGATCGTGACTGACGGTATCGTGGCCAGGAAGAGCTGAGACGTCCGTGTCGTCTAGCATGTTTCGCGGGCGACGTTTGCGTTCGGTCGCGTTTCTGTTTGGTCGGTAATTTGCTTCTTTAACCACCAGCGGGTTTGAATAAACCGCGGCTTTTTGGAAAAACCGCCGTGATAATTCTCTGAAGTGTTCAGAGATTAAGGGCATTTCACAGTCGCTGTGAAGATCTACATTGCGTTGATACCAACCGGCTCCGGTGGCAGTTCGCAAGAATCGATTTTGAAATTTTGAACCAGTACCAGAAACTTCGCAGCTTAGACGCTCCAGCCATCGCTGTCATCGGTCTTGACAATTTAATTTCAATGATTTCAAATATTTATTCAACAAATGTATCTACTCATATTTGTAACTATTCCTAAGAAAATATTTAAAAGTATTTGTAGGATGTATTGACTGATACCAGTTTTGTCGATAATCTCATAAGCATAGGAGCGCCACCGACAAAATAGTCCAGTAATATAAAAGCTTCTTTGTACGTTTACTTGCCGAGGCGTGTCAAACATATAACGCACTCGGTGTTAGTCCGTAGCATTTGCCTATATTTAATATTTATATTATTATTATATATTTTTATTAAAAACTAACTGATGCCCGTGACTTCGTCCGTCTGGATATAGGTTTTTTTTTAAATATCTCGTAGAAACTATTTGGGTCGGTCTCCAGGATGCAAGCTATACCTGTGCCAAATTTCGTCAACGGTTCGTCTGCGGTTGACCCAATAATAGGAAACAAATAAACTGAGAGACAGAGAGAGTTACTTTCGCATTTATAACATTAGTATGGATAAAACATGTTGTGTGTATTATTACTTCTATTAAACTAATGTTTTAAATTGCGAAAATACAAATTTAAATAACAATAACAATTTAAAAATTAATGGAAATATTATAACCATATAATAATAACCCTTTGTGTCCATACTAATATTATAAATGGGAAAGTAACTGTCTCGGTTCTTTTTCCACTAAAATTTCTTTGAACGTTCACTTTTTTGAACGTTTGTTCACCTGATAGTAAGTGCAACGTTTGCCCATAACAAATGCTGTGTCACCCAGATCATTTCTGTGTGACACAACTCTGTGCCCGTCACCCTGAGACATCAGTTCTTAAGTCTCATATGCCCAGTGATTACACTAGCTCACAGTGTCCTTCAAACCGAATCACAATAATGTTTGCACACTACTGCTTCACGGACGAATAACTGGAAAAAATACAGTGTTTCTTTATGAAGGGCACAGATAGCTGTAGTAAGTATAGGATATATGCGGTATAGGACTGATGCCTCAGTGCATCACTGCAAAATAGCTATGGGGTAGTACCTACCTAGATGGATTCCTGCATAGGAATAACACCAATTAGAAACACCAGTATAAACTGTTCCTCTGTCTGTGCGTGAGAAGAGAGAACTTAAAATGGAACATGGAATAATACGAGTACTAACGTATTCTGATTTAATTCACATGATAATTTTATGGATCGGGTTAGAAGAAACGGTACGTAAATGATGTAACTTGTCAGATACAAGTTACATCGTTAGTAGTATAGTTTGATGTTTTATTCTTAAACTATTGAATTAATTCGTAGAAGTCAAGCTCTGCAGTGATTTAAATGTGTATTTAATATAAACAGACCTGCTTTACGTCGTTACTCCGAAAGTTAATTCTGTGAATGCTGTGTATGACTAAACAGTTTTTTATATGTAAATTATAAATTTATAGGAGGTGATATTTAAATAGTTACTATTACAAGTAATTAATTTCAAATTTATTTAGCATGTATTAACATAATCGTAGCAGCTATATGTGAGTAGAAAACGCAAACGGAGATACCACAAAAAAAATAGTGTTACATGCTCGTAATAATGTACAAGATATGGAATTCCCAACTACAGATACATTTTAACATATATAAACTCTTCCTGATGACTTTCTGTATTAGCTATATGTGACAACTATGTTTTAATGCAGAATCTTTTAAAATAGACAGTCCTGATACACCCATATCTAAAAACTACTACAATGTTTTTTGCATAAGTAATGAATTCGAGAAGCATTCGAACACAAGGCATTAGAATACCACTATACATATGATTACGCTGCACCACATTACCAACAGTATTTTCAGTTGAACTTACTCAAGTTTGCTGCTTACGAATTTAAATGTGACAATGTTATTATTTTGAGATAGACCTTATTATTTTGAGATTTCTGTTAGGGATAGTATAGTTGATGAAGAAAACATTTTTTGCTAACGAAAATGAAAAGTCCTTTCTTTCTAAAGTCATTCTAAAGAAGAAAATAATAAAAGAACCAAAAATTATCAAGGCGATACATTCAATGCAATCATTATAAAAAAATATGAAATCAAAATACGAATTAAAAACAATCATCCTCAATATTCAATAATAAAATATATTCCACTTTAAACTAAAATAACAGAAGTATCAAAAAAACCTACCACAACAAAGAAACATAAATTATGCAACATATAAGAGGAAGACTATTGAATGTAGTTGTAGTGTTTGGTGTGTTTTCTATTCTGCAGCATTCCACAACAAGTTTATCACTCAGCAGCGGCTGCTGTTTTCAGGTCAATATAAATATTAATACCTATAATTTACTTTATATGATAGACTTTCCTCTCTCGACTAGTGGAACTCTGTATTTCAGCTTTTGATGTACTAGCATTTTTAAGACATGGATAAACACCATCACGCCTTTTTTCCATATAATAGGTAGCCACCTGACGAGTGGCGAACCACGTTGCCGCTATTTTGATACGAGTAATTTTGGTGGTATTCTGCACGAATAAATGCTATCCGGACAATACCTTAGTCGCACCTTTCGACAACTTGGTAAGAAAGAGGTAGGACTAGTGATAGATGAAATGATGATAATGATGATGATCCAACATAGCCCAAAAGAATAGTAAGATGAAGTGGAAATCGGTCGGATATGTAGGTCTCAATCTTTGGGGAAGGAAGGTTCTCGAGTGACAGTCTTATGCCGGCAAACGAAGTGCAAAATGACCTCCCATCTAGACGAAGCGCTGATAAGATACAATCGACAGTCGTTAACAATTAAAGAAATGTCCCAAAATGTAAATGTTGCACTAGCGGGACGTTGTTATTTCCTATTGCAGGGTGTGTAAGCGTTTCGGTTTGAAAGGCCTAGAAAGACTAGAGTAATTACTTGGGCATCTAGGACTTAAAAACTGACTTATCATGGTGACAAAAGCTGTGCAGTGCTACACAGAGCTTTTCAACAAAAATTCTGGGTGCCACTGTGATATAAGCAGGCATGACACTACAATTGAACGACTTACGAGTACATGTCTCATCAATAATTTCCAAAAAGAAAAAATGTCATTCATATATATTTTGATGTTATAGTTAACGACTATAGTTATAGATATAGGTTGTCTGGCTCTCCTGTTTAATTTTGCGGGAAGTCAATAGATACTGGCGGATCAAAACAGTGCTTTATGGCAATCTGTTAGGGTAGCCTAATTCTCCAGCGAATATTTATGGGCTGTAAGACAATAATAATAATGAAATTGCATTGATTATATAACTGACACATAAAAAAAATTTATTCGTTCTGCATTTAAAGGTCAAAACATCTCAAGTATAAATGAGCGCTACTTAGTTTGAGCGCTACTTTTCTTTTCGCTTTAGGATTCAACTCCTGGACATTCGGTAGGATTTTGGAATTATTCTTCAGGAATTTGAATTCAAGAATTTTTCTTTATTATTTAGGTTTTATAAACATTTTCAGTCTATATTACTAGTTTAATGAGACACATTACTACACCAGTAGTACCACAAAATATGTAAATTGATTGCATTGCATGCAAAATTTTACTAGTAGTAGATGCAGAAATCCGTGTTAGTAGCTATGAAGCCGTAGTGGGCAAACATTACTGTGGTTTTTAGTGTATTTGGGCATTGGACTTAGCAACTGATGTCGGATGGTGACGGGCACGTTGTGGTTTTACACAGAATTGTTCTGGGTGACACAGTTAGGTGGTTATAGGCAGATGTTGCATATACTATCTGGAGAACGTTTTGCATGTATCGTCAATTTTGCCCATAAACAAATAGAAAATGATTTTAGCTCTAACACTGCTAAATAAATGTAAAACACCTATATTTAATGTTAATACAATAATGAATTAATTAAACAGTAGCATATTGTATCTTTTCTTGTACTAAGCTGCAACTACTACAACTAAGATAATTTTATAGCCCAATCGATATCTCAATACAGTCTTCAGACAAGATTATAAGGTCATTATGGATAAAACAAAGATTGTTTTTTCAGTGCGTTCATGTCCCATTTGTAAGATCGAAATAGAGTCTTTTGCGAAGAATACTTGCTTTTAATAAAACAACCAATATTTCTGTTAACCACTTTATATCGAAAGGCAGACTCGAATCTACGACTTCATATTTCACAGTCTTTACCCAAACTACGAGTATAAGGCTATTGGGGCCCTTGTTGTTTGTGAGTGTACTGTTCATACACTTTAATTGGTAATGTATTGTATTTCTTGTATTTTAATTTGTATTATTACATGAAATTTCAATTGTTCTTTAAAATAATTGAAACGAATGCAATTGAGTTAGGTATTTTGAGCTAAACAATAATTGGAATAAATAAAAAATAGCAACAAAAATAATACCAACGATATAAAGCCGCGTGTTTAATCATCTTTGTTGAATTGCATTTGCGTATTCAATTCGCTTCAAGCTCTTTTGATTAATTAATGGGTATGCAGACGAATATTGATTTTTCCACACTACGAGACTTTCCACATTCGCAGTTTATATTGAATTTTGAATTGATAAATATAATCATAGTAAACTCTGAGTAATAAGTTTGTATATGAGTAATCAAATTATTGACACAGGCTCTTTGTGTTAATTTAATAATTGTTTCAATAATACACAGCCGCTCTTACTCTATTGTCTTGTGTAGCGAGAAATATGATTACATACACCCGTGCAAGCGCTGAACTAGGTACCTAGTTATGGTTCACATTCAATTTAACATCGTATATACTTATTTACATTGTTATTAACTTTGCCTTCGATAGTTTTAAACAAACATCAACTATAGGGAAATGGCTTTGTTCACTGAAAAATATTGCATACACTTCTTTTTTTATTTTTTTTTGTTGGAGAGTTAGCAAATGAGCAAGTGGCTCATCTGATGGTAAGTGATCACCGCCGCCCATGAACATCTGCCCACCACCACCACTATTTCAGCCTACCATTAGTCCACTGCTGAACATAGGCCTCCCCCATAGAGTGCAACAAAAGTTTGTAGGTCTCATTTTGGGGGGATTCTGCCATAGTTGCCACGCTTGGCAGGCGGGTTGGTAACCGCAGTTTATTCATTATGATGTTCCAGGAAGATGCTGCTGCCCATCTTCTGCTTTTAATTTGCCCTCTGTCGACTTTTACGACACCCACGGGATGAGATGGGGTGGTAGATTCTCTTAAGCCGCTACCACACGGCAGTGGCAGTGAAATCGCGGGTGCGTTGCAATGTCCCCCGCGACTATCCCCACACTACTCTTCCCTCTCGACTCCTCGGCTGCGAAGCCGCCGCGGCCCCGTGGCCCCCGCGGAAAACGAGACGTGACGGTTGACGGTACCATTTTGGAACAAGTCAAGAAATTCTTACTTACCAATGTTTTGCCACGAGCACTATAGCGTCAGCTTCGCACATTATGGTTATATTCTGCACGAATAAAGGCTGTCCGTACAATACTTTAACCGTCTCTTTCGACAACTCGGTAGGAAAGTGGTATGTGCTCTTCTACTCTTCCGATCACCTATCAGCTGACTTTTATATGAAGTGTACAAATGGCAATACAAACAACGAAATCCTAGTTTACAACTAGTCTTGTCGCTGTGGTCTAAGTCAGCTAGGTAGACAGCACAAAGTGTATTTTTTACGATATAAAGAGACGAGTAGCCGTGTGGTGGCGGCTCGTTAAAAGAATACTATCACTCCATCTCATCCGTTGGATCTCGTAAAAGGCGAGTAAGGAATTAAACTGCACTGTGCACCCAACAGCGCATTGTGGCGATGGGCTCACCACCTATCACACCAAGTGCATTATATTGTTTTGGTGAAACGTGGATTGTGGCAGTCATCTGTTTTTGTAGTGAGTGCTCAGTCTCTGACTACCCCTTATGGGATACAGTCGTGATCTTATGTATGTATATATGTAAAGAGACGAGACAGGCAAGTGTTTCATCTGATGGTAATGGTCTTACGCGTGTCATAACTGTTGCAGAATTACATTGAACTTCCAACTTGAGTCCTGTTTGGCGCTTCAATACTCTTGTCGCCAAGAGACATCTTTTAGAATCGTCCATGTATTGTAAGTGCGAATAACAGACATAAATTGTAAAAGCTCAAAACAACTAGACCCGATAACCATCAATTTTTGTCTTTGCACAATTTTGGCTCCGGCCGACATTTGAAATCCAGGACCCGCGGATATCCAACACTACTTAACACTTTTGTATTGGACTTATATCAAGAAAAAGTGTATATCTAAACTATATTTAATATTTGTTTACTGTTAATAGTATGTATGAAGTACGAAGAAATCGAAAAAAGAATCAAAATCGAAAACAGAATAAAATAAGCGAGTAGTAAAACATTTTTTTAAATAAAAGTTTATAATAAAAATGTAGATATACACTAGAAATTAAAAACAAGCTTTAACCTTACGTTTGCTGTCATATTAGTTTAAAAAATAAGAAATGCTGTTTCATTTTTAAAAAGAATAAATTGACAGTCATCGGTATTAAAATTAATATTTGATATATAGAATGAAAAATCCCTTTGTGAATATGTCCTTTGAGACTTTACAAAAAAACTTTTTTAAGTATTTAATTTACCAAGTTAATTCACACCAGGCTAATATTTTTTTAACGTAAAATATTTCATCTGTTATACTTTTTCTTACTCTGAATGCCTTTCAATGTTTACTGAAGACAATCGTTTAATAAATTCGTACGTAACGAACTGGACATCAAAGAAACATTGCTACTTTGTCTGTTAAAGGTTCTAGATTCAATATTTATTATACCTTTATTCACTACGATATATACGAAATATTCCCCTAATAGGGAAGATAGATTCAGAAAATGTAAATATAATTGAATAACTTAATTTAACAAGAACGGAAGGCTTATTTCTTGAAATTGTTCTTGTATCTTTAATATGATTTTAGATTATAATCAATCATTTGCAACTTTTAATCAAGTCGCAATGAATTCGTTTTTATAGACATGTAAATAAAAAAATCTTTATTTTTCTTTAAAAACCTTAAGACGTTAAATTTAATAGTACGCGAGTATCCAGAATTCGATCCCCAGTGCCGGCACCTGTATAAATGTTCGACATTCTAATAGCTGATTTACAAAGCGCAAGTGATGAAGGAAAATATCGAGAAGAAACTTGCATGTACCAGGAATAAAACCAAACCATAGTAGAATTTCTACACTACTGTTTCACGGTAGAATATCTGGCACTGTGGTGGTACCTGCCCAGATGGATTCCTGCATCGAAGTACTACCATCAGTAGTTACTGATAATTGGCATGGTAACTGGCCATACCATCTTAGGAAATGGTGAAATTGTACCTCTGCACCTTGATGATTCTTCGTTGATAATGGATATAATGTGTGGTAGCGGCTTAAGAGAATCTACCACCCCATCTCATCCCGTGGGTGTCGTGAAAGTCGACAGAAGGAAAATTAAAACCAGAAGATGGGCAGCAGCATCTTCCTAGAACATCAGAATAAATAAACTGCGGTTGCCAATTCACCTGCCAAGCGTGGCAACTATGGCAAAATTTCCCCCCAAAATGAGAGCTACAAACTTTTGTAGCAATCTATAATGGAGGCCTATGTTCAGCAGTGGACTAGTAATAGGCTGAAATGATGATGATGATGATGTTAATGTGTGATACTCGTAGAATGGGCCACTGAGATCACTTACTCTCAAAAGAACTATGTGTTTGTCACACTTATTGATATAAACATGAATAATGTATTTATATTGAGAAACATCATATTATGTTAGCTAGAGGTCAGTGTACGTAACAAGAACGCCGCGGGTCTTGGGTTCGAGCCTCAGCTGGAGCTAACGTTTACTATAAAAAGGAAAAATATTATTATCAAATGAAACTTCCTGCCCATATACCTAATATAAGCCAAAGTATATGCATCATGTTGTACTTAAATAACTGATTTTGGAAAAAAATGTATGAGTTTCCTTGAATATATCAGTAAGATATTAGTCTTAAATATCGACGCAGGCAAATCATTTTTAT